>JADLZK010000669.1:0-600000 GCA_015847255.1 Hyparrhenia diplandra | reverse complement strand
GAATGACAGTGTCGCCATCTTGATTTCTTCCGCGCCGGTGATCACCAGATCCCTTAGCTCGTCCTTCAGAAGCCCTGCCCAGTATGCAAGAAAAGAACAGATCAAGCAAACGATCTCTATGCGAGATTGAATTCTCTTTTTGTCAAAGCAAATAAGGTTTCTAACACGCCAAATAGACCAATACACCGCTGCTAACCCGAACATGTGCATTTTTGGGAGCCTGAGGGAAAATGTTCTGCATCCAAGGCCAGAACTATGTGGCATCCCCAGGCCTGCATTGAACACCAAAAGAAAAGGCCAGCAAACTCCATACATATTTTGCAGTGGCACAATCAAAAAACAAATGCTCAACAGTTTCTCTTTGAGGGCAAAAGGCACACATATTTCTTCCCTTCCATTTCCTTCTAATCAGATTATACTTAGTTAAGGTTGCATTCTGTTCTAAAAGCCAGACAAAAAACTGAATGCATTTATCAGCTAGGGGTTTCGACTTTCTTCGCACCATGTTAACCACCATATATGGTCAATTAACTATGCATCAGATGGACTTTGAGCACTCCCCGTTGACTGTACCCACATTGTTGCTCGGCAATCTAAAGGCACCATGAGGTATCTCACATGCACGGCACCCTTGTATTTGCAACAGTTCCAAAATGAAGCGAACCAGCTAGCACTATGCATGGTGAGACATCCTTTCAGGATCCTCTTCATGTGCTTGTCATGACAAGCATTGGCCAACACATAGCTCACCAACTTGCTCGGTATTTGGAACTTGACCCCACTTTGTCGTGGAGCAGTAGAAACATTGATAAGTAGCACCAACCGAATGGTATAGCTTGTGCTTGATGTGTTGTGAGGCTAATTTTGTGTCAGATATATATTGTGCTATAAGAGTGTCCTGCTGCTTCCCATGCATATTGCATCATAACTAAGCTACAATGCCATCGATCATCTTTCCAAGAGCACTTTATAAAAACAAAGGTTCTTCTCTCAGAATTCATATAATGTTTCAAGCATGGATGCAGCAAGGAGCTAGTAATATGAAACACGATAGCAGCAAATATATATAGCTTGTGTGTCGTGCTTGTTCACTGAGCAATCAATAGCGTATTGCCTCCCAGATTCACATCAATATAAATACCTTATCAGCTGCCCTCTGAAACAGATATCACATTTATACAACTCCCTCTAGCTTTACATTTGCATTATATTGCTGCAACGAATATTTTAGTTCCATGTACACCTGTTTTCTGGAAATAAACAAAAAATATTCTTGATTTAGCAAAGAGGCATAAATAAGATAAACTATTAGCATCACCCACCTGATTTTCATTTTTATAATTTGCTCTATTTTTATTTTTTTATGCAAGTACACATATAGTAATTTCAATTTATGGCCTGCCTTCTCGCTGGTTGATCAACTCTGGCGAGTATAATATTTCTCCCATGTTTATATCGTCTATTTAATGTCCCAACTCCTCACTTTTTTCTCACAGGAAGTATCACAATTCACAACATTATTGTGGCCTCGATGTTTCTTTTGCACAACCGTAGTTAGCATGAAGTCCAAAGGCTAATGGGATGGTGAGTTCATAAACAAAAGTTATTTACATCCTCATTGTCTTCATACCATGGCCAAAGCGCTGAATGGATGATGGGTGAAACAGCAGTGTTGTCTACATTCCGAGTTCAGACTAACAGTTAGTTCTTGGAATTGAATCTAGGGGAAAAAGAATATCATGAAGTTCTACGATTCTTTTTTTTTTTTTGATATAGGTATGATTACCTAATTAGTTCCTCTTGCACACCAAGTAGTACATTATGTTTAATGCAAAGCAATGATTGTACCAACGCAAATGACCTTGAGCTACAGTGGTTGCTTATCCACCTCTCAAAAAAATTGAATCTGCCAATATATTTCTATGTGCAAATATTTTTCTTACGGCATTCATATTTTTCTGTGTGTTTTTGCACACACAGAAGAATTCGAGTTTCCAATAGTGGTAGTTTGTTAGCATATATGGTTTTCAATTTGCTACACAGGCGAATAAAAGATCTAACTGCATGCTGCAGTGTGCAGCGTAGGTCAACAGCATGGTCATTCAGAAGCTCCTCAACACGACGAACATTGGTTTGCCACTTGCCTCAGCTGGCAATTTCAGATAATTGTATTTTGCTAATCTTTTACCACGAGTGGCTCAATGTTGTCATCGGTCGTTAGTTACGTTCTCTACGGAAGCTTGTCTAAAATATCTTCCAGCAGGCACCTATCCTTGTTACATCAGACTCGTCACCGCTACCAAGAAAGGCAAGACAGTATGCCAGCATCCAGCTGCTCGAGGTCCCATCCACCAGGTCACCATGACCAGCATATCATTATCCTCGCAGCCTCCAACCATCCCCTGCCGCAGCCTCATTCAGAACCAGTGGCACATGTCGCCACTTGCACGCACTATGACCTGGCGTGATAGTTGCAACGACAGCTGATGCTTCATGTTAATCAGATGATTACTGTGGGAAATAGTAGTGGTTGAAAGATTAGGAAAAAATACTCCTCCTGCGCCTTCAGGAGGGTGATACTACTGCTGCTTTCCTGTTGCCTCCGATTCCCACCTTAATTGATCTACCAAGACTTTCAAAGTAAGGAATTGTTAGCTTGGGGCAAGGATGAACAAATCGACAAAGAGGTTGCTTCTGCCTCCTATTTATATGCATGCACACATGGGAAGAGAGAAGTACCCTTCACTCTTGGTAATTATGAGATGCATGTGGTTTCTTTGAAGTTACTATATATATTATTCGTTTGCAGATAGAAAACTCATTTTCTGTAAACTTCTTGAGGGAATCCAGCATTTACTTCTCCTGTATTTGCGCTAGCACAAATGTCACACGTCCAACTCGGCTCATACTCATCGCCGGAGAAAATGGGCCAAACCGGGCCTGTGGAGGGGACGCCACCGCCGCCGCCCAGCAATGCCAAGTGGGCCACAAGACGTGCCCTTGGGCATGCACAGTAAAGAAGGGGGCGCTGCGGCCACCGCCACTGGCTCCAACGTCGTCGTCATCAATTAGCTTATCAAGATCTAGTTGATATCTACAAAGAATTGGTTTGACTTAGAGAGTCAAGTTTGTTAGATGGAAAAAGAATTTGTGTCGTGTAAGGGTCGGGGCCAAGTCCCACGAGGAATGGACGAGTTACCGCCGACATTTCCCTACCACCTTTCTCGATAATGCACACCGCGCCCACATCCTACCCTATTCGCTGCTCATGCCACCACCCTGCCCTAGTTACCGCCCTCTACCATGCCACTGGCCACCACCCCGGCCTGGCCCGTAACATCTGGTATCATAAGACCACTATGATCCCCACGCCACTGCTATGGGTGACCCAAATGGAGCATCATCAGAAGCTCTTCGCTGAGTTTTCCAACGATGTCCTTACCAAGATTGAAAGCGTCACCATGCAGATCACTGACGTAAACGCACACCTCTTGAACATTGAGAAGGGGCGCTTTGCCAAGGTGGACGTGGTCCAGACCTCGAGCACAGGATGGAGATCCCGGCCACCAATACCCGGTGATTGCCAATAGGCACATGATGGAGAAAGCTGGTTGTGACATTCTCAAGGAGCAGGCCAACTCATCCATGACCTTGGCAATGCTGGAGATCACCGCCAAAATGGAGGGCCAAGCTCTTCTAGACGGAGGAGCCCATGCCAGAGATCCAGCTAATGGGAGCTGCATCAGGAACCTTCCTAGTCCTGGAACCTCACCTCCACAAGCTCCACGTTCACCACGTCACGATGACAAGGAGGACCCCTCCATCACATGGCTCCACTGTTACGGCAGTTCTTCTAGGCCCTATGGACCCGGCAGAGAACAATCATGGAATGCTTGTTACCATCTAACAGGTACCACACAATAGTGGTACATGAGGCTTTCGTAGGACAATGACGTGATGGGCTGGGCGTGCTTTACAAAGTGCATCAATGAGCACTCGGACGCCCCACCACGTCCAACTCCTTGGTAGAGCTCGATTCGATCAGGAAGACGGGCACCAACAAGTCAACATCTACACCGCCACCTCCTCAGGCCATTGAAGACAAACGTGGATCTCACTACTATGTACACAAAATCTTAATTGTGGTTGTTTTTTTTTTTTATTTACCGCGGTGGGCCATGAAGCAATGGTCATGGTTAATTGTGGATTAACCATGGAAATTTCTAAAAACCACCACGGTTAATCCAAAAATAGATAAAAAAAGAAAAATCTAGCCAAAAACATAACAGGCCTAGATCCGGGCCGCCGGCACCGGATCCGGTCCACCGCCAGATCCACGAGCTTCGTGCCGGATTCATGCTTGTGGGTACCGGATGAGGGTGGGAACACTGAACCGAGGGTTGAGGCGGCGGATCTCGGGGTGGAGGCGGTTGATCCGAAGGTGGTGGCGCCGGATCGGAGGTGAAGGCGCCAAATCCACTGTCGACCTCGTCGTCGGCCGCTGCATCCACACCGTGAAGAGAGGAGACGGGAGGAGCACTCCCACCACGTGGTTGTGGTTGAGGGGAAGCCACCACGCGCCACCACTAGGAGGGGCTCCACCACTGCAGCGCGTCTCCAACAATATCGGGGCCGCGCGCCTATAGCCGAGGAGAGGAGGGCCGCGGGCCCACCGGGGAGGAGAGCCATTGGAGAGACGGAGGGGATGGGAGGAGAGGTGGAGTCGGGCGAGGTGGAGGTGGAGTCGGGCGAGGGAGGTTGAGTGGGCTGTGAAAGAAGTAATATGGGTGAATACTCAATGTATTGAACCGTGATAGACAGTGGTTACATATAGGTAAGAGGGAGCTAAGTATAGCAGGCCTCATCCTAGAGTTACTCTCTATCGCTATTCTCTAACACTCTCCCACAATCCAAACTAGGAGCACCGCGAACATTGAGACTGGACCTAAACTCCGTGAATACGGACGTCGGTAAACCTTTAGTGAAGATGTCGGCGTCTTGAGATGTAGTGGGAACATGCGGGGACGCGGACTTCACCGGGGCGACTTCGTTCTCGAACAAAGTGCGAATCGATCTCAATATGTTTGGTTCGCTCGAACAGGATTGGTGGAGAGGTAGACGGCGCTGATGTTATCACGGTGGACTATCGTGAGCTCGGCGAAGAGGACATCAAAGTTCTTGCGAAGCTGTCGCGGCCGGCAAGCCGGCGACTCCGTTAACAACGCCTCGATATTCCTACTGCGGCTGGATGCGGACACCGTAGCTTGACGCTTGGGCGACCATGAGATGATATTGTCCCGAGGAACACGGCATAACCCGATGTGGATTTGCGTGTATCGGGACACCCCGCCCAATCGGCATCGGTGTAGACAAAGTGAGATCCATTTGGAGAGGTCCGGTAGAGGTGAAAGCCAAGATCCGGTGTACCCACGAATATACCGGGAGTATGCGCTTCATAGCACCCCAAAGAGGTTCTCGTGGGTCATGCATGAATAAACACACTTGTTGAACAACATATGCGATGTCTGGACGGGTGAAAGTGAGATACTGTAGAGCTCCAACAATACTACGATATTGACTAGGATCAGCCGCGGGAGTACCATCGGCCAGAAGCTTGGAGTGCGTATCCACGGGAGTCTTTGCAAGGCTTGCGCTTACTCATACCAAAGATGTTCCGAATATCCAACATGTACCGCTTCGAGAGAAAATAGGCTATTACCCCGGCTGAACACCGACACCCGAGAAAATGATGCAACGGCCCCATATCAGTCATGGAAAACTCGGAGCGGAGAGCATTGATAATTCGCTGAAGAAGAGCCGGTGAGGAAGCACCGAGGACAATGTCATCAACGTATAATAGATGAAAACGCCATGTCGGCTCCTTGGCAATATATGAATAATGATGCATCGGACTTGGCCTCCACAAAACCAAGGGATATGTTATAGGAGGCAAACCGATTGCACCATGCACGAGGAGCTTGCTTCAACCCATAGAGCGATTTGTTCAGACGACAGACGTGGTTGGGCTTCGAAGGATCCACAAAACCAGCTGGCTGAACACAATAGACCGCTCTCATCCGAGGGTGCCATGTAGGAAGGCATTCTTGACATCAAGTTGGTGGATCGGCCAAGAGCGGGACAACGCCAAGGTGAGCACGACTCGAATGGTAGCTGGCTTGACCACTGGGCTGAAAGTCTCATCATAGTCGATGCCGGGACGCTGTGTAAAACCACGAAGGACCCATCTTGCTTTGTAGCGGTCGAGAGAGCCATCGGTCTTGAATTTGTGGCGAAATACCCACTTGCCGGTCACCGAGTTGACACCGGAGGACGAGGCACCAGCGTCAGTGTCATTGTCCTTGAGCATCAAACTCGGCTGCATCGCGAGCCGCCCGGCGGGGATCCGCCCGGGCAGCACGAGCGGAGGTCGGGATTGGAGAGGTCGCGGCGGCCCGCGTGGAGGTTCAATCGATCCACGGGCTGCCGGCCGTCCCTGCCGCGGGTGCGCATGCCATGCGCGTTGACGGGCGGGCGACGGCTGGGCGCCATCGCGGTGGTCCGGCCAAGTGTCTGCCGGCGCCCGGCAACAGCTCCGGGAGGTGGAATCCTCGGGGCAGCAAAGACCACCGGAGAGTGGACGGGAGCATCCACACCGCCCGGGTACCAGGGGTCAACATCGGTGTCGGCGGTAAGTCGAGTACCTGCATCCACAACTCTTTGCGCAATAGGCAAGGAGAAATCATCAGCAACGTCCAAGAAGGACAGTGTGTCCGGATCCTGGGGGGTGGTCGACACCGCGGAGAATGGAAACAAAGTCTCATCGAAGATGACGTGACGAGAGACAATGATCTGATTCGAGTGGAGGTCAAGACACCGGTATCCTTTATGGTCAGAGGAGTAGCCGAGGAAGACACACATGGTGGACCAAGGTGATAATTTATGTGGAGTGGTACTGGAAAGGTTGGGATAACACGCACAGCCAAAAACTCGAAGATGAGAGTAGGAGGGCTGTGTGCCGTGTAGTGCGAAGTAAGGTGTTTGGCCGTCTAGAGTTTTAGTGGGGTGACGATTGAGGAGATATGTGGCAGTGTGGAGGGAGTCAGCCCAATAAGCAGGAGGTAGACTGGCCTGAAACAGAAGGGACCGCACGATGTTATTGATGGTGCGGAGGGTGCGTTCAGCACGGCCGTTCTGTTGAGAGGTGTAGGGGCACGACATCCGGAGGATAGCGCCATGAGCGAGGAAGAACGTGCGGGCCGAAGAGTGATCAAATTCACGGCCGTTGTTGCACTGGACTGCCTTGATGGTGCCGTTGAACTGCGTGCGCGCATAGGTAAAGAAATTTGTCAATGTGGGGAATGTGTCAGACTTAAGACGCAATGGAAAAGTCCAGGTGTAATGAGTGCAATCATCAAGAATTACTAAATAATATTTGTAGCCCGACACAATCGACCACGAGGGATGTCCAAAGATCACAATGTATAAGATCAAACGGACGAACAACACGAGAGTTTGACAAATTGAAAGGCAAGCGCACATGGCGGCCTAATTGGCGAGCATGGCAAACATGACCGAGGTGCCGCTTATTACAAGAAATAGCATGGGAACTAATAAGTTGGGATAAAGCGGCGTGCCCGAGGTGACCGAGGCGACGGTGCCGAGAGATCGGCGTCGAAGGTGGTGGCGGCGAGGGGTGGTGGTGCTGCTGCTGGTGGTGGGGAAAAAACGGGTATAAATCACCCGTGCTATTGCACTGGCGATCACGCTCCGTGTCCGAAGGTTCTTCACAGAGGGGCCAAATGGGTCAAACTCAATAGAGCAATTGTTATCGGTGGTAAAGCGGCGAACGAAATTAAGTTCTTAATAATGTGTGGTGAAACGAGGACATTAGAAAGAACAAGAGGACGCCGTTCACTAGAAAAAGAATGTGACCCAATGGATGTAACGGGGAAGCGATGCCCCATTACCAACAATGATAGATGAAGGACTAGATGACGAAGGAGGGTGACGGAGGAAATTATACCGGTGTTGTTGACCATGTGCACACCAGCGCCGGAGTCCACATTACCACTCACCCGCCCGGTGGGGCGTCGGCGTCATAGTGTTGAGATTGTTGACAAGCGCCGGCGGATCCCACGATGCACCGTGCATGGGTGTCGGGGTGGCTTGCTCTGCTGCGGCCCGCCGAGGACTCTTCTTCTTTGCCCCCCCCCGGTATTTCTTGACCACCGTAGCCAAAGCCGGTGGTGGGCCAGGGCGTGGGGCTGCTGCACGGAGGAACAGCGGCGGCGAGGTGGACGGCCAGGAGCCACCGAGCCACCCGCAGGCTGCGGTGGCCACAGAAGGGTGCCCGTCCGGGGTTGTAGAACGGCGCGGGAAGCGGCTGCCCGGCCTGCGGCTGCGGTGCTTCCGGCGACCACCGCGCTGGCGCTTCCGCGCCTTGGCCTTGGCCGCCCCTGTCGCCTTGTCCGCCCTGGCCGGGGTGACCACCGGGGTTGCCGCCAGCCGGGGGCCGCCCCGAAGGGGCGCGGGTTGGTGAAGAGGGCCGTCGGTGTGGATGCCGGCGGTTCGGATCTTGCCGGCGACGGGCGGACTCGGTGGCGACCACGTCATCGATGTCGATCTCCTCGGCGAAGCGGTACGGGCCTCTTCGAAGGTGGGGAAGGGCTGCCGCATCTTGAGGTTGGACACCATCGGGCGGAACTTGCCGTTGAGCCCGCTGAAGAGTGAGGACCAGGGTCCGATCCCGATCGGATCGCCGTAGTCGCCAAGGGTGGCCGCCATCGTCTCGAGCTTGCGGCGAAGTCGATCGTGGACGATCCTGCGCTTCGCCATACGGAACTCGGACGATAGGAGGAGTGCACGTGATTCCCGCGGCCGAGAAACTCATTCTCGAGTAGAGCCGGGAACCGCCGCATTCAACTTGCGGGTCATCGGGGACTGTTGGAGATCGGCGTGGATGGTGCGCGACAGCCGGTGAGCACCGTGCGATCCATTTGCACCTGTCGGGCGGTCGTTGTTGACGACGTCGGAGAGGACATGGTCCGTCGAGATGTAGCGCCCGAATGCGGTGAGGAACATATTCTTCCAGCGGTTGTAGTTGTCACCGGGCGCGATCCAAAACCTCGGGGCACGAGGACTTTGATGTTGAGGGCGGCGATGGCGGCGCTCCACGTGGCAGCGTGCTTGGCTTCGCACGCGTCCAGGGTGGCGGCGCGATCAGCGGCCGCTGGCAGCCGGGCCTGCCGGCTGCACGGTCGCGCTCCTCTTGGGCAACGCGGGCCTCGCGCTCGGCGTCCGTCTCGCCATCGACGGACCCACGAGATGAGCGGGCGCCGCGGCGAAGACTGGGCTGGGCTCGCGGCGAAGATCGCTGCGCGGGCGCGGCGTGGACAATCGGGCGTGGTCGTGAGCGATCGCGACGAGTCGGGCGATGTAGACGATCGGGTGGCGCGACGCGGCGACGAGATGATCGGCCAGCGCGACTTAGCGACGAGGATCGGTCGCGTCTTGCGGCGTGACGATCGGATGGAGCGGGCACGACTTCGCGACTCACGACCGGGCGGCGGAGACGAGCGGGCGGAAGCGGGCGTGACTCGCGACGTAGGTGCGCGCAGCGAGACGCGAGCGGTCGGATCGGGCGACCGGGCGGCGTGACGATCGGACGGGAGCTCCGCGAGTGGCGCTGGTCGCGTTGAGTGGATCCGACTTCCGCCCGGGTCACGTCGCGACGGCGGGCGGAGGTCGTGGCTCACGGATCACGTGCGCAACGACGGTCGGAGATCGGGCGGGCGCGACCGGCGGCGTGAGACGATCGGACGGAGCTCACGCGGGGGGCGTGGTCGCGCTACGTCGAGTGGATCCGACTTCCGCCCGGATCACGTGCGACGGCGGGGGGACGAAGTCGTGGCTCGCGGATCACGTGCGCAACGGTCGGAGATCGGGCGGGCGCGACATAGACGATCGGCTTTGCGTAGACGATCGGGCGCGACGGGCGAAGCGGGATTGGAGAGATCGGGCGAGAGTAACCCAGCGGCGATCGGGCCTGATAGCGGCTTGCGAAGCGTGGCGCGGCGGCGGCTGCGGCGACGCGGGAGCGCGGAGTGGGCCGGCGAGTGAAGGTCACCCAGCGACGGCGGCGGCGGCGCGATCAGATGACCAAATTGGGCGGCTTAGGATTAGGTGTTGCGGAAGCGAGAGGTCGTGGAAACGAACCGCCTCATGATACCATGAAAGAAGTAATATGGGTGAATACTCAATGTATTGAACCGTGATAGACGGTGGTTACATATAGGTAAGAGGGAGCTAAGTATAGCAGGCCTCATCCTAGAGTTACTCTCTATCGCTATTCTCTAACAGGCTGGGGGAGCAGCGAGTGGTGAGGAAACCCTAGATGCAGTTTATATATGAGAGTAACAATATCGGGCTGAGATGGGCTTTTATTGCTACGTAAATTTAAAAATCCGTTATGTTTAATTGAGGTATTAACCGTGGTGGTTTTCTAAAAAGCCACCATGGTTAATAAAATGGAAACGCCTTGTAAATTTTTTTGTTAGGTGAAGATTCAAGTTGGTTTTAACACCAGTAGTAGAGCTACATGTGGCTGGCTGATCTCTGTGGGATATTTTCTTCTTTTATGTCAAGAGAATAATAAGAACCTTTGTGTGTTTTAAAGCCCTGCTTGGAGGAGAGTTAATATTAATGCAGCGTGTCCTGTATAACTACAGTACCAAAGAAGACAAGGTACCACACGCCATCGCACATGATATATACTATTGAACCAGGTTTGTTGATGAAATGTATAGGTTCTGCTTCCTTCGGTTCTGCAAAGACTTCGAAACAAACTGAAAGGGGGACGAACAAGATGGTATTTGGAATGTGAGGTAGCAGGACATTAGGTTTTTGAAGAAGCGGAGTGCCTAGTGTACAGCCTTGTTTGGCACAACATAAGCCTTCTTACAATGCAAGACATGCACCTTCAACGACTACACAGAGTTCTTCTTGGCGCACGTGGCATGAGCCAGCAGCCTCGACGAACACCAACAAGTCAACATCTACAACGCCACACTCCTCGAGCCATTGAAGACAGACATGGATCTACTACACCACCAGTACATGGAGACGGCCATGTCTCTCGCTCCTTGCAGTTGTATATCTATGTTAATTTTATTTATTTTCCACCTATTTATTTTCTCTGTAATTTCCTCTAATCCATGTTTATGAAATCTTTTGCATCTAATTTAGGAGATCTGGGACGCAAGTATGTCACGACATATGTATTATTGTGTTCAGCTGATAGCTGGCACCAGAAACAACTCCTACCCACCTGTACCGTGGATTGAGTTGGAAATCATTTGGTAGAACATGAAAATTGCCTACCTGAAAAATGTTAGCAGTTTGGGTTGATCAATGTGCAATAGTAAAAATGGTTGTTCAATTTAGTTCGTCAAGTTTGCTGACTTGATTTGGTAGGTGGAGAGATTTAGGTTGGTTTTCACACCAATAGTAGAGCTACATGTGGCTGCCTGATCTTTGTGGGATAATTTCTTCTTTTACGTCAAGAGAGTAATAAGAACCTTTGTGCTTTTTATTGCCCTGCTAGGAGGACAGTCAATATTATTGCAGCTTGTCGTATATAGTAACGGTAACAAAGAAGACAAGGTACCATGCCATCACACATTATATATACTATCGAACCTGGTATGTTGATGAAATGTATAGGTTCTGCTTCCTTCCATTTTGCAAAGACTTAGAAATAAACTGAGAGGGCACGAACAAGATGGTAATTGGAATGTGAGGTAGCAGGACATTAGGTTTTCCAAGAAGTGAAGTGCCTAGTGTATAGCCTTGTTTGGCACAACTTTAGCAGGACATTTAGAGGTTCTTAAAATCTGCATTGTAGATAATATAGAACTTAACATTGTGCCATGGACCTATTGGCTCATACAGTCCTTGTCCAGAGTCTTCCACAATTTACTGGCGGCAAAGCAACAAGGCAATGTGTGACTATTGATTGACATGTGACGTCAGTCTAGGATTACTGTACTTCTACGTATACATTAGAAAACAGCAGGTAATTTAGTTCAGTATCTAGATAGGGTTCAGTTGGGGAGATGCCACACGGGGTGATCCGAATATGACAGAGCCCCTTGACTGGCGACCCAGAGGCGTCGGTGGGTGGCGGCCACTGCCTAGGCCGCCGGGCGGCGTAACACCTGTGCGCCCGGCGAGGCCGCTGGCCACGCGAGTGGATCGCTGCCGTTGTTGGCGGCAACGCCGCCGCCGCATCGCCGCCCAGCCATCCGCCCGCCCCGTCCGGCCACCAGTCTTGGCGCAACCCCGTCTTCCAGCGACGCGTGATCCCGCGCTATCCCGGCGCCCAGCCCAGACATCTCGCCCTCGTCCCGACGCCGCGACGCTATCCCGCCCGCCCGGCTCCGCTAATCATTGAGGACCGCGTGGCGCCTTGATCCATGCGACACTGATCTGCGAGGCCGCTAGCACCTTGCCGACGGCGTCGCCGACCTCGCCCGAGGGAACCCGATGACCCACTGATCCGACAAGTGCGGAGGGTCGATGGCGACCGTCGGCGGCTCGGGTCCCGATCTCGCGGATCCCGACGGCGAAAGGGACGGTGAAGGTTGGAGCACTGATTACCAGGCCTCACCTCTTGTCTCCGGCTCCATGAGGCCGTTGTCACCGCCAGCGGTGTCCACACCTTCTTCGAATGTCGCCCACCTCGTCGACAGCACCAACAATCAAAAAGGTGCCGACGGCAATCGGGGAACTTCTGCATCTGCTCCATTGCAGTTGGGATGCTCATCGAGGTCATCGTCATGTACCCGATCCAGCACCGGTAGTAGCGGGGCGGCATCGACAACCTGCTCATGCTGCTCATCGGCGGGATCCCCATCGCGATGCCCGCCGTGCTGTCGGTGACCATGGCCATCGGGTCGCACCGGATCTTGAGCGGTGGCAGCAGCCCAAAGACGTGACGGCGGCGGCGACGACGCTCCTTCCCGGCGAGCTGCGGGACCCCGCCTACTATTTCGGCGGCGGCGCCGCCGCCTTGAGCCGGCGGTATGCGGGACCCGCCAATCCCGACGGTCCCTGCGTGTGCGGATGTCGGCGCACCGGGCGATTCATCGGTGGCAAGGCCCTATCCATCCTATTGCAAGTGATGGATTAGGTGCATCCCTTCGACGAGGTGACGGCCGGTGTTGACCGGATCTGTCGCTGCGAGATCATAGTGGCCGTGAGTCCGCTACATCGGACCGCTGGATGTTGAGTGAAGGTTGAGCCTCACGCTCTTGTCCCACCTCGTGCCCTCCGCGTGGAAGATACCTCTTCAAGGTTGACGGGATACATGTCGCTATCTTATTTGTCCAATGGAGCTCGGTTTGATCTTTGTCGACAAGTGAGCTCAATTGATACTGGACACATGCGACCTTTGTACGGTTCTTCGTTGTACTAAAGTTTCTCCTTTTTTTTTTTTTAATAATTAGGCTGTGTGTGGTAGTGCAAAGACCGGAAGGTCGTGTGTTGCGAGAGGCCGAATGTAATTCCTTTATCTAAAAAAAAAGATAGGGTTCAGTTTTCTTGCAAGATGATAGCACGATGACATATAATTGACTAAACATATAACTTTGGAAGAAGTGATTTGCTATAAGTTCAATTTACTATATATATTTCTTACTTTGTTTTATTTTTGTATTTTTCTATATATATTTCATAGGAGGGAATAGTACAGACATGGTTTTTTACATAGTGCATGATTTTACATAGTGCATGATTTTACAAAAAACATGAGATTAGTTTCATGCTTTTTAAAACATAAAATAAAAATAATGTTATGATTTTATAATATATCTAATTTTAAATCAAATTTTAGTATTTTCAAATTCATAATGTTAAATAATGGTATAAAGGCTAATTGACCTCCTGGACCTATCGGCATTGTGTAACGTCTCCCTTGTGGCTAATGTTGCCTACAAAACGGCTGGTGTGGCACCATATTAACCAAACCACTCTAAAACCACTCAGGACGGTCATTGAGCACTTTAAATTGTGGAGGGAGTCAAAAATCCACTTTCTTATTGAGGCAGACATGAATAATAGTTGAAGAAGGTCAAATGGATGTTTTATGGAAAAAAGCCACTCCATGATTTGCTAGTGCAATGTCTCATACCAAATTATAAAAAAAAAACATGGATCTAGAGACCTAATCTATGAATTTCCTTGGAACTCCTCAAGAGTCAAAAGGTGCCCTAGGACCTATGACCTGGCATGATAGTTGCACGACCTATGACCTGGCATGATAGTTGCAGCGGCAATGGAAGTTGGAAGTTGACTTGGCAGAAGTGGGGGAAGCCGTGGGAAATAGTAGTGGTTGAAAGGTTACGGAAAAACTCATATTACGCCTTCAGCAGAATGATGCTACTGAGGCTTTCCAGTTGCCTCCGATTCCCACCTTAATTGATCTACCAAGACGTTCAAAGTAAGGAATTGTTATATTGGGGAAAGGATGAAGAAATCGACAGGGAGGTTGCTTCTGCCTCCCATTAATTTATATGCATGCATACAGGGAAAGAGAATGTTCCTTCACTCTAGGGAATTATAAGAAGCAAGTGGTTTCTTTAATGTTACATGATGAGGTGGATCAATTTATTGAAGCCACTGAGAATCATACTTGTCATGTATAGTTACAGTACCAAAGAAGACAAGGTACCATACCATCGCACATGATATATATATATATATATATACTATCGAACCAGGTATGTTGATGAGATGTATAGGTTCTGCTTCCTCAGCTTGTGCAAACAGTTAGAAACAAACTGAGAGGGATGAACAACATCGTAATTGGAATGTGAGGTAGCAGGACATTAGGTTTTCGAAGAAGTGATGTGCTTAGTGGTGTAGCCTTGTTTGTCACTACTTAAGCCTTCCTACAATGCAAGCTTACTCTTTTTTGGCCTGCAATAGCAGCCCAATGTTTGAGAAGCAGCGAGATAAAAGGCTGTCTGGTTTGGCCAGCAATAGCATTTTGACACCCCATCCACATCCGGGATCTTTTCGTCCGACTGAGCAGCCACCACCCTTATGATGGATATCTGCATCGGATCTCACATGGAGGATTTGTTGAGCACTAGAGGCACCACAGTCATCATCAGCTAGCGACGACCAACTGCCAGCTCTGAGAGTAGTGCAAGAAAACTGCGAGGCAGTATGTCCAGGGTGGGGAGTCGAATATTAAACAGTGATTACATATAGGAATAATAATAACACTGTTCATTTAGAGGTACTTGAAATGTGCATTGTAGATAATATAGAACTTATCATTGTCCCATGGACATATCGGCTCATACAATCCTTCTCCATAGTCTTCCACAATCTACTGGCAGTAAAGCATCAAAGCATTGTGTGATTATTGATTATCAAGTGACGTCAGTCGAGGAATATTATAGTTCTACGTATACGTTAGAAAACAGCAGGTAATTTAGTTCAGTATCTAGATAGGGTTCAGTTTTCTTGCAAGATGATAGCACGAGATGACATATAATTGATTCGTTTTAACTTTGGAAGAAGTGATTTGCCTTAAGTTCAGTTTACTATTTATATTTCTTACTTTGTTTTATTTTGTGTTTCTCTATATATATTTCATAGGCGGGAATAGTTCAGACATGGTCTCTTAGACGCCCCTCATCATGGGTGACGCCAAACTGGGAGTACAGCGTGACTCCGTCGCGCTGCAATCAACTTTGGAAGAAGTCGATGCTAGCAAATCTTCATGCCGAAGTCCCCATAGGCAGGAAACGTTTTATACATCCACACACCATATTTAGGAAAATGGAAGGGATTGCAGAACTATAGATGGTTCTTATCCAACTTACCATTTATTAACACAATGTTTGGTGGGAAAGACCATTGCTTGATTATCGACATTCCCAATGGCTTTTTAAAAAAACCTAGCCGTAAGATGCGCAACTCTTTCCTAGAAAAGTGACAAAGGATGTATACATACGCAAAAGATCAAGCAAGATATAACATTGACATGTTCTTGTGATTTATCTTACCATTACTAATGGGAAGCCCCAACGGAATAGGAGGAAACACATTAATCCTCACCAGATGTGCTAAAAAAGGACAAGTCCTTAAAATTCCTACAATAATCATAAAACCATTGAATTGATTATGCCTCATCAACAATAATGGTTAGATCTATTAAATTTTCTACATAATTAGCCACCAATGCCATTATTATTTAATTTAAAACTTAAATTTGTACTTAAATCATTGCTATACACATTTATGGATCTTCCATGGTTCTTCCTGCTGCCGGTAATCCCAATTGAAGTATCGACGCCTGTCAATCTCAATTTTACCAGCAACAACTCCGGTGAAGAACCAATTTGTCGCACTGTACTCTTCCATGGTTCTTTCTGCCGGCTTATCCTATCAGAAGGAATGACATCTATTGATCTCAATTTCAATGGCAACAGTTCTGGTGAAGAGCTAATTCCATGGTTCATCTTGTCCCCATGCTGCTAGAACACAGCTACATGCTCTTCCATGGTTCTTTCTGCCGGGTTATCCCAGCATATATAGGTAACCAGGCATATTCGATGGCAGGTGTAAGAAATTATGACCAAGCTAGTCCTGAGAGCTCAGTAGTGCTATTATCATAGTACCACCCATCTATTCAATGACCATCAACCACGCCAATTGAATCTGGTCAATATATCTTTGCTCCTATATATATCTTCAATTACATTTTGTGTGTATACATAAAGTGGCAAATGTGACTCTCAAATGATGATAGAGAGAAAGAGCACCACCCCAACGCCAGTTTGTGGCTGCTACAACTTTCTTTAAGACATTTAGTAAAAATTATGCATCTATACATTGTTGAAATGTAGTACTAGCGTGGAGTATCGACCAAGAAGCGTGATCAAGAAGTCTGAAACATATGCCACTATTCATTTGGTGTGAATGTGTGGCATTAGGATCGAAGCCATTGGTCATGGTTTCACGGAGATGCACCCAATTTCTGTGCCTTGTGGCAAGAATGTTCTGATGATCTGTAATCCTACACGGAATTTGTTACACAAGTGCACCAAGCCTCACTTCAGACATTAATCAGGTGGCTCACCACGGTTTACCAGCCACAAGAAGATGCAAATTGTATTGTTTCATCACCAGAAGGACGATGATGCAAACAGTGTGATATACATTAGTGATTAGTGACACATGATACATTACTAGCGGTAGGTATAACAATGACATGTATATTTTCTTTGTCAATTTATGTTTATTTTTTAGCATAACAACAGAACTGATGATAAAAGGTTGCACTCAGAATCATCTGTAGGTTAGAACCTAGAACCTAACCATTTTAAGCTAGTTCATCTATGGATGCTACTATAGTTTAGCCATCTGGTTTGATTGAATGAGCTGCCAGCTGCAGAAAAAATCTACTCAGTATTGCACTACATTTGTTTACTACAGTGTTCTCTATTTTTCTGAATGTTTGATGAAATGATGTTCTTGATGTAATCTTAAAAAACTGAATAATTTTATAATTACTCCAATAGAACAGAGCTGCAAAAGAAGTGCAGCCATTTTTTTAGAAGAGGGAATATATTATTATTCGAGCCACTTGGTTGATCAATGCATATAGCTGTTAGGAAGAAATGCAACCATGCTATAAAAATTGTCCAAAGAGTAAGTTAAGAAATGCAACCATTCGGATTAGTGAGTTCGAATAGTATTATATATAGTCATTGCAAACTAGAGCCAGTAAACTTTGTGGTTGCTACTCCACTCCATTTCCACTCGATGAAGTTCTCTAAACAATTTTATACTGTCTCTGTTACAGCAATGCTGATTGATAGATTGTACTTAGGGAATACTCAATGCATTACTGTGTATAATCAGCGTACATATATATAGGCACCGTGGACAGGCCCACTTGCCATATTACATTCCAACACTCTCCCGCAGTCTAAACTGGGAGCACTGCGAACATTGAGACTGGACCTAAACTCTGTGAATACTGATGTCGGCAGACCTTTCGTGAAGATGTCGGCGTACTGGGATGTAGTAGGAACATGCAGGACGCGGACTTCACCAAGGGCGACTCGTTCTCGAACAAAGTGCAGATCGATCTCAATATGCTTAGTTCGCTGATGCTGAACAGGATTGGTGGAGAGGTAGACAGCGCTGACATTGTCACAGTAAACCACTGTGGCGCGACGGAGAGGACATCGAAGCTCTTGCAGTAGCATGCGCAGCCAGCAAGCTTCGGCAACTCCGTTAGCGACGCCTCGATATTCCGCCTCTGCGCTGGATCTGGATACCGTAGCCTGACGCTTGGACGACCATGAAATGAGGTTGTCCCCGAGGAACACGGCGTAACCCGATGTGGATTTGCGTGTATCTGGACAGCCCGCCCAATCGGCATCGGTGTAGACAGTGAGATCCGCTGGAGAGGGCTGGGAAAAATGGAAGCCAAGATCCAGTGTACCTTGAATATACCGGAGAATACGCTTCATGGCACCCCAGTGAGGCTCCCGAGGGTCGTGCATATACAAGCACACCTGCTGAACGGCATATGCAAGATCCGGGCGAGTGAAGGTGAGGTACTGTAGAGCTCCAACAATACTGCGATACTGACTGGGATCGGCCACAGGAGTACCATCAGCAGAAAGCTTAGAGTGTGTGTCCACAGGAGTGCTGCACGGCTTGCAATTACTCATACCAGCACGGTCCAGAATATCCAACATATAGTGTTTTACGAGAGAGAAAGAGATTATTACCCCGGCGCTGAACACCGACACCCGAGAAAATCTTTGGAGCGGCCCCATGTCGGACATAGAAAATTCACGGCGAAGAGCAGTGATAATCCGCTGAAGGAAAGCCGGTGAAGATGCACCGAGCACAATATCATCAACGTCTGGCGGGGAAAAAGCCATGTCGGTACCTCGAGAATAAATGAACAGCGATGCATCGACTTGGCTTCGACAAATCCAAGAGACGCGTGATGAAGGAGGCAAATCTGTTGCGCCAGGCACGGGAGCTTGCTTCAACCCATAGAGCGACTTGTTCGGGCACGACGGACATGGTGAGGATGCACGAGTCCACAAAACCCGCTTGGGCTGGGGCGCGATGGACCGCTCGTCCCAGTGCCATGGAGAAAGGCGTTCTTGACGCCGAGCTGATGTATCGGCCAGGAACGAGACAATGCCAATGTGAGTACAACCCGGATGGTGGCTGGCTTGACCACCGGGCTGAACGTCTCGTCATAATCAATCCCCGGACGTTGAGTGAAGCCAAAGTACCCATCTTGCCTTATATCGATCAAGGGAGCCATCAATCTTGAATTTATGCCGGAAAAACCCACTTGCCAGTCACAAGATTAACACCGGAGGGCGAGGCACCAGCGTCCGTGTTGTTCTCCTTCGTGAGCGTCAAATTCAGCCTGCATAGCATGACGCCAAGCGGGATCCACCAGGGGCGCGAACCGAAGACGCGACCGGAGAGGGTGGCGGCACGCAGCGGCCGCGTGGAGGTTGAGGCGATCCACGGGCTGCCGAAAGCCATCCTTGCCACGGTGTGCGCATCCCGTGGGCGTTGACGGCCGGAACGACTGCCTGTGGAGCTGTGGCGCGGTGCGGCCATGGGTCTCCCGCCGCCCGGCAGCAGCCCGGGAGTGAAACCCCGAGGGGGCAGCAAATACGGCCGGAGAGGTGGCAGCGTCCGGGGGCGCCATAGCGTCGGAGGGCGCCCGGGGGTGGCATCAGCACCACCGGGAAGTCGGGTACCTGCATCCACAACTCGTTGCACAATAGGCAAGGAGGAATCATCGAGCAACGCCCAAGAAGGACAGCGTGTCCGGATCCCGGGGGGTGGTTGACATTGCGGAGAATGGAAACAAAGTCTCATCAAAGATTACATGACGAGAGACAATGATCCGATTCGAGTGGAGGTCAAGACACCGGTATCCTTTATGATCGGATGAGTAGCCAAGGAAGACACACATGGTGGAACGTGGTGATAATTTATGTGGAGTGGTGGAAGAGAGGTTGGGGTAACAGGCGCAACCAAATACTCGAAGATGAGAGTAAGATGGCTGGGAACCGTGTAGAGTGAAGTATGGTGTTTGGCCGTCTAGAGTTTTAGTGGGGTGACGATTTAGGAGATATGTGGCAGTGTGGAGGGAGTCAGCCCAGTAAACGGGAGGTAGACTAGCCTGGAACAGAAGCGACCGTACGATGTTATTGATGGTGCGAAGGGTGCGTTCAGCACGGCCGCTCTATTGGGAAGTGTAGGGGCACGACATCCGCAGAATGGCTCCATGAGTGAGGAAGAACGTGTGGGCCGAGGAGTGATCAAACTCGCGGCCATTGTCACACTGAACTGCCTTGATGGTGCCGGCGAACTGCGTGCGAGCATAGGCAAAGAAATTGGTGAGAGTGGAAAATGTGTCAGACTTAAGACGGAGTGGAAATGTCCAAGTATAATGAGTGCAATCATCAAGAATAACCAAATAGTATTTATAGCCAGACACACTAACCGCAGGTGAGGTCCAAAGATCACAATGTATTAGATCAAACGGACGAGTATCACGAGTTGGACAAATTAAATGGCAAACGCACATGACGTCCCTAATTGGCGGGCATGACAGGACATGATCAATGTCTTTATTATTACAAGAAATAGCATGGGAGCTAACAAGCCGAGATAGAGCGGCCCGGCCGATGTGGCCTAGACGGGCGGTGCCAGAGGGATGCATCGGGAACAGTGGCGGAGAGGGCGGTGGTGCTGCTGGTGGTGGTGGGGAAGAACGGGTATAAATCGCCCGAACTATTGCACCCGGCGATCACGCTCCGGTCCGAAGATCCTTCACGCGAGAGGCCAAAGGGGTCAAACTCAATAGAGCGGTTGTTGTCAATGGTAAAGCGACGAACAAAATCAAGTTCTTAATAATGTGCGGTGAAACTAGAATATTAGTAAGAACAAGAGGTCACTGTGCACTAGAAAATGAGTGTGACCCAATGGATGTAACGGGAAGCGAAGCCCCATTACCAACAATGATAGATGAAGGACTAGACGATGAAAGAGGGTGAACGGAAGAAATGATACCAGTGTTATTGACCATGTGCGCACCAAATACGGAATCCGCATACCAATCTCCTGATAGTGGCGGCGTGGCGTCATTGTGTTGAAGCCGTTGACGAGCCCCGACGCATCCCATGATGGACCATGCATGGGAGTCCAAGGCGCCTGCTGCCGCCGCGGTGGTGGTGGCGCCCGGGGCGTGGTGGTGGCGGCGCCGGGGCTGCAGGCTGCGGCTGCCCGTCCCACGCTGGCTGTTGGTAGCCGGCCGGGCGGAGGACCGGGCGCGCTGCTGATGGGCGGTGAAGAAGGGTCGGAGGCGGGCGAAAGGCGCACCACCGCTCCCCCACCCGCATCGTCTTGTGGCGGCCACAGTACAGAGTGCCGGTCCAGGGGTTGTAGACCGGGAGGGGAACCGAGAGCCCCCGCTGCTGCTGCGATTGCTGCTGCTTTGCCGATTGCCGCGACCACGGCGACGCCGGAGCGCTGGCCTTGGCGATGGGGCTGGCCGGCGAGCATGCCGCCCGGTCCACCGTGCCCGGCCTGGCGGTGTGACCACCGGATTGCCGCCAGCTGGGGCGACCACCGGCAGGAGGACGCGGGGTGGTGTAGAGGGTAGCCGGCGGTGGAGGCGGATCGAGGGCACCGGGCGGCGGCCGACTCGGTGACGGCGATGTCATTGATGTCGATCTCCTCGAGAAGAAGAAGAGTGCGGGCCTCGGCGCAGGTGGGGAAGGGCAGCCGCATCTTGAGGTTGGACACCATTGACCGAACTTCCCGTTGAGGCCGCGGAGGAGGTTAGCACCAGCGTCCGATCGCCGATCGGGTCCCCGTACTCCTCGAGTGTGGCGGCCATCGTCTCGAGTTTGCGGCGAAGTCGGTGATCGAAGGCGATCCCCGTGTCGCCCGTCTGAAACTCGGCCGAGAGGAGAAGGGCGCGGGATTCCCGCTGACCGAGAAATTCATTCTCGAGGTACAGCCAGGTGCCGCGTGCCCGGAGCTTGTGGATCATCGTCGATTGCTGGAAGTCGGCGTGGATGGTGCAGTAGAGCCAGGTGAGGACTGTGCGGTCCATCTCGCATCCAGGCCGGCGTCGTCGTTGACGACGCGTCGGTGAGGACGTGATCTGCCCGGGGCATAGCGGCCCAAGACGTTGAGGAACATGGACCGCCAGCGGTGTAGGTGTCGTTGGCGCGATCGGGACCGGGGGAACGAGCACCTTGATGTTGAGGACGGCGATGGCCGCGTTGTGGACGGTGGCGTGCCGCCTCGTACTCGTCGTCGGCGGCGTGATCGGCCCGCTACCTGTCGGCGGCGGGCTTCCTCGGCGGCGCGGTCCGTTCCTCCTGGGCAACGCGGGCGGCGCGCTCGGCTTCCGTCTCCGCCATGGGAACGGGCGGCGCGGATCGGTGTAGCCGAGGAGCGGCGATCAGATCGGGCGAGAGAGACTCGGCGGCGATCGGACCAGGCACGGGCTCGGTGGGTGCGCGCGTGAGGCGCGGGTAGGGAGCAGCCCGGCGAGTGGAGAGCACCCAGCGACGGCGCGTGCGGCGGCCGCTACGGTCGAGTGACCAGCGGCGGCGGCTAGGGTGTATGCGTGAAATGAAGGAAAGGGTCGCGAAAACGATAGGTGATACCATGATAGATTGTACTTAGGGAATACTCAATGCATTACGTGTATAATCAGCGTACATATATATAGGCACCGTGGACAGGCCCACTTGCCATATTACATTCCAACACTGATAGGGGTGGAGTCCACTAACATGAATTCATCATCCAGATCAGGGTCCCACAAAAGTGCACCCTAACATCGTGTTTGCAATATCCACCACTGACTTCATCAACTTGCATAGTGATACTTTGTTATTTTCTTATAACTGTGTGGTCCAGCAACTGTTACCCAGGATGTTGTGATTCACGAAGTGTCTGGTATTACTAAACTATATGATTAGGCGAGCATGTGCTATTCGGTTGGTGTGTGTCTGGTTATTTGGTGAATGGATTACAACCTTTTTCTTCTCAATATAATGATACGCAGCTCTCCTATGTTTTTGTGAAAAACTGAACTACATGATGTGGTCTAGTCATGAAGCAACTGGTAGTGTATTGACTAGAATGTCCAGAGAACTTTTCTCAGTTTTAGAAATGAGAAAACCGCCCGCCACGAAAGGCCACGATTAACCGTGACCTTTCGTTGGTGACGGGCGGCCTTGCTCCTCCACGGAAAACGTTTTCTGCCCGCCACAAAAAAACTTTTACAGTACTAGTGTGTTTTACAAAGTAGAGCACTCTCCCAGATTTACTGGCAATTAGCATTTATCATGCTGGTGTTAAACAGAATAGGCTGCACACTTGGTTGACCTAAAGGAGCAGGAGGTATATGTGAGGCACCAAGATTAACTGTTTGCATGGAATAGGTTGCCGTCCTACACAGTGGTACCATTTGGGCTGACACATTTCATATGCTTGACACCTCAACTCCACCTTCCCAGCATTGACAATTTTCACATGCCAAGGTAGTTCATGGGATATTTATGTTCACTGACTTTTCTATGGTACACTTTTTTTTTACACCTCCTTAATTCCTATGTCTTGATCCATTGAAACATGAGGCCTACAAAGGTGATGAGAGAGATATAGAGGGATAACTGTACCGCCAACTGCATATCCGTCTATAAATAGCTAATAAGCTTTTTAGGTTGTGCAGCCTGTGACCAATAGTTGAAAAGTGGGAAACCCGTGAACATACCCTGGGCTATGAAGACGAGAATGCAGGAGTCATCTTAGCAGTACTACTAACAAAAATACTCTGTGGACTCGATGGACCAGGTTCCCTAGGTGTGAGACGCAACAGGAATTTTGGTGCAAGCCACTTCTTGAGATTGAGCATCCACGGCGCTATTTCCAAGCTGAAGTTCTAGATTTTTCCCTAGGTCATCACTTTTGCTATAATCGGGATTTGAGCTTGCAGGGCTCATGCTACCTCACCTACAACGAACAGATGAACGGGCCTTATCACTACCACACCTACGGTAAGGCACAAGCCACGCCGTGGGAATGGGACGTCCACGAGGAAAGGTCCGGTGAGTGGGTTGTCGGCTCAGAATGGAACTGGGCCCTGCAATGAGGTGTCACCATTGTAGGTTCTTTCCCTGCTGGTGAGAGGAAGAGTTATTGAATCTGAGAGACCAGATTGGAGGTGAGGGACGACTAATACTTTACAACTTTAACTACACACAATTAAGCATTTCTTAATCCTAAATCTCGTTATTAGAATATTGTTGAGTGTGTAGTTTATGTGAAAATGTGGTCTTTGCATTTTAACGGATACATTTTGGCGATTTTTTTGAATAAAATACATTTTGTCTAATATACAATAGAAATGTGTTGCTGAGTGTCTGTAGTCTTATCCATAATAAGTGAGTTTGAGGAAGAAACGTTTGACTCCTCCAGAAGGGTGAACAGACAAACAAGTGTTTATGAGCTACTATACTCGTATATATGCAAAAAGAAAACAGGGATCTAATAAGGAAAATTAAAAGAACATGAAAGAAAACTAGTAGGTGTGAGAATTCAGCATCCCTTTTACTACTGCGTCACAATCATTTCTAAGCTGGTTCAACACCTGCAGCTCCATCTGAATGTGAATGCAACAATTTTTTTTCGGAAAGAGTCCGCATCCCAAACACACTTCTGAGAAGTAGTTTTTCATTCCAGGCTACAACACCGAGGTACATACCTGCGCAGCATAAACTATATATGATCAGTTTGGGTAGTTGGAGGAACTAAATGGTGACAGACTTGGTCTATCCATACAACCACACTTTAATTATATAAATAAATAGGCACATTCAACCAGTCATCTTTGTGGGCAGTGAGAATGATAGAAGAGGGAGACGAGAATACTAAGTGCAATCTTAGGTCGTGTTCCTAAGGAATGGGAGGTAGTGGGAATTCAGTAGATGACTGTCCAGCAAGTACCAGGCATAGCATGAACTCTGATCTCCCATGGATCAAGTTAGAGGCTGTGGTATCCACAAATACCTTGGGTTCCTAGGTATTTTGGAAGCTCGACCACCTGAGACTTTGACCTTTACCAATGTCATAATACACTTTCAAAAAAAAAAAAACAATGTCATAATACAGTTCTTGGCCATTGCAGTATTCACTAGAATACTGTAGCTTAATCTGCCAATCAGGTGCTGTACAACATGACTAACCATGGAGATCAGCGCTTCAGGAAGATATCGTTTTTCGGGCTTCATTAGCATTGCAGCATTGGTTTGGTGTTGGGATCTGCGGCAAACCTGGTAAATATATATCACTGTTTCTGAAACTGAAAATTGTGGATGGTCTCTTCCAGTTTCAAGAATTGTTTAAACACCACCAGAGACAGAAAGACACCTCTGTAACTGTATATATGAGCGTACCATAGGAGCCCAAGTGGCAATGATCAACTAGGCATGGCCAACAAGATGGAGTGTTTATGCAGTGGTAATGAGAAGTTGAAACAAACATCTGGTACAAACAAATAGCTCATCGAAGCACCTGCTTCAAATTTTGTAGTTCAAATCTTCAACACGGCACACCTAAATATACTGCCCAAACCATATGGTTGGCGAAAAGCTTTCCCATTTTTTCCACTAACTGAACTGCGCACACCTCATTTGCATGCAGTGTTGTATAAGTAGAACTTTAATTACTAGAAACGCAGCTGATACAAGCCTGCTGACAACAATTTGCTTCAAAATGATTGTTTATTCATAACAAGGTAACAGAGACCTAATGGTAGATTGGTTTCACGGAGCCAATACCACTGCTTTCTGGCTGCCTCCTACTCCTGTGTATTCTTAGATCCCAACTTGGCCTTAGTCAATTTGATGAACCAAGAATAAATTAGGAACCTCTGTTTCTCGTGCCAGGTTTATTTGTGCATTCCAATGTATTCATAGATCTGAACTCTGTTTCCCGTGCCCTGTATAGGGCTGAATCAAAGGTGACACACTGTGTTAGCTACTATACCATGGATAGGGATCAAGGAACTGAATTGAGAATTTGATATAAAAGTCGAGCAAGGTTGTGTGACCAATGTTTGGAAGGTCGAGACAGGTTCGTTCATCGACTCTTTCATACCCTATTGTCCACACCTAACAACATATTGCCCCTGGTATGCAGAGCGCCACTCACAGGCATGCTATCTTCCTTCTTCCTGTTCTTGTTCGGGCACCTTCACCACTTCAGCAAGTACTACAAGAAAAGCACTTGCTGTCTTTCCAATGCATCCTATTCGCAATTTTTTTATCCCATCTCTTTTGCTAAACACAACTTATTTCATTAGCTGAGATGTTGGATTCAAGGAATAGAAATATAGAGGAAAGCATGAATAGACTGATAGAGGTTGCTTTCTCCTGGGATTTATATACTTACAGGCGAAGGGAGGCATTGTATATACACTGTGAGAAATGTAGGATGCGTGTAATGGTCGATGGATTATAGAATGAGACAGGGCTGTTACATATAGGGGTGAGGAGATCTTGACGTGAGGTTCATAGAACTAATGCCGGTCAAGATCTCCTTGATTCACTCTAAGTCAGCCACATGACTCGTCAACATGCTCACCCAGTCTACTATTCTATTTTAAGCTATATTCTAACATACACAAGTCTGAAGATGGTTCAGCATTTAGTTTGTTGTTACAGGCCAAATTACTACCCATGATTCCTATCTACTAATACATTCATATTTCAACAGAAAATAAAAGTTGAGCACATGTTTTGCTCAGAAGACCTTCAAATGAGTGTACCACACATCTGAGAAAAAATGATTAGTAATTTGGTCTGTAACTGTCTTACCACAACTGATGCATGTGCTAGACTTTGTTGTAACTGTCACTTCTGGCATGTAACAGATACATAGCTGCACTGTATGTATTCACACAGTTCTACTTTATTGAGCATGTAATTCTGTTACCACTTGTGGAACCAACAATTGGTTCAGGTGAGGAAGTGCAATTGGCAAAACTCATGGACGGTACCAAAAGTTGTTTCCAAAGATGGAACCTATTTTTACAGAGACATTTTAAAGGGCCGTACTCCTATACTCTGGGTGAGTGGGTTTGGAATTGCCTTCTTCATTGACTGTGTTGTAAATAAAGAATGTTGTGTTATGCACTGGCCACTAGTACAAATAGTTGCCACTTAAATAAATCACAATTTTATATATCAAGTTAGGCGGAGATAAACTAATAGAGCTTAATTATATACTACACTTCATAGTTGCAACATTTCCCATTTTTAAATGGTGAACTCGTGGGCGGTTTTGGTGGGTGGTTCCACACCTGAGATTTTATGGTCAACACTAGTACACAAATGTTTTTTATTTTTTAGATAAAGGATGAAACATCCGGCCTCTACGTCCGGAGACGTACACAGCCTAGTTATTACAGAGTTTTTAAAGTAGAGCGACAATTGCTCAAAGAAAGGAGCAACAACTGCTCAACTGTTTTTTATTGACACCCTTCTTTTCTTTCATCAGCATTTGGTATTAGAGTGGCGCCTGTACTATTTAGCTAGAAAGGGACCCCTCCCAATTCCACTCCCAACATTTTTTTTTTATAGGCGGTCTTCCGGAGACACTGGGCACTGAAAATACCCCTGTTTTCAGTGTTGACTGTATCAAAATAAGTGCATGTACACATAAATTTGTAATGCCAGCATAAAGTAATCCACTTCTACAAATATTTTTCCACACACGAAAAAGTCCAAGCGTGCCATCCCATTCAAATGCGCACTTGATAGTTTCTTAGGGGGTCCCATCTGCTCTCTGTCTCATTGAGCTCTCCCCAAGGACATGGTACATTATTTCTGCATCCTAGGAGTAAGTCCAGTATGTGTTCTGTTGAGGTTGCTAGCAAGAGGGTGAAACAAAATATACTATGTTAACGTACCATTGGTGCTCATGTCCTACTTTTCAAGTTTGCACCTTCGGTGCTCATATTAAAATTTTGTTATGCATCTTCATCTTGACCCTCCTCGCTGCTGACCACCATCCCCATAGCCTCTACGCCGAGTTACCAGGTAGCGAGTCCAAGTAATTCTCATTTTCATCCTCCAGGCACCTCAGATGCCAACAAGAAGATGATGAAGTTCATTTGTGTCACGAGTGGCCTCAAGCGATTCACAAGTAGTGTGTTTGGTTTGTTTGCTATGCACTTAGGTATAGTGGCTTTTCACCCGTCAACTGTATGGATTGTGAGTTCAACTTGCGTTGATGTGACATCTTCAAAGAAAATAATAGAGGATGAAGACAGTGGCCTGTTGGGTTGGGTAGGTAGAAAGAGAAACAAAACTCCAAATTTCATTAATTGCGTTAGTGAGACTCGGTCTCACACATAATGCTATTTGCGGGTCCAAATTTGCTAAGCCACCACCTTTTACCTTATCTCTTCCAGCACTGTCTTTTCTCCGACTCTGCCTCCATCTACTTATTCATTGTCTCTCAGACTCCCAGGTTTGAGCTCTCGGTAGAAGCCCGTTCCCGAGACAAATTTCACTGAGGGTCTTCTACCTAGAGCGGCTCTCGGTAGAGCCTCTACTGAGCGCTATCCGCCCTTTGTTGAGCATTTCTGGCGCTCAGTAGAGGGCTAGTGTGTGTAGTATTATCCATAATATGTTAGTTTGAGGAAGAAACTTTTCACTCCTCCAGAAGGGTGAACAGACAAGCAAATGTCTATGAGCTAATATACTCGTATGCAGAACGAACATGACAGAAAACAAGTAGTTGTGAGAATTCAGCGTCTCTTTTTTACCACTGCATGCTTCACAATCATTTGTGGACTGGTTCAACACATGCAGCTCCAACTGAAAGAGTCTGTATCCTGAACACAATTCTGAGAAGTAGTGTTCTTTTGGCTGGCGCAAAAATTGATAGAGGAAACCTTTCTTTTCATGTCTGGGAGATGGATGGATATACAGAGGAGGCACTGTGAGGCTAGCTATGTATTTGGTTTCTTGTATGGAGCAGCCTTGAAGCTAGACATCGTCCATCGCCAGTATATTTGTCCTCATCATAAAAAATATAGAATATAGACAGAAGGCCCATAAGCTCCCATCATTCTAGGATTCAACACAATTGAGGTAATATATATGAACAGCTTGAAACATGATCCATTTGGGTAGTTGGTGGAACTAAATGGTGACACATTTGGTCACTCCATCCGACCACACCATAATTATATAAATAGGTACATTCAACTAGTAATCTTTGTGGCTAGTGAGAGTGAAAGAAGAGGGAGAGAATTGAATACAAACTGCAATCCATAGGCCGTGTTCCTTGGGAATGGGATGCAGTGGGAATTCAGTAGTTGAGCCAGCAAACACCATGCACACCACGAACTGGCTCCCATGCGTCAAGGAAGCTTGAGGTTATGGCATCCACACCTGTCTGGTCCTGGCCAATTGGAAGCTTGACTACCTGCGGCTCTGGTGCTCCTGTTCTTCTGATTGGTATTAGGCGTGGCAACTGCTGACTTTGGCCATTACCAACGTCATAATACGGTTCTTGGCTTTTACAGTTTTTACCACAACACTGTGTGTAGCTTAATCTGCCAATCAGGTGCTGTACAACGTGACTAGCCACAGCGGGCAACGCATCAGGAAGAGATTATATTAGGGCTTGGCTGGCATTGCAGCATTGGTTTGGTGTTGGGATCTGCCACAAACCTGGTATATATATGTACATAGAATTAGTTAGTAGTTTACTACTACTTCCACGATAACCAGGTAGTTGAAACCTGGCCAAGATTCTATAGGCCTGGAAGCCTGGTCCCTGTGCCCATGCTATGCTCAATTTTCTGCTCCACATGCAAGTATTAGCATATTGGATTTTCTTGAGTACCCATATGCCAGGGTTTTGTCGGCAAGGGTGCCGGTATTTGGGACGAGGCTGATGTTGGGGGACCAGAAAGAGCCACAGATGGCGGGATGGATGGAGATAGTGATGATGTCGACAGAAAGGACAATGTGAGAGGCTCGAGCGGTGTCACGGCAACGACACAAGAAGCGGCTGTCATGGAATCGATTGACCGGGAGTGATAGCACAACTGAAGACTGTGCTTGCATCATGATATATCGAATAAATTACTGATTTTCTCTTAACCGAAAAATAAAATAAAGCAAATACCCAGGAACTGGCCCACGTCTCTTGGTAGTGACGTGATAGGCCAGCTATTTGGTCTCTTGGACGGAGCAGCCATTAAGCTAGTCATTGTCCAGTGCAAGTATATATGTCCCCGTCAAAGAATTACTAGAATAGACAGATCCCTATAAGTTCCACAAGACACTATTATCAGTCTTTTTCATTCATAGATACAACACCTTAACTGTATATAAGCGAGGTTACCCAAAAAAAAAAAAAAAAAAAAAAAAACTGTATATAAGCGAGCTTGAAACTTGATCAGTTTCGGTAGTTGGAGGAAGTAAATGGTGACACACTTGGTCACTTCATCAAACCACACCCTAACTATATAAATAGGTACACTTTCAATCAGTTATCTTTGTGGGCAGTGAGAATGATAGAAAAGGGAGTGAAGAGAGAATACTGACTGCAATCAATAGGTCATATTCCTCGGGAATGGGTTGCAGTGGGAATTCAGTAGATGATTTTGACTGGAACCTTGCTGTAATCGTGTTGACAAGTGTTGAGCATATAGTTGCATTAGGCTTTACCGTTGGTAGCAAATGGCATGTTTAGATTAGCGTAGAATCAGGGCACAACGAGGATGTGCACATTGGTGCTCTGACCGCTTCAGCATCCACCTGTCATGGCCACAAGCTCTGCATGTCGCATGGGCTCCGGGAACAATGGCGCGCCATGAAGTTGTGGAACCGTGGCGGGATTGAGGGCTGTTGCCAGTGTACTATTTGATTCAGTCATTGCAATGGAATCGGGGTTACGAGCTGAGCCATAATTCAGTGCCGGCCCTAAGGCCATGCAGCAGAGGCGACGGCCGGGGGCCCAAGCCAGATGGGGGCCCAAATTCTAAGATATAAGATCAGAAGGTGTTAGGAACTTAGAAGCCAAAACCCTATTATGCAGGTCGCAGGGCTCACCACATGTGCTCACGAGTCGTTCGTCCCTTCGACTTGGAGGCTTCGCGTTGAGTCCGCTGCCGCTGCCCCCGCTGCCCTAATCCTACCAAGGCTGCGAGCAATCAACCTACAGCCCTAATCCTGCTAACAATTGAGTGTTTTTCGCCTGTTCCCAAATCCCAATTATAGTTTGGCAGCTCGGCATTTCGGCTGATCGCAATCGCAGAGAACCGTGGACCTCATGGCCTCATTGGCTGCTGTAAAGGTAATCCTTATAATCTTATTCTTAATCCTTTATTAAAATAATTTATTTAATAGTTGTAATTTATTTATCTTAGTCTCTTAGATGGTAATCAAAGATCAATATTTGTTTTTCTAAAATTTGATTCGGTCTTAGATCATAAATGGCTTTGAGAAACAATTGTCAGGTATGGAAACAACAAAAAAATTGCATCCGAATTGGATGTAAAGCTAATATTTCGGGCAAAACGTCAAACGAAGAGAAAGAAATAGTCTAGGGGCCTTTGCAATGAGTTCACCGCGGGGTACTCAAAATCATAGGGCAGTCTTTGGAGCCATTCATACTCCTTGTTGAAATTTAAACATGTGGAACCTTAGAAACATATTTATGTTCATGAAATTTCCATGTTTTTGGCTTTAATTATTGGTGTTTTCATATTTTTTTATAAAAATACTATTATGGCATAGCTTCGCTATGGCTGCGTAGTTTTGAAAAATCGGTGCCGCTATTTTTGCATAGCTAGCTATTAAAAACAGGGCTTTGTTCATCTCTCACCCAAGACTCTCTAGCTCTAGCTTTCCACTAGCAGGAAAAATAAGGTAAGTAGTAAGGACACATCCGTCTTCTGTATTCTCACTTAATATCTGCTAAAATTTCTAGAATTCACTATATATTGTTTTTAGATAAAGGATGAAAAACATCCGGCCTCTACGACCGTATATGTACACAGCCTAATTATTACAAGGTTTTGAAAGGAGAGCAACAAATGCTCAGCATAATAAAAGGAGCAACATATGCTCGAAATTAAAACAAAGAACTAGCACAGTCGTATAAGTGCTTCCAACCACCGTTGGCCTTGTTGTAGCGAGATCATCTCTATTTTGGTGCTCAGCGATGATAGTAGATCCTTGTTGAGATCGATCCACGCTGCAATCGGGCCCGAAAACATAGCCAATATGTCCCCCTGAAAATAACCTGCAGAATAGAGTTATATTTGATTCTATTAAAACTAATATCGCTGCGGGTATTCCGGATGGCCCAGCAGAAAGCGGCAACCCCAACCCAAATCATACTTCTAATCATAGAATTCTGATTAGAAAGCCAAGACACAACTAAGTGTCTAATAGATCTGGGTTGAGTTAAACCTGTAACAAGATACACCATCCTCCAAACTATTTTAGCAAAATGACAATCCAGGAAAAGATGTTGAATTGATTCATCCAGGTTATAGCCAATGCATTTCTGGCTACCCTTCCAATTTTCCTAGCAAGATTGTGCGTAGTTAAGATCACCTCATACGTAAAAACCAGAGGAAGTACATGTTTAGACACTTTTCTGGTTTGAGCCCAAAATGTTTGATACCATAATGTATGCCGACAAGCAGGATCAACTTTGTATGTTTTGATCAAACTCTTCCATTTTGCCAATTTGGTAACGGCTAACACACGACCGTAGGTTGCAGGCTTATGAAAAGAGACATGACTGCTCGTGTTTACTCCCTCTATCATGGTGCTTTCAAAAAAAAAAAAAAACTAAGATGACCTTAGTGATTAACTAGATGAAGTTTGTCCACAAATGTGGTTTTCTTTTCAACAAATTTTGTCAAATCTAGACAATGACACAACTTAGAGTACGCAATATGTCAAAACAATTGAAGTCCAAACATATGTACTTGTATTCTAGGACAGAGAGAATATATATGTGTAGTAACTTCTGCCACATAGTATAGTGTCATTTCTCTTTGGAAGCCATGAAGGACAATACCTCCAGCTAGTTTATTTCCTCGCATTAGTGCCACTTTGTAAACCAATTAATTACTTCATTAATAGGAAGAGACAAGGGCAAGACACCAATGAAAATCCGTAAAGGTGCTCATGCGATGTTCCATTTCTCCATTCCTAAAAATGTCATATCATTGAAAAAACGCAGCGCAATGGCGTGGTCGTAAAAAAATGTCATGTCATTTTTAGACTATTTTGTGTTGTTGAATGAGCACCGCTCAGTAAAGCTTGGGCCAACATAGGTATGGGAGGTATCGGAGCATTTGGTTGATGCACATATCAAAAATATGGTAGTGAGATCTAAACATGTTGGTCACATGATGCTGTCCTAGCAAAATCAGATTTTGAGACATTCGAGAGCAAGAGGACACATGGTGCGGGACCTAAGATTGCAAAGACATGGAGCTTGAGGACATACTCGTGAGTCAACGCTGTCGGCAAAGTGGATTAAGTCAACTCTGTGTATGCCTTTATAAATTTATTTATACACTGCTTTCTACGACATCAAAGAACATAGACATTCATATGTGCCATTACTTTAAAATTTTGTCCCTTGGCTAGCACATTTGTCTGTAAGCTGTCTTTATAAGTTCGTGTTGTAAGGAATACAGAATTTTGCCCCTTCGGCCACCAATGCAATGAACATAGCTATTGCTTACCCTTGACCTGGCATTATCAACATCTATCGGTTAATGATATAATTGCAACCTTATGCTAGAGAAAATAGAAACAACCGTTATATAACAACAATACACAAGTTGGAGAAATCCATAAATTTGTCGAACATGATCTGAGTTTTGCATGTTCCTCAGTCTAATTAAGACTGCAAGCATTGATGTTGAGGTGTGTGACTCTTGAAACCAATAGGCTTGTCTTGCCTCCACCGGTCAAATAATGAATATAACACTACACACAAGTGATGTGGATACAGGCTGAGATGTTCATGGCCACAACATCTTCCGTTACCAGCTCTTCTTGGCCACTGCCACCAGGCTGCGCTAACGTAGAAGATGAAGCCCTGTTGGGGTGGATTGGAGTGGAACTTAAACTAATTTACACATCAATCCATCGCAACACATGTGGATTGAGGAAAAGATGAGGGTATCCAAAAGAAGGCCTTAGGCTGGCAGCACATTGCTTCTCATTTGGATCAGCGGAAGGGTGTTCGTTCTACCATGTGCATGGCCTGTGTTATTAGTTGTCTGATTAGCTATGCTTGGATGTGAACCACTGCAACAACCAACATTCTTTGCTTGAATAGGCTCTGGACAACCATTAGATCGAGGCGCTAGGGGCACCTTACCTGGCACACCAATTTCCTGGCTGCCAATGGCAGAATAATCTTCATGGGTGGAAACTAGTTACATGCAAGCATATATATCGGTATATAACTCTGCATTTGTTTTTCATTACTAGTTTTAAGGAAACGTTTCGGATAGCTATAGAATCATATTTAGGGGCAGTGAACTTAGCTGAAAATATTTTGCGTCGTAGTGTGAGTCAAACTAAAATATGTAAACCCATCAATAAAAGAAATGGGGACAATTCCAATTATCTATCAGCTAGGAGTTTCGAATTCAAACTATGATAACCATGCATATGGTAAATACAGTGTGCATCAGAGGGACCTTGAGCACTTTTCATACCCAAATTGTTGCTTGGCGATCTTGAGGTTCCATCAGGTATCTCACATGCACAACACCCTCATTTCTGCACAATTTCCATCGTCATCATGAACGAAAGCTATGGTGAGGCCTCCATTTAGGGTCTTTTTACAGGATCCTCATGTTTCTGTTATTGAATATGATACTCCGTGTTATTTGTCTATTGCAAAATACTGATCTTCACCAATATAACGCCAAGCACTGAGTGTCCTGCTGCTTTCTATATGCCTATGGCGTCGTAACCGAGCTACCCTCACCCCCCACCCCAGACACACACACACACACACACTGTAATCGAGCTATGCGCCTATGCCAAATACTAGTGGCGCTATGGTTTTTCAAGCATCGATGCAGCAAGGAGTGATATGAAGCACGCTAGCAGCAAATATATATAGCTTATGTATCGTGATGAGTGTCCTCGTTCATATATAGAGCAATGAATATCACATGTCCTCCCTAATTACTAAGATCAATATTTGTACCTTCTGATCAGCTGCCCCCTGAACTATCAGATTATGTTGATACCCTCTAGCTGTACATTTGCATTATATTGCTGCAACCAATATTTTAGTTTCACATACACCTCCACGGTTCATTGTCTGATGACAAACAAATTGAAATTATTGATTTGGCACTTGTTCTTCGTTTATGGCACAACAAAGGCAATATTTAAATAATAGCATCAGTCACCTGATTTCAATTTCCTAGATCGCTCCATGTCTGCTTGTCACGTGAGTACATAGTAATTATAACGCATGGCTACCTTCTCTGGTTGATTGAAATGTGATTAGTAAAAGGTCTATCTTCACCCTTGTACATATGAGCTACTTCCTGTCCCAACTTTCTCACCTTCTTCTCGCAAGTAGTGTCGCAACATTATTGTTATAGCCTTAGTAAGATAATAAAAAGTCCAAAGGCTACTGAGATGATGAGTTCCCAAAAAACAATTATGTACATGCGCATTGTCTTCCTAGTGTAGTCAGGGCTCTAAATGGATGTTGGTTGGAACAGCAAGATCCCCACCACAGCTAACGGTGAGTCGACTGGTTCTTTGCCCCAATGTTGTCTCCTAAATCCTGCTAATATATTAAGAGTACTTGATCTCTTTCTGGTGGATCGTTGTCCTATAGTAGCATGTGCCAGCATCGGCCAATATGAGCTTGTTAATAATGATTCCCACATGCTGATATGGATTTCTAAGGAAAGCTGTTGGGTTTTTTTTTTGGTAACCACTTAATAGAGTCCAGTATAAATGTATTACCTGGCTGTACAGAAATGAACCCCGAAACACAGTCTAGAAAAGCTGTGGTAACCAATGGCATATGTCCTGCTACTACAATCAATCGAGAGACATGGGCAAATGCTCTATATATATTTCATTTCATTGAATAATAGGGATGGGAGGTATTTGGAAAATTCACTACTCTGCCGCCCAGAGAAGTCTTAGTAAAGCTTGCTTGCTCTAGGACCAGCTACATGGATGACATGACTAGGAGGGTATCACTATCATGCAAGCTGAGCCTAGAGCCTTGCCAAGCTGAGAGACGAGTGACGCATGTGTTGAATGACCATTGGACTCCAGCCTTGTGACCGCTTGCGTAACCTCAGCACTCATGGTTCTCAACTTGCGTGGTAATTTATATATATTTCTGGGCAGTGTACATAGCTACGCACATTGCTGCTTTTGTTTCCCTTTCGATTTAGCCAATGTATGTCCTGAACTTACAACCTGTACCAATGAGATGTAAACAAAAAAGAGATAGTACAAACAAGGAATAGGCATGGGAGGTATTTGGACATTTAGGAACTCAACCCAAGAGACACATTTAGGAACCAACAGGAATAGGCAAGTTTTACACTTGCGGATCTCTCGGTCCACCTGTTTCGGGAAGGAATAAGAATTTCAAAATTTGATTCATGCGAGATTTCTTATACATGAGACGAAGACGGCTGCATGAGCCTAGAAGATGGAGGTCCCATGCATGTCAGTTCCCATCAAAAACCATGAATCCAAAGCCACCTGGATGTCACATACGTACATGATATCCGTGGGGTTGATGGCTGATACATCTGTGGACTTTGCGCGGTGTGTCATGTCAGCTGATCTGGAATTTCTGGAATGTTCAGAAATAGTCAACAATTACGTGAAGGATGTGTGGAATGTTCCTCTAGCTATGTATTAATTTACAATGTTTGATTCAGTTGGCCATTCAGCTACAGTTAACATGATTACAACTGCCGAGGGGACAAAATTGCAACATGTGTGGATATCGTCCAGATTACATAAACAAGTGAACATATTTTTCGGTGTGCCTTAATCCAGCTAATGTTGCCTCCGAAAGATGGCAAAGAGTGCACACTATGTGCACAACTCTAATGTTCTCCAGTTCATTGTGGGCTGAGATGTTGAGCCCCGAGTGTGGGATATGAACATCGCTTACGCATGTAGAGTGCTTATATTGATTCAGTTCAGGAACATATTTCGCCTATAACTCAATGATGGTTGGTATGTGTTGTTAGTGGAGGAGGGACAACAATAATTTTGTGCATTTATATATATGGTTCTGGCATCAAGATACTATTTTATAAGTTTTTCAACTTGTAGTTACCCAACAAAGTAGAACGTAAATATTGCCCTGCCATGCATGGAACAACGAACGAACTAAGAAACGTGGGTTATAAAACATATGCCCATATGGCAGTGTATTACTTACCAATCCATCAGTGAGTCTCCTACAAACAAGTGAGTCAAAGACAACATACGAGATATATATGTACACGAAATGTGATATAATCAGTTAGTAATAAGCATGGAAGGCATTTGGAAATCCAGGTACTCGGTGCTGAAGAGTCTCAGTAAAAGATCCCTAGTCGTTAGTGTTAATGGTTATTAGTTCGGTACTAATAATGGCCTGTCTGGTTGAGCTACCTCGTGAAGAAGTACTATATTTGACTCACATTTGTTGATTTTAATCCACTGAGGCCCCAGCCAGCCAGCCAACAATCACCACTAGCCACTCTCTTTTTTTGGAAGTTTTTGCTAAAGTTGCAGCCGCCAGACTTCGAATTCGCGACCTCACCCTTGCGCAGAGTCTTCCCTCCACTGCAACACCACCTACGTCTGTGTGTAATGGAATTCCACATATTATATAAATTCGAGTGAAAATTAACTATGTGGGGCCCTAAACGAATTCCTATTCAACAACAAAGTTTCATAACTTTTCTAGATCTACAATTTTCATTTAGCGTGTCCCTCCATCCTAGGTGGTTTATGAAATTTGAATTTCAAATTTAAAAAGATTTGAACGTAGTTTTTTTGCATGACAAGATGATTTCAAATTGTGGCTCTGAATTGTAATGCCAAAGGGCCAATTGTGTCTCTAGGTCATGTTGTCATTATATAGAAAAGTAGAGTTAAGAGAGTGTAGTACAAGAAGCTCTTAAGAGCATATTTTGGGAATAAATCTATATAGTATAGTGTGATGTTAATTTTATCACAGGGAAGGCCCGGAGGCTATATAACCTAGCTACATATGCATGCCAACAAAATATTGTGAATTCTACAGGGAAGCCCCGGAGGCTATATAACCTAGCTATATAGTCCGGTATACTATATGGGTAGCACCACATGTATTAAGTAGCCCAAGAGGAGGTCAAATCAATATTGTGAATGTTACAAATAAAGGAGAAAAAGCCTAACCATGGGAATGTATGTCTTCTTACATGGCAACCCACAACCCCACGCCGATCTCAGCCACCGTGCGTGCTGCTTGTAGGAGTGTCTTGTTCGGAAGAACCTGCTCCATTCGCACGTCGTGCTTTTTGTGACCATGGATTCTGTCAGTAAAGAATTCATACGTGGTATGGCCATGAAGACGACGACCATGCATGGATGATCGAATGAACCTATATGTGTGTGGTTGTTGCACTCAGTAATGCAGAGTGTGATATTTCTTCAATTTAGGAAGTACAATGGCTTGGTACATTTCAGTACCTAGCACCGCATGAACTAAATGGCTGAAAATATGTCTACACACATGACTACACATAGTTAAATAAACCACAATGTCACACTGGCTATAACACCTACACATGGTCTACACATGGCAAGTTATCTCTCTTTCAACTAGAATGAGTGGAGACAGGTAAACAATGATGGGAAATACATAGACAAAATGTTGTGTAGTTAGGCATGGGAGGTATTAAGAAATTCAGGTACTCCGTTTTGAGTGATGAGACTAGTTCTAGTTGCAAGAGAAATAAATTACCATGCGTAGACATATGTAGGTTATATATAGTCAGAGTGACATCGTAGTTTATTTACTCCGACGTGGATCCAGTGTGTGCTCCACAGGAGCAGAGCTGACCATACACTGAACATCATGGATTAGACTTGCATAGTGCCTATTTAACATCAGCGATTGGTAGTTTTGTTCACGGAAATTTTGATTATATATTGTTGGAGCCTCTGTTTTTCTTGGAATGTGCAAGTTTTTAGAATTCAGTAATGGTACTTAGTGATTAGTATGGTCTTTCAAGTTTGATTTAACCTTGGCTATCTGTATGCATAGGCAAAGAATTTTAGACTCAAGATGGTATGGTAAGGTGTTGGTTAGCCGAAGCAGTGCAGGCCATGAGCCGAAGATGCCTAAGTGTTTCTAGTCCTTTTGAAAGGAAGAATGTTCGTAGGACATGAACTAATTAATGCATTGTTAGTGAATTATATTCTATCATTCATCATATTAAAACAACTAAACCATAACTACACACTGAACTGAATTGATTACACACTGAACTGAATTATATAGACACTGCTGGAAAATAGAAATTCCCTGACGGTTTGATTTCCATCAAGGAAATTAGAAAAACAGCCAGGAAATTCTCCATCTGATGATTTTGAAAAAAGTTTCAAATTTTAGACTTATCTAATTTCTAATATTTGGCGTCTATTTGTAGGGATATTTGTTAAGGCGGTTGATAACACCAACTGCCCCTACAAATGAATTTGAAGGACGGCTCGTTTGGGAGCTATTTGCAGGGGGTGGTTCAATATAGAGCACCCGTACAAAAAAGGGGTGGCATTGCTACAAATCCTTTCCCATGTAATTGGGGTCGAAAAAGACCAGTAGTGGCTCATGCAACATTGTAACTTTTATAATGGCTTGCAGGGAATTCTCTACTTGTAGAATATTCAAGGACATATGGAGTTTCCTGCAACTTGGAAGTCTGTAAATGGATGAGAGGAAGGTCACAATAGTAAATCTCAACATTAAAATGATTCCATGCTGATATAGTTTATAAGGAGTACGTGCACATGCTATAGGTACTTTTTTTTTTATAATTAGTGCGATACTTCATTAATTTCTGACTGTAAGGGGCCAGTACTTTTGAATACATAATATCACATGAGGGTGCCTTGTTCAATGACTGGAAAAGTTATGTATCCTAAGAAACCGGCCTATATATGCCAAGCATACAACGTAGTATGTCATGCACCTGCTGTGAACCGAGAGATGTCTAAGTGAAATAGGAAATGAGATACATACGCAATACATTCAGCAGTGAGATAGTAATGCGCATGGGAGACATTTGGAAATTCAGGTGCTCTCTGCCGGCAAGATTTAGTGCATCTTGTATGTGGATCTGCACTGTTCGTCGTGAAGCGGGGTGTCAATGGGATATGCACACCAGTCGCTGCTACTGGTCTCTGCTCCAGCCCAATACAATGGGGAAAATGTGCACTTACATTGCACGATCACCGAGCACCGAGCAAGTTACGACGTGTGTTACATGCAAAATCCTTGGACGCCACACACAAGAGTACAATGTTCCTTGTATTGGAAAAGAAGAGGCTGTAGTGAGGACCTTAGGGCACGTATAACCCGTCTATTCATCCCGTCTATATGATGGTGTTTTTTCAGAAAAGCCCCCGCCGACGCCTAGAGACGGCCTTCCCGTCGCCTCGCCCGGACGGCCAAGGCGTCCCGTTCTCCCAGGCGGAGCGGGCCGGGCGGCCCGCTGGCTGTATGCGCCGTCGTTCCCAGGCGACGACCCACTAGATCTCGTGGCGCCAGCGCTCTCTTCCAGCGCCAATTTCTTCCTCCCAGCTCTAGGATGACTGCGAGATCTTGGGCCCGCAGCAGAGCTCCAGGACGACAGCGAGATCTCAAGAGCCTTGCGAAGTCAATCAGAGAGAGATAGAGAGAGATCGAGAAATCAGAGATGAACTGATGCTGAGGAAATCAACTGCTTCCTCGCCGGAGTGCCGCCGCTCGAGTATGCGTCGCCGCTCCCAGCGGTGCGGCAGCTTGTCGGGGAGTGCACCGCCTCAAGGCCCCTCTCCCGCTCTTCGACCGCACTGACCGCCCTGCTCCGGCTGCGCAAGCCTCCTCCACGGGAGGAGCTGGGAGGAGCTCGCACGTCGCGTGCCTGCGGGGAGCTCGCGGCACTGCTCGTGGCCTTCCCTCTCTTCTGGCTTCTGCTGTCCCTCCCCATTCTTCTCTCTGTTTCCTCTTCATGGCGACAACGCCGACAAGGTGCAGTCGGTACTCGGTGGAGAAAGCTGCAGGCCGGCCTTGATATTTTTCTTATGTGCGTGGACAGGAAAAGTCCACATCTTGCCGGAGCACAAAAGAGATGATAATAAAAAGAAAATGAAAATAGAAAAATAAACAAACAAATAAATAGAAATAAGAACGAAAAATATTGTAACCATGTTTCTCTTATTTATGTTTGATACATTTTCTAATTGTGAATGATCATCTTTCTATTAAATAGCCACACAATGGTATACACAAATGCATTTGTAGTTGATTTTAAGGTACACGTAAAGCATTAAACAGCTTACAGACGGCCTCTCTGTCTAAGGGTTGTATGAGTTGTCTGTACATCCGTCTGTATGCACAGTTCGAGATTATACAGACGACCTGCTGTCTATGGGTTGTACATGCCCTTACAAGCTAGAGTACGTCAAGCCATCAGCGGGGATGCCCGTGTGGCGTGAAGTAATGATAATAAATATAAATCATCTACAGTTGCTTCTATATATATATATATATATATATATATATATATATATGTTTTTTTTTTTGTCTAATTTTGTTGTGAGAACTTGACAAATCATATTAGCATTAAGAAGCTAAAGTGACACTCCACTTTTTTCACGACACGATTTATGCTGCAAAAAAATTTCAGCTGTGGATCTACAGTAGTTACGACTAGCACCATGGAGCTGTGTCAGAGACATGGATGGTGTTACACAACTATTTTAAGAGACACTGAGGGTTACACATCTATTTTCAGGATATTTTTTTTTGTGTAAGTTGGTTATTTAGATGAAGAAAGCATCATACAGTACGTGTCCCATAGCATCCATGTTGCACGGTGCATCTAGTGTCATCATTCTATATTTGTGATGGAGAAATCTACTTGTTTGCTAAAATTACATGTAGGGCACTGGTTGCCAGGTAGACGAAACTATACAGCACAACTTACACTACAGATATAATTATCCACAAGGGTAGGTATATTATTCTTTTGTTCAGCCACCTATAAATACGGCACCACTCCATATTGGTACATCTGCACTTTGAAAAGCAAATATGACTCAAACTCCATGTTGGGAGAGACCTCTTGAAGCATTGCAATTGCGTACTTGGTGGTAGACATGAGAGGCATCAGGATCACGAATCGCAGCGGCGTCTTCAGCCTTGGTGGTGGTACAATTAATCACCTGTGTAACTGCACGCTACTTTGAGAATATTTTTGCAGGATCGTGCATGTCTCTGTGGTAGATTGAAATTTGTCAAGTCTATAACCTCTAGCATACATAAGGGCTATCAATAGCCAAGAGTTCTTCTGGAGGAGTGCATACCATTGTGTAGAAAATTAATAAGAGCGGATGTAGCCTCTAGCATACTTGGCGGCATTTCAAATGCCAATGCTTGTGAAGCATGCAACTCGTGTGCTTGAAGCCGCCAAAATTCCATCCACCAGCATGTAATTTTCAATCAAAAATTCAATTTCATAGTTCTCTTGATGGTCTGTTTACAGGAAGAAAGAAATACATCTCCTAATCTTTACCTCTAACATCTCCTGAGTTACACTTATTTCTTATGTGGTAGAGAAACACCGCCACTGATCCTGGATTGAAGGTTCACACTGGCTCCCCTAAAATAAGCAGAGGGATGTCTCTCAAATTGGTCGAGTTTATTAATAGGTATTGTCACTTCTGTGTAGTTAATCTTCAACAGAAATATATGCATCCTTTTGTATTTTTCATGGTTGGATTCAGCAATGGATGAACAAAGCTACATATATTTTAAATTCGATGTACCTAAAACACTGCACAGTGTACTTAATAACAACCAGGTGCATGATAAATTGTACCCGTCGGTCCCTAAATATAAGCATTTGAGGCTTTAAAAAAATTTATCCCTAAATAAGAATTGAAATGCCAACCACATAAGCAATAAAACAGTTTGTTACTAAATAAATTAATCAATGTTTGCAACTTTTCTTGTATCCTTTGCACTGTTATTGCAATCAGTTCCTTGCATCGGTTAGCCCAATAACCAATTAGGAAGTGCCAGCGGAGAGAACTTTTTTTAGGAAGCAAGAGTTATCGCTGAAGGCGAAAATAATTCCATAGTTTGTCACAAGTGGTGTGGTGGGGAAAATATGCACTTACATTGCACGATCACCGAGCTCCGAGAAAGCTACAACGTGTGGTACATGCAAAATCATTGGACGCCACACACAAGAGTACAACGTTCCTTGTATTGGAAAAGCAGAGGATGTAGTGAGCACCTTAGAAGCAAGAGTACATCAAGCCATCAGCGGGGATGCCCGTGTGGCGTGAAGTAAAAGATAATAAATATAAATCATCTACAGTTGCTGCAATATATATGTATTTTTTTGTCCAATTTGGTTGTGAGAAGTTGACAAATCATATTAGCACTAAGAAGCTAAAGTGACACTCCACATTTTTGATGACACGAATTATGCTGCAAAAAAAGTTTCAGCTGTGGATCTTGTGCCCTATCTTTAAGTAAATTTTACACATTATACACACATCAGAAAACTGTAAACACGGTGTATTAACACTGGCGCTCCTAATTAGGGCTACAGTGTAGCTCAAGACTGTATGTCATGACATTGATTTCACTTGGTCCTCCAAAAAGTCCATGGTTTTGTAAAGGAATCAAATTAATACACAGTTGAGCGTGGCCTATATTAATTAGCGACAGGTAGAACCCAAGAATGATTGAAATGTATCTCGTGGAAACTGAACTCGTGGTTGACAATAGTTGGAATATAGAGAGCATACATCTGGAGCTAGCTAATTCATGACATGCATATTTCTGAAATTCGAGTTTATCTTGTTCTCTGTTCCTTTTTTTACTTTTCCTGCTATTTTCAGGCTAGTCTCTCTGCTCCTAGTGGTGTCGGGCTGCAACTTTTAGTGATCTCTACGTATGCCTGACTTCTTGGATTTGTGGTATGAACTTTATCTTGTTTAGCAACATATGCCGGATTTGTTTGATTTGTGGTACAAATTTAATTTTCAGTGTTTTCCTTCTGCAGCAACAACTCTTCAGTCTTAGCTTGTTTGTTTCAGTTTTGAGAGGTCTCACTTTCTAACTACAATGCTCGTCCATGCAGCAATAAAGTTGTGCATGCTTCTAGTACCTATGTATCTCTGAGCGGCAAGAATTTTTACTGACTTTTATTTGACAGAAAAGGGAAAATATGTTTTGGAACATATGCATGCTGCTTGCTACCAACTTTTATATATGGATGCTTTACACGTGAAGAAAACACAAGAGAACATCTGTTGTGCACACCAGGGTGCTGCATTCGTGCTGCTTGTGCCTTCAAACATATGCATTCGTGCACATTAGTAACAAACCTTTCGACTGACAAACCATATGCATCTAAATAATCAAATGATCTAACAACCACGTCAAGCTAATCTGACTAAATGTCCGGGGCCCTGTCACCTTCAGGCATGAAGAGGACGGCAGAGGCAAGATGATGGGAAATCAGAAGGAGAAGCCAAGACAGCAGGATGGTTCAAATCATGGCACAGAGCTAAGAAGACCTACCCCAAATGTTTCGGGCCCAACCATTGTTCGTGTGATCGGCTTTGGTTGCTGCAGGGTCGAGAAGAGAGAGAGATCTAGTAGACAAGGGAACATGAAGAATAGGAAGGGAAAAGTGGCCGGCTGTGTCCGGATGGCGGTGGTGGGTAGCAAAAGGTCACCTGGCCTTGTAAACTTCATAATCGAAATACGGACATCGTGGGTCACTACGGCAAAACAGGCTTTACACGGAGCAATGATGCATTGATGCAAAGGACCTGTTTCCTGTAGTGACTACTAAGTGATATACATCCCCTTTAGCGAGTATGTGCTATAGTGTGCTTACAGTACTAACAAAATTATTCATCTGATGCTGGTGCCCTGGAACATTTACTGTGGTCCGGAGCTGGTTGGTGTGTCCCACATGACACCGGAAGCAATTACATAAGGGATGCTTAAGAGGACTTATAAGTACAACGTAGCATCAATGCATCATTGCTTGGTGTAAATGCACTGGATTTGCATACTCTTCCATGAACATGTAGTGATGGACCCTGTCCAAGTATATATGAGCAATAGTTCAGTTTTCTTGACTTTAACCCCAGGCATGGAGGGAGAGAGGAAAGGAGCTTGGGAGAGGGAGAGCCAAGCAGCTTCACATCACTTCACCCACAAATGTAACGGATGCAGATTGGGCTTGGGGGGCATGCGATGTCGACAACATAATTTTTTGGTGCTTCTATGATGGCATTCATTGGACTTTGACCGGCACTCGACAGAAAACTGAAGCAATAGCAAGCAGTCTCAAAGGTTCTGCTATATAAATCTTAGCAAGTAGAAGTTGAGAAAGTTGCATACTCCTTCTGTCCCATGAATATTTGGACAGATGGCCTTGGGTGCGAAGACCAATGTGAAGGTGAAATGACTAAAATACCCCAGCCAAATATCTATTCCGTCCTAGTTTCCTTGACTGACATTGCTCTCTCGCTGCCGCCGCCTAGGCATGCTCACAAGGAGACAGGGGGTCCTTTTGTGGCGTGGCTGTTGTAGGGTACGCCTAAGATGTGCACGTGGTGTGGTATTTGTAGACCGAAATGTTGTGCGGTGTTCCCCTGTTCCACGAGCATCCTGCCACCGAAAGCGAGATTGATGTCGCGAGGAATGATCCGAGCCTTCATCATTTTTTCTTTCATGCTTTTACATAGAAAATTGTTTAATTTTCTTTGTCAGCACACGCGCCGGTAAACTTTCCAACCGTTGCACCAACCCCGACACCCTATTGCTATGCCACGTTCAAGCCTATATGCACCAATTACTTGTGGGAGATATTTGAATCCCAAACGTGCTTTTAAACATGGGACCGAAGATAGATTGCTTCATCCAGCATTGGAGAACACGAAATTAAGATGATATGAAAGTTCTTTTCCTGTTAATTAGCATTACAGTTCAGTTAAATGGCTAGTCTATGGAGCATATCCAGTGGTTTTCAAATATCAACTTCCTATTAAGATTGCAGTTGTCCTTGAACGATTTATCAAGATTATTGGAGGACATAGCAGCCCAATGGGTGGTCGACATGGCGTTTGATCTTTGGCAAGAACCTCACCCAATCAAGGTACAAAAACATGCCAAGATGCACCAACACCGGACATGGCAACTCGAGCCCGGATGGGTAAAAGGCAATGTAGATGCCGCCTTGCATGCTTTGGCACAGTTCAGCTGCATCAGGGGTTGCTCTTCGGGATCAACAAGGAAAATTTTGTGGAGGAAAAGCCATATGGTATGATGTCTGCTTGAACGCTCTTGCTGCAGAAACTATGGCATGTCGTGATGCACTCCTGTCCATGTTTTGGTCGGGGCATGCCGTGTTGCAGCCAAGATGGTGGCTCCCATAATGCCTCGATAGTGAATACTCCCTCCGTCCCAAAATATAAGACATAATTACTTTTTATTCTTGTCCCATAATATACCCCACTATAGAGGCACCTCGATATAGAGCCACCCATACTGTGGACATTAGTAGGGGCAGCTGGATATTGAACCGTGCCTGTTAATAGTAGGGGCGGCTTGTAACACCAGCTGCCCCTACAGTGTCCACAGTAGGGACGACTGTTCTTGTGGGGGGAAAAATACCACTATAGGGGCGGCTCAAAACAAAAACCGCCCCTATTCAAAAAGTGTGGGGTTCTTATAGTGCCTCTTTGTAGTAGTGTGTAGAGCCCATCCAAATGCATTTAGTCATCTATAAATTGACCTTGCTTGTATATAAATTTCAAGTTTTACAAATCAAGGACGATTCAAAGCGATAACATATATATGCAGGATGAGTCAATACAGAACTCGGTGCAGACAAGGCTTGCTAGGGGGCATAATTAGTGGCTGGTCATGAGAGACATTAGGATCACCAATTCCACCAGGACCATTTGTTCCTCTATGGCCACTTGTGTATTCACATAGGATCCTATACAGCTCAGCTCAGTAAAGACACGTGCTGCAATTGGAATCGATGTTATTTGCCATCTTTGTAGTCAACCAGACTTCTATATGCACTGCGGTACTAGTCTCAACGTCCCGTCCTGAGGATGACACTAATGGCACCCCAAAGTAAATGTGTCGACCTCGCCCAAAGTGCCAAGAACCAGGGTCCCAACCTGCACTATGCTGTGTCCTCTTAATGGAACACTGTGAATAGCCCGATAGTGAAAAATAAGTATAGATATTGTACTCAGGGCTTGAGAGAGATATTATCATGTAATAATACTGAAAGCAATTCAAGATTCCAGGCGGCTAGAGTGACGTGTCTCCACTTCTTGCTCTGTTATGTTCTTCCTCCTTTTCATAAAACCTATTGATCACATCCATGTGTATGATAATTTATACCCGTCAGTCCCTAATAAGCATTTGAGGCACTAAAAGAGTTATCCTTAAATAAGAATTGAAATGCCGACCCCATAAGCATTAAAAATGTTTGTTACTAAACAAATTGATCAATGTTAGCTAACTTTTTTTTTGAATCCATTGCAATGTTATTGCAATCCATTCCTTGCATCGGTTAGCCCAATAATGAGGTGCCAAAGCTGAGAGAACTTTTATTTAGGGAGCAAGAGTTTTCGCTGAAGGCGGCAATAATTCTGTACTTCGTCACAAGTGGTGTCGTGGTGGTATGGCTAGGCAGCTCATGCGAGACTTGAGTTCGGGACTTGGAATGCCGCCAAACGTGTCGCATGGCATAAGGGCAAGAGTCAGCTCCGCAGAGAAGCTGCACATGAACACATGTTACATGAGAAAATATCACGACCCATGGTGCATGGTCCTTCCTTTGTCCATAGGTTTCGGTCAGTATTAATTATTAGGCTATGTTGCTGACAATTGTTAATAAAAATACAGTACAACAAACATATGTAAGGCACATACAGATATAATGGGCAGTAAGTGTAGAGCCCCACCCATATATGTATTGAGTCATCTATAAAATGAGCTTGCGGCATGAATATATGTTTCAACCTTTACAAATCAAAGATGAGTCAAGGCCGTCACATATGTACGAGTCAATTGAGCAATTGCTGCGGACAAGGCTAGTAGGCATACATAATTAGTGGCTGGGCATGAGAGACATTAGGATCACCAATTCAACAGGGAGGATTGGTGTCACTACGGCCACTTCTGTATACACATTGGGTCGTGTTCTGCTCTGCTCAGCAACACGTGGGACCAGAGAGAAAGCAGCACGATGGTCCTTGCTGCGATTGGGATCGATGTGATTTGGCAAGGGCACCCCACGCCCCGAAGCAAAAGTGCCCACCTTGCCCAAAGTGTTGAGGACGAGCGTCCCAACCAGAGCTATGTTGGCCCAACTCGCAGAACTAGTGTATTATATATATTGTACTGAGGGCTTGAGAGAGAGATTATCATGTAACAGAATACTGAAACCAATTCAGGCTTGCAAACAGCCACAGTGTTGTCCCACCATTTCTTGTTCTATTCAGTTCCTCCTTTCCACGAATCCTATTCTCACAATGAGTATCAGATGTCTCATTCGATTCTGGATCCTCCCCACCCATAATACTTCACATGTCTCCAAACAGCTCGAGGTGCATGCTATGGATCTCAGAACATGTAGCTCAACCCAAAAGACTAGCCTAGCATCTCAGCCTGCTCGACCCAGACCCATGCCATGCAGCAGATCGTGTGTGGCATCGTTTCATCACAACGCACGCTACGTTCAGCAACGTACATCATGGCGCTGACATAACCCAACTTGTCTGCTTCGTGGACCAACCACGCCTTCAGACAAGCGCTATCCGCTAGCCTAGCAAGCAGGCAACATGTCCCTCTGTTCCTCGGCTCCATCTCTCATTTCACAACTTCCGAGTCCTTTCTCTCTGTTCCTTTATTTGCCTCCCCACAAACTCTTGCAATGCGCACATAATGTAGTTATTACTCCTTATTTCTTTCGCTCTTGCCATCAACGCTGCATCAGGAAGCTGAGGGGCCGACTAGTCATTGGATATATATGCCACAGCTGCTGGGCAAATTATTGAGATCCTTTCTCTGAAGCCATAGCAGCACATATATATGCGTCCATTAGGCTGAGATTCCTCAAACTTCACAACAAACACTGGATAGATAAAAAGGCCTCAGGGAGCCGCTCAAACAGCCAGTTAACACATGTGCACGGCATGGGTGGCACCAGGATTAGAAATTACTCGCTCCATACCTGTATAACATGTTGTTCTAGGAGGTGGCACCGTTTGCACAAAGCAAGTAGTTTTAAATTACACATTTTTTTCGTCCTTGACCAACAATAGAGGAAATTCATGTGCTAGGAGTTCGTCACTCGGTATTGTGTCCTCAAACTGTCGACTTGATAAATGATTCAATTGTAGACATGCTGATGGCAGGACTTACACGGTCATTGGAACTCCATTAATAACGTCTTGTGGTATTCGTTTTGTAAGTATAATGGAGCTAGGACTACAGAAGCCAACCTATTGAAAACCTTGGATTGTCATCCTGAACTAATAAATTAGCAAAGCTTTATTGTAAAACTCTTGGATAAAATTTCTTGGTTTCATGTGAGATGCGCAGTTTTACCATCGTCTGCATGAACACGATCAACCATCATGCGTGAGCCATGCCAGCGATCATACTCATTACAGATTATAGGCTAGACATCGGCCCAGATTTTGTTTGTGCCACCCAACACTCAGCACGACGTTTCAAATTTCAGTCAAATTTCCAGCGAAGACTTGTAATATTCCATCATATGAATAAGTGGTTGGAATAAGTTTTGTTATTCATGTTTTGTTATGTTCCTCCTAAAGCGAAAAAAAAAACCAGCAGTACAATGTTGGGAAAGTTGTTTCCAACAAAATAATCAAGGATGCAAAGTACAGGCTCACAAACTGACTACATACCCAACCCCAGGTCACCCACCCTAGCACACATGTACTTAATGCTATTGTCAGGGTTTCTATTATGTTCGTCTGAATTATTTCATGGTCCTCGGGTTGATAAATAAATAATAATATTTGTAAATAATAGTACTGGATAGGTGAAATTAGGGCACGCCTGTTCCTGGTCGGCCTATAAAATGGCCTGTTGACCTCAGTGCAGCACGTTGTTGTTGAGATAGATGACCAGATATCAACTGTGAGCATCTGAGAATGAAGAACTGGGAGGCATTTTTCCCTTGTGATGATGACACATCGGTGTGTGACAAGTTGCTAGTTGAGGAGTATGCGCATGTGAAGCATTGGGAATCAAGAGAGTAAAGAAGGCACTGGCCTTGTTTTCTAGAAGCGTTGATACGTAGAGCCCTGCAGCTTCAACTGACTATCCTGATTCAGAGCACGTACAACGATCAGCATTTCGCCCGCCTCGTCGGTCACTTGCGCGGGCATGCCAAGATCTTTTTCGTGTATGCTAGGTCCATTGTTCCCTTCTACGATTGTCTGTTGAATAAAAAAAATGTATTTAGAATATGGGAAGAGGCTAGACGTTGTATGGGTTAGGCTCTAAACTTGTTCATTAATGATTTAGCTTAGATCGATATAAGCCAAGCCTTATTGACGTTGCTCTTGGTTGCCGGCAGCAGCACGTCATCACCACGTGGTGACTTAAACTGCAGTTACTGATAGCCACCGATCTGTTAATTAATTAAAATTATTGCCATTTTCAATGTAAATACCTATGCAGGCTGAGAGGTGGAAAATGCGACACGCAAAATAATTATTTATCCTCGAGAGTTCACATTGGCATTTCAGAATTCAAGTGATCTTCACTAGTCCACACCCCTGTTTTAAAATAGCGCTATAGTGGACGCTATAGCGCTAAATAGCGTTTCGGACAGGGTAACGCCAAGCTATTGCCATTTTAGCGCTAAACGCTATTTGCCGCTATTAGCCGCTAATAGCGCGCTAAAAATGCTAAACTGCAACTCATTTAGCTCGCTATAAGATATTGGGCTGATTCCGTTGGCCCAAATTGATTGGCAGGCCCAAATCTCATCTCAAGGCCCAACCGAATGGAGACATATCACTTCGAGACAATGGCCGACGAAGCACTACATAAGGCTTTGAACTATCTATGTTTTTATCTTTATTATGTGTATAAAATTATATAATGTTTGACATATTCTTTGCTCAGCCGCTAAATGGTTTAGCCCGCTATCATAGCTTCGCTATAGCGCTAAATAGCTTTTAGAGAGGCTGCCGCTAAATGGCTTAGCCCGCTATTTAAAACAGGGGTCCACACACTACGCATGGCCGGCCGCGCTAGCAATTGACACCTAAAAGCTCCAGCAAACTTGCTTAGTTGTAAGTATCCACTAGAAAATGGTCCGTAGTAGTAACTATATGGACAAACAGACAAGAATGCACGGTGTAGGCGTGTAGCAGGGATCCATGATGGCGGTACAGTGGAAAGGATATATAAACACTAGATCGAGCTGCATCACACACAAGCTGGCACATATATATGTGGCTCGCTCAATCCCGATGGAGAGATTGTATGGCCCAAGAGGCGGAGCCCACACTCGTGGACACATGGTGCAAAGGGCGATATCTTGCTAGGCATGGCTTTTTTTTTTTAGGAAATGGAATTCATTCCGTCCTCTGCAATTGCACACATCCAAGTTATTACAGATTTGTAGCTGATGAACTCAACATGAAGAATCCCGTGAGCGGTTCATCTCCCTTACGGTGCGCGCGGTCGATTCCACAGGCTTGCCACCACGGAGTAACAGGAGTGGACGCAGGCGATGCCACAGCTCATCGCCTGTGTCTTCAATATGATTGTACGTCGATCTCTGTGAGCGGCACATGAAGCTCCTCTTCCCAAAGAATAACAAAGAGACATGGGAGTTTTGTAGAGTTTCCAGCTAATGCAGCCATACTGTCCTCATCTTCTAATCAGCGAGTCCGATCATACAGAAATTCAGGCGAGTTATCTTTCCTTGATGGCACCCATTCATAGACCAAGGACCTTGCAGGAGGGGAAGTCGTAGAAGAGGCTATAGGACATAGAGGTTAGACACAGAGAGCTCTGATCACAGGTCTAATAAAGATGGCTAGAGTGTCGAGAATGGGGCAGAGACTAATCGAGGGAGCTCCATTTTATGCTCAACCAGACATGTTGATCGAGTAATCTATTTGGTCACGTGATAGCTCAGAAGTCATGACCATGACTCGAGCTGGGCCAGATCTGGGTAGAAAACCAATGCAGATTGGGTAGAAAACCAAAGCATTGGATAGGTGAAATTTAGGCACGCCTGTTTCTGGTCTCCCTATAAAATGGCCTCTTGACCTCAGCGCAGCACGTTTTTGTTGAGATCCATGACCAGATATCAACTGTGAAATGAACGGTCAGCGAGTATATATATCCTTGTAGCATATGAAAAAGAAGAACTGGTGTATGAAAACTTGCTACTTGAGGAGTATGCGCATGTGAAGCATTGGGAATCAAGATGGTGAGTAAAGATGGCAGGGGCCCTGTTTTCTGGGAAACCCCCGCCTGCAGTTTACGCATGAGCGGTGTGAGGTGTTGCCGCCGACATCGGATATGTGAGATGACAGATTTGGGCGAGAACGGGCGCTTGGGATCCGGCCATCCTCCTCTTGAATTCCGACGGGCTTTGAATCCAATGAAGGGGCGCCATCTCCAACGGAGGAACGCCGGCTGCCCGGGGGATCACCATGCGCTGCTGTGCAGATGATGAAGCAGCAGAGGTAGCCCCTTGTGGCGGACTGGATCCACCCCACCAGATGGAACTCCGCCGCCCGTCGCTGACCTCGAAGCGGCCCAAGATGAAACAGCAGCAGGGGAAAGGCCCCGCCGCCGCCTTCCTAGCGGTCGTGCGGGCCTCGCGGCGATTTGCTTGGGCGGTGGCAAAGCTGGGTGCAGATGGTAGAGAGTGGCGGTGAAGCTGGGTGCAGATGGTAGAGAGTGGCGGCGCAGTCAACTCGTGATTAGATGGCGATGCAGCTCCACTTCTGACGTTGCCTCCGTCCTTGCCCCCGACGCCGTCGCTGCAGGTCCAGCCGTCGATATCTCCGCCCTAGCTGGCCACCGCGATGGGCTCCCATACGTGGTCAGATTTGGCGTTGCTGGCGGATGAAGATGTGTCGCCGCCGCCAGGGTAGGCAGTCTGGGTCAGGGCGGCCCGCCGCCGCCAGGGAGGTCGTGTGATTCAAGGTGGCCTCGCAACCAGCGATGCAGCTCCGCTCCGACACGGCCTCCATCCTTGCACGGGCGCCGTCGCTGGTCCAGCCGTCGAGATCTCCGCCCAGCCGGCCACCGCGATGGGCTCCTGGACGTGGTCAGAGTTGGCGTTGCTGGCGGTTGAAGATGTGCCGCCGCCATGGAGGCAGTCCGGTCAGGATGGCCCACCACACTGTAACTATTTTACATGTATAATGATGGAATGTGTGCATGTGATTGAGTTCAAAACAAACCGCTATGGACATCACATATATATGTGCTAGAGCAAGTGAGGAGAGCAGCATTCCTTCAAAAAAAAAATTGAGGTGAGCAGCTGGCAATACATGGGAGGTCAGCAAATGATCCGGAATCAACCGAAGCCTATCATTTTTCAGTGCCCCCTCTCTAATGGAAGCAGAGGTGGCGCGCTGTGTTTGGGAGTAGAGTATTAAAGCCGACAATTATCAAAATCTAGAACATAGTTATGGTGAACATTTGTGATGTACGCGCATTATATTTGTCGTCATTGTTAGTCCAGAAATGATTTTCTGAACAAATCTCTTTTTCTTTCTACCTGTGTCGGATTTAGTGTGCGTTTGATCAGGAAAAAGAAGCTACAAACGAGCTGCCTAAAAGATCTAAGTAATCCAAACAATACAACTTATATTTGTAGTGCATATTGAACTTTCCAACCATCCAACTTATTAATAGTTAGTAGCTAGCGCCATTTATTCCAACTAAGAACACAAATTCAAGTTGTGTCAAACAGCACCTAGAACGTCCTATAAAAGTGGTTTAGGATGGATCGCCTCTAGGGAAATCAATTTATAGATGTCACTGTTGTTTCCAACTGCCCTAGAAATATGTGCCACTTTTCAAGGTGATCTACCTCTTCAATTTCTTGTAGCAGGTAGTTCACTTAATTATTATTTTCTGGTAGCCACATCAATATATAACATTATGACTATCAGCAGCACTGGGTTTTGGTAAGGTTAAATAAATGGGCATCTATTGAGGCACTGCCTATATATATGAAACTGCAATCATCTACATAAGGAATTGAGAAACAGTGTTACATATATTTTTTCTGTAATCTGCATGTGCTAGTCGCTAGCTATATTAGGTAGGAGCATTTTGGCATGTGAAGTATTAGGAATCAACATGGTAGGCAGCAGCTTTACGGCAACGCTGGCACGAGGCGAGCTGGAATCGGAGCAGAACACAGGAGCAAGGGAGACTGCCGGCCTGGCGCGCTTCAGTGCCAAGGCACAGTATACTAGGTCAGGTCAGTGTGAGAGAGTTCGGCCCATTGCTGTAACTATTGAAATCCTGTCATCACCATTTCGGCCTGAACCGAAACTATTGAAATCCTGTCATCACCATTTCGGCTCGTTGTTCCCCTTCTCCAGGTCTTCTTGCTGGCTTCTAACAGAGTGCAATGTCGCTGACTTCTAGTGCTGCCTCCCTCGTACATGGCATCAGCTAGCTGCTAGCTTCTGCCAAACCTAGGGACAATGCCTTCCTCATCTGCCTTCCCATTGCATGTGTCTGCGCCTTGGGCGGGACGAACCAAGTACCAACAGCTTGTCCTCACTCTCACACTGATCGAACCAAATCATCAGCTGTGAGAGCTTGAACAACGGCCAGTGCGTCCTTTGGGCTGAGATGCCATTAACTGTGAAGTTATCTATTTAAACTATTAGTGGCGAAGCTAGAAGAAATTAGGGAGTGGTGCATTTACTTTGTGGCTGGATAAACATCTTCCATCGGGGTGCATATATGGTGAAATTTTGAACACAATCATTGTTTTTTGCATTTTTTGGGTGGTGCATTTGCACCCCCTAATGTATATGTTGCTTCTATGGATGGCACCCACTAAGGGTCAATAATTTTGATTTTTCTGCAGCCACACTAATTAAGAAACGTCATTACTGAATCATTTGTGTTGGATGATTCTTCTGTGCGTGCTATGATTTGTAGCTGAGGCATTGAAGAATACTAGAGGCTAGATGAATACCCCACATGTTGCTGGGATACAGAAGTCATGAAAAAGATTTGTAGCTAGCAATTATAGAAAAAAAATACACGAACAGAAGAAACACAAGAATACTGACACAAAAAAACTAAATAAGAATATGATAAGAATGCAAGTAGAAAACAGAGGATTCCAAACATACATGGATTTCGAAGGGAAACACATGCATGAGTTCGTATGAAGATAATTGGCTAAGTAACAATGATCTTATCCTTGAAGAACAATATCATTAAAAAATAAAGAACATATAGAAGTGTCTGAAACAACCATGAGGTTATCCGTTTTTTTTTAGAGTGCTTGCTGTATTCCTTCTCAGCGCATCGAGTAAAAAAAACATTCTTATCGCGGTATTACCGAAGTTAATGGTCCCCAGCAAAGAAGCCGTGTCTTGGAACAACTCATGAACTCAGTTGTCCGCCTTGAGTAAGGGCCATCCTGATGTTGACCCCTTACGGTGCGCGTGGTCGATTCCGCAGGCTTGCCACCACGGAGTAACAGGAGTGGATGCAGGCGATGCCGCAGCTCCTCGCCTGTGTCTTCAATATGATTGTACGTCGATCTCTGTGAGCGGCGCATGAAGCTCCTCTTCCCAAAGAATAACAAAGAGACATGGGAGTTTTGTAGAGTTTCCAGCCAATGCAGCCATACTGTGCTCATCCTGTAATCAACGAGTCCGATCATACAGAAATTCAGGCGAGTTATCTTTCCTTGATGCCACCCATTCATAGACCAACGACCTTACAGGAGGCGAAGTCGTAGAAGAGGCTATAGGACATAGTGGTAGACAGAGAGAGCTGTGGTCACAGGTTTAATAGAAATGACTCGAAAATGGGGTAGAGACTGGTCGAGGGAGGTCCATCTTATGCTCAATCATACCTGTTGAGTAATCTACTTGGCCACATGATGGCTCTGAAGTCATGACCATTCATGACTCGAGCTGGGCCCACCTGCCAGCAGATTGGGTAGAAAATCAAAGGAACAACAAAGTAGACACGTGTACTTAACGCTATTGTCAGTGTTTCCATTATGTTTGTCTAAATTATTTCATGGTCCTCGGGTTGATAAATAAAATATAAAACAGAAAGCATTGGATAGGTGAAATTTGGGCACGCCTGTTTCTGGTCTCCCTATAAAATGGCCTCTTGACCTCAGTGCAGCACGTTTTTGTTGAGATCCATGACCAGATATCAACTGTGAAATGAACGGTCAGTGAGTATATATATATATATCCTTGTAACATATGAAAAAGAAGAACTGGTGTATGGAAACTTGCTACTTGAGGAGTATGCGCATGTGAAGCATTGGGAATCAAGATGGTGAGTAAAGATGGAAGGGGCCCTGTTTTCTGGGAAACTACAAGCGTTGATCACGAGACCCCTGCAGTTCCAATTGACTCACTTGATTCAGAGCACGTCCAATAATCGACATTATGCTTGCCACGTCGGCTACATTCATCTGAACAGTAGAGAGAAACATGAGCTTGGCTGCAGTCTTCCTTGGACTTGGTGGATCAGCTGAGCGTGCATGCTAGGTCCATTGTTTGCCTTTGTGTCTGTTGAATAAGAAAATATATTTAGAATATGGAAAGAGACTAGATGTTGTATGGGTTAGACTCTAAACTTTTCTATTGATGGTTTGGCTTGGCTATAAGTTTATTGGCCTTGCTTGGCTGCTGGCAGCAGCACGTCATCACCACATGGTGGCTTAAAGTGCAGTTACTGATAGCTACAGATCTCTTAATTCATTCAAAGTAGTGCCATTTTTAATGTAAATATCAATATGTATGCAGGATGAGAGGTGGAAAAGGCGACATAATGAATTAATTTAGAATTATTTATCCTCCAGAGTTCGCATTGGCATTTCAGAATTCAAGTAATGTTAACTAGTCGACACACCTTACACATGTCCGGCCGCGCTAGCAACACTGAGTCCTAAAAGATCCGGAAAACTTGCTTAGTTGTAAGTATCCATTAGAATATATATGGTCCAGTAGTAGTAACTATGGAAAAACAAATTAACATGAATTCACTGTGAGGCAGGAATCCACGGTGCCGGTACAGTGGAGAGGATATAAACACTAGAGCTGCATCACACACAAGCTTCAACTGTTGCGTATATATGTGGCTCAATGCCGACGGAGAGATTATGTCACTGCTGCTGGCTGAGTTGTTGGCCTCTGTGAAAATGGCAGGAACGAGATACCTCTCGATGTCTCGGTTACGTGTTAATAATAGTGAGAACCACCCCTCACCAAGGTTTGTACAAGGGGTCAAGATTACAACAGATGATATCTATCTGATCTATCTAATCTACTTGTACAACACTCCAAGGATTACAATGTACCGAGACACTAGAACAAGTCTAGAATATCCTATCGTTTAAAACCCTTCCTCAATCTCAGCCACTCTTGAGGTTGAGGTTGCTCTTAAACTTCTGCAACTTTGCAACTGACAATGAGTAAACCCATCGGCAACCTGATCTCCATTATGAATGAACCGAATCTCCGACATCCTATGAGCAACTCTCTCACGAACAAAATGAAAATCTATTTCAATATGCTTTGTGCGTGCATGGAAGATAGGATTGGCTGATAGATAGGTTGCACCGAGATTGTCACACCACAACCTTGCCTTAGGAGGATGTTTAATCTTCAGCTCGTTGAGTAGCTTCTGTAGCCAAAGAATTTCTGCTGTAGCATTAGCCAATGATTTATACTCGGCCTTAGTGCTTGAGCGTGACACAGTCACCTGTTTTTGTGTTGTCCAAGAGATCAAGTTGTCTCCAAAATACACAGCACCACCGGTTGATCTCCTGTCATCGACACACCCGGCCCAATCTGCATCTGAAAAGGCACTCACCATTAGAGATTTAGATTTCACTAATTGTAACCCCAAATTTACCGTCCCATGGACATAACGGAGAATTCTATTTACTGCACTCCAATGTGTAGTAGTCGTTGCATGGAGAAACTAGCAAACTTTATAGACAGCAAATGCAATGTCAGGACGTGTCAAGGTCAAGTATTGCAGAGCTCTGACTACGCTTCAATATCGTGTAGAATCATCAGCCCCAAGCCTCTCACCAGACTGTATACTTAGCTCCGGGTAAAACAAAGAAACATGCAGCCCAATGCTCCGGGTAGGGCTGCATGGTGCCACCTAGATTTTTTCCAGCGGTGCTGCCTCTCTCGGATATCAGCTGCTATCCTCTCCCAATCATGGGGGAAATGCCTTCCTCATCTGCCTCCCTGTTGCAAGTCTCTGCCCCTGCAAGGAGGATTAACCAACAGTTTGTCCCCACCCTCACATCAACTGATCCAAATTGTCAGCTGTGAGAGGTTGAATAGCGGCTAGATTATTGTCGTTGACCCGAGGAGTGACAGTCGCATGTGTGTCCTTTGGGCTGAGATGCCAGAAAATGTGAAGCTACCTATGTAACTATATCTATACTATAAAAGAGTAGACGGAAACCACTAAGGTTCAATAATTTTGATTTTTCTGCAGCCGCACTAAGCAACATCGTCATTGAATCATCTACGTCCTATCTACAGGCAAACAGGCAACATGTCCCTCTGTTCCTCGGTTCCGACCCTCTATTCACAGCTTCCGAGTCCTTTCCCTCTGTTCCTTTATTTGCCTCCCCACAAACTCTTGCAATACGCACATAATATAGTTATTACTCCTTATCTCTTTCGTTCTTGCCATCAAGCTGAGGGCTGACTAGTCATTGGATATATATGCCACAGCTGCTGGGCAAATTGTTGAGATCCTCTCTTTGAAGCCATAGCAGAACATGTATATGCGTCTTAGGCTGAGATTCCTCAAACTTCACTACAAACATTGTTTAGATAAAAAGGCCTCAGGGAGCCGCTCACACAGCCGGTTGACACATGTGCACGGCATGTGTGGCACCAGGATTAGAAATTTCTCTCTCCATACCTGTAAAACATGTTGTTCTCTAGGAGGTGGCACCGTTTGCACAAAGCAAGTAGTTTTAGTTATTTGAAGAAGGTCTTTTTTTTTTTTTTTTTTTGAATTTTCACCGGGGGGGAGGCGCTCCCCACCTGAATATATTCAAGTGCCCAAAATGGCTGATAACCTCGTTTTTGAGGAAAACGAGGCAAAACCCTGTCGTCCAGTTAATTATGGGAAACCGGACTAAAACCGTACAACGGCCTCTGCGCTGAGGCTAGGATGTGGCTAATCCACAAAAGAAACAACAACAACAAAGCGCCCCAGCACCAGGGCGAAAAGTGGCATAACCACAGAAAAAGAAAAACTAGCGAGAGGAGAGGCTACACCAAGACACAGGAGCTCTTCAACGATGCCTCCAGGGAGGTGAATGACGCCGTAACGTAATCATCGTCAGCCAAGCAGAAGCCCGGCGAGGCTTGCGCCCGAGCCTTGTGTCGAGGAGAAGCAGCTGCAATGGTTCTTCAGTGACGCCCCCAACAAGGAAAATTCGTCACTGGCTCAGAGAGATCTGAGCTGAGCTTTCGCCCAGAACCTTTTGTTGCTACTTCCGGAGACCCACCGAGGGGACACAAGAACAGGCAAGTGTCCACGCCTGAACATAGGTGGTAGCCGGTCGCCGCCACACCATGGAGGCGGGAGCGCGCACCGGCAGGCATCGCCGCCAAGACGAAGAAGGGTGGGTGCCGGCCGCCACCACTCCACACGGAGCCGATAACGGACTCGCCCGTGAAGGAGGGGGGCGCGCACCGGCAAGCGCCCTCACCCGGAAGAAGTAGGTGTTGTCGGCCGCCGCCACACCGCACGGAGCCGCGATCGGACTCGCCCGCGACAGTGGGAGGCGCGCGCCGACAGGAAAACCTGTCAAGGCCAACGCCATCATAGTGCACTGCCCTCCCCAATTTGGCAGAGAAGGCCCTCTTACAACCAGAGAGCAGCACAGATGAGGGGAGGATCGTGCTTGGTCGCGCAGCCCCGCCGTCGGCAAGCCCACGGCCAAACAACGCGAACCAAGCTGCAGCTGGACCTGCACACGAAGAACACGGGTACACAGCCCCACCGCCGGCACGCCCGCGGCCAGACCACGCGCCCCGCGACGCTGCAGAACCACCAGAACAGACCCGAGAAGGAGTCGACGTAGCACCTGCCATAGCAGGCAGCTCCCCTGCCAGGAGGAAGGGGGCAGCCGAGGACGGAACCGCCGTGCGGGGGCGGTCACCACCACAGGGCCACGGGCCGGCCACGCCCGTCGAGTAGGCGGCAGCCGCCGTCCAGCATCCCGACGCCGGCTGTCGCCCGGATGAGGTCGTGGCGGGGGTCGCAGAGCAGCAGCGGGAGGTAGGGGCCACCAGCCACACGGGGACTGTGAACGCGAGCCCTTGCAGGCCGGCCGAGAGCAGCCTGCCGCAGCCTCGCGGTCGGGGGAAGAAGAGTCCGCCCGACCGGCCAGCACGCACAGCCCACCCCTGCCTGGAGAGACCGCTGGAGGAACAGCGACACCGGATCGGGGCGGCGTGCCGCCGGCCTTCCACGGCCCCGGCGCCAGAACCGGCGAGGGCCACCGTCCCAGCACCGGGGGCTCGGATCCGTAGCTCCATGGCCGCCGGCGGACGTCCCTGCAGCTCAAGCTCGGAGGTAGGAGAAGAAGGAAAAGGGGAGGGGGGGGTGGAGGAGCTGCTGTGGGGGGGCCTTTGTGGCGCCAGACGGGCCGCCATCGCCACGCACCGGTGGTGGCGAGAGCGGCCGGGGTGAGCTAGGGCGGGGAGGTTGGGGCTGGCGGCGGCGGTCGCCCTCCGTCGCCCGTCGCCCTGAGAGCGACGCGAGGGTACGGGACCGGTTGCCCTTTCGTCCTTTTTCCATTTGAAGAAGGTCTTGGAGGCTAATTACACATTTTTTGGTCCTTGACCAACAATAGAGCGAGGAAATTCATGTGCTAGAGTTCGTCCCTCGTTGCTCAAACTGTCGACTTGATAAATGATTCAATTGTAGACATGCTGATGGCAGGACTTACACGGTCATTGGAACTTCATTAATAACGTCTTGTGGTATTTCGTTTTGTAAGTACGATGAAGCTTGGCCTACAAAAGCCAATTACTAAAAACTTTGGATTGTGATCTGCATCTATCCATCGTGAACCAACAAATTAGCCAAGCTTTATTGTAAAAGTCTTGGATAAAATTTCTTGGTTTCATGTGAGATGCGCAGTTTTATCATCGTCTGCATGAACACGATCAAGCATCATGCCTGAACCCTGCCAGCGATCATACTCATCACAGATTATAGGCTAGACATGTGTCCAGATTTTGTTTGTGCCACCCAACACTCAGCACGACCTTTCAATTTTCAGTCAAATTTCCAACGAGGACTTGTAATATTCCATCATATGAAGAAGTGGTTGGAATAAGTTTTGTTATTCATGTTTTTTTTATGTTCCGCCTAAAGCAAAAAAAAATGTTCCAGCAGTATAATCAAATAGATGTTGGGAAAATTGTTTCCAAAAAATAATCAAGGATGTAAAGTACAGGCTCACAAACTGACTATATGGTCATGGGTACAAAGAAATCCCTACCCCAGGTCACCCACCCTAGCACACGTGTACTTAATACTATTGTCAGGGTTTCCATTATGTTCGTCTGAATTATTTCATGGTCCTCTGGTTCATATATGTACCAGAAACAGGGGAGTACATAATAATATTTGTAAATAATAGTATTGGATAGGTGAAATTATGGCACGCCTGTTTCTGGTCTGACCACTACCGGAATCCTGCGATATCCCGTGGGGAAATTTTTTTCCGTCGGCTAAGACAAAAACATCACGGAAACAACACGATATCCTGTGTGCCACAAGATTTCATCACGGGAAAGAAAATCCCCACGGAAACCTAATTTCCCGTGATGCACAGCTCACGGAAAGCCCGCCCTCCTTTCCCGTGAGAGAGGGGCTCACGGGAAAGGTAAACCGCCAAGTTAGCCCCAGCCCCGCTCCGTCCCTCCTACCCCTTTCCGTGAGAGCTCCGTCGGCTCACGGGGAGCGTCTTCCGTGGAGCAGGCTTTCCGTGGGGCCAAACAAAGTGGGCCTGCAGGAAAGGGACCCCTTTCCCGTGAGTGCTACATCCCGCTCACGGGAAATAAGCTCACGGGATTTTTTTTTTGATTTTCATCTCCAAACTTTTTTCTACACTTGTTATACATCATATTGCACTCAATATTAAAGTTTGGTGAATTATTGACTTTATTTGATATATTTAGGTAATTATTCTCTTTTATGGAAATTTATGAAATGAGGCCAAATTTGAACTACAAGTGCTTCAAATTTTTGAAAAATATTAGTAGAAAATTTATATTCCTCATGCTCAACACAATGTAAGGCCTTGCATTTAAAAAATAAAAAAATACGGAACATCTTAATACGAAAATCATCAACTCTAATCCCTCTTGGAGTGGTTTAAAAATTCTAGAAAATAGACCGATGTGCAAAAAATCATGAAATTTGATAATATGTCATGATATCTTATGCCGAGGCTATGATAAAAAACTTGGAACGTTTTGCACAAGTTGGCACGTCTGATGTTCACGAGGCTCCAACATCTACGTAGAAGGTTCATGTTTGTTGAGAATGATCCAAAGGTGATTTCATGTGGATGTGGTGGTCAAGTTGTGGTGCAGCTACTGAAACTTTTTCTATATGCAACGGACCTCGGATATTGTGTCATGTCTATTTACGAGAATTTTTTGGATTATTTTGGTAATTATTATAATTTTTTGTTGTAGTTAAGTAAATACAATTTTGAAAAAAGGAGATAGAACCACATGAAATAATGGCCATTTTTTTCGCCAAGGATCAATTATGTATGGGTGAGTGTATGTTATAAGGTATTTTTGAAGTAATGTTGATCAAAGTTTGAAAACATATATCTGTTAGAAAAAGAAAGGGGAGAATAAATTTAATTTAAAAATTTCCTTTCCCCGTGAGCGACCTACGGGAAAGGGATAAGATATCCGTGAGCTTTACGCCCGTGCTCACGGGAAATAGGTAGTGGGTCCCGCCTTACGAGTTCGAGTGGTTTTTTTTTTTACTCTTTCCCATGATGGATCTCGGGGTTCACGAGAAAGGGGCGATATCCCGTGAGCTTGTTACAACGCTCACGGGAAATAGAAGGTGGGACCCGCGTCCGCGAGGGGAGGTTGCGAGTTTCGGTTTTTTTAACTCTTTCCGTGATGGATGCAGGGGTTCACGGGGAAAGGAGAGATCCCGTGATCCCCCAAGATCCATCACGGGAAAGACTTTATTTCCAATTAAGTCAACCGACCGGCTCCCCCACCCACCCCGCTCCACTCGAACACACACACACCGGCTCGCCCCGGCCGCCGCCCCCCGGCGCCGGGCGAGCCCCGCCCGCCGCCCCCGGCGCCGGCGCGCCCGGCCGCCCGCCCCCGCCCGCCGGCCGCCCGGCGCCAGCGCGCCCGGCCTCCCTCCCGCCCGTTCGCGGCGCGCACGCCCTCCGCGCCCGCGGATACCATCCCGCCCGGCCCGGCCGGCCCCGCCGCCCGGCCTCCCTCCCGCCGTCCGCCGGGCCGGCTCGGCCCGCGTCCGGCCGCCCTGCGGCCGCCACGGCCCGCCCCCAGCCGCCAGCCCACGGTGCACCGGCCCCGCCGCCGGCCTGTCGCCCGCGACCGCGGCCCTCCCAGCCACGCCAGGGCCTCCCAGGGAGAAGGAGGGAGGGGAGGCAGGTGGAGTAGGAGGGAGGGAGGAGAAGGAGGAAGAAGAAGGGAGGAGGGGAAGGAAGAAGAAGAAGGAGGAGGGGAAGGAGAAGGGGAGGGAGGGGGAAGGAAGAAGGAGGAGGAAGGGAAGAGAGGTCCCGGCGCCGTCGCCCCCCGTGCCTCGACGCCGCCACCGCGACCGCATACCTCACACCGCCGTTTGCCCGCCGGTGGCCACGGAGGTGAGGTCGTCCCGTCCGTCCCCGTCCCCGTCGTCGCCGTTTTACCTTCACAAAGTTGTCGGCCATCGTGCCCCGAATGTTATTATCGGCCATCGTGCCCTGGATGTGATTGTCGGCCATCGTGCGTGTGCTTCGTTTGCTTGTATTGGAAACCTCCCCGCATGGGGAGGTTCGTCGAAATTTTCAACCGATCCCGTGTGTTTGTTTTTATGCGGAGAGGAGCCCTCCCAGCGGAGTTGAGTGCCTTGCCGAGCCGGCGGAGTCCCTTGGTGGCCCCGATCTTCTTCCTCGCGGGTAGCCTGAATCCACCGCGACCACATTGGCATTTGTTTAGTGCTAAAAGAATATGAAGGATTACGCAGCGCCTGAGAACACCTACCATTGTAGCTTTTCCCTAGGATGAGTATTCTAGAGTATCGTATCCACGGGGAAGCTTTGGCTAAAGAATTCTAACAAGTCACAATCATGTATCTACTAACTTAGCAAACCACTAGACTATAGTGAGGGGTAATGGTTAAACGATAAGTAATTGTCAAAGCATAAAATAATAAGCTACCTAAAATGTCAAAGACTAATCAAGAGGTCAAATAGAGAGATCAAGGTTCCCGGGTAATTCTCTATTACTTAGGTTCTATGATAGCAATTATACTAATGCACTTTGGAGCAACAGTTCCTTTCCAACTCTCGAGAAAGACGGGAAGAAGGTAGTTGGGGAGAAGGCTGCCTAAAGCTCTCTGAAAACACCAACCCGTATGTGGTGGATTACAAACGCCCCGTGAATGTCACCCACCCAGGGCTACCACAACTATCCGTAAATTTGGGGCAACCTCGGGTAACCTATAGCCTAGACACCATGTCTACACTATAAATTACTACTCTAGCTACCTAGCATAACTAGAGCCCTCAATACGAGCGGAGATCCCATGCAATAGCATAACAACTATACTTAACCGAATATAAATTACATGGAAGTAAATAGAGAAGAGAAATAAATGAATCAGAAGTCTTCCAAAGATAAGATATGAAACATACCAAACTCTGTAGACATCTCGTAACCAAAGGATAGTTCAACTCTCCTTTTACTCTTGATTAGATCTAAGTTAGATCTAATCTACTTCTAATTATATGTCTAATCTACTTCTAATTACATTGCTAATCTTCTTCTAATCTACATCTAATTCACTAATCCCGAGGAGAGGTTATCCTTACATTGGGACACCTCTACAACCGAAAGACTAATGATTAGAATGAGAATAGAATGAATTAGGGTTTAGCCCCACGGGGCGTGGGGTCTTCTTATAGGCCTTGGCGATGAACGTGAACCCTTGGATCAAACCGACCTTGGCAACGGTGTAGATACAACCTCAAGGTCGGGTGGTAAACCGACATACAAAGCTGGACCTGATTGGCCCTTTGTAGGGCGGCGCCGGGGGTGGACAACGGCGGCGCCCGGGTGGCGTGCCACCTCGGCTTCCGTTTCTTCCGGTGTCCTCTCTGGTACCTTCTAGAATGTTTTAGTCCACTTTTTGGGATTAGAGTTACTTCACGGTTAAGTCTTGCCATCGTATGTGAGATATATTCTATAACTTTCTCCATTCTTCTCTTCATTTATCTATTAAGTCCCCGAAATTATATAAATCACCAAAACTCATGGAATTATGTTAGTTAAACCCCTAAACTTATGTTGATATTCATTTTAAGCCCTTATCCAAGTTTAGTTGACTAGTAATATTATGCTATAACAGGTGTCAACGGACCCTAGGTATATCCTCTCCTTACATGTCATGGTCGTAGCTAGATCGCGCCTTTCTCGGTTAAGGCGCCTCCCGTTCGAAAAGAGATACGGTTGGAAGTATGCGAGATCCTCGCATACCTATAACCCGTATACTTTCAAATTGTCCACGTTTTTGGACAGCTGAGGATGCATAGATGAGGTTCGTTTAGTGCTCCACTCTGTCGATTCGAGTTTCGGCAGCATCTCCCCTTTGTTCTTCGAATACAGCTCCCCCTCTCGGGGAGGGCGTGTATTCGGAGAACAGCGGGGAGGTCTTTTGAAATTGTCTTGGATAGGAGTGGAGCATGGAACTGACCTCATCTACGCATCCTCGGGTGATTAGGACCTATCTTCACCTACTAGATGGTAGGATCGTTGTGTAGATGCACTGCATTCTTCCACTGCAAGAATGCTCGAGGTCTTGAAGGTTTGGTGTCCCCGCAAGAATTGTGACAATAAAAAAGGCAAAGTAAGGAGGACATGTCCAAACATCTTCCCAAGTATGGATGGACGGCGGGCTATAAGCGGTGGATCTTCCATGGTGAAACGGGCGTATGAGAGATGAGGTCGTGAGGCAACGCATCGATGATCTTGCTTCGATGCCGGGATAGGAGACATGATAGATGACCGCTGACGGTAACCAACGACAAATTAAATACCGTCAACACAACACCAAAACAACCTAGAAATAGGGATTTCAACTAACATATTCCAAAGTTTTGGTGTTTATTTGGACTTGCAGGTACAAACTCAAGGATGATCACTTTGGACCAAAAATACAAAGAAAAAGAAATAAAATCAATAAAGAGAAAAAGGCCCAAAGAAGCAAATGGCAAGCCCAAACAAGCATCGGGACAAAACGTCGAAACCAGGCCGGGCAAAGACCACCACATAACTTTTCGAGAACGGGGAAGCCCGGCTGCCGAAGCCCCGAGCCAGGGCCGGCCCGGGGCGGGGTTCGCGTGCACCACTCGGTGCGGCCGCACTGGCCGAGGCGGTTCGGGCCCAACCGAGGGGAGGCGGTTTGTTACCTTCCAAAACGATGAAACCGACGTTGGATGGTCGGTTTGGCGTACATGGAAGGTTCTTCTAGGTCGGTTTGGGTGTTTTTTAGCACTTAGGTCCCTCCCCTTGTGTATAAATAGGCCCCCTCTCTCCCTCTCAAACATGAATACAAATTCAAAGGAGAAACCAAATTCCACTTGTGCAAGAGAGTAGAATTAGATCTTCTTCTTCTTCTACTTCTTCTATTCTATCTCCTAATTCTAGAGAGTGAGAGAGGGAAAAGGCTAGAAAGAAGCTTGGTTCTTTCTACACGAGTTGCCGTTAAGCCCCTTTGGTGTTCTCTGCGGTTCCTAGGAGGACGGAGTGCGGACTTGTCGGCATTCCCTTTCGACTTGTACCTCTGCAAGCTACTTACACTTTGGTAAGGAGTCTTGTGATTATCTTGCGCCTATTTAATTTCCTTCAGATATTCCTTAGGCTGTTGTAGACTTTGCGGGATTGGTAGATCGTTTTTAACGTTAGTTCTTGGTGGAGGAACTCTTTGACCGGGGAACCTTGGCCAACATCAAGAACTGTGACCAATAGTGCAAACGTGGTGTTTGGACTAGCGTTCACCTACCTTTTGTGGCACATCCCACGGTTGAAGGGGTAGGCGGCTTGGTCGTGACAAGCCTTGTCCGTCCCCTTTGAAATCCCCCACGTTCGGGGTGTGGCGCGGTGCTAATTGCCGGACTCTACCCATTTGGGAGCGGGCGGTGCCCGGTGAGTAGACAACGGACTTTAGGAATCCTTTGCCGGAAAACTTAGCCTATAGATACCTCGCTACTCTCGAGAACACAAACCCTTGCCTTAGGTTGACATAGACCGAGAAAAGCCTCTGTGCGACCGTCCCCTGTGTAAAATACGATACCACCTCGCTTACCACCGGGTGAAGTGCTACAACGGTATTTCCGTGGCGCTTGCAGATTTCTACGTGTGCGTAAGAAACACCAACAAGCATTTCGTGCCGTTCTTGGGGGCGGTTGTCGTAGTCATATATCGAGCCGAGTCAACCTACGTGACTGGTAGTATCCTTTAAACAAAAATACCAAAAAGAGTTCCTGTTACCCATGGAGCAACCCACTATCCAAATCCTATCCGCTCCCAAGGGCGAGCTCGTAGAACCATGCCAACCTGCTGGCCAATCACGACTTCCGAGTATGAGCTCCGCCCGGCTTTATAGCCATGGTTCAGGCCCGAGCCTTTTCGGGCTCGAATATGAAAAACCCCTATCATCACTTACGGAGTTTGAGCAGCTCTGTGGGCTGCCCGACTATTGCGTGGCATGACACATGACACGCCGAGGTGGAAGTTGTTTCCGTTCTCTCGAGAGAGGCGACTCAATGGTACGCCCATAACGTAGGGTTGGTAAACGGAGAATGGGAAGAATCTGCGAAACAGATTCTCGTGTAGCGTTCTACCCGATATCCGAATCGCAGCCCTGCGACAAGAGATACTCAACTTCCGACAAATAGAGGGTGAAACCTTAGGTGCAGCCCGGGACCGGTTTACCACGCTTACACGATCCGGCCCGCACTGCCCATACCAAACCACGTGCTTTTACGGCATTTCTCGTTAGGTTTGGACAGACGATCGCCCTCATGCTTGATTTAGCTGCTCGGAGGGTCGTTTTCACATAAAACCACAGCGGAAGGAGAAGCTCTCCTAAACCGAATTCTTGAGAATACTCCTCCGCTAGAACCCATCCGGAGTAGAACCCAGCGGAGCCGAGGGAAGTCTCTTCGGCTAATGCCGAACCCGATAAACCTACAGAGAGACCCTCGCTCGAACTGAACCAAAGGAGACCGCGTATGTACGGATCTCCGTTCTTCGAGGTTGACCTTGCGATCAATTCGGTGACACCTCAAGGTACGAACAATGGAAGAAACCACTGTCCCAAAATAGCCCCGAACAACCCCTCGGATAAACTCTTTCTCCAGAGTCCATTAAGGAACTAACAGCTATAATGAGCACGGAATGGTTGCGAGAGGAAGGACCCTCTTTCGAAGAAATTCGGATAAGTGGCCCCTCTACGCCAATCCATTGCAAATACCAGGGAGACTGGGTGGAAGTCATGTATAACCCTGCTGTGGGGATAAACATAATGTCCGAAACCTTCGCACAAGCCTGTGGCGAGGAAACCGTTAGGACCCCCACAACACGGACCTTTGCGCATAGCACCACGAACCACCATTGAAAGCCGTGAGGTTATACATGAACAAATCTTCCAACACAAGGATGTCAAGTTGTCTCCGGATTTTCATATTTTTTGATATCCAAGACTTCGACATCCTAATCGGGCATCCCTTGAAGAAGATTCTTGATCTTTCAACATCCGAGGATTTAGATGTCAAACTCGGGAAGAAAAAGTTCTCTATCCCAGCCTACTCGAGCTAAAAACTCGGTAACGAGAACCCTTCCTTGAGTACGACACGCCCGAGGAGGTCATGGAGTTATGCTATATGAGAACCCGAAAACAGGACCTTGAAAAAAGACGCCCAATTCTTCATTGAAGAAGAGGACGATTCGAGGGAACTCATAGAACTTCCCAAAGAGGAAGTGCTAACTCGGCCTCCAGTTGAGCTTAAACCCCTACCCCCCGTGCCTACGCTATGTCTTCCTAAACGGTGATTCACAAGCACCGGTCATCATAAGCGATAAACTTAGTGACCAGGAGACTACCCAGCTAATAGCCGTTTTAGAGAAACACAGTCGGTCTTCGGGTATTCCCTTCAAGATCCGAAAGGGTAAGCCCAACACTATGCACACATCGCATCCCTATTGACCCCGACGGTACCCCATCATGCGAACCCCGGCAAGGGCTCAATAATGCGATGCGTGAAGTCGTGAAGAAGGAAGTTCTCAAGCTTCTTCACGCGGGATTATCTATCCCGCACCACATAGTGATTGGGTTAGCCCAAATCCAAGTGGTCCCAAAAAAAGGGAGGAATGACGAATGTTGAGAACGCCAAAAACGAACTCATTCCACAAAGACAAGTCACGAGGGTGGAGAATGTGTATTGATTATAGAAAACTTAACAAGGCAACAAAGAAAGATCGCTTCCCGCTACCCTTTATTGATGAAATGTTGGAGCGGTTAGCGAAACACTCTTTCTTCTTTCTTTCCTTGACGGGTATTCTCGCTACCACCGGATCCCGATCCACCCCGATGACCGAGCAAGACCACGCTCACATGCCCATACGGAACCTATGCCTATCGTAGAATGTCATTTGGGCTGTGTAATGCACCTCGCTTCTTTTTCACGGTGCATGATGTCTATCTTCTCGCATTATGATCGAAGAAATCATGGAGGTCTTCATGGACGATTTCTCCGTCTATGGTAAGACCTTCTCGAAAGTTGTCTCGAAGAACCTAGACCGGTCTTGCGGCGATGCCAAGAAAAGGACCTGATACTTAACTGGAAAAATGCCACTTTATGGTCCGAGAAGGCATCGTTTTGGGCACCTCGTGTCCGAGAGGGGGATAGAGGTAGACAAAGCTAAGATAGAAGTTATCGAAAAGCTACCACCCCCCATGAATGTCAAAGGTATCCGTAGTTTCCTAGGCCACGCAAATGTTTTATAGAAGATTCATAAAAGATTTTTCGCGAAATCGCTAGACCCCTTACGGCCCTCGCTAGCCAAGGATGTACCCTTTGACTTCACGGATGAGTGCTTGCACGCTTTTGAAACCCTAAAGAAAGCACTCATCTCGCTCCGATCATCCAACCCCCGGTTGGTCGCTGCCATTTGAAATCATGTGCGATGCCGGCGACTACTGCCGTTGGTGCGGTCCTAGGCCAAACCAAGGATAAAAAGCAACATGCCATCGCATATGCTAGCAAAACTCGACAGAGCCCAAATTAATTACGCCACGACGTAAAAGAGCTCCCGGCGGTAGTCTTTGCTATCGAGAAGTTTCGATCCTACTTAGTGGGCGCAAAGATAATCGTTTATACGACCATGCCGCCCTTAAGTACCTTCTCACCAAAAAGGATGCGAAACCTCGCCTGATCCGCCGGATTCTTCTACTCCAAGAATTTGATATAGAAATAAAAGATAAAAAGGGAGTAGAAAATACGTTGCGGATCATTTGTCGCGTATGCGTAACTAACATGCGAGAACCACCAATCAACGACACCGCGTGACGACATGCTACTCAAGGTGTCGCACTTCAACCCATGGTACGCAAACATTGTGAATTACATGGTTGCATGATATGTACCACCAGGGGAGAACAAACGGAAGCTCCAAATGGAAAGCGAGACGGCACCTATGGGATGACCCATATCTCGTACGGTGTGTGCGGACGGCTTGCCGAGAAGATGCGCACCCGTGGAGGAAGGAATGCGAGATCATCGAAAAATGTCATGCATCTCCCTACGCCGGACATCCGGGAGTATTTCGCACACAAGCCAAAATTTGGCGGTCGCGGATTCTTCCGGCCGACGATGTACGGCGACACGAAAAGAGTTCATCGAAGATGCTACAATCGCCGAAGACGAGGAACATCACGGCTCGTGATGCAATGCCCCCTACACTACAACCTTCAAATAGAAATATTTGATGTGTGGGGCATTGACTACATGGGGCCATTCGAAAGGTCCCATGATTGCGAGTATATCCTGGTGGCGATGACTACGTGTCAAAGTGGGTAGAGGCACTACCATGCGGAGCCTGGCGATGGCAAGCATGCACGCAAGATGTTCCATGAAATCATCTTCCCCGTTTTGGAATGCCACGCATGGTGATCGCGATGGAGGATCGCATTTCAAGGACAAATCATTCAAGACATTCTTGAAAGAGCTTGGCACTCGGACAACATTGCTACCCCTTATCATCCGCAAACCAAATGCAAGCGAAACCTCCAACAAACAAATCAAGAACATCCCGCGAAGACGGTCAACGAGATGGGGAAAGGCTGGAAGAACAAGCTACCCGATGCTCTCGGGCATATCGGACAGCTTACAAAGCCCCCATCGGCATGTCACCTTACCACTGGTCTATGGCAAGACTTGCCATTTACCGCTTGAGTTGAACATCGAGCTCGTTGGGCCATCAAGAAGTGGAATATGGACGCCGATTCACCGAAGAACCATTAGAGACAAATCTCCGAACTAGAAGAATGGCGAGAAGGCGTACCACGGTGCAAAGCTCTACAAAGAGCGCACAAAAAGATGGCATGATCGGCGCATCAAACTCAAAGAATTCACCACGGGAGACATAGTACTCCTATTCAATTCCCGGGTGAAATTATTTGGCGAAAGGGAAGTCGAGAAGCAAATGGAAAGGACCGCATACACCGTCATCAACACATCGTCACACGGCGCAATCACAATTCAAGATGACGCAGTGAGATACAAAAGGTAAACGGTCAACATCTTAAGCTTTTCTTCGAGCCGCCCTCGATCTTAACCAAGAGCTCGATAGAATAGATTTATGCTTTGAGAATTAATTTATAATGATCAGCATTTATATATAAAAAATAATAATAATAATAATATATATATATAATAATAGTAAAACATAAAAAGTTATCTATATATTTTTACTCTGTTTCAAATTAAGTATTTGCCTTTCTATTTTCTTTTTATTTATGCTTTGGTCATTTGCTACACAAAGGATATTTACTTTCTAAATTAAATCAAAGCATAAACTATTTTCAAAATTTAAATTTGAGGATTAATTAGAGATCGAAAGAAGAAAGGAAACGTTTCTCGCGCAAGCAAACCCCGATTCAAAACTTTTCGAGAAAAGGAAATGAATGTGGCCGAAAGCTCGACCAAGGGGGACGCCGGGTGGTGTGCGCACCACCACCCGGTGCGCCCGCAAGACCCCCTGCCGGCCCCGCTCGGTCCGGGATTTCGCCGTCGCTTTCTTCTTTCTCACAACCCGCAGTAGTGAGGTGCGCTCCGCGAGATTTCGACCTCCTAAAACAGAGAGGAGAATTTGTCCTATAAAATCCACCCTCCTCCTCTCCATTCTTCACACCTCTCCTTCTTGCTTTTATCCTCCTCTCAAATTCTCTTCCTCTAAGTCAAGAACAAAGAAGAAGGTTCTCTTCCTCCTATGGCTCTAGTACCATTTAATAGAGAGGAAGCCATGACTTTCGCCTCCAAATACTTAGAGAAGAGGGAAACCCTAGAAAGAGACCTAGCTCTCCTACCTTCTCCAGCCAAGATTCCTACACCAAAGAAAAGAAAGGTAGACGGCAAGGAGAATGTCCCCATAGAGGGAACAGTAGTTTATGACGAAGACCTGTTAGGGAATCTCTCCAGTTACTTCCAAAAAGGCGATTCTTGTTTCCCTTATACCTTAGAACAATTGCCAAACGGAAAATGGAGGAAGAAGGTTCCCAAACCACGAGTTCGGGGACAGCCAAATGGATTCTTCGGGGATGACATTGAACCTCAAACGGGTCCTACAATTGAAAGTATACAAAAGAAGATCACGGATCTCTCGAGCTTCATCCAAACCCTTAGAGGCGAGTTGGCGAGAAAGGCATAGCGCTAATATCCGCCTTTAGGAAGAAGCTAGCAGACTTGCATGTTAGCATGCACGAGGAGCTCAGGCTCGCTGCTAAGGAGATGGGGTAGAGCGCTCGTGGGATCTCATTGACCTTTTCGAGTAGAAGTGCTCTACCTCTTTATCAATAATTAGGCGCGCACTAGTTTAATTTTCAGTATTTTCCTTCCTATCATTTTGTAATTCCTTCAAATGTGCCCCAGTTTGAATTATTTATAAATTCAATAAAGTTTTATTATTATATTATTGTCTATGTCTCCACTTGTTTTTGTCCTTGTGCAAAAAGAAAATAAAAATAGGTACAAAAACAAGTGTGGGGGGAGGTTTCGCAAGTCAAAGGTACGCAATTTATTAAAATTAAATTTTGACTTGTGATTTATCTTTAAGTGCTAAAACCTGAACCAAGTTAGCAAAACTCCATCTCGACATCTACCAATTGATACATGGCATGCGTACATTTTATTCCTCGCGAATACCAGGCTTACGTTAAAAACAACTACTCATCCCGAAAAAAACATGATTCATGTGGGTTGCATATGCTCTATCTAGTCTAAGTTGTTGCCAAATATGATATGGTATAAATGGATTTTCTATGACTTCGTCCGTAAGAGAAACTCAACATCCGGAATCTATTCTTTGAAAAAAGAGAAATGTCTTGGGCTATGCTAAAAAAAAAAATGAGATGAAAAATAGACAAGTGTCCGAGGGCGAGTAGAGCCCACATCTCTAAAAAAAAAAAAGAAGAAGAAATGAGATAAAAATGGGCAAGTGTCCAAGGGCGAGTAGAGCCCACATCTCTAAAAAAAAAAGAGAGAAAAAGAAAAGAGAGGAAATAAAAGACAAAGTCTAGGGCGAGCAGAGCCCACCTCTCCAAAAAAAAATTATAGCAATAAAGCCCATGCTTTCTCAAAAAAAAAAAATTTTATCTAAATAAAACCCCTGATAAAAAGTTGATCAAAAAGGATGAGTGATAAGCACCTCTCGTTATAACCATTCTATCCGGCAACCACCCAAGGCTTGGAGAAAAGCTAGAAAGCCCCACTACGATGAAGGGTAATAAAGGGTGGGAAAATGCTCACAAGGCGTAAGGCTTGAATAACCTTGTATGCAAGCTTACATCTTGGAGATTGAACCACTTTAGTCCCTCGAACCTTCACTCGAGGACGAGTAAAGGGCTAAGTGTGGGGGAGTTTGTTGACGGTAACCAACGACAAATTAAATACCGTCAACACAACCCCAAAACAACCTAGAAATAGGGATTTCAACTAACATATTCCAAAGTTTTGGTGTTTATTTGGACTTGTAGGTACAAACTCAAGGATGATCACTTTGGACCAAAAATACAAAGAAAAAGAAATAAAATCAATAAAGAGAAAAAAGGCCCAAAGAAGCAAATGGCAAGCCCAAACAAGAATCGAGACAAAACGTCGAACCAGGCCGGGCAAAGATCACCACACAACTTTTCGAACGGGAAGCCCAGCTGCCGAAGCCCGAGCCGCCGGCCCCCCGGCGGTGCGCCAGACCACCACGGTGCGGCCGCACCTCGACCGAGGCGGTTCGGGCCCCAGCTTCGAGGCGGTTTGTTACCTTCCAACCGATGAAACCGACGTTGGATGGTCGGTTTGGCGTACATGGAAGGTTTTCCTAGGTCGGTTTGGGTGTTTTTTAGCACATAGGTCCCTCCCCTTGTGTATAAATAGGCGCCCTCTCCCTCTCAAACATGAATACAAATTCGGAGGAGAAACCAAATCCACTTGTGCAAGAGAGTAGAATTAGATCTTCTTCTTCTTCTACTTCTTCTATTCTATCTCCTAATTCTAGAGAGTGAGAGAGGGAAAGGCTAGAAAGAAGCTTGGTTCTTTCTACCTGGAGTTGCCGGTTCGCCCCTTGGTGTTCCGCGGTTCCTAGGAGGACGGAGTGCCGGACTTGTGGGTACCCGCCCGGCTTGTACCTCTGCAAGCTACTTACACTTTGGTAAGGAGTCTTGTGATTATCTTGCAGCTATTTAATTTCCTTCGTATATTCCTTAGCTGTTGTAGACTTGCGGGATTGGTAGATCGTTTTTAACGTTAGTTCTTGGTGGAGGAACTCTTTGACCGGGGAACCTTGGCCAACATCAAGAACTCGTGACCAATAGTGCAAACGTGGTGTTTGGACTAGCGTTCACCTACCTTTTGTGGCACATCCCACGGTTGAGGGGTAGGCGGCTTGGTCGTGACAAGCCTTGTCCGTCCCCCTTGAAATCCCCACGTTCGGTGTGGCGCGGTGCTAATTGCCTGACTCTACCCATTTGGGAGCGGACCGGTGCCCGGCGAGTAGACAAATGCACTTTAGGAATCACCGCTGGAAAACTTAGCCTATAGATACCTCGCTACTCCGAGAAAACAAACCCTTGCCTTAGGTTGACATAGACTAGAAAAGCACGCTTCTGCGACCGTCCCTGTGTAAAATACGATACCACGCTACCACCGGGTGAAGTGCTACAACGGTATTTCCGTGCGCTTTGATTTCTCGTGTGCGTAAGAAACACCAACAATGACTTTCATACCGGAAACTTTGAGCAAGGACTTGGGGATGAGGGGAGGAGGAGCCGTAAGAAACCGCAAAGGCCTATTATACCATGTTGCGGCGACACGTAAAACCCCTTCATGACTATTGTGAGGTCTCCAAACTAGATGCCATTTCTCGCCTTATGGACTTGAAGGCCCGATGCAATATTAGTCGAGACGGCTTCACCGACATGTTGACGATCTTTGGGGGCTTGCTTCCGCCAGTCACGTCTTTGCCAAAGAACATGTATGAGTCGAGAAACTCCTCAAGGTACTCAAGATGCCATACAAGCGGATACATGCTTGTGAGAATGGGTGCGTCTTATTTAGGAAAGAGTACAAAGATGATACGCCTTTGCCCCAAAGTGTAAATCCTCAAGGTTCATAGAGGTAGACCCCTCGTGAAGGCGGTGAGAAGAGGGCAGCTTAAGGTCCCCGTGAAAAATCCTACGGTACCTTCCCTTCGCACCGAGGTTACAACGGATGTACATGACCGAGGAGTCTCGAAAACATGACATGGCACAAAGATGGGCGTCGCTACAAGCCCGATAAGATGGTACACCCATCCGATGCGAGCATGGACCCATTTCAACAATATTCATCCCGACAAAGCTATGGAGGCTCGTAATGCGCGTGTTGCGCTAGCAATAGATGGGTTCAATCCTTATGGAATGATGGCTGCCCCATACACTTGTTGGCCTGTATTCGTTATCCCGCCGACCGCGCCTCCGGCGCCTCGCTTTCAACCGAAGAACATTCTTTTGTCTTTGATAATTCCCCGCCACCTCGGAAATAAAATGGGTGTGTTCATAGAGCCTGTGATTGATGAATTGATCAAAGGTTGGAATGAAGGGTTTTGGACGCATTTAATCGAGCTTTGAAGAGAAATTTCGGGATGTACGTGTGGTACCACTACTCCCCGCATGATTTCTTGGCGTATGGGATATTCTGTGGCTGGTGTGTGCACGGCAAGTTCCCTTGCCCAAGATGCAAGGCGGTTGTGAGGTTCACCCGGTTGAAGAAGGGTGGCAAGTATTTTATGCGTTCGACAAGCATCGACAGCTTCCGCCTCCCGACCATGCTTTCAGGCTAGACAAGAAGAACTTTACGAAAGGTCTCCAAGTTACGGACCCAGAGCCGAGGATGATGACATCTGCTGAGGTACACGCTCAAGTGGATTCCCTTTGTGGCTGATGAAAATGGTGTCTTTGTGGGTTATGGCGAGCATCATGCATGGACTCACAAGTCGATTAGAGAGGCTCCCGTATTATCATGACCTTCTTCTTCCACATAACCTTGATTTAATGCATACCGAAAAGAACATCGCCGAGTATTTTTTGGAACATTCATGGAAACTAGCAAGTCAAAGGGCAATGTTAAGGCTAGAATTGATCCGCGCAGTTGTGTGACGCAATCGGCAAGAAATGAAGCCTCCTAGCAATGGCAAGAGTTGGAAAAACCTAAGGCCGATTACGTGTTGAGCAGGCCCCAAAGGAGGGAAGTACCGCAAGGGTTTCAGAAATTAATGTTCCCGATGGGTATGCAAAGAAATCTGAGGAGGGGAGTGAACTTATCTACTATGCGGATCAAGGGCTCAAGAGTCATGACTACCACATATGGATGGAGCGGCTTCTTCCAAAGATGCTTCGAGGCTATGTCCCCGATCATGTCCGGCATGTGATGGCAGAGTTGAGCAATTTCTTTTGGCGACTTTGTGCTAAAGAGTTATCTCGGACCACACTAGAAGAAATGGAGGGACCAAAAAACGGGCAAAGACGCTGACCGCTCGGCGTCGCACCACGCTGACCGCTCGGCGTCGCACCACGAGGGGGGGACTAGCCGCAGTACGGAGGGGGGGTTCCTCTTCCTCCTCCCGAGGGCGTGTCTACTTTGCGAGGCCCCTCCGGACTCCGGGATCGACAACCTCGTGAGGAGCGTAAACCGACCATAAGACCAACACGCCCAAGGTAATTTACTTTACACTTTAGCACTACTTTCTTATTTTTCGTGTTTCAAAATCGTAATAGGAACTAATAGTTATTCTTGATCATTTGGGCGGGGGTTTTGTTGTTACCGCGGACTCGGTTCAAGGACGCCTTCCCGCCGGCATTCTTGGTATTCTCGGTGAGGAAGCACTACCCCGCCTTGTTAAAATCGACGGAGAAGAGTTCCCTGTCACGTCGTTCCACCAGTACGCGGACTTTCAGGACAACTATGATGAGGATGGCATAAAATATAATAACAAGGCCATTCGTGTGGTCAAAGAGTTTTGGGTAAGTCTATGTCGCGACCGCACAAATACATCGCTCCAAATTCTAATGTTAGAAATAATGACTTATTACATTGCTTCTATGTGCGTAAATACTTCAAGTGCGAGGGAGGGATACGAGGCTGAGGCAGAGGAAGTGGCTCTAAACGCTGTTTCAAGCATGTGGCGCACATGTGGTACGAGGCACGCGGCCAGGCCGTCAGGACGTGGTACGCGCTAAAGGAGACCAGAAGGCTCGATAAGCATGAATGGAAAACGCTGAATCTGACCAAAGAACAATACATGGAGGTAAATATTGAATGCTCATACTAAGTTTAATTATGCTTAATGTGATTTTTATAATGTGTTATACTTGGTGTCCTCGTAGGGTGATTCCGGAGTGGTGCTTGTTGCATAGGCGTTGCCGGGAGCTTCGGTGGACAAGTGGGTCGATATGAGACTATCGAGGTCCACAACGACCACGGGACCGGCGTGCCATGATGCCGGTGTACCACACCATCAAGGCAGCCTTAATCTCGCTTCCTACCAAGCTAGATATGTAAGTGTTATCCAATTCTTATTTTCTCGATGTGCAACTCAATACTTTCTTACCATTCTAGCTACTTTTTTTTTTTCGCACACGAGAGCGCATTACACATGGCACGCCACAATCAGGCACGCCGAGGCCTTTGCTAACTTCCACACGGGCAGGTATAAAGATCCCGCGGTCGTCTTCAACCCCGATCTTTGGGCCCGAAGCCTACACCAACCCGACCGCCTACGAGAAGATCGGTAGGTACACCGGCGTGGCGAGGGAGCAAGATGGAGAAACCTTCGATCCCCGCGCCCACGACATTGAGGGGGACATCGCCATGATCGCCGGAGGAGGCAAGAAGCACGGGCGGTACTATATAGGTGATAGCGTTATCAACCCGCGACAGGACAAAGAAGCTATTCGAGCTCCGAAAGCACGCCGGGAGGCCCGTGATACGCGAGCGGCAAACCACTTACCAGTGCTACGCCTCCCGGACTTGAGGTTTATATATTTTTATTTAAGGTTCATTTATCGTTGAATACTATTTCTCCGTGTTCTAACTTTGTGTTGCAATAGGCCCGAGATAGAGGAAGAGAGGAAGCGACGGGAGGAGGCCGAGGGGAGAGGGAGCGGGCAAGGGCTCGGGCGGAGCAAGAGAGGGCTCGAGCGAGCAAGAGAGGGTCGAGCAAAGACCGTAAGAGCATGGAAGCTCTCCTAGCGTACCTCCAGGGGCGTGTTGGTGGCCAGGTTGGTGTGCGGCCGCCACCGAGATCGCCTTCCCGCCACCGCCCGTCTTCGCCGACCGCCCGCCGCCGTCCCCACCGCCCGTCTATGGTCACCGTCGATCTTCCCTCCACCACATGGAGCCTCTCCCGTGAGTTTGTCTCCCCGTAACTCGAAATATGCATATATGAATGTGAATGGATATGATCTGGAGTTTTGAATGCACCATGAGATGTGCACGTGGACATGTGGTTGTCGGCCATCGAGCCGTTGTTTTCTTGCAGGTTGGAAAGCCCTCCGTGCGGGGAGGTGCTTTTCGAAATTTCTAACTATTTCTCTTCTTTTTCAAGTTAATAGATTCTACCTTGAATTTTGTCTCACAAATTTCTAACTATTTATCTTTGCCTACGTGCAGGAAAAATTCTCATGCCTCGAACCCAACTCCGAACCAATCTCAACCGGGACGCTTTGGGAACGCGCGGCGCAGGTTGGGCGCCAGGTGGCCGTAAATTTGTCATGTTTTTAGGTTGAAAACTTGTGCACTTGAACTTGTGAACTTCGATTTTTATGTGAGTTTGTGAACTTGTGGTTGCACTCATGACATGTGGTTGAACTTGTGACTTTGTTGGATATTATGTAATATATATGTGGTATTATAGATTTATCGAGCTATATACGTGGTATTATGGATATTATGAAATTTGTGTATGTATATATATATATATATATATATATATATATATATATATATATATATTTTTATGTGTCAACAATGTGCTGGAACCAAAAAAAAAAAAAAAAAGGTCAATTCCCGTGAGGCACACACGGGAAATTGACCAAATATTTCCCCGTGAGTGGCAGAGCTCACGGAAATTGACCAAATATTTCCCGTGAACCCGGTTTGACACACGGGAAGGGAGAGGATATCCCGTGAGCTGCACCGCTACGCCACGGGATATCACTCAAAACCCCGTTTCATGTCACAGCCACGTAGGCCATAACGGGTTTTACCCTCCCCGCTGACGGCGCCACCCCCGTTAAGTGTATCCCCGTGAGCTTTCTAGATCACGGAAAGCGATATCCCGTGAACATGGTCGTGTTCACGGGAAAGAGAGATTTCCCGGTGGTTTGTTTCCGTCAACGATATCCCGGGTGTTACCCCCGGGATATCGCTTTCCCGGCAGTAAAATGGCCTATCCCGTGAGGAATGGCCTCACGGGAAATCGGCGAGTTCCGTAGTGGACTATAAAATGGCCCGTTGACCTCAGTGCAGCACGTTGTTGTTGAGATAGATGACCGGATATCAACTGTGAAATGAATGGTCAGGGAGCACATATATGGCCAGGAGTATGCGCATGTGAAGCATTGGGAATCAAGAGAGTAAAGAAGGCACTGTCCTTGTACAAGCGTTGATGCGTAGAGCCCTGCAGCTCCAACTGACTATCCTGATTCAGAGCACGTACAATAATCGGCATCTCGCCCACCTGGCTGGTCAGCTGAGCTCCAACTGACTCGGTCGATTGTTCCCTTTCTATGCTTGTCTGCTGAATAAAAAATATTTAGAATATGGGAAGAGGCTAGATGTTGTATGGGTTAGGTTCTAAACTCGTTCATTAATGATTTAGCTTGGCTATAAGGGCGTCCGCAACTGAGGTGCTCTCCACAAGGAAGATTCAGCAAGTCTCCAAGCAGCGGGATTTCAATGGATGCACACCAGTCGTTGCTCCCGCCCAATGGGGAAAATGTGCACTTACGGTACATGACCACTGAGTTTCGAGCAAGCTACAACGTGTGGTACGTACATGCAATATCATGAGACACCACCCACAAGAGTACAATTTTTCTTTATTGGAAAAAGAAGTGTGGCTGTACTGACCACCTAAGAAGCTAGAGTATATCAGCGGGGATGACCTTGTGGTATGAAGTATTCGAATGAGAGGTAATATGATTACTTGTGTGTGCCATCCAAAATGTGTGCCTATAATCTCAATATTGTATTGGTCTTGAATGTTTGATTCAATGTACATGAGTTTTAGAAATACAATGTTTATTTTTTACATGATACATTAAGTGTGATGGACTCTCAGTTGGTAAAAGTTCTTATTGGAATGAACTATCCGTCACTAAAATCTTTGACCGGTTGCCCTTTCCTAAAACTTTTACCGTCACATTCCCGCCGCTAAAAGTCTGTTAAATCGCGGACGCCTTCATTAGCATTTGCAGGGGTCGCCGCTATAACTTTTAGCTACATACTGAAATCACTAAACCCCCCTATAGGAACGGACCGAAAGTCACTAATTAAGAGTTGTGGTGTATTGTGTGATCTTGTGTAGTTCCATCAAAAATCTAAGTTGGTTTGAACCTGGTTCGAAATTACGTGCGAAGCCGCGGAGGATCCAAGGGGGTGGGTCGGCTCCAAATTTCCCTAATGATCTTGTTTCTTCACTAATTACTGTAGCAAAAGCATCAAATCACCATGTAATCTTCATGCAAATCAACATCTGTAAAACCCGTATTTTTATATCATTTTGAAATTCACTAAAAAATTTGAACTTTTTACAATTAACAACTAAAATTGATTTACTTTCTGCAAAACCATGAAAATGCTTTCCTAAAATCCTGCATCCCGAAGACATCACCATATAGGAAATAGGTTTCCTTGTTTGATGTTTGTTGAACATATGGTGGCAATGCATTTTTGAGGCCACATGAAATATGGAGTATGAGCATGAGTGATATTTACAAATATCACTAGGAAAATAATATCAAAAACCATAAGCCAAAATATATGAAAATACTAATATATTTTTGTCTCATAAATAAACTATGGGAAAAATATAAATACTTCATTTAAGATGAAGTAGGTAAATGGTATAAATATTTAAGGCATAAATAAAAGGAAAAGAAGGAGGTAGAAATTAGAAAAGAGAGAAAATAGGAAAAAGGCCGTGCAGGCTCAATCCTCCTTCCTCCCTCTTCTCTGGCCCAACCCGCCTCCGTCCTTTCTCTCTCGCACCCGAAGCGGGCCGGCCTAGCAGCAGGCCCACCCGGCTCCTCCTTCTTCCTCTGCACGCGCTGCTGGCCCAAGCCGGTGTCGTCTTCCTCGACGCGCCAGCCGACATCGCCCTGGCACTGCCGCCTGACCTCTGCCCGCCATCAATGGCGGCGATAGGAGGGGCACAGTGGCCACACTACCCCGCCCATTGAAGCATCACGTCGTAGCCCTGCCTCAGTCCACACGTACAGGAGCCCCGGGCGGTGCCATGCCCCTGCCACCGCGGTAGACGACCACCAGTGTGACGACAACGACGTTCACGTGGAGCACCATCACTCTAGGCCTGGAACGCGCACGAGCGCCAGCCCCGAAGTCGTCGAGCTCCAGCTGGAGTCCACGCGAACAGGGCCGCGCTCACTGTGCACAGCGACGCCGCTGACACTGCAATATCAGTGGTCCGAAAGCGCAACCACCTATATAGAAGTCGATTTCTATTGACAGTTGCATGGCCATCAAGAAAATCATTTGGTGTGAACTTCTTGGGATAATAATGCATTAAAATTCAGTGATGCATGCCAAAGTGGGTATGGAAAAACTTTTACACTTCACTAGAAGATGACTACTAATCTCAATATACTTCCCTGTAATTAATACAAGGGTTACACTTACATGTACAGGATATCTATACTATAAAAAGAGTGAAGGAATTAGAAATCATTTCTCACCTAAAAAATTCCTACCCACTTTGATTGACAAGTGGACCCATGCAAGAAGAATGACAGGAACATATGGAACAAACGTGTTTTCCCGTTGCCCACGACACCTCCCTGGCGTTTTTTCTCACCAAAGCGCCGCGTACCCGCCCGCATACCCACCTGAACGCGCAAACGCCATCGCGTACCCGCCTACCGCGCAACGCTTCAGGCGGCTTCCTCGCACACGGAAAACAAACCGCTGAACCGCACGTCGTCATCGCGTGACTCATCGCCCAAGGGGAAACCGGCGGACTGACCACGCGTGGCCAACATCACCGGCGTCGCCTCCGCCCGCATCGCCGCCACTTGCCGAGGATCTCCACGCAGAGTCCAATGGAGGCTCCTGCCTCCTGGTACCCTGCCGGCCCCGACGAAGGCCGAGCAGGCCATGTCTGCGCTCAGGAGTCCCACTCCCATCGATCGTCTCCCAGCCAGCCTCAAGGACAAAGCCCCGTGTTCCCTTCTCACGAAGTCCCTGCCTGCTGCCATGGACGGTGGTGCTTGTACCTTCCCCACTTCCTCGGCGCAGATGCCAATGCCGACGCTGCCATCATTACCGTCCCGCATCCGTCGTCGCTCCATCTGCTTCCGGTTCGCGAAGCCGGGTGGCACGGATGGCCGTGGCTAGCGTTGCCTGTCCCAGGCCGGAGCGGAGACCAGCGATCGGGGCAACTCCAGGACCCCCCCAGGTGCTTACGACTCCCAGGTAGTACATGTACGCTGCAACAATTTGTTTCTTAAATTTCTTGATCCAATGAGTGCAAATGTTTCTTTGATCTGAATTCTGCAAATGGCTCAAAGTGGGTTATGATGGTATTCAAAGTGGTATAAAGTAATAATACTAAATCGTTTTTATATGCAACAGATAGGTGAGATAATTATCACTGATCGTTTCTCCTTTTTATTAAACATTATTCATCAGTACTTCATGCCATTTTTAATATAAAATGGCATATGGTTGAAAGTATATGAGTAGTCAGTAGAGGGAAATTTATCTGAAGAATGATATGGAAATACCCACAGAGAAAATATCAGAAATATAGAAGCCCAGACCAGCAATAAAACAAGTTTTACTGGTATGCAAATTGGATTGATTTGGCTGTGTCACTTTGTTCTGAAAATTCAGCATCATTTGGTTTAACCCTTTCTATTTTTAAATGTGTTACTGTGAAAGAGAACCTTTTAGGATTCATAAATAAATAATGTGATACAAAAACTTGTTCACTTTTCTAGGTCTTCTCAATGAAATTCAAATTGCTGTGTTTGTTTGCTAATTGGATTAGTGGTGGAGGCCGATATAGTTTTCTGTGGGGTGGAGGATGAGTGTTTAAACTTAACTGTTATTTATGAATATATATAATTTTTTCAAAAACTTTAGTGATCTTTAGCTGGAATATATCCACGGGTTACATTAAGTTGGTTGTCGTCTCTAAGAAATACAATAGTACAAAACATAAAGGTAGGCGGAATCATTATAATATTTATGGCTTAGCCATAGAGAAAAACCATGACATGGTCATTTATTATACATTTGAATAGAGATAAACAAGTTAGAAGAGACTAAGAATCATTAGATTTTTTATTTAAAATAGTCTTAAAAAGTTAGAGTTTTTGGATGTAAGCACGTGCTTGTGGCACGTGCCTATCCACTAGTATATATATATAGCAAAACACCTCTAGAACGAACATTACACAGAACCTATACAACAAGCTGTTACAGGATTTTGCACGTATTTTTTATTGATTCTTGCCCATGATTTTCATGCCCTTCCTCAATCTGCTGCTGGGCTATTTCTTGTGGCCATTCTCCCATCCATCATTCTGCTGTTGACCATTTTCTGGTCCATCCAATGTCTGTACTGACGGACCCAGGCCAAAGAAGTTGAAAGGAACCCCAATTTCCATGTCAACGTCAGCAGGTATGGGATCATTAGGAGGGCCAATAAGCTGCTGTGCTTCACGCTGTAGCATGACTTCAATCTGCAGCGACCAAGACTCACCCCTACCACAAATGGATCCTGGTACTCCACAAACTGAGGAACTCTTTCCAAATCAGTGACTCTTGCCCTCACTATCAACTTGCACTTTTCAATATCATCTGCCTCCCACTGCAGAATTCTAGCATATTCCCCAACCGCGGCATCCATGTGTCTATCTGTCCAATAATCTGGTGGCAACCCCATAACTAGCAACCAGCATTCATGGTTAAACTCTGCACGATGCTAGTTTCTACCCTTATTGTGCTGTGTAAAGGTAATTGGCACATCATCAAAGACATGCGGGCTTTCAGTAACTAAGGCATCGATCACGATCATAGATGTGTCTGAACTGAACTAGGGCCTGATCCAGGTGTGTGCGCAAAATATCTAGATAAGCAGTGGGACGCACATTGCGTAAGAAGTCACGAACCACGTCTCTTACTGCGGGAAAATGCATGGCACGTTAGGGCAGCGAATTAAAGGTGACAATGGCAAGATCTTCATGCTTGGCGACTGGGCGGAATGGAACCACCGCTCACGCCATGAATGGCGGTTGGGGATGTCCTGGAACTGCAGTCCATCGAGCACCCATGGCGTCGGATCAACGCGCTGGAACGCCATATCACCGAGCTGGTTCGCAGTGTCAATCCGGCTGGTCACAGCTCCAATCGTATCAGCAATATTGGTATGTGAAGCAACCAAATTTATATGCTAAGCATAACTTCCCAAGGCCTCCTGCAATTGCAAATGATTCTTTTTCCCTTAAGAGTATCATTGTGACTAGAAAAAAAAATAAAGGTAAAGGGCAAAGTAGTTTGAAGAGTCCCACACCTATTTCGACATCAAGAAGGTATCAACAGATCCTAACTAACTTTTGTTCAGCTACACAAACTGGCGTCAATTTTGCAAAAAGAAAAAACTATTCTGTAATTAGATACCTTTGAGAACTAACAGAACTTGGTTCCTTATGTATGCAAAAGAAAACACCCCAAAAGAAAACACCCTAAATATTTCTTTCCCCAAAAAATCAACTCCTCCGACAGCAGTTCCCCATTCCATGCTTCTAGAAGCATATGGTCATGTATCAATTATATGCCAAATTGTTCATAAACAACTGAATTTTTATTGGTGTATCAATGCAACAGGAACCTCAGTTTATTCAGTATTCACACTAGAAATCTGCACACACTGGCATTCAACTTTTAGACAAAGAGTACTACACGCCACGCATCCGCAGCAGCTGCAGTTCTATCTCTTCGTGAACTTCCGATTCTGTATCTCTTGGACAAATTCCAAAATATGTCATGCTTGGCTGCACCTGGGGTAATGATCCTTTCTCTGTATTAAAACAGGCATGTCGGATGTGATGGATACACTTTTAGAGAATACTGCCTCGTTGCAGCGGTTCACCCGCAGCGGCATGGATCGATCACTGCACATGTGCTGGGCACAGAAGAGGAATGCAGTGCCGCCTGTCCGCTGTGTCTACACGCCAACGCCATGGCAGAATGGAGAGGAGACATTGTATAAAACATTCATCAGTATAGTACTGTGTGACCTGCGTCATGCTTATAAATTGCTGTCTTTTGGCTGTGCTGTGACCAATAGCAGAAAGTGTGAAAGCTGTGTCGTACGATCGGTGCGAAGACTAGCATGCATGCATGAGAGATGGAAGCAGATTAATTTACTCAGGAAAAAAAAATACTACATGATGTCGATGGAACATGGACGTTCCTAGAGTGACATGTGACAGGTAGCCACGTGGTTCATCACTTCATCTTCACTTCTGCAAAGTATGCATCCATTGTATCATTCTCGACCATGTTCTGCCTACAGTTGCCCAGTAGCAGCACAGAATGGACATCACTTTAGCAGAAATCGTGCACTTTCAGCCGTTTAAAGAAAAAAAAAGTCCTGTAGGCCTAAACTTCTCGATGTGTAGTAGCATCAGGTTTCATGAAGTGCTATATCCCGCACCAACTATAGTTGAGGCCACATCTTGCTATTCACAACAGTGTATTTGACAGACTCTGCTGTCCATGGAAAACAATATCTAGTTAGCGTTGCATTACTACTATTTAATAGTAGGTGCTGTATTTTCTGTAAATTTTGGTGATGGTATTCTCAATTGCCCCCAATACACCTATTTTGGAAAACTGAATGGATCTGAAAGAGCCCCAGTTAATTAATCGTTATTAGGACCATGTGTGTTGCCCCGCACAGCTTCAATGTTGTCGGCAGAGGCAGAATCAAGCTAACCAAATAGTGGAACCAACGACAACCATTACTTACAGGTGAGAGATATTCAGTAGTAGCTGTTTGTTAACTGTTCATTTCATCTTCTCAGCAGCACGTGTTTCTTACATCAGCCTTTTGTGCCGGTGGCTTCTTGGTGCCTTCTTCTTTTTCAATCTTTTTACAAGGGAAGTTGCTGGAATGTTCTCAATTTATTCTTTTAGTAATTCGCATTCTCTATCTCTTCGAGAAATTCTCATTGTCTACTGGATAAATTCCAAATTGTGTCACACTTACACAATCAGTCAATCAGCATAAACATAACCTCGTTTGACAGGGTACATGATGATATGAAAATGCTCTGTTGGGAGGAAGCGTGTGAGGGGCTGGCAATTTGCTCTCTTGGGTGGAGCAGCATTTAAGTTGGACCGTAGTCTGTCACGAGTATATATATATGCCCCACCATATATAGAGTTCCCAGAAAGGAATCCCATATGTAAACTCCAATGCTTGAAGCATGCCCCACCGTCAAATCCCCTACTGCTACTACATTTTTAATCTTGGACATGTCTTAGTAATAAGCATGGGAGGTATTTGGAAGTTCTGGTGCTCTGTGTTGGCAATACGCTCTGCGGCAGGAAGGTCTGGTCCGGTACTTTATTCTTTATCCATCACCATATTGAGATTTTTGGATGTATCCCGTCTGGAAACCTCTCAGACTCAGCCATGTACTGAATTGATGTTGCATGGGCAGCATATTGCACCCACGCATGCCACCGCTTGTGCATTGCACGGATCAACTAGTAGCAGACAACTGTTAGATATTTAGGCAAATTTAGGTAATATTCAGTCTAGAAAAAACAGGAGAGAAGATTTGTGACATTATATTTGTGCTATCATATATGTCTCGTGCTCAAGAGGAGCCTAAAGTAGACCAAGAGGAGCTTAAATCAACATTGTGAATGTTGCATACAAAGGCTAAAATACCTTTAAAATCCTACCCATGGGAATGTATGTCTTCTTACATGGCAACCGACAACCCTGCGCCGATCAGAGCCACCGTGCGTGCTGCATGTAGGAGTGTCTTGTTTGGAACAGCCTGCTCCATTTGCATGTTCTTTTTGAGACCATGGATTCTGTCAGTAAAGAATTCATACGTGGTATGGCCATCAAGACAACCTTGCATGGGATGAGTCAACCTGGATGTGTGTGGTTAAATAGACCAGGATGTCACATATGGCCTACACATAGTTAAATAAACCAGAAATGTCACGCTTGCTATAAAACCTACATATGGTCTACACATGACAATTTATCTCTCATTCAACTAGAATGAGTGGAGACAGGTAAAAAATGATGGGTAATACATAGACAAAATGTTGTCTAGTTAGGCATGGGAGGTATTAGGAAATTTAGGTTACTCTGTTTTGGACGAAGAGACTAGTTCTAGTTGCAACAGAGAATTACCATGTTTAGATATATGTAGGTTTTATATAGCCAGCGTGACATCATGGTTGATTTTCTCCGACATGGATCTAGTGTGCTTCACAGTAGCAGAGCACTCTGACAATATGCTCAACATCATGGATTAGACTAGCATAGTGTCAACATTATTAACATCAGCTCGTGGTACTGTTCTTCATCGAATTTTTGATTATGTATTGTTGGAGCCTCTGGTTTTCTTGGAATGCACAAATTTTTAGAATTCAGTAATCGTATTTAGAGATTTGTATGGTCTTTCAAGTTCGAATTCACCTTGGTCATCCGTATAGGCAAAAACTTTAGACTCGAGATGGTATGGCACGATGTTGGTTTGGCCAATGCTGTGCAGTGTAGGCCACGAGCCAAACAGGCTTAAGTGCTTCTAGTCCGTTTGAAAGGGGCAATATTTGTAGCACATGAAAATATTAATAGCAAATTATGTCTCCAAAAATACATGTGGTTAGTGAGTTATATGCCATCATGCTTTCATCTTAACAGCACTGAACCGTAACTACATACTGAACTGAATTCCTTGTTCTTCTCTAACATATATAGATCGATGTAATAATCAATGACTGTCACTGGTCAAGTAATAATCAAAAATTGCACAATGCACAATATAAGCATCTGCTGTGGACACGGTTGTTTCAGGTTTTTTAAGTACTTATCGAAGATAATAAGGAGGTTCGATGTGGGGCGACCGAGTAAAGCACATGCCAAGCCAATTGAAAGCTAGCAGTGTGGGAAACAAAACCAAAATTAGCTTATGGGATGGCTTATGTTGTGCCACACAAGGCATACACTAGGCACGCGCTACATGTTCCGAAAAATAATGTCCTGCAACCTCACATGCCTACTATCATTTCATCCCCTCATTTTTATATACATTTTGTGTCCTACCATGTTCAAGATATATATAACGTATAAGGTCAAGGAAATTCATATTAACAACCTCTCTAATATTTTTTACTTGCACATGGCGTGGTACCTTATCATCTTCGGCACCGTACACACAAGAAATGCCAACCCAAACCTACAGGTATTTAATCAAGCACTGGTGTTTTCTACCCTTTTCACTCTGCAATCCATACCATCCCAAAGTGTTGTTGTGTGAGGGGCTGGCTATTTGCTCTCTTGGGTGGAGGAGGATTTAAGTTGGACCGTAGACCGTGACAAGTATGCCCCACCATGGAGTTACCAGAAAGAAAAGAAAGGCCCATATATAAGCTCCAGTGCTTGAAAGATGCCCCACCGCCGTAGAATCCCCTTCTGCTACTACGTTTTTTTTTATCTCAGATACATAACTAAGGTAGATACTCCTTGAAACATAACCATTTTTTGTGGATGGATGGCAGTTGAAGAACTAAACCAAGATTCTCTCAGCCACTTATTCTATCCAACTACGTTTCACCTATATAAATAGCTACCTTCGATCAGTGTCTTGGATTGTGGCCAATGAGAATGATAGAAGAGACACCAAAGAGTACTAGCTACAATCCACAGCTCATGTTTCTAGGGACACTACAGGAATCCTGCACTTTGCCGAGTGCTCGTCGCACTCGGTAAAGCCCCCTTTGCACTCGGCAAAGGCTTTGCCAAGTGCCGCACTCGGCAAAGCGCACTCGGCAAAGACTTTACTCGGCAAAGCATTCTTTGCCGAGTGCTTTGCCGAGTGCCTTTTGCCGAGTGCCAGAAAACACTTCGGCAAAGAAAAACACTCGGCAAAGATAAAAGTAGAAAAAAAAACAAAAAAATAGCAAAAATATTTTTATTTTTTTTTTTGGAGAGGCCACCACCGACCAGCTACCACTTGCCCTCAACCATGGTCCTTTTTCCAAGTTTTTTCTACACTTTTTCACACTTTGCGGCGAGTGGGATTCGAACCCACAACCTCTCCCTCGCGTGTCTACTGCCTTACCACTGCACTACACTGTCACTTGTGTCTAGATTCCGTATTAGCTCCTCATATATTATACTAAATCGGAAATTCGAATTTTTCAAACAACCTCGGATGCAAAAACTTCCTAAATAAAAATTGTAGATCTTGAAAAGTTGTGAAACTTTGTAGTTGACAACTTTTAATTTAAAATCGTTTAGGTCCTCAAAAACTGGTTTGAAAACAGGATTTGCCGAGTGCCTAAAAAAAGTTTCATAACAAGTAAACAATGATGGGTAATACACAGACAAAATGTTGTCTGGTTAGGCATGGGAGGTATTCGGAAATTCAGGTACTCCGTTCCGAGAGAGACTAGTTCTAGTTGCAGGAGAGATAAATTACCATGAGTAGACATATGTAGGTTTTATATAGCCAGCGTGACATCATGGTTGATTTTCTCTGACGTGGATCTAGTGTGCTTGACAGTAGCAGAGTACCCTGACCATATGCTGAACATCATGGATTAGACTAGCAAGTGTCTATATTTAACATCAGCTCGTGGCACGTTTCTTCATGGAATTTTTGATTATGTATTGTTGGAGCCTCTGGTTTTCTTGGAATGTGCAAATTTTTAGAATCCAGTAATCATATTTAGAGATTTGTATGGTCTTTCAAGTTCGAATTAACCTTGCCATCCATATAGGCAAAGAACTTTCGACTCAAAGATGGTACAGTACGATGAAGGTTTGGCCAATGCTGTGCAGGCCACGAGCCAAACAGGCTTAAGTGCTTCTAGTCCGTTTGAAAAGGGCAATATTTGTAGCACATGAATATATTAATACCAAATTACGTCTCCAAAAAATACATGTGGTTAGTGAGTTATAAGCCATCATGCTTTCATCTTAACAGCACTGAACTATATAACTACATACTGAACTGAATTACTCGTCCTTCTCTAACATTTTTAGATGTAATAATCAATGACTGTCACTGGTCAAGCAATAATCACACATTGCACAATGCACCATATAAGCACCTGATGTGGACATGGTTGTTTCAGGTTTTTAAAGTACATATCGAAAATAATAAGGAGCTTCTCGATGTGGAGGCGACCGAGCAAAACACGTGCCAAGCCAATTGAAAGCAGCTGTGGGAAACAGAACCAGAATTAAGTTATAGGATGGTTTATGTTATGCCACACAAGGCGTACAATAGGCACGAGCTATATGTTAAGAAAAATAATGTCCTGCGACCTCACATGCCAACTACTATGTTGTCCTCTGCTCCCCTAGGGAAGGAGCACAGGCTAGGTATATGTTTGAGATATATATAACGTATACGGTCAAAGCCATACATATTTATTACATCTGTAATATTTGTTACTTACAGATGGTGTGGTACCTTATCTTCTTCGGCACCGTACACGCAAGAAATGGCAACCAACCCAAACCTACACGTATTTACTCAAGCACTGGCGTTTTCAACTATTTTCACTCTGCAATCCATACCATCCCAACCTGCGGGTATTTTCGACCAACACAAGAAGAAATTCCCTCATTGCCACTAAAATTATAGCACTTCCTTCATTGCCATGACATTTTCGTAATTTTTTTAACTGCCATGAAATACTTGCTACTACGGTTTAATAAAAGCTATTGTTTTAGATAAAGGACAGTATATACCCGGCATCATATATGAACCAATAGAGTCAGACCAGGAATTACAAAATGTAGCCCATAGGCTAGCACAAGAGCTGTATAAAGTAACAACCTTATAGCAGGACGCATTGATAACAAACTTGTGAAGATTTTTGATTAAGAGAGACCAATAAATCTTGTTGATAATCATCCACTGGAACGGAAAAAAATGCAACGCTGACGTCTGAAGATGTTTCCCAACTGAGACCAACATATCCCATAACTCATCATGATGCTGCAACTTTGCCCACTGCCGGAGCTAGTGAGTTCGCCTGAATAGTACATGCAAAAATGTTTTTGGTCTACATAATAGTTATAGTCACTAACATTTGGCCCCCACCATATATCCTTTGTGGCTATCCTGTGACCCCCTTTTCGATTCTACCACCCTCCCAGGACAAATTAACACATTCATGTGGTTGTGCGCTCACAACATGAGCGCACCCCACTGCCGTAGTCAAAACATGTTGGAGGGAAGCGTGTTAGGAAAGAGGCTTTGCTGGACGCTTCCGCCGAAGATGCTCCATATGGGCCCGCCTCCACTGGCAACGTTAAAGATGCAGCCGGCAGGAACGTCATATAGCACCTGCTGAGGATGCACTGGAACAACAACGACATTTCATTGGGACTCTAGTTGGATGTTGTTCCCACACAATAGGTATTGGTAGTGGCATGCATGGCACTACTACACAACAGGGTTCTAGGGGCATTTGATTAAGGTTTGTAGGGACACTTGAAAGGTCCTAATGGCTAGAGGGGGGGTGAATAGCCTATTAAAAAATCTACAAACAACACTAAGCAAGGTGGTTAGTAAATAAGACGGCGTAGCACGAATGCTAATGCTTCAAGCTAATTACGCAAGCCTCCTAGCAATTCTAGCAATTCTAATATCTCTAAACACAAGCAAAGGCTAGGTTGCTAAGTTACTCCTAGGTGGACAAGTAATTCTAACTAATTCTACCACTAGGAGCTAACAAGGCTAAGATAGCTACTCAACTAAGCACCCTAACAAGTATACTACCAAAGTAATGCGAAGTGGTGCTAGAATACAATACCACCGCGAAGAGTAGAGGATGAACCCAATCACCGTGTACAATGAGAAATCTCCAACGAGCTCAAGACAATAGACACGATGATTTTTCACCGATGTTCACGTGCTTGCCGGCACGCTAGTCCCCGTTGTGGCGACACACTCACTTGACGTTGCCAAGCTTAATGGCCGGTGCCAAATCCCCTATGGGAGCTCAAGCAACGAACACAAAAGAGGGTTCAACAAGCGGCGAGCAATCCACTAGTGCTCCTTTTCGCGATCTCCCGCGGGGTAAGGAACGACCCCTCACAATCACCACCGGTGTGGCCTCGAACAAGCTCCAATCGAGCTCAACACCGCCTCTTGCTCCAAGCCGCTAGGGAACCGGGCAAATTCCCAAGATAACAAGAATCTCGCGGCTTCTCCGAGGATGAAGTGCCTCTAGATGCAACCGATGATGCAATGCACTTCTATCACTCTCAATCTCACCAAGAATCTGAATTAGAGGTGAAGAGATGAGTGGAGAGGAGTCTCACGAGCTCAATAGCAAGTTGGAAGCTTCAAATGTGCAAGAGCCAGTCCATGTACCCGGCCATCCAAGTATATATAGCTCCCTCCAAAGAATAGAGCCGTTGCCTTCAAAATGTGCTCTCTGGGGTGACGGGCCGCACCGACCGGAACCACCAGCGGTCCGGTCGCGAACCGTCAACGCTTCCGGCCGCTACCGACAAGGAACGGGCCCACTGCACCCACCTCCGCCGTCCGGTCCAGCGGCGATCGGGGCGGCGAAGCATCCGATCCAGCTTCGGTCCCCCGTCCCGGCAGCGCTGCGAGCTCTGCCAGACGCACCCACCGGAGCCCACCGGTGAGTGCGTCCGGCCGAGCCGGCAAGATCCGGTCGCCTCTGGACAGCAGCATCAACATTTTCTTCTTTGCTCTTTGCTTCAAATTTGTTTCGCCTCTTGCCATGGGTTGCCAACACGTCCAAGATGACCACGTTATCACCAATGTTAGCATGTCACGATGTTAGGCAAGATCGAAGTTAGTGCTCTCATTGTCCTAAATGCAATATGCAAGTCAATTGGACCTAGAAGCACTTCATGCAAGGATTATCGCGGCATTCCCTCTTGATAGTCGGCTATCTATCCTATAATGTGATCACACGCTCTATCGTGTCTTGATCACCGAAAAGGAAAACCCTATCGAGTATACCTTTGCCTTGATCTCCCGAGTTCCTCTCAAGCCGATCACCGAGCTTGACGATCCATCAAGTCCATCGACATGGTCCATGTTCATGATCATCATGCTCCTTGTCATCGACCTAATCCTATCTCAAGTCATCCACTTAGAGCAAGGATTAGTCCACAAGTGTCGTCATCAATTTCCAAAACCAAACATGAGATTTCAATCTCCCCCTTTTTGGTAATTGATGACAACCAACTCATAAAGATAAGAAATAAATTCAATTTAACTTGAATTGCTTGCCCATTAGAGATTTGAACAAAAGTCAAAGAATGGACAATCATTTCAAGGTTCGGTTTTGGTAGTAGTAGCTCCCCTATATATGTGCTTCCATGTGTTTGGTTCAATTTTGGCACATATGTTGGATAGAAATCATGGGGAGAGATACTAATACCAAAAGGATGCTAAGGTTATATAATTTGGACCTTTGAAGCGTGAAACCATCGGAGTCCTTAGCATCATGTATCTAGACATTCATCAAAAACTCAACATACCCCGTGAGATCAACATTATAGGCTAAAATGTGAGCTTTGTCTAGATACATCCTATGCATGCTAGTTGGTCAATACATCAAACAATTTTTCAAAAAACTAGCATACACCAAGCAATCATGTATATTGAATTTAAATTGCCAATGCAACATCACATTATGATCATGCACATACAAATGCACAAATAGTCTCTGAGCTTGCTCCCCTATTTGTATGATCTTTCCAACATCTTTGTGACTTATTTCTCCCCTTTGTCAACAATCACCAAAAATGTGTAAATGAGAGAAATAAAGTCAATCAAAGGATCACTTGTGGTCTCATCTAGATCACTTGCCTTTCCATGTATTCAAGTTTGAACCAAGGACAAGCTTTTTCACACCTCATTTCCATAAGGGTTATCTTGCACCATGTTAGAATACACATCAATAGCGCATTTTCTAGAGTTGACACTAGGATTGCAAGCACATAAACATGTCATATGCCACCACTAGTTCATAAAACCATTCAAAGCAATAGTGGTGCCACACATACATTGAAATCATTTGATTTTCCATGAATGAGCCTATTAAGCATGCATGATGGCTATATGTACTAACAAGTCCTTAGCTATATATGAATGCCATGACAACCAACTTTTACCTTGGGATTTGTCGAAGGAGAGGCATGTCATATAAGTGGGGTGCATCAACTCAAGTTGGAGAAGTCAATAATGTTCAATTCTCCCTTTAGCATGCAAAATCTCTTCTCATCAAGTGGCTTGGTGAATATGTCGGCTAGTTGATCTTCGGTGCCAATGCCCATGATACAAATGTCACCCTTTTGTTGATGATCTCTAATGAAGTGGTGCCTTATATCAATGTGCTTTGTTCTTGGATGTTGAACCGGATTTTGGGTCATCTTTCTTGCACTTTCATTGTCACAATACAATGGGACTTTGTCAAATTGGAATCCAAAATCCTTCAATGTTGACCTCATCCAAAGCAATTGAGTGCAACAACTTCCCGCACTTATGTATTCGGCTTCGGCGGTTGAAAGAGCAACACTATTTTGCTTCTTTGAAGACCATGATACTAGTGACCTTCCAAGGAATTGACATGTGCCACTTGTGCTCATTCTATTGATCTTGCACCCTCCATAGTCGAATCCGAATATCCAATCAAATCAAACTTGGATCCCTTTGGATACCAAAGTCCAACATCTTATGTGCCCCCTTCAAGTACCTCACAATTCTCTTTGTTGCTTTGAGGTGACTTTCTCTTGGATCAGATTGATATCTAGCACACATGCCCACACTAAATGCTATGTCCGGTCTTGATGCAGTTGCATAGAGCAAGCTTCCAATCATAGACCTATACTTCTTTTGCTCAACCATGTTGCCACTAGTATCGGGATCAAGGCTTCCATTGGTTGCCATTGGTGTGGACATTGACTTGGCATCTTGCAAATCAAACTTCTTGATCATGTCTTTGATGTACTTGGTTTGACTAATGAATGTGTCATTCTTCATTTGCTTGATTTGGAGACCAAGAAAGAATGTGAGCTCTCCAAGCATTGACATCTCAAACTCATTTGCCATCATCTTAGCAAACTCTTCACAATAGTCTTGGTTGGTTGACCCAAAGATAATGTCATCAACATATATTTGCAATACAAACAAGTCTTTGCCAATCTTCTTGATGAAGAGTGTGGTGTCCACCTTACCCATCTTGAACCCTTTAGAGAGGAGAAAATCTCTCAACCTCTCATACCATGCTCTTGGTGCTTGCTTCCATCCATACAAAGCCTTCTTCAACTTGTACACATGGTTGGGATACTTCTCATCTTCAAAGCCCGGTGGTTGCTCAACATACACCAACTCATTGATGAAGCCATTCAAGAATGCACTTTTCACATCCATTTGATAGAGCTTGATGTCATGTGCACAGGCATAAGCAAGCAAGATTCTAATTGCTTCAAGTCTAGCAACCGGTGCATAGGTCTGTCCAAAATCAAGATCTTCTACTTGTGTGAACCCTTGAGCTACTAGCCTTGCCTTGTTTCTCACAACAATTCCATCTTGATCTTGCTTATTCTTGAAGACCCACTTGGTTCCAATGACATTATAGTCCTTTGGCCTTTCCACCAATTCCCATACATCATTTCTCTTGAAGTTGTTCAACTCTTCATGCATAGCATTAATCCAATCTTCCTTCTTGAGTGCATCCATAATGTTCTCCGGTTCTTCTTGTGCTACAAAGGCATGGTGAGCACAAAAAGATGCTAGTCTTCTTCTAGTAACCACTCCACTATTGATGTCACCCACAATTTGATCAATTGGATGATCTCTTGCTATGTTGGATGGTTGCATCACTTGCACTTGATGACTAGGATGAGGAGTTGGACTAGCTTGTTGCTCTTGATCTTGATCTTCAACTTGAGTGTCACTAGTGCTAGCTTCATTTCCACCAATATCAACCGAAGTTGTAGGCAAGGGAGTGTCATCATCATCTTGCACTTGCCTAGGCCGAATATCACCAATATCCATGTTTCTCATGGCATTCTCCAAGTTGGAACCACTCACATCATCATGATTTTCAACTTCACTTTGAGAGCCTTGGGTTTCATCAAATTCAACATCATGAACTTCTTCAAGCTTGCCACTACCCAAGTTCCATACTTTATAAGCTTTGCTTGTGGTTGAATATCCAACTAAGAAACCTTCATCACATTTCTTATCAAATTTGCCCAATCTTGTGCCTTTCTTGAGAATGTATCATTTGCATCCAAAGACTCTAAAGTAACCAATGTTGGGCTTTCTTCCATTGAGTAACTCATATGGTGTCTTTCCAAGCATCCCATGGCAATAGAGACGGTTGCTACAATAGCAAGCCGTGTTGATTGCTTCTCGGCCCAAAAGGAATGGCTAACATTGTATTCACTAAGCATTGATCTTGCCATTTCAATCAAGGTTCTATTCTTTCTCTCAACTACACCATTGGATTGAGGAGTGTAGGTTGGTGAGAATTGATGTCCAATTCCAAGCTCATCACACAACTCTTCAATTCTTGTATTCTTGAACTCACTCCCATTATCACTTCTAATCTTCTTGATGGATGTTTCAAAATCATTTTGCACTCTCTTGACAAAAGTCTTGAATAGCTCAAACACATCATTCTTGTCATGCAAAAAGAACACCCATGTGTATCTAGTGTAGTCATCAACTATGACAAAACCATACTTGTTGCCTCCAATGCTTGAATATGATGTTGGCCCAAACAAGTCCATGTGCAACAACTCAAATGCCTTGCTTGTATTCATGATGCACTTGGTTGGATGTGCATTGCCATGTTGCTTGCCGGCTTGACATGCTCCACAAGGTTTGTCCTTCTCAAACTTGACATCATCCAAGCCTCTAACTAAGTCATTCTTCATCAACTTGTTCAATTGTTTCATTCCAACATGACCTAGCCTTCTATGCCACAACCACCCTTTGCTAGCCTTTGAGAGTAAGCATGTTGTCAACTTGGCTTCTTTGGACTTGAAATCAACAAGATAAAGATCACCATGTCTAAATCCCTTGAAGATCATATTTGCACCATCACCACTAACCACTTCAACTTCTTGACTTGTGAAAATGCACTTGTAGCCATGGTCACAAAGTTGAGACACCGACAATAGATTGTAATCAAGATGATCAACTAGCAACACTTTGGATAAGCTTTTCTCTTGAGTGATAGCAATCTTGCCTAGCCCCAACACATTGCCTTTCTTGTCATTGCCAAAGGTGATAGACTCATACTCATCAATGCCCTTGATGCTAATAGTCTTGAACATGTGAGAATCCCCGGTCATGTGTTGAGTGCACCCACTATCCATTATCCAATGCTCTCCTCCGGCATGGTAATTGACCTACAAGACAAGATCAATTCTTCTTAGGTACCCAATGTTGCTTGGGTCCTTCAAGGTTAGTCACCAAGGCCTTTGGTACCCAAATGGCGTTCTTCTTTGAGCCCATCCATGGTGTACCAATGAACCTAGCACGAACACCATTGTTCTTCTTCACAAGCATATAGAAGTTATCAAGCTTGATAGAAGAGACATTGGCTTTCTTGTTCATGCACTTTGGCTCTAAATGACCAACTTGCTTGCAAGCTTTGCAATAGTTACCATTGTTCTTCACAAAACAAGTCTTGTGAGTAACAAGGGCGGCCTTGCCTTTCTTGGGGATATAGCCTAAGCCCTCCTTATACAAGGATGCCCTTTGGCTACCCAAGCACATAAACAAGCGATCCTCACCACCATAGGCCTTAGCCAAGGAGTGATTGAGCTCCTTTACTTCCCTTTTCAAACTTGCATTCTCATGAATAAGCATAGGGTTGCAAGTATCCTCACTAGAGATGGATGTGCTAGTGATAATGCTAGTGGAGGTGTCACACTTAGGAGATGGTTCATCATCTAGAATATCACACATGATGCTAGCATGACATGTACTAACATCTTCCACAACTTGGCACAACTTGTGCTCTTCTAGTAGAGAGGAGTGAGCTTTCTCTAACTTAGAATGAGATTTCTCAAGCTTCTTATGGTCTACCTTTAGACTCTCATAAGATGCTCGAAGCTCATCAAGTTCTTGCTTAAGGCTCTTTATTTCCTTACGCAAGCCCTTGGCCTCCTTCCTACTATCCTTGTACATGTCAATACTATCATCAAGCATGGTTTTCAATTCTTCCTTAGTGTAGGTTGGCTCCTCATCATCACTATCACTATCACTATCATCATCATCATCTTTAGTGATAGATTGTACCTTATTGGCATTAGCCATGAAGCATGATGAAGGTGTGTCGAAGAGGGAGATCTTGTCATGCATAGCAAGGTGAGCTTGTCCCTTCTTCTTCTTTTTGTCCTCCTCATCATCACTTGAAGAAGATGAGCCATCACTATCCCACATAGCCACATGGGACTCATTCTTCTTCTTGGGCTTCTTCTCCTTCTCATTCTTGGCATCATTCTTCTTTCTAGCTTTCTTGATGCCCTTCTCATCATCACTCTCATATGGGCATTCGGTTATCAAGTGACAATCATCATGACACCGAAAGCATGTCATGTTGCCTTCATTCTTGCCATCCTTGGTCTTCTTCTTGGATGATTGCTTCTTCTTGTTCTTCTTTGATGAGATGTAGCTCTTCTTCACATACTTGCCCAATTTCCTCACAAAGAGGGCCATGTGTTCATCAATTTCACTTCCACTAGTAGAAGTACCATCCTCTTCATCACTTGATTCTTCCTTCTTATTCTTGCCCTTGGATGATGAGCTAGCCTTGAGTGCCAAGCTCTTCTTGTCCTCTTTCTTGTCTTCATCCTTGACCTTCTTGTTTGCCTTGTTGATGAGCTCTTGCTTCTTCTTGTCATCTCTATATGAGTCATCGGTCATCACTTCATCAAGTAATTGGTTGGGAGTCAAATCCTTCAAATTTGACCTCACAAGAACCGTGATGAACATCCCAAACCTCTCCGGCAAACACCTTAAGAACTTCATGTTGAAGGTCTTGTCCTTGATCTCTTCACCAAGTGCATTGAGATCGTTCACCAACACTTGCATGCGGTGAAACATCTCCAGCACACTCTCATCATCCTCCATCTTGAAGCTATTGAATTGCTCAAGCTTGATGTATGCTTTTGCTTGCTTGACGCCTTAGGTGCCCTCATAGCACTCTTCTAGCTTCTTCCATATCTCATGAGCAATTGTGAGTGATTTGACTTGCTCAAATACTCTATCATTGAATTCTTCTTCTCTTCGGCCGCGGTTGGCTCACTTGGTTTGGCCACCTCAAACTTGCTTTCGGTCACAAGCCACACTTCTCTATTGATTGACTTGAGGTGTGCGGTCATCTTCACCTTCCAATAGGCAAAGTTGGTGCCATCAAAAGGTGGCGCCTTCTTGGTGTTGTTGACATGAAACATCGTAGCCATTTTGTCACCGTAGGTTGTTAAACCACTCAAAATGCGGTGCCTAGCTTTGATACCACTTGAAAGGTCCTAATGGCTAGAGGGGGGGGGAGGGGTGAATAGCCTATTAAAAAAATCTACAAAAAACACTAAGCAAGGTGGTTAGTAAATAAGACGGCGTAGCACGAATGCTAATGCTTCAAGCTAATTACACAAGCCTCCTAGCAATTCTAATATCTCAAAACACAAGCAAAGGCTAGGTTGCTAAGTTACTCCTAGGTGGACAAGTAATTCTAACTAATTCTACCACTAGGAGCTAACAAGGCTAAGATAGCTACTCAACTAAGCACCCTAACAAGTATACTACCAAAGTAATGCGAAGAGGTGCAAGAATACAATACCACCGTGAAGAGTAGAGGATGAACCCAATCACCGTGTACAATGAGAAATCTCCAACGAGCTCAAGACAATAGACACGATGATTTTTCACCGAGGTTCATGTGCTTGCCGGCACGCTAGTCCCCGTTGTGGCGACACACTCACTTGACGTTGCCAAGCTTAATGGCCGGTGCCAAATCCCCTATGGGAGCTCAAGAAACGAACACAAGAGAGGGTCCAACAAGCCACGAGCAATCCACTAGTGCTCCTTTTTCGCGATCTCCCCGGGGTAAGGAACGACCCCTCACAATCACCACCCGGTGTGGCCTCGAACAAGCTCCAATCGAAGCTCAACACCGCCTCTTGCTCCAAGCCGCTAGGGAACCGGGCAAATTCCCAAGATAACAAGAATCCCGCGGCTTCTCCAAGGATGAAGTGCCTCTAGATGCAACCGATGATGCAATGCACTTCTATCACTCTCAATCTCACCAAGAATCCGAATTAGAGGTGAAGAGATGAGTGGAGAGGAGTCTCACAAGCTCAATAGCAAGTTGGAAGCTTCAAATGTGCAAGAGCCGGTCCATGTACCCGGCCATCCAAGTATATATAGCTCCCTCCAAAGAATAGAGCCGTTGCCTTCAAAATGTGCTCTCTGCGGGGTGACCGGACGCACCGACCGGAACCACCAGCGGGTCCGGTCGCGAGTCCGTCCATCGCTTCCGCCAAGCTACGACAAGGAACGGGCCCACGGTGGCACCCACCTCCGGCGTGTCCGGTCCACGACTTCCGATCGGGCACCGGAAGCATCCGATCCAGCTTCGGTCCCGGCGTCCGGTAGAAACGCGCTGCGAGCTCTCGCGCGGACGCACCCACCGGAGCCACCGGTGAGTGCGTCCGGTCGAGCGGCCAGCGTCCGGTCGCCTCGGACAGCAAAGATCAACATCTTCTTCTTTGCTCTTTGCTTCAAATTTGCTTCGCCTCTTGCCATGGGTTGCCAACACGCCAAGATGACCCGCGTTATCACCAATGTTAGCATGTCACGATGTTAGGCAAGATCGGGTTAGTGCTCTCATTGTCCTAAATGCAATATGCAAGTCAATTGGACCTAGAAGCACTTCATGCAAGGATTATCGCGGCATTCCCTCTTGATAGTCGGCTATCTATCCTATAATGTGATCACACGCTCTATCGTGTCTTGATCACCCAAAGGAAAAAAACCCTATCAAGTATACCTTTGCCTTGATCTCCCTGGTTCCTCTCAAGCCGATCACCGAGCTTGACGATCCATCAAGTCCATCGACATGGTCCATGTTCATGATCATCATGCTCCTTGTCATCGACCTAATCCTATCTCAAGTCATCCACTTAGAGCAAGGATTAGTCCACAAGTGTCGTCATCAATTTCCAAAACCAAACATGAGATTTCAACGGTTTCCTCATCCGCCCCTAAACACCCGTCTTTGTAAATTGCGAATTGTAGCAACGCTGTTTTGCCGCTGCCCCTACAATTCAGATTTGTTGTGGGTGGCAATTCATTTCTAGATTCCAAATGAAAACTAGAAAAAAATAGCAAAACATGTTTTAGCCCACGAAAATAGCAAGTCACGTCATTTTTCGTATGCTTCGTGGCCATGGGTGTTCGAACCTACCACGTCAAACTCGCACATAGCCTCCACTATACTACATATCACCCTCATTTACACAATTTGAATTTCTAATTTTTAAAATTCAAACATAGTTTTCAATGATGACATGATGGTTCAAACGAAAAAGTTGTCAACTACTGAGTTTCATAACTTTTTGTGATCTACAACTCATGTTTTTGATCTTTGTCCATTCGAGATCATTTAAAAAGTATGAAAGGGCCTCTAGCCTATGGTTAGGGAACCCGAGTGGCACCCAACAGACATGGGTTTGACTCCCTATGGGAGCAAATTTAAACAAGACTGGATTAGTGAAAAAATAAAAAAATAGGTCGGGGTTTCCTTTGTTGACTTTGGTCAAAAAAGAGATCATTTAAAAATTTCAATTTTGTAAATTAAAACATAGTTTGCTTTAAAAAGATGATTTTCAATCAAATTGTTTTCGACTACAAAGTTGTCTAACTTGTCAAGGTCTACAAGTTTTATTTTTGGCCATTTCTCCATCTAAGGTCATTATAGAAAGTTCAAATGTTAGACTTCATTTCTAATATTTTGTGTCTATTTGTAGGTGGCGCCTCAATATAGAGGCGCCCTTACAAATCATAAGGGTTGTTGGATATAGATCCGCCCCAACAAATTGGGATGCTTGTTTAGGCGGTGATAACACCAACCGCCCTTACAAAATGAATTTGAATGGCAGCTAGTTTGGGAGCTATTTAAAAAAAGGGTGGCATTGCTACAACTTTTCTATGTAATGGGGCTTGAAAAGTTCAATAGTGGCTCATGCAACATTGTAACTTTTATAATGGCTCGCAGGGAAATTCACTACATGTAAAATGTTGAAGGACATATATGTGGAGTTTCCTCGCAACTTGGAAGTGTGTAAATGGATGAGAGGAAGGTCACAATGGTAAATCTCAGCGTTAATAATGATTCCATGCTGATATAGTTTATAAGGAGTGCACATGCTATGGGTACTTTTTTTATTTTATAATTATTGTGATACTTCATTAATTTCTTATTGTGATACTGTCGGCTGCATTAACCGACCGATAGTGACCACTCTAATAACGTTGTCGGGTTGAAATCAACCGATAGTGTTCACGTAAAGTTCGCTGACGGGTCCAAAGTAAACCGTCATTGTTAGCTCTTCGATACACTGTCGACAAAATGTAACCCGATAGTGTTATTCTCTCATTTCTGTCAGTTTGTTAAAGCGCCGGCGGTGCTCTCAATATCAACTCTGCTGTCTAACTTCCGAACCGGCATTGCTTGGATCAAAAATGCCGTCGGTCGATCGATCACCCGACAAAGTTCGGTGACGGTGTGCTGCGGTTTGATATCCAACCTGCACTCTCTCTGCAAATCACCACCGGTGTTTCGATCTGGTAGTGTTTCGAAACCCACATCACTACCGCTTTGGTTCTGCCGGTTCATTTTTCGGCAAAGAAGGGGGTTTGAGACTGGCAATAATGTGCAATTCTGTAGTAGTGGGGAATTAGGAAATTCAGGTACTCCGTTTTGCATGAGACCTCTCAGTGATTCTTGTGAGCTTCACGTGCATTGCACCATCGACTTGCCCTGTACGTGGAACCAAATGTACGGTGCACATGATATCAGGAGACACCACACTAAAGTAGATGTTTTTTCCCTCTTCGAAAAAATCAGAACTATTTCTACAGCCAGTGGTGCGCATTATAACATTGGTTCCTAGTCCTCAGAAACTAAATCAGAAGTACCAGTAGCTAAGGGATCACCGATGAACCTATGGTTTTGTTAAGAATCTTTTAAGTAACTCCCTTACTGACTGACTCCCAGAATACCGCAGCACACAATTATTGTTCCTTGTTATGTGGTGCTTCTGGAGATAGGTCACTTGTTCGCTCACATTCCTTACAACCTTGAATTCTGTCCATAAGGAATATATATAGTTATGTAAGGATGATCTTGCGTGGTTGAGTCAGTTCGGGTGTGCGTGGTTGTTGCACTCAATAATATACAATGTAATATTTCTTCAATTTATGAAGAGGAGTACGTGGTGGTACAATTTGAGTAGCTATCAGCGCATGAAGTAATAAATTAATGGCCCAATAGGCCGGCCAACAGGAAGTAACGCAGGCTATAAAACCAAAATATGCCTTCATATGTATGGCGATGTATCTTTTGCCACTAAGATGAATCCAGAGAAGTAAACATTCATGGATATACATGTACAACTTGTGTCTTAGCTAGGCATGAGAGGTATTAGGAAATTCAGGTACTCTGTCTGCTCTCGGTGGTCTCATTCCATCCAGCGATGTTCCCAGTGCTAAACAACTGTTTGATGTACCCAGGCTGAAAATCACCAAGCTACAAACCCTGCCCAAGACGCATAGCTAGTGGGAGGAATATGCAACTGCATGGCAACAAATGAATATTGACCTGAGGTGTGGTGCACATAAATCAATACTCAGTCAAACCACTGTGTAGAAGAGCACTAGCTCTGATCATACGCTGAACATCATGTAGCTAGGTTGTACCTCTAGTTGAAAATAGATCAGTTGTATTTGTTACACATTACATCAAAATCCTTGCTATTTTGAGAATTAAATCTGTCTGATTCACTCAGATTAATACTTCAGCCCGCACTCGCACCATCGAGCCAATATATATGACCAAACACAAATTGTGCCTGCTACCATTGAGCTGTGGGAGTGGTGTATGCTCAGTAATATTAATCTAACCAAATTTGTTACCGGATGATGATAATGTCCTCTTTTTGGCATCACAATCGGCAGGATCCTGAATCTGGCTTTATCGTCAGTCAGAGATATGTGAGGAAGTGCACTAGTTATGTGCCTGCCATTTTTGGCAGTGACACCAAACGAGCAAATGACACCAAACGGGCAAATGACCACGAGCAAATGACCACGAGACTAGGATCCAAACTTGTACGAAAGCATTTCAAATTCTTAACATAGCATACACATGAGATATCACGATGACTTGTCAAATTTCATGATGTTTGGACTTCATTCTCATTTTATAGAATTTTAAAACGATTCATCCGTAAATGAGTGGACATGTTTCGTTTTTTAGATAATGGATTAAAGAAATCCGGCCTCTACATCCGAGAATGTACACAGCCAAAAATACAAAAGAGAAAAACAATAAGAGAAAAGCCATAGTCTTATAAATCGACCAGACAATACATCAAACTAAATGCTTCCGACCCTCCATTTGATTAACGAGAGGCGTCCCATCGCTTGCCCTTGACGCTTTCAGCTGGGTCCCAATTGTCGTAGTGCAGGGCGTGGCTAGGAGGTGTGCTTGTGTTGATGCCTTCAAAAAGGTAAATGACGTAGTGGACATGTTTCGTCGTGCGTAAGACATTCGAATTTTGGGGCGTGGACTGGGATGAGGCCTTAAGCTACACTCACAAACATGAACATGATTTTTCCAAACATTTAGATCCATTGTTCAAACGACTTGCAGTTCAAAAATTGAGAGAAATTCAAATGAAGGTTGAAAATTCATGAAATATACTAAAAAGTTCGAAGAAAATTCCAAACTTGAACATGGAGCTGTCAATACTATAGCAATGCTACATAAAAAAGTATGGAAGCCAAAATCAAAAAAAGAATTAACAATTTGCCGAGGGGCAGTAGGGGCTCTCGGTGAAGATGTGTTCTTTGCCGAGACCAACGGAAGATAGCTCTCGGCAAAGATAGTTCTCTTTGCCGACGGTTGACTACTTGTTCTCGGTGAAGGTACCCACTCTCGGCGAAGATAGGATACGTGGCTCCCACTAGGTCTTTGTTTCCTTCAAAAAGAGAGAAGGGTCTTTGCCGAGAGGATACGTAGCCATCGGCAAAGGTGGGAATGGCAAGTGGGGCCCACAAGGCCTCGGTTCGATGGAAAAAAGAGTTTTTTGCCGAGCAGATAATGATTGTCTCGGCGAATTAGATGCGAACCTAAAAAAGGAAAGAATCGCTTTGCCAAGAGGTCAATGGCGTAGCCCTCGGCAAGGTGCCATTCTTTGCCAGCGACTAACGCCTTCCTCTTGGCGAAGACGGGTGGGTGAATGGCGTTGAGGTCGACGCGTGCACATGCATCGTTCTTAGTCATCACCGATGGCTGGGTTCCATCAATGCCGAGGTTACTCTTTGCCGAGGGACCTCCTCTCGTTAAAGGTGCACTTTGCCTAGGGTTACTCTTTGCCGAGGGCCCTCCTTACAAATCATAGGGGTCACAAATCATAAGTGTAAAAATTCAAATTTTACACTTAATTTCTAATATTGGGCGTCAATTTTTATGAACGCCTCAATATAGATCGTTGCCCTTACAAATCATAGGGGTTTAGAGGTCGCTAGATATAGTGCCACCCCAACAAATAGGAATATTTGTTGAGGCAAATGATTTGTTGGTGTTTCTTAGCAAAAGCGGCAAAGTCCACAAAGCGCACGGGAAATACCTTTGTAGCACTTCACCCGGTGATAAACGGTGGTATCGTATAATTCGCAACGACGGTTGCGTTGAGGGCTTCCCCGGACCTGGGGTCACCCAAGGCAAGGTTAGGTTCTACGAGTAATGAGGTTTCCCTATGGGCTTAGATTTCCGATCGGTGATTTCGCGATGTTATCTCCTTACTTTCGGCACCGCCCTCGCCCAAACCGGCGGAGTCCGGCAATTAGCTCTACGTCACACCCGAATGAGGAGGGATTACAAGGGACGGACAAGGCTGTCACAACCCCGCCGCCTACCCTCACGACCGCGGGGTGCTTCGCAAAAGGTAGGTGAACGCTAGTCCAAACACCACGTTTGCACTATTGGTCACGCAGTTCTTGATGTTGGCCAAGGTTCCCGGTCAAAGAGTCCCTTCACCAAGAACTAACGCTCTTACGAGACAATCTACCGATCCCGTAAGACTATAACAAGTTAAGACAACATAATCGGAAAGACAATAAGCCGAGAGATGAACACAAGCTTGCTCACCAAAGCGTAAGTAGCCCGTAGAGGTACAAAAGCGTCGTGGTGCCGGGCAAAATCCGCACTCCGACCTCCTAGGATCCGCGGATCACCGGGTTACTCCGACAACTCCGGTAGAAGGATCCAAGTTCCTTCTAGCTTTTCCTCTCTCACTCTCTAGAATTTACAAGGTAGGAAGAAGGCTAAGCTACTCCTCTTGCTTCAATGTGCTGAATTCTCCTTTGAATTGTTGTTGTGAGAGGTGGAGGAGCCTTCCTTTTTATAGCTTGAGTGGAGGGGGGTCCTTGGAAAATAGCCACCACCACCATTATGTCCAAACCGACTAGGAATAGGCGGTTTGGAGGTTCATCGAACCTGGTCCACGGCGCCACCGACGTTCCTCGGAGTTATTGTACCGCCTCACCGCCCGCCCCACTGTCGGAGGAGGAGGGTGCGGGCGCACCACGGTCGGCCCCGAACCGGCCCAGGCTTTGACGTGTCGATGTGTTTCGTTGTCTTGGGCCCGTTTGGACGTGGAGAGCCCGAGTTTGTGGCCCGGCCGAGGTAAGTTGGATTGGACTTGCCATTTGTCACTTTTGGGCTTTTTCTATTTATTGTATTTTTATTCTTTTTCCTTGCATTTTGGCCCAAAGTGCACATGTCTTGTCTTGTACCTGCAAGAACCAAATATACACCAAAACTATGGAATTTGTTAGTTTATAACCCCTATCTCTAGGTGGTTTTGGTGTATGTTGACGGTCTTTGATATGTAGTTGGTTACCGCCAACAAACTCCCCCCACACTTAGCCTTTTACTTCGCCCTCGAGTGAAGGCGTAAGGATTAGAGTGGTTCAATCTCCAAGATGTAGACCTCGCATACAAGTTATTCGGGCCTCACCTCGCTTGTGAGCATTTAAATTTTTTTTCACCCTTTATTACCTTTCATCGTAGCGGGGGCTTTTTAGCTTTTCTCGAGCCTTGTGCGGTTGCCAAGTAGAACGGTTATAACAAAAATGCTTTTCATTCATCCTTTTGATCAACTTTCTCATCCGGGATTTATTTAGTTTTAAGATTATATTTGATTTTCGAGAAAGTATGGGCTTTATTGCTATATATTTTTTTGGAGAGGTGGGCTCGCCTTTCCCCTAGACTTTTGTCTTTTATTTCCTCTCTTTTTCTTTTCTTCTCTTTTTTTTTTTTTTTTTTTTTTTTTTTGAGATGTGGGCTCTACTCGCCCTGACACGTGTCCATTTTTCATCACTTTTCTATATCTCTTTTCTCTCTTTTTTTTTTTTTTTTTAAAGCCCATAGCATTTCTCTTTTCTTTTCAAATTAGATTCCCGGATGTCAAGTATCTCTTTTTGGGCGAAGTCATAGCAAATCCATTTGTACCATATCATACTTGGCAACAACCTAGACTGGATAGAGCTTATGCAACCCACATGAATCGGGGTTTTTTCAGATGATAATTTCGTTTTGCTCAACAAAGAATGGTTCTAGCGAGAAATAAAATGTATGCATGCCATTTCTCAATTGGTAGACTAGGGATGGAGTTTTTGCCAACTTAAGCTCAGGTTTATCATCATACATGGGTGGTAGAGGAAGTATGCCACAAGTCAAATTTTGAATTTATACATTGCGTACCTTTGACTTGTGAGAGAGACAGGTTGCCTCCCCCACACTTGTTTTTGTACCTATTTATTTTCTTTTTGCACAAGACAAAAACAAGTGGAGACATACACAATATTCCAAAGACAATCTTTATTGAATTCATAAATATATTGTAATACAAAAGTAGACGCGCACTTGAAAGAATTACAAAATGATTGGAAAGGGAAATGCTGAAAATTAAAGTTTGCGCTGGCGTCTAATTTATTCGGGGGCGTAGAAGCACCTATGCGGGGCCTTTTGAGGGCGTGCTCCACATTGGCGGCTTTAGCGACCCTGATGAGTTTGGTCTTAAAGCCAAGGCGGAAGGAGTCCAATTCCGTTCTAATAGCTGCGTTCTCATCTTCCGCCTTTTCTACGTCCGAGGTGAGCCTTTTCACTAGCGTATGTAAAGAATTGACTCTAGCGTTTAGCGTTGCTAGCGAGCTCTCCTTTAGGTACGCATCGAGCTGCTACCGGCTGTGTGCAGCGAAGGGGTGCCATCGGAAAGGCTTTCTAAGACATTTGGTGCCTTCCTCGGGACAGCCCGGGGTACCCTCAAAGGTCCCTCACTACTTGAGCGACTCTCAAATACATTCGGGGCCTTTCTAGGGGCTGCCCGAGGGATACGGAGAGGAGCACTAGGAGATGTCGCCGGAGTGGGGGCCTTTGTAGGCCTCTTCATCAGCCCCTTTCCACGCCCACCCGTTGGTAGATCAACACCAACAACGGTGTAGGGGAAACTTGCATCGGAGGCGTGGAAGGATGATGTCTCCGTCGAGGAAGATCGACCACCCGAAACTGCGGGTGCCTTCCTCTTGTTGCCGGCGGTGCCCATCGTAGGACGAGGAGGGCGCCCAAGGATGCTCTTGGGTGCCACGGACCTGCCCGTGGACACCACACCGACCCCTCCACTTGAAGAGTTGCGTGAAGGAGGGATCATGGCAAGCGGAGCAACGCTTGATGGTTCGGCCTCCTTGCTTGAAAAGGAGATATCTCCATCGTTGATGGAGCAAGCCAAACGCGCGGAGTTGTAGAGGATGATGGCATGGTTCTCCATTGCTTGCTGGTTGGTGAAGAGTGGTAAGGAGGATTGGGAGTGGTGAGCTTGAAGATGAGTGTGTGAGGAGAGGAGGTGAGGTATTTATAGGACAAGGATCACCCTCGCCCGACACAATTGAATTGGCGGGAATAAATAGCATCAATGCTATTCATTTGCGGGGTAAAGGCAGTGGACGAAATTGGGGGCCAGCCGTGCCAGCCAGGGTGCGGGCGCACCCCCCTGGCGTCCCCCCTGGTCGAGATTTCGGCCACGTTCGTCATTGGGTTTGAAAGTTTGAAATCTGCCGTTTGCCGCGCGAGCTCTAATCCCGCATTCCCAATCCCGTGTTTGATTTCTTTTTTGGATTTATTCTTTGAAAATAGAAATTTGTGCAAAATAAATAAATAAATCAAGCAAGCACAAATCAGCAAGAGCTAGTGAGGGCAAAAAGGTAAATAACACTAAGCATAACCTCACAAGCTTTTTTTTTTTTTGTATGCTGATTATTTAACTATTTTCAAAGCATAAATCTATCCTATCAAGCTCTTGGTTAAGATCGAGGCGGGGGTTCAAAGAAAAGCTTGAGACGTTGTCCATTTACCTTTTGGATTGAACCGGCGTCATCTTGAATTGTAATTGCGCCATGTGGCGAGGTATTGATGGCGTGTATGCGGTCCTTTCCACTTGCTTCTCAGCTTCCCTTCGCGAATAATTTCACCCGGGAGTTGAATAAGAGTACTTTATCGCCCGTGGTGAATTCTTTTGATCTTTATGCGCTGATCATGCCATCTTTTTGTGCGCTCTTTGTAGAGCTTTGCACGTACGTGGCGCCTTCTCTCGCCATTCTTCCAAATCGTAGATTTGCCTCGTCGGTTCTTCCCGGCGAGTTTGACGTCCATGTTCCATTTCTTGATGGCCCGGTGAGCTCGATGTTCGACTCAACCGGTAAGTGGCGAGTTTTGCCATATACCAGCCGGTAGGGTGACATGCCGATGGGGGCTTTATATCTTTGTCCGATATGCCCGTGAGAGCATCCGGTAGCTTGTTTTTCCAGCCTTTCCCCATCTCATTGACCGTTTTAAAGAGTATGTTTTTGATCCGCTTGTTTGAGGTTTTAGAGCTTGCCCGCTTGTTTGCGGATGGTGCGGGGTAGCAATGTTGTGCTTGGCGCCAAGTTCCTTCAGGAATGCCCTGAATGATTTGTCCACGAAGTGTGATCCTCCGTCACTTATTACCATGCGTGGAGTTCCGAAACGGGGGAAGATCACTTCGTGAAACATCTTGCGTGCATGTTTGGCGTCGCCAGCCTCTCGCATGGCATCGCTTCTACCCATTTTGACACATAATCCACCGCCACCGGGATGTACTCGCAATCATGGGACTTAGGGAATGGCCCCATGTAGTCAATGCCCCACACATCAAATATTTCTATTTGAAGGTTGTAGTGTAGGGGCATCGCGTCACGGCGATGATATTTCCGGTTCTTTGGCGGCTTGAGCATCTTCGATAAACTCTTTTGTGTCTTCATACATTGTTGGCGGTAAAATCCGCCTTTGCCAAATTTTGGCTTGTGTGCGAATACTCCGGTATGGCCACCGTAGGGTGATGCATGACATTTTTCGATGATTTGCATCCCTCTTCTCTCGGTACACATCTTCTCAACAAGCCGTCACCACATACTGCATGCAGTGCGGTTCATCCCAAAGGTGTCGTCGGCTTTCCACTTGCAATTTCCGTTTGTCCTCTCCGGGTGGTACATATCCTGCAACCATATAGTTGACAATGTTTGCTTACCATGGATTGGAGTCCGACACCTTTAGTAGCATGTCGCCGCGCATGTAGTCATTGATTGGAGTTTCCACGCATGTTAGTGACCGCATACGCGACAAATGATCTCAAGCAACGTATTTTCTACTCCCTTTTATCTTTTATTTCTAGATTGAATTCTTGGAGCGAGAAGAATCCAAATGGATCAACCGAGGTTTCACATCTTTCTTAGTGAGCGGATACTTGAGTGCAGCGTGATCGGTGTAAACGATTATCTTTGCACCCACTAGATAAGAGCGAAATTTCTCCGATAGCGAAGACTACTTGCAAGGAGCTCTTTTTTCGTGGTGGCGTAGTTAAGCCGGGCTCTGTTAGAGTCTTGCCGGGCATATCGCGATTGCGTCTTTGCTTTTGTCTTTGGTTTGGCCTAAGACCGCACCAACGGCATAGTCGCTAGCATCGCACATGATTTCAAACGGCAATGACCAATCCGGTGGTTGGATGATCGGAGCCGAGATAAGTGCTTTCTTGAGGGTTTCGAAAGCGTGCATGCACTCATCTGTGAAGTCGAAAGGTGCATCCTTGGCTAGCGAGGTTTGTGAGGGGTCTCGAGATTTGTGAAAAATCTTTTATGAACCTCCTATAGAAACCTGCATGGCCTAGGAAACTGCGGATCCCTTTGACATTCACCGGGGGAGGTAGCTTTTCGACAACGTCTATCTTAGCTCTGTCTACCTCAATTCCCCTCTCGGACACTAGGTGTCCAAGAACGATGCCTTCCCGGACCATAAAATGGCATTTTTCCCAGCTTTTAGTACCGTGGTCCTTTTCTTGGCATCGTTGCAAGACCTTGTCTAAATTCTTCGCATGACTTTCAAAAAGTCTTACCATAGACCGAGAAGTCATCCATGAAGACTTCCATGATTTCTTCGATCATGTCTAAGAAAATAGACATCATACACCGAAAGGAAGCGGGTGCATTACACGTAAAATGACATTCTACGGTAGGCATAGGTTCCGTATGGGCATGTGAAAGTGGTCTTGCTTTGGTCATCGTGGTGGATCGGGATCCGGTGGTACCCGAATACCCGTCAAGGAAACAAAAGAAAGAATGTTTCGCTAACCGTTCCGAAGATCTCATCGATGAATGGAAGCGGGAAGTGATCTTTCTTGGTCGCCTTGTTAAGTTTTCTATAATCGATGCACATTCTCCACCACGTGACTTGTCTTTGTGGAATGAGCTCGTTCTTAGAGTTCTCAACGACCGTCATTCCTCCCTTTTTAGGGACCACTTGGACCGGACTAACCCAATCGCTATGTGGTGCGGGATAGATTATCCCCGCGTGAAGAAGAAGTTTGAAAACTTCCTTCTTCACGACTTCACGCGATCGCGTTATTGAGCCTTCTCTCGGGTTCGCGTGATGGGGTCTTTGGAAGGGTCAATAGGTATACGATGTGTGCGAGTGTTGGGCTTACCCCCTTTTAGGTCTTGTAAGGAATACCGAAGACCGATCTATGTTTCTCTAAAACGGCTATGAGTTGGGTTGTCTCACGGTCACTAAGTTTATCACCGATGATAACCGGAGTTTGTGTGTCACCGTTTAGGAATACATAGCGCGTAGGCCGGGGCGGGGTTTAAGCTCAACCGGAGGTCGAGTCGACTCTTCCTCTTGGGGAAGTTCTATGGTTTCCTCTCAATCGTCCTCTTCTTCTATGAAGAATTGGGCGTCACGTTCTAGGTCTGTTTCGTGATTTTCATAGAGCATGACTCCTTTGACCTCCTCGGGCATGTCATACTCATGGAGGGAGTCTATTACTTTGAGTTTTTGGCTCGAGTAACTGGTATGGACAATGTTTTGCCTCCTAGTTTGACATCTAAATCCCCGGTTTGTGGTAGATCAAGAATCTTTTCCGTGGATGCCGATTAGGATGTCAAAATCTTGGATATCAAAAATATGAAAATCCGGAGATAATTTGACATTCCCGTGAAGAAAGAATCGGTCGTGTATAACCTCACGGCATTTTATGATGGTTCGAGGTGCTATGCGCAATGTCCGTCTTTGTGTGGGTTCTAGGTGCTCCCTTGTCACATTGCTTGTGCAAAGGATTTGGACATGATGTTTATGCCCACGCGAGGGTTATACATGACCTCCACTACGTCCCCTTGGTATTTGCAAATGTATAGGCGTAGAAGGATGGTTCAATCAAATTTCTTCAAAAGAGGGCCTTTCCTCCTCGTAGCCATTACGTACTCATGATAGCGGTTAGCTCCTTAATAGACTCACGGAGAAAAAGTTCGTCCGAGGGGTAGTTCAGAGAATAAGCTGGGACAGGTGGTTTCTTCCATTGTTCGTAATTCGAGGTATTACCAAATTGTTCAATGGGGTCTTCCTCGAAAAAGCGGGAGATCCGTTAAAGCGGTCTCCTTTGGTTTACGGGTTCAGCGCGGGTCTCTCTAAAGATGTTTTCAGGTTCGGCAGTGGCCAAGAGACTTCCTCTGGTTTTACGCTTGGGTTCTACTCGGATGGGTTCTAGCGGAGGAGTATTCTCAAGAATACGATTTAGGAGAGCTTCTCCCTCCGCTTGTGGTTTTATGTGCGAACGACCCTCCGGCAGACTAAATCAAGCAAGAGAGTGCGTTTTGCTCTGTCCAAACCTAGCCAAAAGTGTTGTAACAACACATGGTTTGGGATGGACAGTGCAGGCCGAGTTTGGTAAGAATGGTAAACCGGTCCCGTGCTGCACCTATGGTTTCACCCTCTTTTTTTGTTGGAAGTTGAGGATCTCTTGTCGCAGGGGCAGCGATTACGGATAAGGGATAGAACGCTACCGCGTAATGCGGTTCGCGGTTCTTCCCGATCTCCATTTACCAACCCTACATTATGGGCGTACCATTGAGTCGCCCTCTCGAAGAGAGAACGGAAACAACTTCCACCTCAACGTGTCATGTGTCATGCCTGCAATAGTCGCATCCACAGAGCTGCTCAAACTCCCCGTAAATGATGGTATGAGTTTTCATATTACGAGCCCGAAAAGGCTCGGCCTGAACCATGGCTATAAAGCCGGGCGGCGCCATAATCGGAAGCTCGTGATTGGCTTCGCGGATTGGAGTGGTTCTACGAGCTCGCGCCCTTAGGAGCGGATAGGATTTGAATGGTGGGTTGCTCCATGGGTAGGAACTGCTTTTTTGGGTTTTGTTTTATAGGAGATATTCTAGACACACCGGTCGACTAGGTCCCAAATACAACTACGACAAATCGTCCCGCAACGGCGCCCGAGAAAATGCTTGTTGGTGTTTCTTAGCGAAAGTAGCAAAGTCCGCAAGCGCATCGGGAAATACCATTGTAGCACTTCACCCGGTGATAAACGGGGTATCGTTATAATTCGCAAGGACGGTTGCGTTGAGGGCTTCCTCGGACTGGGGTCACCCAAGGCAAGGTTAGGTTCTACGAGTAATGAGGTTTCCCTATGGGCTTAGATTTTCGATCGCTGATTTCTCGCGATGTTATCTCCTTACTTCGGGCACCGGCCCCCAAACCGGGCGTAGTCCGGCAATTAGCTCTACGTCACACCCGAACGAGGAGGGATTACAAGGGGCGGACAAGGCCGTCACAACCCTGCGCCTACCCTCACGACCGTGGGGTGCTTCGCAAAAAGGTAGGTGAACGCTAGTCCAAACACCACGTTTGCACTATTGGTCACAGTTCTTGATGTTGGCCAAGGTTCCCCGGTCAAAGAGTCCCTTCACCAAGAACTAACGCTCTTCTGAGACAATCTACCGATCCCGTAAGACTATAACAAGTTAAGACAATATAATCGGAAAGACAATAAGCCGAGAGATGAACACAAGCTTGCTCACCAAAGCGTAAGTAGCCCGTAGAGGTACAAGCGTCGTGGTGCCGACAAATCCGGCACTCCCGACCTCCTAGGAACCGCGGATCACCGAAGCTACTCCGACAACTCCGGTAGAAGGATCCAAGTTCCTTCTAGCTTTTCCTCTCTCACTCTCTAGAATTTACAAGGTAGGAAGAAGGCTAGGCTACTCCTCTTGCTTCAATGTGCTGAATTCTCCTTTGAATTGTTGTTGTGAGAGGTGGAGGAGCCTTCCTTTTATAGCTTGAGTGGAGGGGGGGGGTCCTTGGAAAATAGCCACCACCACCATTATGTCCAAAACCACCGGGAATAGGCGGTTTGGAGGTTCATCGAACCTGGTCCACTACGGCCACCACCGACGTTCCTCGAGAGTTATTGTATGACACCCCAAAATTTTTAATTTTTGGGATGTCATTAGAAAACACTAAATAAAATCAAGAATTTAAAGTTTTCCCTAAAATCAACCAAGATTTATTTAATTGTTGTCGAGATTAAAGAGAAAATTTGTGGCTTATAAAATTTTTGCTAAGTTAATAAAGAGTGTCCTTGTTTGTTGTTTGCTTGTGTTTGGTGCATTTGAGTGTGTCAACTTTTTCATGACGCTTGATTAGAGCAACGACCGTTTCCTTCCCGCATGTTTTCGCCTTTTTTCTACCATCAATTCTTTCATTCCCTATTTATTTCCTTTGTCGAAAGGTTATCAAAAAGTCCTCTCCTACTCCAAAGCATTCCTTTATGATCAAGTTTCATAAATCCATCTCCTAAATTATTTCAAGAACTTTTTTGGATTTTCGGAGTCTTTTCTCACTTGTCTTTGAGCTTTTCTATTTTTCTAGATCATCTCAAATATCATTTTATGAGCTCTAAATACTTTATTTGAGCTCATCATGGTCCAAAGTATCTCCGGGAATTTTCCACAGATTTTTGGAGCCTTCAAATTATTTTTCGTGGCTTAATTATCAATTCCGGATTTTCTGAAATTACTTAAATTTCGAAATTCTAAAATATCTCGTTTTTCCATCTACTCCAAACCCTACCTATATATACATGCCGGCGAAGCCCTCGACGTGCTGATTCCAGAAGTACGGCCCGTTTTCGTAGCCGCCACCTCTAACTCCCTACATCTATCGCCGAAGTTCATCTCGAGTAGAGTTCCGGCGAGAACTCCGGCGAGCGTTTCCGGCCAAACCAAGGCGTTCCAGCGGATTCTGTTCCCACTAGAAGGTAGCCCTCATCGTTCTCTTCGCCGTGGTATACCTAATTGTCCCGATCCATCACCGTTTAACCGTTCCCCATCTTTTCAGTTTGTTTGCCGGCGAGGTCTATCCATGGATGGCCGTTCTTCTTCGTTTCCGAGCAGTGTGCCGCCACCAGCGGGCTGCACCACCAGCGCCGCCGCCCCTGGCTCGCTCCGCCGCGGCCGTGCGCCCGGCCTCGCGCCGCCCGGCCGTGCGCCCCTGCTCGCGAACAGGGCATCACGGTGGCCGCCGCCGCACTACCTGTGCGGGCGTGCGTGCCCGCCGCCTCCCGCGCCCCATGTGGGCCCCTGCGCGGTGGCGCGTCGAGCCGCCCCGCCGGCCGGCCATGGCCCCCCGCCAAGCCCCCCCCCTTCCCCACGTACAGCAACAGCAGCCAGCACAGCCATGGCTGTTCACGTGAAGGAGAACCAAGGTAGAAGAAGGACCTTTCCGTAATTATTTATTTTCTGTAATCGCAGTTATGTCCCTGATCTTTAATCGTCCCACCGTTTAGCCGCGTTTTAAGTCGAAATTGAGTCATTCAAGTTGCGTTAGAATCGTGTCGTCATGCTCTTTGTAGTAGTGTTAATGTTTATCATGCAGTTCAAATGTGAATTTATTTATTTAAATGCAATTTGATTAATATTTATTTAATAGCTTTCTAATTAAAAGCAATCTAGAGTTACAGATTTAGGTGTTTGTTGTGTTGCTTCATGTTAGCTATATGTTAGCACTAACCTTGATCATGCTATGAGTTTATCAAATTAATCTTGTGAATTTATTTAGTGTTAGTTTGATGCTCTTTTAGAATTAAATGTAACTTTAGTTATTAACTTTGGTCTTTTATAATAAATAAATGTTAATATGATTAACATCAACATCAATGCTTTTATATTTATGACCGGTTAGCTCAACATGAGTTCTATAATAACTTGACAAGCGTTCTCTTATATGTTTTATATTGTTGATAATGCAATTCTTTTTATAGTTTTAATTAAAGCTTCATAGTGCTCTTTTATTTCAAAAGAAAGCCTAAGTTTATGTGTAGACTTTTTATAAAAGCAATGTTAACATGATTAATGTCTGTATGAATTGTCTTTTCAATAATGACCTGTTTAGATCAACCTAAGTTATATAATAGCTTCTTTAATATTCTTTTGTCAATGTTTTCTAAACTAATAAATGTTTTGGTTAACTAAATAAGTCAAGTGTGTAGTGTGTTCTCCGTTATGTTGCGTTGTACCGTTAGTGTGTCCTATTCGATAGCTCTGTTCTTCGGCGTTCTTGTGCTCTCGTGTCCATGTACCCCAGTTTTATCGCTAGTACGCTCTCTTTTGTTTCTCTCTTATGATTGATGCATGTTCTCGAGTCTTGTTTGCTTGTCCGTTTTGTGTTGCTTGGTTGTCTCGAGTAGATGAAGAGTCGCTCGCTGGTGTTGAAGACCGGGCCGAAAGCACCGACAAGAGTGCGTAAGCAGACTAAAGACTTTCTCGAAAGCAGCTATATCTTGGATTTAAGGCAAGTGCAGACACCATTTGACCATTTTGCTCCTATACATTAAATGCAATATTTACTATTCATGCATGTGTCATAATATTGTGAACCCTAAGGATCTACTAGCCACCATCATCCGGATGTACCTAATGGGGGTTTATGGGTAGATAGGCTGCTATGTAGTATGCTTCGCTCATCTACTCACTTTCTTTAATGATATTAAAGATGTTGTTGTAAATATATATATGCTCATGGAGATGTTTCATGGTTGCGACCATGGTTGGAGATGTTGGATGCGGGATGCATCATGGTTGTGGGTACAAAGGGTTGTACGGATTGCTGTAGTGCGCCCGGGTTTGCCGAGGCATCCGCCTTCTCTCCCTAAGGTCCGGTTCGTGGAGCGCCACCGACAACGGTACAACCCTCGAGACCTAATGGGCTCGGCATGACTAATTATCGTCACTCGCTATAGGGTGGATCTTTCCACTCGAGATGGCGTTGGGGGCTCACGCTGGGATTGTAGTATGGGGGTTGGTAGATCCAAAGGATTGGGGACGCGCCCTCATACGCCTGCGTTTGCCCTGGCGAGTGAACCCCTATTTTGAAACCTGTGAAAGGTCTCGTAGTGAAACCCTGCCTGCTCACCTTGGAAGTGTTTGGGGGTCGACGGGCCTCGGGCAAATGGGAATCACGACTTGGAGTGAAAGTGTACACCTCTGCGCAGAGTTTGATCAAACCGGTATACTAGCCGCTCTCTCACGGTTACGAGCGGCCGTAGCTCTCACATGATTAGAAGCAACTCTCTTTTTGGAAATAGTGATGGCGTTGGAGAGGTTGGAGCCTCGTGTTGGTCGGGATGGAGTTCCCGAGTTGCTTGGGGTGATCTCAAGCCGCTAATGATTATTGTTAACTACTTTTTGAGAAACAACTTAATGATTACTTACACCTTAATTAAGGGTTTGGGTTTCTCAACCAATGATTAGTAACAGGGTTGTTCTTTAAAATGAACCAAGATTAAAAGAGCTACCTGCGCACACCGCGGTTCCGCCTACCTTTGATAAAGCCTTGCATATCATATACTTTCCGTCTGTACTTGCCGAAGTTCGACATGGACTCACCCTTGCTATTCCCCACACCCCAAAGTGTGTCAGTAGTAAGGTGCTTTGCTCGAAAAAGGATAAGAGATGTTATGAAGATACAAGGAGTTTGTCATCGCTGCTTGGCGACGGAGCCCCCCCGGTTTGATATCCCTCGCTGAGATGGAGCCCGGTGAAGTCTTAGCTACCTTTCCAGCGTTACTCGATGTTTGTAAGTGTTAAATATATAAGTTTCAGCTTTATTTACATTGTATTCTCGATATTTCTCGCATTACGTATTTATATGTGTGGACTTCCTGGGCACACATATGGCGACCTCTCGTCTTCCTTCGAAATCGGGGTGTGACATATTGTACCGCCTAAGACCGCCCGCCCCACCTGCCGAGGAGGGTGCGGGCGCATCTCTGTCTTGGTGCGGGCGCACCTGGTCGGCCCGAACCGCCCAGCTTTTGACGTGTCGATGTGTTTCGTTGTCTTGGGCCTGGTTTGGACGGGAGAGCCCTGAGTTTGTGGCCCGCCGAGGTAAGTTGGATTGACTTGCCATTTGTCACTTTTGGGCTTTTTCTATTTATTGTATTTTTATTCTTTTTCCTTGTATTTTGGCCCAAAGTGCACATGTCTTGCCTTGTACCTGCAAGAACCAAATATACACCAAAACTATGGAATTTGTTAGTTTATAACCCTATCTCTAGGTGGTTTTGGTGTATGTTGACGGTCTTTGATATGTAGTTGGTTAATTACCGTCAACATCGACCAACCGCCTTACAAATGAATTTGCAGGGCGGATCGTTTGAGAGCTATTTGCAAGGGTGGCTCCATATGGAGACGCCCCTACAAAATTGAGGTTGTGTTGCTACAAATCCTTTTCTATGTAATTGGGGTCGAAAAAGTTTAGTAGTGGCTCATGCGACATTGTAACTTTTATAATGGCTCGTAGGGAGTTCTGTACATGTAGAGTGTTCAAGGATATATGGATTTTCCTGCAACCTGGAAGTGTGTAAATGGATAAGAGGAGGGTCACAACGGTAAATCTCAGCGTTAATAATTAATGATTCCATGCTGATATAGTTTATAAGGAGTGCACATCTATAGGTACCTTTTTATTTTATAATTATTGTGATACTTCATTAATTTCTGATTGTAAGGGTCAGTACATTTGAATACATAGCATCACATGAGGGCACCTTGTTAAATGACTGGAAAAGTTATGTAGCGTAGGAAACCGGCGTATATAAGCCAAGCATACAACGTAGTATGTCATATACCTGCTGTGAACCAAGAGATGTCTAAGTTAAATAGGAAATGAGATACATGTATAGACAATACGTTCAACAGTGAAATAGTAATGTGCATGGGAGACATTTGGAAATTCAGGTGCTTGCTTCCTGGAAGATTCAGTGCATCTTGTATGTGCATCTGCACTGTTCGTCATGAAGCTGCGGGGTGTCAATGGGATATGCACACCAGTCGCAAGGGAGACATTTGGAAATTCAGGTGCTCGGTTCCGGGAAGACTTAGTGCACCTTGTATGTGCATCTGCACTGTTCGTCACCAAGCTGCGGGGTGTCAATGGGATAAACGCACCAGTCGTTGGTCCCAGCCACTGCTCCAGCCCTGGGGAAAATGTGCACTTACATTACACGATCACTGAGCTCCGAGCAAGCTACGATGTGTGGTACAATGTTGCTTTTATTGGAAAAGAAGAGGCTGTAGTGACCACTTTAGAAGCTAGAGTACATCAGCGCGGATGCCCGTTGCTGTGAAGTAATGATAGTTAAAAAATAAATCATCTACAGTTGCTGCAATATTTACATGTATATTTTATTATCTAATTTGGTTGTGTGAACTTGACAAATCATATTAGCACTAAGAAGTTAAAGGGACGGTCCACTTTTTTCATGACACGGATTATGCTGCAAAAAAATTTCAGCTGTGGAATACAGTAGCATACGACTAGCATGATGGAGAAGGGTTACACTTCTATTTTCTGAAACTGAGTGTTAAGAAATGCATGCCGTGTCAGAGACATGGATGGTGTCTTGATCGATTTGCAAGGATGTTGGACACGTGTTTCTTGTGCCCTATCTTTAAGTAAATTTTAAACACCATATACAGACATCAGAAATCTGTAAACACGGCACATTGAATTAATTAGTAGAATAAAGAATGATCGAAGTGTATCTCCTGGCAGTGAACTCAAGGTTGACATTAGTTGTATATATAGAAAATACATATATAGTTGGAAGATGAACATGGACCAGCACAGCTTCAGAACAAGAATGCTTTTTTAATAGAACTCGCCAACACGTGCTCCAAAGAAACCCTTCCATATATTATAGGAGGTGATTTCAACATAATGAGAAGGCCGTAAGATAAGAGTTCTGGAGATTTTGACCCTAAATGGCCAAATCTTTTTAAACGCTGTCATTGAGTCTCTGATGCTTAAGGAGATCACAATGGCAGGCCGCCAATACACTTGGGCGGGGCCAGGGGACAATCCAACCTTTGAAAAGTTGGATAGAGTTCTAGTAAGCATGGATTGGGAAATCATGTTCCCATTAACAATAGTAGAGCCTAGGGATAGGAATATCTCAGACCACACCCACCTAGTGGTTAACACTGGCACTTCGACCCACCCCACCTGCAACCGTCCTTTCAAATTTGAGAGGGGATGGTTGATACGAGATGGATTTTATGATATGGTTGCAAATATCTGGCAATCTGCATGCTCCGGGTCTACCCCTCTTGAAAGGTGGCAATTCAAGATCCGTAGACTCGCATAATATCTTAGGGGCTGGGCGAAACATGCAGCAGGGTCATATCGAAAAGAAAAAAAAAAGACTTTGTTATCTCTTTTTAGACAACATTGATAAAAAGCTGAGATCTCTCCCTATCCGGTCAAGAGATTGATCTGAAGCACTATCTAAAAGAGAACGATTAGTTAATCTTCCGAGAGAGAAGGAACTAAAATGGAATGAAAGATCCAAAGTAAAAACCCTCTTAGAAGGGGATGCTAATACTCGGTTTTTTCATCTAGTGGCCAATGGGAAACATCAAAAGCAACATATTTATAAACTTGAAAATGATCAAGAAGTTATCATAGGTGATGATCACCTCAAAAGTCATATCACGACTTATTACAAAGACCTATTTGGCCAACCGGAAAATTCGATATCTCCCTCGATGGAAGACCAAAACCTGGACCTCCCACGAGGTTACACCGAGGAGAATGATATCCTCATTAGCCAGTTCAATCGAATCAAGTGAGGGAGGCGGTTTTCCAAATGGAGCCTAATAAAGCTCCGGGCCCAGATGGATTCCCTACGGAATTCTATCAGGTGTTTTGGGGAGTCATTAAGGAAGATCTTCTATCCTTATTTGCTAGGCTGCATAGAGAGGCTCTTGACCTTTATAGCCTCAATTTTGGTATTATTACTTTAATTCCAAAAGTGAATGATGCAATTAAAATTCAGCAATACAAGCCTATTTGCGTTCTTAATGTGAGTTTCAAGATATTCACTAAAGTGGGCACAAATAGGCTTAATTTGGTAGCTAAAACTTTGGTGAGACCAACACAGACGCCTTTATGCCTTAAGCAGGAATATAATGGAAGGGGTCGTAATCTTACACGAAACCATTCACGAACTTCACACCAAAAAGAGAGACGGTGTCATTTTCAAAATTGATTTTGAAAAGGCATACGACAAAGTGAAGTGGCCTTTCCTTCAACAAACGCTACGTATGAAAGGTTTCTCCCCCAAATGGTGTCGGTGGGTTCACAATATGGTCACCGGAGGAAGCGTGGGGATAAAAGTCAATGATGATGTAGGATCATACTTCCAAACCAAACGCGGTCTTAGGCGGGGAGACCCTATGTCACCGATCTTATTCAACATCGTTCTTGATATGCTAGCTCTTCTCATTAATAGAGCGAAAGCCGATGGGCAAATAAGAGGTGTCGCCCCTCACCTTATAGATGATGGGTTATCCATACTACAATATGGGATGACACTATTCTATTTATTGATCACGACCCAGAACAAGCACAAAATCTGAAATTGTTGCTTTGCGCATTTGAACAATTATCCGGGCTCAAGATCAACTTTCACAAGAGCGAAATCTTCTCGCTATGGTGCGGCTAAAGAGATGGAATCCTATTACACCAATCTCTTTGGATGCAATATAGGGGAGTATCCATTTAGATATTTAGGAATCCCAATGCACCATAGACAACTCCCCGAACTGGAATGGAGAAAAGTGGAAGATCGTTTCGACGTAAAACTATCTTGTTGGAAAGCAAAATACCCGTCATATGGGGGGAAACTTGTTTTGCTTAATTCGGTCTTAAGCAGCCTATGTTCATGATGTCCTTTTTTGAGATACCTAAAGGGGTGATTAAAAAACTTGATTATTATAGATCAAGATTCTTCTGGCAAGGCTCTTCAGATAAACATAGATATAGACTTGCCAGATGGGACATCTTGTGTCGTCCTAGAGACCAAGGGGACTAGGTATCCTAAATCTAGAGTTGCAAAATAAGTGCCTTCTAGCCAAATGGTTGGTTAACTTGATGAACACGAACGCATGTGGCAATCTCTTATAAGGAATAAATACCTAAAATCCAAATCCCTAAGTCAAGTGACGGTAAAACCTAATGACTCTCATTTTTGGAGAGGCCTCATGCATATTAAAGAGGAGGTGTTGGCTAAAGGTTCTTTCACTATCAAAGATGGAACCACCACTAGATTTTGGGACGATACATGGGTAGGAGAAAATCCTCTAAAAGCTAGATATCCATCTTTATATATTATTGTGCGAGATCCGCACACAACCGTAGCTAACGTGATGGCTACTAGCCCACTAAACATCTCCTTTAGAAGGGCTCTGGTGGATAACAAACTTACAGAATAGCTAAATCTGGTAGCATGAATCTCAAATGTCGAATTGGTGGATGGGTCGGACTACTTTAAATGGAGCCTAACCAAATCGGGTTATTCTCTGTCCGCTCAATGTACCTCGACCTAATGAATACACAGACACCGTTTCGACATAAGAAGATTTGGAAGATAAAAATTCCTCTAAAAATTAAGATCTTTCTGTGGTTTTTACAGAGGGGGTAGTCTTGACCAAAGACAACCTTGCCAAGAAAAATTGGAAAGGGAGTCTTAAGTGCATTTGCTGTAATAGGAATGAAACTATCCAACATTTATTCCCCGGACTGTCCCTTACCAAAATGATCCGAGGATTATCTTTTATGCTACTAGTCTAACTCAACCTCGATCAATCAGCCATATGTTCGAATTGGCTAGCTAATCAAAATAAAAAGATTAGAAATTTGATTTGGGTGGGTGTGGCTGCCATGTGCTGGGCTATCCGAGATGCCGTAATGATGTTATTTTTGATCAAATGAAATCTAACTTCATTTTTATAGATAATTTTTAGAGGAGCGTACTGGTTACGCTCTTGGGCCTTGCTGCAGCGTGACGAGTCGGCCAAGGAAGCACTCTCAACGACGAGCAAGAGATTAGAAATTATTGCTCTAGAGATTTCCAATAAAGGATGGAATCATTTATATTGTTTGAACTAGCTTTTCCTCGATTTATAAGACCATGGTTGTCTTTTTGTTTTATTGAAAGATTATGTATTAATTGGCTGTGTACATCCTTGGATGTAGAGGCCGGATATGATTATCCATTATCTAAAAAAAAGTTGGAAGATGAACGGTGGAGCCTGGAGCTAGTATGCATAGATCAAGTAATTCATGTTTGGTTAATGGAATTTATTTCTGAATTTCGAGTTCATCTTGTTCTCTCTTTCTTTTCCTTTTTTTACTCTTCCTGCTTTTTTTCAGGCTATTTTTTGTGAAAATTAGTTCATTGCCTTCTGTCTACGATTTTGGTTGGGATTGTTTGGGGAAATCAGTGTTTGATTAGGTGAGTAGATAACTCAGTCATCAAATTTTTGAAACCCTCACGAGCACAACGATTTGGTGACCTTTCTTGCGAGCTTCCAAGTGATCTGAATTTAGCACATAATCTTTGATTTTTATAAGGATATTAATTGGAATGAATCCGTCATGATCTTGTGTAGCTCCATAAAAAATCTGAGTTCGTTTGGATCAAGTTTGAAACTACATCCGAGTGCATCTTCGAGTGCTCTGTTCTATCACCGGAGCTGTGATTGGTTGCTGCTGGGAGTCCTGGATGTCTGTCTATGCTGCACCTTCCAATACCCTGGTTTCTGTCGGCTGGATTATCTGCTAGATGATCGATCTCTGCACCTGTCGTCAGTGATTGTCTTGTTCTGCAACTTTCAGTGATCTCTACATATGCCTGAATTCTTCGATTTGTGGTATGAACTTTACCTTCATTTAGCAACATATACACATGCCTGAGGTCCTATATTTGATTTGCAGTACGAATTTTAACTTTCAGTGATTTCCTTCGGCAGCAACAACTCTTCAGTTCTAGCTTTTGAAGCATGCAAGTCGTGTGCTTAAAGGTGCCCAAATGCATCCACCAGATGTGATTTCAATTAAAAATCCATTTTCATAGTTATCATGCTGGTCTGTTTACATGAGGAAACAAATACATCTGCTAATCTTTTGCCTCTAACGATCCTGAGTTACACTTATTGCTCACACAGGCTCCCCCAAAAGCATATGGATGTCTCTCCAATTGGTCGAGTTTATTGATACGTCTTGTCACTTCTGTGTAGTTAATCTTCAACAAAATATATGCATCCTTTTGTATTTTTGATGGTTACATTCAACAATGGATGAACAAAGCTACATCACGGTGTACTTAATAACATCCATATGCATGATAAATTATACCTTTCGTCCCTAAATATAAGCATTTGAGGCATTAAAAATTTATCCCTAAACAAAAGAATTGAAACGCTGACCCCATAAGCATTAAAACAGTTCCCTAAACAGTTCGTTATCAATGTTGACTAACTTTTCTTGTATCCTTTGCAATGTTATTGCAATCCATTCCTTGCATAAGTTAGCCCAATAACCAATTAGGAGGTGCTGAAGCTGACAGAACTATCGCTGAAGGCGGAAATAATTCCGTACTTTGTCACAAGTGGTGTGGTGGTGGTATGACTTGGCTGCTCATGCAAGACTCAAGTTTGAGTTGAATCCCACACATGTCCCATGGCATAAGGGCAGGAGTTAGCTTCACAGAGAAGCTGCAGATGAACACATTTTACATGAGAGATAGCACGACCCACGGTGCATGGTCCTTCCGTGGTGGCTATGTTTCAGTCAGTATTAATTATTGTAGGCTATTGCTGACAATTGTTAATAAAAATACAGTACAACAAGCATATATGAGGCACATACAGATATAATGGTCAGTGTTAAGGAATAAATACTTGAATTCTAAAACAGAACCCAAGTATCAGCTAAACCAACAGACTCTCATTTTTGGAGAGGCCTCATGCATATTAAAGATGAAGTGTTGGCTAAAGGCTGTTTCCTGATTAAAGATGAAACCAATGCTAGGTTCCGGGAGGATACTTGGGTAGGTGATAAGCCCCTCAAACTTAGATACCCGAGCTTATACAATATAGCAAGGGATCGACATGCTACGGTTTCAAAAGTTATATCCTCTAATCCTCCTAATATTTCATTCAGAGATCTTTAGTAGATAATAACCTTGTTGAGTAGCTTAACCTCGAGCCCGGTTTCTAATGTGGTTCTCGTGGATGGCAATAACTATTTTAAATGGCTTTTATCCAGTGTCCGAGTATTCTCAAATCCGATCTATGTATCCGGATGCTATAGATACTGATCCACCTTTTCCAACATAAGAAAATCTGAAAATGGAAAGTACCTCTAAAATTAAAATTTTCCCGTGGTTTATCCAACGAGGTATCGCTTTGACAAAAAAGACAACCTTGTTAGGAAAAAATTGGAAAGGGAGTCAGAAATGTGAGTGTTGTAATATGAAGGAAACTATCCAACAGCTCGCTTTTGATTGCTCTTTGCAAAGACGATTTGGAGAATTATTTTCTATGCTACTAACCTTACCCAACCCGTTTCAGCTTAACCATATGTTTGGTACTTGGCTTAATAATCAATATAAACAATCTAAGCCACTGATTTGGGTTGGGATAGTTGCCTTATTTTTGGGCCATCCGAGATGTCGCAATGATACGATTTTAAAAAAAAAATGAAATCTAACTCTATTATGCTGGTTATCTTCAGGGAGCTTATTGATTGCGCTTCTAGTCCAAATTACAGCTTAAAGAGCAAGCAAAGGACGCCCTTGTTGCATTGAGCAAGCAATTGGAGATGGTCGCCTTTACAGATTTCCAATAAGGGGTGGAAGCATCTTTTCCGCTTTGCTTTAGTTCCTATGTCTATGTTACGTACACTCGACTTGCGATTGCTTTTTCAGTTTCCCAATCTCTATAATAATTGGTTGTGTACATCTCAGGATGTAGAGGCCGTATTGTATTATCCATTATCTAAAAAAAAGATATAATGGTCAGTAAGTGTAGAGCCCCACCCATGTATTGAGTCATCTATAAAACGACCTTGGGGGCATGGATATATGTTTCAACCTTTACAAATGAAAGATGAGTCAAGGCCATCACATATGTATGCAAGATGAGTCAATGGAGCAATTGCTGCAGACAAAGCTAGTAGGCATAATTAGTGGCTGGGCATGAGAGACATTAGGATCACCAATTCAACAAAGATGATTCGTGTCACTACGGTCACTTCTGTATACACATAGGGTCCTGTCCTACTTTGCTCAGCAAAGACACGTGGGACTAGAGAGAAAGCAGCACGTTGGTCCCGGCTGCGATTGGAAAGGGCGCCCCACGCCACGAAGCAAAAGTGTCCACCTTGCCCAAAGTGTCGAGGACGAGCGTCCCAACCAGCGCTATGTTGGCCCAGCTTGCAGAACTAGTGTACTATATATATCGTACTGAGGGCTTGAGGAGAGATTATCATATAACAGAACACTGAAACCAATTTAGGCTTCCAAAGAGCCAGAGTGTCGTCCCACCATTTCTTGTTGTATTCTGTTCTTCCTTTCCACAAATCCTATTCTCACAATGAGCATCAGATGTCTCATTCGATTCTGGATCCTCCCCCGTCCCATGACTACTTCACATGTCTCCAAACAGCTCGAGGTGCATGCTATGGATCCCAGAACATGCAGCTCAACCCAAAAGACAAGCGTAGCATCTCAGCCTACTCGACCTAGACCCATGCCATGCAGCAGATCGTGTGTGACATCGTTTCATGGCAACGTGCACTACGGACACACAATGAGTAGTGTGTTTATGATGTAGAACTAGCTAAACAATGAGGTATGTACTGTAAACTAGTGTTTTATTACATATACTTTGATTGAGTTTATAAATGAAAGTTAAAAGAACTGAAAAGTGTGTCTGCTTTGACAAAAAAAAAAAAAAAAAAAAACTGCTAGCGTCTCCCAATCCTAGGGAAATGCCTTCATCATCTGCCTCCCGTTGCAAGTGTCTGCCCCTGCAAGGAGGATTAACCAACAGTTTGTCCTCACCCTCACAATGACTGAACCAAATCGTCAGCTGTGGGAGGTTCAACGGTAGCTAGATTATTGTCACTGACCTTGAAGAGAGACAGTCGCATGTGTATCCTTTGGGCTGAGATGCCAGTGAATGTGAAGTTATCTCTGTAAATTATATGGATGGCGCCCACTAAGGGTCAATAATTTTGATTTTTCTGCAGCTTCACTACGCAACGTCGTTATTTGCATCGTCTGTTTTGGATGATTCTTCTGTATGTCCTTTCTACAGGCAAGCAGGCAACGCGTCCCTCTGTTCCTCGGTTCCATCTCTCTATTCACAGCTTCTGAGTCCTTTCCCTCTATTGCCATCAACACTGCATCAGGAAGCTGAGGGTCACAGCTGCTGGCCAAATTGTTGAGATCCTCTCTTTGAAGCCATAGCAGCACATATATATGCGTCCTGGGCTGTGATACCTCAAACTGCACTACAAACATTGGATAGATGAAAAGGCCTTAGGGAACCGCCCACACTGCCGATTGACACATATTGCACGGCATGGGTGCCACCATGATTAGAAATTACATCCCTCTATTCCCGTAAAACATGACGTTCTAAGGGGTGATACCGTTTGCACAAAGCAAGTCATTTTAATAAATCTAAGCAGGTCTTGGACCCTAATGCTGTGTCGGGTTCACGAGGAGCAAAAACTCAGGCCATCTCCATCGGCGCCGTGGCGCTAGAACTCATCGTCTGACTACTGTCATACCGTGCTTGCCACCTTGCTGCTCCTCATGGTGCCTCCGTAGCAGCACTTGGGCGCCCTGCTGAGAGCGGCCCGGTGGGCATCTCCCAGGCATGTTGCTCCGTCGCTCCAAGCTGCTGATTCCATAACGTCGCTGCCACAAGCGCTGCTCATCTAGCTCTGCTGGCGCAACGAGAGCCATGAACTTGTATTGACAGGGATTACGAAACACACAAAATGAAAACAAAAGGAATGCCGAGATACCATGTGTGTCTCGCAGACGAACAAAACATTGGATAGATCAAAAGGCCTCAGGGAGCCGCCCAAACAGCCGGTCATGTTGCATGGCATGGGTGGCATCAGAATTAGAAATTACACCTTTTGTGGTCGATGACCAACAGTACAGGAAATTGAAGTGCTAGTTGTTTGTCCCACGGTATTCTGTCCTCAAACTGTGAACTTGATAAATGATTCAATAGTAGACATGCTGATACAAAAAGGACTTATGTGGTCATTGGATCTTCATTAATAAGGGCTTGTGGTACTCATTTTGAAGTATAATGGAGCTTGTCCGTCAAAAACCATGTTAAAAACCTTTGTTCGTGATCTACATCTCTCCATCGTGAACTAATAAATTAACCAAGCTTTATTTAAAACTCTTTGATTAAATTTCCTGGTTTCATGTGAGATCGATGGGCAGTTTTACCATCTGCATGAACACGATCAAGCATCATGAGCCCTTGCAGACATCATACTCATCTTCTTTGTCATCACAGATTATAGGCTAGACATGGGTTAAGATTTTGTTTGTGCCACCCAACACTCAGCTTGGCCTTTGAGGTTTCAGTCAAATTGTTCAATCCTCATATTTCCAACAAAGACTTAAAATATTCCATGTAAAATAATCATGTTTTTGCATGTTCCACCTGAAGCAAAAAAAAAAATGTTTTGGCAATATAATCAAATAGATGTGATTATTGTTTCCAAAAATTAACAAAGGATGTAAAATACAAGCTCACAAATTGAATATATATAGTCATGTGTGGAAATAAACCCCCACCCCTGGCCACCCACAGAGCGCACATATACTTAATGCTATTGTCAGTGCTTGCACTATAAAACAGAAAGCATTGCTTGATATGTAAAATTAGGGCACGCCTATTTCTGTCTGCCTATAAAATGGCCCCTTGACCTCAGTGCAACGCGTTTTTGTTGAGAAAGGTAACGAGATATCTAGCTGTGAAATCAATGGTCAGGGACTCGTAACATCTGAAAAAATAAGAACCGGGTTGGATTGTTCGCTTTTGATGATGATACATCGGTGACAAGTAGCTACCTGACCAGAGTATATGCGCATGTGAGGCACTGGGAATCAAGATGGAGAGTAAAGAAGGCAGCGGCCCTGTTTTTTGGGAAATTACAAGCGTTGATCCACAGAGCCCCTGCAGTTCGACATCCAGAGCATGTACAACAGTACAAGAGTCCGCGCTACGCCTGTAACGTCGGCTGCCTTCACACGAAACGGGAGAGAGAAAGTTGAGCTTGCACCTCCTTTCTCGATCAGCTAAGCGCGCAGGTCCATTGTTCCCTTCTATGCTTGAATGCAAAAAATATTTACAATGTGGGACGAGACTAGCTGTTGTATGGGCTAGACACTAAACTTGTCTATTGATGATTTGGTTTGGCTATAAGCTTTATTGGTCATGCTCTTGGCTGCTGGCTAGCTGCAGCACGTCATCTAGCTGCTGACTCAAAGTGCAGCCAGCTAAGACATCTCCCATACTTGCTCTAATATAACATATGGAGATGTTATGGTTTCTGCAATCATATATGAAACTGTGCACTAAACCTTGTCAAATTTTTATCATAGCCTACACATACAATATAACGACTACTCGACAAGTTCATATTTTTCCAACTTCGTTTCTTTTTTTTAGAATTTAAAAAACAATGCACCTGCAAGTAAATGGTTGTGTTTCGTGTACAAGATGATAACATTTCATGTGTTAGCTCGATGAGGTCTCACATTAGACTCAATAACACGAATATCATTTTTCCATTCATTTTTTCACTTATTCAATGACTTGCAGTTCAAATTTGAGTTTTGAAAAATAATTCAAATAAAAGAGATAAAGTTTTAAAAAAATAGCAAAAAGTGTCAAAAATTCAAAAATTTCAACATGTTGTTACAAGTAATCGTAAGAAGGTCACGGAAAAACGGACATGAAAATCCAAAAATAAAATTATGTTTGCCGAAAGGCCTTTTAGAGGCGCCGGCAAATTTGTTTTTCAAATTTTGCAAACGACCTCGGATGGAGAAACTTTCTAAATCAAAATTGTAGATCTCGAAAAAGTTATAAAACTTTATAGCTGACAACTTTTTTTCGATGAATTCATTTAGAGCCTCAAATAGACAATTTTACACTTGATTAATACAATATTTGAATAACCTAAACTAATCCTATGCAAAAAGATCAAGTAGTGCAGTGGTAGAGGAAGCAAGGTGCTCATCGAGAGGGGTGGGTTCAAATCCCACCTCCCGCACATTAGCAAAATGGTGAAAAAGCTTGAAACAATGGACGGAAAAACGTCCTGTGACGTGATTGTCTCTGTTTTTTTTTTTTTGATAATACGTGATCTGTATATTTAGACAAGGAAAACGCATAAGCCAGCATATGAATACAGATACAGATACGATCGGTAGGATACGGATACGCTTTGTCCCAGCCAAACTACACAAAGAACCCTAGAAAAGAAAAATATTACATTGGAGCCCTTAGATTCTTCGTGAACCGTGATTGTCTCTTTTTTTTTTTTTAATACGTGATTCGTATATTTAGACAAGGAAAACGCATGTGCCAGCATAGATATGAATACAGATACGCGACCGGTAGGATACGGATACGCTTGTCCCAGCCAAACTACACAAAGAACCCTAGAAAAGAAAAAAATATTACATTGGAGCCCTTAGATTCTTCATGAACCTCCTCGTCGTCCACCTTCGCCGCCGATTTAACGCCGACGAAGAAGAAGACGGCCGACACCATGAGCTGAGAAGTCCCTTCGCATGCTTGCTTTGAGTGGAGTTGAAGTAGACACCCGCCATCAAGGACGGATGAAGCCATCGGCGATCATCGCCGACCACCACGGCCGCGCCCGATGCCTCCAGCCTCCCGATCCGCGGCTCGCCGGGCAACGACCACCGCCGGGAAGATCGAGCCAGATCCGCCCGCCACCAAGCACAACAACCACAAACAACATCAGATCCAAAATGTAAGACGCCCAAAGAGCCCTAACACCCGAAAAAGACGACGGCACCATCGCCATACTCCAAATAACTCCCCAACCCCCACCGCCACAATACCGAGGAGAACGCCGCCAAAGACGAAGAAGGGGTGGAGAAAGATTATTCCACAAGAGATGACGCCATTCCTCGGGCATCACCGCCTCCCTGACAAGCACGCCATGGAGGATCTAACTCCCCGCTAACCCCTAGCACCGCCATCCGGAGACGACGAGCTAAACCTAGGAGCTAGGGAGAGACTACTACCTACCCTATATAAGATCCACACGGTGATTCATCGACAATCTCCCCTCACCGACGCCGCACTGCAGGGCCTGAGAGGAAGAAAGCCTGCCAATCACCGCCGAATCGAGATTCGCCTCTTTTCTCCCCTTGGCAACTATAGCAGGGGAGGAAAGTTTGATTCGAGCCTTGGTAGGTGCATCGTGATTGGGTGTGGATGTGATTGTCTCCGTTAATCGATGATTTTAGTTAATCGCTATAGTACGCCAACATCTGTAAATGAGGCGGTAATTTCCTTGAGGCCACCTTACCAAATGTAGAGGCCGCCTCTAAATGTATCCATCTATGTTAATTAGATAGGTTTTTTTTTTGAATAATCTGGAGGGGCCGAGGCCCCTACAGCTCTTTTATTAAAGCTAAAGAAAGAAAGTACAAGTTACATGTAAATCAAAAACGACTGGGGGAATTCAAGAAACAAAAGGAAACAAAAAATGTAACAATTAGCCTCCTAACCCGCATAATGTTCGCTCCATTCATGAAACCGATGAGAATTATCGCTTCTTAACTCTATACTCCAGCAAGAGTAGCTCCTTTCTGAAAATGCTTTGGCAGACCATCAGGGTAGGTTGAATTCCATGGAAGATGAGGCCATTCCGCCCATCCAGATGAACCAGCAGAAGAGGATAATAGCGTCCATAAAGAAGGGACCGTTAAGTCGGATTCTTAGTTTTACTATTAAGCTCAGGGAAAGAGATCCCATTCGGGAGCATTATGCCAATGGAGTTCCAACACATTGCTGAGAAAGGGCAGTCAATGAATAAGTGATCCACCGCTTCCTCAAAGAAGATCAAGTACAAAGCGACACAGCTTGTAATCATCAAGGGTCATATTTCTTCCGCCGTAATATTCCGAAAGTGCTCAATCTATCCTTCATTAGGAGCCAAAAGAAAACCTTATGCTTTGGTTGACAATTTGACTTCCACAGCCATTTAAAAGAGGGATGAACAAAGTGATTCCCCACCAGAGATTTATAGGCTTTGGACGAAGAAAAATCTGCTAGAGCCCCGTATACTTCCATTCATCCTTGATATCACTGCTGTTAAAGCCATCCACCAGAGGCTCCATGGCATGAAACTGAGCAAGAGCTTGAACAGACAGGGGGAGCTGAAAACAGTTCTGAAGTTCAACCTGAGAAATAATCCTCTGAAGAGTGGCCATTTTGTGCAGGGCAAACGAAAAACAGTTCAGGATTAGCCACAAAGAAGAGGTTGTCCAGCCCATTTATCATGCCAGAACAAAATAGTATCACCACAGTGGCCAGATGGAGTAGCCAAACTCTTGTATTCAAAGCAGAAGTTTTAAAAATATCTCGCCACCGAATGAGCCCTTTCTCGATATGACTTGGGAGCTTACCATTCTTGTAATGCTTTTCCCAAACAAGATGAACCCAGGGATGTCTTTTTATTAAAAAACTTGTGCATTCTTCGGAGCGAGCCTTGTTTTGCTTTTCAAGGTCAATGACTCCCAAACCCCCTTCAATCTTGGGTAGGGTGGCCATCTTCCAAGCCGCCTTTGAGGGCCATTTAAGTTAGAAGGGCACCCTCCGTAGACAATATTTTCTATCTTTGTCAACTGCTTATGATCCCTTTAGGTAAGGCTAAGGAGCACATATAGAAAGTGGGAAGGGCCGAAAACCGCATTGGTAAGCTCCAGTCTGCCAGCTTGGTTCAAGAAGATGGCCACACTCTCAAGTCTTCTGGCACATTTCTCAACAAGTGGCATGAAGTCCAAGCTTCTAGGTCTATTCACAGAAAGAGGAAGGCCTAGATAGGTGAAACGGAGTTCACCAATGGAGCAACCAAAGGTGCCAGCCAGCGTACCCAATTTTATTGTCGAACATTAATTGGGATCATCATAGACTTGCTAAAGTTTACTTTCGCACTGGGGCCATGGAGAAGCTATTAAGCAAATGACTTGAGGAAGAAGAGTTGTCCCGGCCTCACCTTCCATGATAATAAGGGTGTCATCGCATATTGAATCACAGAAAATCGAAAGAACATTGAGAGGGATTGGCAAACAAGAAGACCCATCTCTCCTCGCTTTGTTAATCATAGACCGCAAAGATGTCACAGCTAGGACAAATAGAAGAGGAGATAAAGGGTCTCCCTGACGAACACCTCTTCGAATGAAAAGTTTTTCCAAGCACACCATTTAGAAGGACAGATGTGCTAGAGGAGAAGATGGCCTTCATCCATGATAGCCATTTGGAACCAAAGCCTTTAGCCTCCATGATGGTGAGCATGGCATGATGCTCAATTTTGTCAAATGCCTTCTCAAAAAACCAATTTGATAATCACAATCTCTTTCTTTGAATGCCGGCAAAGATGAAGATACTCATATGCCCAAAGCCAAGCAAATTTGAATGGTCCTTTTCGATGAAGCCATATTGGTTTTATGAATAAGGAAGTAATACAAGGTTGCAACCCGTTAGCCGCCAGCTTTGTAATGAGCTAACGTAAGAATTGAGCAAAGGAGATAGGTCTAAAATCATTCACTTTCCTAGCACCATCAACCTTGGGTATCAGAGTTATATATGAAGAATTTATGCTTCTCAGGCAGACATTACCATTGTGAAACTCACTGCAGACTTTATAGAAGTCTTGTTTAATCGAGGCCAAGATTTTTGAGAAACTCATTATTGAAACCATCAGGCCCTGGAGACTTGTCATTTGGTAGGGCCTTGATAATGTTATCAATTTCTTCATTGGAAAAAGGAGCTTCCAAGACATCAAGGCCATCATGTCTCTGAATAAAGAAACCAGGGTCAAAAGTGAAACTGTTGCCTTTAGAAGAACCCAATCTGACCTTAAAGTCTTCCCACAGAAGGGATTCTTTTCCAGAGTGAGAGGAAACAAGGGTCCCATCAGCAGCCTCTAGCTCACTAATGAGATTACCGCGGCCTAATGGTTGTGATTATATGAAAAATTTGGTACCTGCATCACCAAATTTTACCCAATTGATAGCCCTCCCTCTGCCTCAAGTAGGCCTCTCGGCGATCAAGAAGCTTATGGAGGTGCTCATTAAGCAATTTCTTGAAATTCCACTCTTCAATGGTAAGGTCTCGAAAATCCCCAATTACTTCAAGAAAAAGTAGGACATTTCTTGATGTGTTGATCAAGCTTTGCAGGTTAATCTTTGAGCCATGCCACCTGCCTCTCGATCTTTTCTCGTGTTTTTCGCTTTATTTTGTCGAGCCATAGCACTATCAGGATGATGGCAAGGGGCAGTCCAGCTATCAGTCACAACTCCCATAAATTGATCATTACACATCCGTAAATTTTCAAATCTAAAACACCTTGCTTTTAGGAATAACAGTAGAAACCCCCTAACCATGCATGGAGTGTGGTCGATGGAGACATGTCCAAGGCTTTAGTCAGGGGTGTTAGGAAAAGAAAGAGCCCAAATCCAGAGAGGTGAAGATCCAATCAATTTTTTTCCAGAGGGAGGGGAATTGCATGTTTGACCAAAACTTTTCTTCCCCGCGCAACACAATTTCATTAAGGCCTGTGGCACCGATATAGCATTATTGAAAAGAAACATTTCATTAACATTTCCCCGTGCTTGTTCCTCACCAAGAGTTTTCTTATCGTGTTAAAATCTCCAAGGAGGAGCCAATCCACGCATGGGGCATTTGAATATTCTTCACCCGCTTTAAGAAGGAGATCTTCTCTCAAAGATGGACACAAGGACCATAAACACAGGTTAGGACCCAGGAGATACCATTGCGGCCTGATGTGAATTCTATAGACATATCAGATTCATTAGGAAGAGCCTAACTCCACTGAAAAGCATTCCTTTCCAAGCAATTAAGATGGCCCCAGAGGCCCCCACTGAAGGCAAAAACTCAAAGGAGTCAAAGGAGGCAAAAGGATCAACTTTAACAAAGCCAAAGATCAACAAATTCTTTCTTGGTTTCCTGCAGACAAACAATGTCACAAACCAGATCGGGCAATCTTATTTTTCACATCATTCCACTTCCAAGATGCATTTAAACCTCGACATTCCAAGTCGAGACATTCCAACTTCTATTTAACTCGATAGTTTGGATCCATCAAAACATCCGCATAAAAGATTCAAAACGATCCTCAAGCATAACCGAAGTTAATCGAGACAAAAGAGAAAAAAAGAAAGACGTAAGCCTAAGAGCTATCTTCTGTTTCCTCCTCCTCAAGACCATCATCATGTGCTTTTTCTGTCTTCCCCTTGCTCCCTTCCGGTTTCTCAGGTTGCATGGCCTCCTTCTCAGCTGTCTTCCTTTTCTTCCCAATTGGCTGGCCTTTACCCACCCTCGTCAAGTTGGCATCACCAAGATCAGCATCCATACCACACTGCAAACCTAATTTTTTAATGAGGCTTACTGGAATAGATGGTGGACAAATAGTATATTTTTTCACTGGACAGCTACCCGGTTTGGAGCCTTTACTGAGAAGCTATACTCTAGGACTTCTTCTTACCTCAGTCTCACAGAGAGGAGCCTTTCTCCTATGCCCGGTTTGTTTAGGAGCTTGTGGAGTCATAAAGACTCCGAAAGCAAAGCCTTCCACCATGTCCGATAAATACCAACCACGTAAGGACAAAGTCGCACTGTGCAAGTCGATTCAAAAACATGTATCAAACTCTCCTTACCAATCATAAAGCCGCTCGAGCCTAAGACAACATCCGCATCTGCAGATACAAAGATCCACAAAGAGATTGCTTTGTTCGACACATTAGCAAAGAAGAATTGGGTCATCGCCAGTAATTCAGATGACTATCAAGAATGGTCGTGTAAATTTCCAGAAATCTTACCAGCAGGACAAGTCTTGGGAAGAGAGAAATCAACCACTCCATTTCCAGCATCAAGGCAGCTTTACGGCTTTGGAGGTGAGGAATTCATTGGCCCAAGCAAATTTTTCTGGAGTCATCAGCATGAAGGTAAAGAAGTTGGCCCAATCACAAGGGATACTAACTTGAATGCAGTTGGGCTTACCTGGGCTAAGAAAAGAAGCCCAAAGTCTTATGGCCTCAAAGATTTCGTTTGCCTTTGCCACCATGAACACTAGATCGCCCCAACATCGGGCAAAAGAGCCATGCCAACATTAAGCACCATGTTGTTATTAGGCACCACAGACCATTATTTTCATTATCTTCATTATCCGAAATCCTCATTGTTTACTTGTTCAAAGAATTCCTCAATGTTATTATCAAACTCCCCGATTAGCTTCCATGAGGTCATCGATCAATGTCATCAACCAGACATTCACCGTGTTAGCAGAAGCATGGGAACCGCGACGTAGCTCTCATTGGCTATGTTAAAATGTGATTCTGCTCAAGAGGTAAATAATTCGGTAATTCATTTGCCACAATTTCCTCGCTAGAAAATCTCCCTCGAATGGGCTGGACCGGATTCAAAATCACTTCTTGGGGGTTATCATCCATCTCAAAGCCAGCTGGTTCAGTCAATTTTCATCATCCGAAAAGGAGCAAAGATTAAGATTGATAGCCCATCCCCGCCGAGGCTCGGGCCAGGTTCGGCCGTGGTGCCCAACCATCCCCAACCCCCTCGTTCCTCGCATGTTACCCCCCTCCTCGCTCCTCATTCCCCGCCCCTCGCCCAATCAACGCGGATTCTCGCTCCCCATTGCCTTCACCCTAATCATTCCGATCATTATCACCCGAGGACCAGGCCAGCCGGCCAAGTCCAAAAAGGCAAATGGAGCACCTTCTATGATCGCATTGCAGGGACCGGATCTTCTTCTGGTGGAACCCCACCAAAAAAGTTGTGTCGGCAGTATCTCACAATCAAACAGTCCACTCACTCCCATTGAAGCCGTGCATCGTGAGAAAACAATAAAGTGTGGTATCGATAGAAGATCTACCACACGAAAGCACTACCCAATGATAACACGGGTCAATCTTCTTTCCTCCTCATGCCGGAAAAAGATGCTTACCAAAAGATCCAATGGCGCCCCGATAGAACCGGATCCTCCGAAATCCATCGAAAGTTGAGCATCATGATCCAAAGACTCATGATTGAACTGCACCCCGCTCCGCCGCCTTGATTGTGACGCATCTAAGGTGAGGAAGATGTTATGAAATGGAATAGGCCCTCATCAATCAACAGATTCTTTCAAATCCTCTTGAAAACCTTACATATGCTTGTCCTGCATCGCAAGGCTCAATATCTTCTACAGCTATTCTTCTAGCGTGAAGAAAATCAATGAAGAATTCCATCAACGACAATCAAATCCAAGACATTACTGTGCAAAGGGTTGAAGTGAACGATGGCAAGATCATCATTCCGCACAAGATCCTCTCATTGCTCGGAGGGACCTTCTAGAAGCCACCGCCAAGCATTCATTGTCGGCCGATTCATTAATGTCATGCCACACCATTGAACGAGGAACAAAAGGACGCGGATCGACCCGCTGAAATGCCATGGCGCTTCGTGGATCGGCGCGTGGATGGAGCTCGACGCTTCGCCACCGCAAAGAAGGTGCACCGCTCGTGGGTGGTGGGGTTTTTGCCGGGGAGCTTGGTGGACGCTTTCGGGGTGTACGGAGCAGAAGGCGGCGCGTGGATAGAGACCAGCAAGCCGCCCGTGATTTAAGTCAGCACCAACCCGCGGCGCGAGGCCCGCCCTCGAAGCAGGATCGGCAAAGGTTTCACCGCGAGTTTCCATCTGAATCGGCACCGGGGCAGCCCCAAAGGGCCAGCGCCATATCCCAAAACGGTTTAAAACGCAGGCGGCCGCTGGCGTCCCCGAGGGGGCGAAGCCATTTGAACCGCTAATGTACCGGATTGTCCACCAGCTTTCCATTATCTCCGGTCCCCTTGCATGCAGGGCCACGCGTGCCCTAAACGCAACATGCACGGGGTCATCCGATTGGCCATCCGCAATTAGAGCCGAGGGCTCGAGGAGGCATCGGGAACAGCACATTAGGCTCACGGAGAGAGACGCCACGGCGTTGGAAACGGCGGTATCTCAGAGAACCGGAGGGACCCAGGGATCTCAAATCAAGACGGGTTGAAAACCGCCGGCCGGCCCGGGATGGGAGAACGGAGCCCGCTAAAGACACTACGGTGCACCCGAAGCTTTGCCAAGAGGAATGGAGTTGGCACCGTAAAGCGGCGGCGCTGCGGGCCATTGTTTTGACGCGATTGTGCATCGCAGAAGGAAAGCTTTCGGAAGGAGCTTGCCAAGAGCTCCCTCCTCGCCAGAAACGATGGAACTCAGATTGCCGCCTAGGACCACCACCCCCCAAAGGTGGAAGAAAACCTTAAACAGATCATTTTCAAAACACTCGGTGACGGCGGATCAGCAATCCCACCGCTTTAGAAGCAACCGTGGAATCTAAAGACTGACGCTTAGCCGGGCAACCTTGAAATGAAGAGGGTTGCCACCAATCACTGACTGAATGATGTGACCAACATTTCCGACAGAGAGTTTTAGCTTGCAGCGGCCAAAGGACGCAACAAGGATGAACGAGTCAGCTATGGAAGACGAGATCGGGGAACCATGAGAGTGCCGTGATTCGTCCCCGAACCCGAGGCCAGGCTCAGCTTAGATCGCCGGGGCCATGAGAAGGGGAAGGAGATTAAACTACGAACAACGGTGAGGGAGGGGAAGGAAGCCCTCCGCAACCTCCGGGAGCCCGCCGACAAACCAGGAGCGGCGGGTAACCGCTGTCGCCCGCTAGGGCCGCTAGTCTTCAAAGAACCCATTGGGGGAGGTAGAGGCATGGCCATCAATGGCAGAAGGGCCGGGCGACGGCCGCCGGCCCAAGGGCGGAGCCGGGGTGCTCGAAACGCTTAAGACCGAAAGCACCGCGGAAACCCGAAGCTTGTCTTTCAACCAAAGCCCTTAATCAGATAGGTTATCTACAAAAATTGTTTTCTGATAGTGTAGAGCTAATTAACAGAGGATCTGCCAGGTTTTCTCCAAAACCGGCATTGGCAAATATTAATTTACTCTTCTTCCGTGTGCCAGCAGCAGCCTCTCCCATCCTGCTAGCTCTAGAAAGTCACTGATGTGGTTTTCTGCTCTTTTTAAAATATTTTACTAGTAAGCCATGACTCGTTTTTGCCTTCATATATGTATCCCACCACGCTTTATAAATTGGAAGAGAGAGAAAATTTATTATCAGTACTAGGGAACCCTAGATGTGCTCAAGTTAACTGTGTCAGGATGTCAAAAGGAAAGAGGCCCACTGTTGTGGTTGTCGACCAGAGTAAATGTTTTATTCGCATTTCCTTCTTAGAAAGTAATCCAGACCAGCCTCAGTGTGTGTATATATATATATATATATATATATGTTGCAAGACAAAGATGCCACCCCAGAAACCACTGCCAAACAAATATAATAGTGACAATATGTAGTCAAATTGGGTGCTCATGTAGGTGGCCATGCATCGAGCATGTTGCTAGGTGTGAGAAGCACCAGGATTAGAATAATAGCTCATATATAGCACGCAGGCGTAACCTTAGGCCGGTCACCCCTGTGCCTTGGACTCTTGGATACCTGTGTCGTGGCAAGAGAGTTAATCTGATAATTTCTGGGGACTACTCTTCGCTGGATAACGAAGGATTGGCACAGTTCGATCCGGATGAGGATCTGAACGAGAGCTACATTCTTGTGTGTTCTTGGTCAGAAGGAAGAATCACGTGAGTGGTTCATCTCCCTCGTGCGTGCATGTGAGAGGTTTTGCAGGTGCTGACAGGGGTTGGACAAACTCACGGCGATTGTAATTTGTAATCATTTGTTAAGAAGAGCAGTAGGCCAGTTTGCCAAGGCTTAAAGAATCTAGTACAATACAAATCTAAGCTCTTCTGCTCCCTTGATTTTGGACTCATCACTAGAAAGGGATTTGGAACAAATGGAATGTAGAACAATCACTACCACACAGGCGGCCTATACCGAGTGCCACCGATCGAGGGCCCTACTAGAAGCTCTCGTAGACTGTCCCTATACGAGGGCAGCCGCCGGAGAAAGTAACCTCCCCGCAGAGATCACTCTACTGAGAGCCCTACCCCCCGGTAGAGTCTGCCTCTACCGAGAGGCTTCGCTCCGCAAAGAACCACCCCTCGGACCTCGGTGGCCAAGGTGGCTGGTGCAGGGCACGGCCAGCAGCCAAGCCAAGGCGTCCCTGCCATGAGCAAGACCCCAGCTGCCGCCGGGCATCGAGCAGCCATGGCACGGCCACGTGCATAGGAGCAGCCATGGCATGACGGCGCCGTCGAGGAACATTTTGCATGCCTGCCAAGACCACGTACGGGCAGCATGGAGGTGCCCACGGACCAGCACAGGCATGCATAGCCGAAGAAATACATGTATTTGATGCCAAATGAATTAAAACACTCTAAATCATATGTATTCCGATGTAAAAATATTTGAAGTCATATTTTAGCGTAACCGACATTAGAAATCCTATTTTTACGAATCCAATTATTATTATTATTTTTGCGATTTACGAATCCAATTGTTTGGCATATAATAGCAATAATCTCCCGATATCAAGCATGTGCTAGAGTGTGCTTACAGTACTAAAAAAAGTTATTCAACTGCTGCTGGTGCCCTGAACGTTTACTGTTTGCTCGCAAGCTGGGTGGTCTGTCCCCACATAACACCTGAAGCAATTATTTAAGGGATGCTTAAGAGGACAGAATAGTACAACGTAGCATCAATGCATCATTGCTAGCTGTAAATGCACTAGATTTTGCATACTATTCCATGACCATGTCCATATATATATCGCACTCCCTCTCCCTAGACCGATCCTAGTTTTCTTCACTTCAACCCCAGACAGGGGAGGGAAAGAGGAAAAAGGATCTAGGAGAGGAGTGCGAAGGTGCTTCACATCACATCACTCACAAATCTAATGTTGGTTTCATGAACATTCGCAAGCTTTGAAAGAATGGGTGCAGATTAGGCTTGGAACGCATCAGTTACAGGATAATTTTTCGGTGCTTCTGTGGTGGCAGTCTTTGTACTTTGACCAGCGCTGAACGTAGCATCATTGGCGCTTCTTGGTAGAACTTCAGCATTTGCATCATTGGCGCTTCTTGGTAGAACTTCAGCATTTGCATAACCGTACTACTCTGTTACACTGAATATAACGACTGGTTCAGCAAGCACTAGACAACGCCAAATTAAGATGAATTTCAATGAATTTAAGCTCAGTCCCGTGATCTGAAAGTTTATTTCTAGTTGATTAGCATTATAGTTCAGCTAAATGGCTAGTCCATAGTGCATATCTAGTGGTTTTCAAATATCAGCTTCGTATTAAGATTGCAGTTATCCTTCTATGATTTATCAAGATTATTGGAGGTGATGGTATTTCTAGTTGATTAGCATTATAGTTCAGCTAAAATGGCTAGTCCATAGACCCTATTATTTTGTTTGGATTGAGTCATGACGTGATCCCATCGATCCTCTGAAATTAACAGTGGAGCACAGTTCGTTTTATGGTCCATCTCATCCCCGAACTTTTTGTGTCGATCACCACACTGTCCAGAATGGCACAAACTGGAACAGCCTGATTCTGCAAACCAACAGGTATGCATCTTCACAAGAGACTTGAGTTCCAGAGTTCAATGCCGGACATGTCGCATGGCACAAGGTGAAGACTTAGAATCACAGAGAAGCTGCACATGAACGTGTTTTGCATGAGAAAATAGGACGACCCATGGTAAACGGTCCTTCTCTGGTAGGTTTTTGCAAGTATTTATTATTGTAGGCTATGTTGCCTGACTATGTTAACAAAAATTATAGTACAACAAACATATGTGAAGGCAGAGATAGATATAAATACCAGTAAGTGTAGAGCCCCATCCCTAAATACTTGAGTCATCTATAAAACGACCTTGCCTGTATATGAATTTCAACTTTTACAAATCAAGGACGAATCAAAGCCATCATATATATATGCAGGATGAGTCAATAGAGAAGTCTCTAAAGATAAGGCTAGTAGGCATAATTAGTGGCTGGGCATGGGACATTAGGATGATTGGTGTCGCCACGGCTGCTTCTGTATTCATAGAGGATCCATGGTGTCGCTAAGGATGAGACCCATCGTGCATAGCTCAGCTCAGTAACGACACATGCAAGCATTGGACGAGAGACAAAGCAGCAATATTGCTCCGCACTGTGATTGGAATCGATGTGATTTTCCAGCTTTGCATGTATTTCGGTAGTGGTGTCAACGACCGACCCGGCCTCGTTATTTCTGATTTTGAATTTACACGGACATTTTCTCTGATGCGAGTACATATTAATTATAACATTTACAAATGGCATACCTGCATCAAGGTAGAGTACCACCCCGTCCCAGAATAGATGACCTTTTAGGCTAGTTCAAAAGTGTCCAGATTCATCCATTCGTCCATGTACCTGACAGTACTTGTGTCCAGATACATAGATGAATGGATGAATCTCGAACACAAAGCTTAAAACGCCATCTATTCCGGGACGGAGTGGTATGTCCCAACTTACTCACCTTTTCTTTGCGGAAGTATCACATCATCATTATTCCTACATTGATGCATGGCGGCTAGATATCTGCCTAAACAACCACTTGTAAAGCTAATTTGTGAAAATGAAGAAATAAAGTGTCAAAGATATCCACCTCCTAAAATTAAAACTAGTCAACAATATCCGAATGCTCAATCAAATATGTTTTTGGTGACATGAAAGCTTGGGTTCTGGTTACATAATTATATTTTTTTGGTCCATCATCTCAGCAATATATTCACTTTGGAATTGTCGAAATGTATTAGTGACGGAAAAATGTGTACTCGTCTGTTAAAATTACATCTATCATTGTTTGCCAGATTAATGAAACAGTACAACAAAAGTACACGCCATATATAAATATCAAGAATGGTTAGCTATATCCGTTTGTTGAGACACATATAAATATGGCACCTCTGCTCCATATATGTATATCTGCACTCGGAGAAACAAATATGATTCAAATTTTATGTCCGGAGAGAGGCATTGCGATTGCATATATGGTGGTACGCAAGGGATTGAGAGGCATCCGGACAACAATCACGGGTGATGCTGCCCGCACCATTTGTACACTACTACAGATTACATTTTAGGTGGCCGGCTTTTTTGATTTTCTGTGGGCGGCATTAGGTCCGCCACGGAGTTAGGGTCACGTTAATCGCTCGATTAACCGCGGGCGACCCCATATGCCCGCCATGGAAAATGGACTAACCGTATGCGGGCGTTTAACAAAACCGCCACGGTTAATAGATTAAATGGCATGGCGGCATCTTTACGCGCCCGGCCGTGGTTAATGATTAACCATGGCGGGGTTTTGTTATAAGCCCGCCACGGTTAATTAATTCAGGATTAATAAAAAAAATATTTCAAAAGTACTATAAAATTATAAATTACGATTTAAACAACATATTAAATAATAAAATAAGAGAATATTCACATAAATCTTAAACATGCATCACAATTTAACATTCAACTAAGACGAACATTCTATTAAGCACTTAGAGAGTTTAAAAGTGTGATCACCACACATCAGAATTTACAAAACTTCGATCCAACGATCGATTGATCAATCACGCTTTAGCTAGGTTAGAAATCAATGTCATCCCACCTATAGTCCTTCATGTCTAGCTTATTTCTCCAGTCCCGTAGTTCCCATAAGTTAGGATTTGTAGCCAAGTCCCCGTAGTTCCCGTAGTTCCCATACGTAACTTTGAGAATTATTGTTTGTTCATTTCCTTTTACTTGTTTCGTGCATCATCAATTTTTCAGGGATCGAGATGAATGGAGAATCGCTGGCAGGATTTATGTGCTTCACCTTTATTTTAAGAAACCTGAGAATGATGTGCTTCTCCTTTATGCTAAGAAATTTAGAATGACCCGCATCTGCAGATTTGTTTCTCTGCTCTGCAACTCAGCTATTTGCAGAAATTTTATCAGTGCACTGCTGCAAAGCTACCTCAATTGGTGCTTGGCCAGGTCACCGGGGCTCGTCGCTTGTCGATCATTCTTAAGACTTGACAGGATAACCAGGTAGTTCAAGGCCCACGATGACTCTGTAGGCTTGGCTCCCATTGCCCATACTACATTAAATTTTCTGCTTGTTCCTAGGACAATTTTTCAGAAGGCAAAATACACAATGCCTTGCAAGGTAATATATAACATTGATGAGCAAGCACACATGCAAGTACTAGTATGTTCGATTTGTTGAATGCCCATATCCTAGGGGATCGTTAGCGTGGGCACTGGTGTTGTAGCAAGCCAGATGTTAAGGGACCATCCAGAGCGTGGTTATGGGAGGCAGACGTACGGTGACGTTGCCAATTGAGGGATGACGTGAGAAGCTCTAGCGGTCATGGCAACGACGCATGCAGTGCCCATGTCCGCAGCACCTATGAGTATTAATTATTATTATATGGTCCCTATGAGTAAAGCAGTGGAAGGTATGTTTTATGAAATAATACAGCACCTATGAGTATTAATTATTATTAAATGGTTACTATAACCTACCAAATTATTGGCCGGATGTTTATGTGAGCATATACAAATGGGTTATTTGGATGAAGAGACCATCATACAGCCCCAAAGAATCGATGTTGGACAGTGCATCTGGTGACATCATTCTGCATTTGTGATGGAAAAATGTACTTTGCTAAAATTACATGCAGCACACTCGTTGCCAGGTTGATGAAACAATATAACAAAACGTACACTTCAGATATTATTACCTTTTCATAGTGTTTGAGGGTCTCGGGTCATGTCAACATTCATCTCAAGCATTAGGTGATTAGCTCCAGTCAGAAAGTGTAGGTGTGTTGTGTGTGTGTGTGTGTGTGTGTGGGTGGGTGGGTCTATTTGTTGGAATACTAGGAGGATTCCCGCGGCGTTGCTGGGGTGGAAAGGAAGAATTATTAAAGGTTTGTATTGTAATCACAAGCAGTTCTTAAGGAAAATCACTTTCTGCAGGTGAGAAACATCCCCAACATTTTCAGCATCATTGCTTTCGAATTTTGTGGAAGAGTTAATGATAGATGAGGTAATCAAGAAGATATTTGGCATATAGGTTATTTAATCTCATGTTTGAACTTGAAGTCTTGGTGAACTAATACTAAACAGAAATATTTAGATACGTTGCACATGTGACAACTTCTATTAATGTAATAAAACATTTATAATAAATTTATTTATTTAAGGAAGTCCGTGGTAGATGCTTTAGTCCCTTTAACTTTGTCGCTCATGCATTCTTGGTAGATGCTTTTAATCCTTTTAACTTCATCTTTCATGCCTAATAGTTGAGATGAATTTGGAATGCTACCTGCATTAAGAGTTAGTATAATATAAATGCTAGATATTAGATGATAAGTGCCAACATTAGCAATGTCTTGACATTTTAGCGTTAGCTTCAACCAATATTATTTTTCATAAGAATAATAAAACATTAAAAAAGGGCATGCACCAAAAATATATAAATGTTTAATGGCATAGAAAATGGAAGTAGGGTATTGCTTGAAGCTATGTCATCTGCAGTGTTTTTCTCACGGATAAATTTCCACTTGACGTATATAACGACACCAATGATATCTGCAAACACAAATGATAGGTGTTTATGATGTAATAAGAACAAAAATGGTTAACCAAGTGATTCTTAAATACAGGCATATGAGACATAACCACAAAGAAGTCATTGGCCATAGTGTATACATCTTCGCATTTCATAAATGTAGTAGGAGATGTAGCTATCCCAAAAATGCCCGAGGTTGAATTAACAATTGTGTGTGCACCAAGCATCACATAAAAAGTTGGAAGGAACACGGAAGATGTAGCTAACGCCATCGGAAGTATGCTCAAAGCCAACTCCCATGAATTCATACTCTTGTCCTCGAACAAGTAGATCATCGAACCTTGTTGTTTCATTGTCTGTAGGCAACAGTTTCCATTTTATCTCCCTGTAAAACATTGTAGCCAAAAATATTAAACTCTAATTAAAAAAATAGGATCTGAAGCTAGCTCCCGGTAATTTAAAATTATACACAAATAGCCCTCCATGGTGTTAGCCCATCCCCTTTCAACACCTTAGCACATAATTTCCATGACGAAAATATGTGTCTTGTTCCACTTCATGGAAATTAACCCATCTACAATCTCGTTGGTATCAATTAGTTATGAGTTAAAATGTGAAAATTGTACATGAATAAACCTAAGAATACAGGAAACGATTGTCTCATAAATCAATTATCACAGAAGTGTAATACCTGTAGGTGGACATCTCCTGAATCGGGTCAGCGAACACCCTCTTTCTCTTGGACACCATAGAGGCGAAACCCATGTGGGCAACTGGAGACCAAAATTCATGAAAATTGTTCAATGCTGAAAACTGAGATAAATTGACACACCTAATAACAAGATCAAAACAAACTGAACTGTACATCTATTTCATCTGTTGGTCAGAGAGGCTCACATGGCAATATATTATAAATCAATATTCTAGATAGCTGAGAATCAATAAATTATTGTTGTTGTGTTACATTATTTCATTAACAATAATAATAGAAACATATATTGTGTGTCGTATCCCGTTCTTAAGTTAGCACTGCGGAGGAGAGGGAGGAGAGCACGAACCTGGACGATGACGACGACGCGGCAATGGCGGAATGTGGTGAGGACGTCCTCTTCAGTTGGCCGCCAAGTTCATCCGCACTATATAGGCGCAGAACGCCTCGGTTGTTACATTAACTTATATTTTTTAGAACTAGTAGCGCCCCGTGCGTTGCTACGGGATAAGTAAATTATTATACTAAAAATATTGATAGCACGATAAGATTACAATACTATGTAATTAAATATTGAAGTTAAAATGATATTTAATAAAAAGCAAAGTTTATAAAATTAACACATGTGAGGTTTGCCTAGAGCACGAACCTGGAGGATGACGACGAACAACAATGGCGGAATGTGGTGAGGACGTCCTCTTCAGTTGGCACGCCAAGTTCATCCGCACTATATATAGGCAGAATGTCTCGGTTTGTTACATTAACTTATATTTGTTTTAGAACTAGTAGCGTGCCTGCAATTGCTAGGGGATAAGTAAACTATTATACTAAAAATATTGATCGCACGATAAGATTACAATACTATGTAATTAAATACTGAAGTTAAAATGATATTTAATAAAAAGCAAAGTTTATAAAATTAACACGTGAGGTTTCCCCTAGAGTTTTCTAACTAATCCTAGGAAAAGATATCTTTCCCTATGGTGCTTACGTAACCGTAGGTAAAGAAAAAACCCCTTTGGGGAACACATGGATTCTAGTAGTGACTGCCTAGTAACCACGCAGCATCGCAGGCTCACGCACTCTACATTATAGACTTTTCTCGTGATAGTTAAATGCTCGTGGCGCTGCTACGGGATAACTAAATTTTATATAAAACATGGATTGCATGATAAGATAATAATAATATAAAATTAAACAATGATATTAAACTGACATTTAATCCAAACAAGTCTTGTGAAAGTAGCACAATAATATGAAAGAACTTCATACTCATTCCCTTTTTTGTTAATGAAGACCACATGTTTCATTTATACCTAGATAGAATGGATCAAACAAATATTTAAGGATTCCATTTGCCCTGTCCATCCAAATGCCACAAACGTTGGGAGGGCTATGAAAATTAAAAAGCACATATGGATATGTCTACTAATGGTAGTTGACGACAAGAACCACCAGGTGAACTGCCTTAGGCTAGAAATGAGCCAGACAAGAGCTAAAAGCAGCAATGCTTGTAATCGACCAATAATGGAACCTCACACACAAAAAAGAACTATGTACTGAAAGCAACCTGTGCATATTCTAGCAGCCATGGCAAATACATCAATTACGGTCTGTTGAAGCCGATACTTCAGCCATGGTTAAAATATTCAGAAAATGACCGCTATTTATTTCATATACCTGACTACTTGGCTGTGGGCAGACCGTGCTTTAGTTTATGCTTCTTATGATCGTTGCATGCAACACTCGACAACTGGTGCAGGATTCAGACGGTGTATCCCCCTGCACAAGGTTAATATCTGATTACAAGAAAAGCATGGATCCCTTTATCACTACCGACAGAGATGACACTGCAGATATCCAAATGCCTATTAATGCCCTATAGTTGCAGTAATGGCACAAGCAAGAAATATGTAGTAATTCATGATCTTGGAACTTTAGTACTCATTTGCAAGATAAAAAAAATTGACAACAACCAATTTACTGTCACCCGTTATAGATTTTTTAAGATATCGATTTAAGAAATTTGCAATCCAGTACGACATCAAAAAGGTTCTTTTCCTCCTCTTTACAATGACTGAACTATTCGTGGATCTGTATGGTGTTAACAATTGGCTTGGATGAGGTGCAGCTACAAAAATCTAAATCATAATTCATGGAAACCAAAATTGGCAAATACTTCCAGCGTGATTCGTTGACTGATCTAATCAGAGAGGCCGTGTAGTAGGCTCATGAGCAACGCACCTTGTAGTTGGATTCAGAGGCGGAGACAAGTGCGAGCGGGGCAGCGATGTTGATGGCGAGGCTGACCTGGAGATGGCGGTCGCGGCTCCAGCTCAGGCGGAGCGGATTTCGAGCCCGCTCACGTCCTCTGTTCTCCCGCGTCCTATGGGCGCCCGAGGATGGCCGGCAGCAGCAGTGACGTTGAGGAGGTAGCAGCCATCGTTGTGCAGGGAAACGTCGGAAGCGATCGGAGATGAACGCATCGTCGTCGCCTGATTCCGTGGCGTGGAAAATACCTTCTCTAGGAGCGCGACGTGTAGGTTGCGATAAGCAGCAATGCCTTCCTTTCTTGGGTGCGGGCGTGTATTGCGTACACATACGTATTGCATTGTTAATTCATTCCTTCATTCTGTGGTTAATTCCTTCTTTTAATGCATGGGTAATTCATTCCTTTTATTGCATGGTTAATTCCTTCCTTTATTATGTGGTTAATTCCTTCCTTTAATTATGTGGTTAATTCCTTTCTTTATTGCGGGGTCAATTCCTTGCTTTATCAGGTCACATGGACGATTTTTTTTCCTTTTCTCCCTTCGGTTCGCATGGGGTGGTGGATGAGCAGACTCAAAGCGAATGTCGCACAAAAAATGCCTCCTTTCTTTTTTATGTTGTAGAGATAGAGAATCTAAATCTCCTATAAGAGAGTCTCCAATTAGGAGAGTCTTTGGAGAGTTCTCCTCGCCTCTCATTGGTCACTGCTAGTGGTAACTGAAACATAGCATACATGCAAGCGCCGTGGGATGGGATCGGCCTTTTCTCCGTCCGGTGAGAGCGTCATGGGTCGGCCTCTTCCCTCCGCTGCGGACACGGCCTCCTCCCCTCCCCCGTGCCGCATCTATCCCATCCCGTCCGCCTGCCTCCATCCTCCGCCGCATGCACGCCGCGCCCGCCGCGAGATCCAAGTCCGCGCCTCTGCTGGGCCACCCATGAATCTGGCTACTGCGGACGCAGCCGCCCGCCCGCCACAGGCCTGACCGTGGTGCGGCAGCTCTTCTCGACCCATGGCGGCGCTGTTAAGTGAGATTTAACGACCATCGGCAGACGGGCGAACCAGCTGCGGCACGACCACCCATGGGAACCCGCCGTCGGACATCCTCCCCGAATCGGTCCCCGGCCGGCCGCTGGCCCTCCCCTAGGGCCCGCCCGATCCCCTCGGTCGCAGTCGCGGTCACCCGGGGCCTGCCCTAGTCGCCCGAGGGAGGGGCCGACATCGACCACCGAGGATGCCGACGACGCTGACGCTTGCAAGGGAGAGGAGCCTCCCCGCAGCAGCCCGACATCTCCATCCCATCTCCTTCCTCAAAGCCTCCTTCAATCACGGTATGCTCCCCTCCCGTGCTTTACAATTTAACACATGTGAATCGTGATGCTTCGAATCTCAAGTCATTTGAATATTCGTGGTATTAATACTCATGTGCACCACGATGTGTATCCGATTGTGATTATGTTTCGGTGCCCCCGGTGTGTGTAGAAGAAATACAGCTCCAAAATGTATAGGCGATTCTGGCGCGGCGTCACCACCGGTGGCGGTTCCAGCCAACGCGACGCCCGTGGCCATGCCCGCACCACGCACCCTCGGCAGCGGTTGTGCCCACGGTCACCGTGGGAACGCCGTCGCCCGGCGCTTCGGCGTCGGCGGTGTCTAAGCGCAGGAGGTCAAGTTCGGCAAACACGTGGTAATTAATTAAGCGGCCTCGGTGTTGGTGATGCCACTCAATTCGATCCCGATCCTCTCGCTTTGCTCGCTTCATGGATTCGAGATGATAATCACCGCGGTGGTCTTGGCTTGGTTTGTTGCAGTTGTAGGCGCAAAAGGGCGACATCGCGCCGCCGATGCATGACGACGCCGCCGCTCGTCGTCGGATAGCTTCGCCTCGACGACGATGCCATCAGGCCAAGAGACAAGGTTCGGTGACGGCTCGCCGCGAGTAACGGGGGCAGCTCAGGCTCGTAAGAAGGTTAGCATCTCCATCGGCGACGAGCAATCGATCACTCATCATCGCGACATCGCGCGCCATGCAAATCTTCTTGCTTTTGTTCCATCGAATTCTTACGTTATCTCAATCAACAAGATTATTTTTGTCAAATCTCTTGCCATGACATTTTTCAGAATGCATGCATGACCTCAATCTCCCTTTGCTGTGCTCAAAAGGCCCTAAAGAAGACTTTCAAGAAGCTAGACCACGATGTAAATATTGAAGACTTCTTAGGCTCTGGGTAATTCTGCCATTTTTTTTCAAATTAGAATCCTCATAGTAAATGTAAATGCCTAATTACAAACAGATCACCGACATACTACTATTTCTGAATCAATTGCAGGGGTCGAAGAAAGTCGAGGTAGAGTATAATGATTTGACAACTAGAACAAGTAAGTCATGTAATTTTGTTTTTCCTTCTTCATGTTTCCAATGGTACGTGTTTGGATTTGTTAATTTCACAGGAGTCGTTATCAGGCCATCTCGGGTTCATTGCAATGTCGATGGCGAGGTTCAAAAGCGCCTCAGGTGAATATCATCATCTCACTTGATCATGCAGCATAAGAAAGAAATTATGTATCCGATTCGATAAATGCTAAGTATAAGGGTGCATATCTTTTGAAAACTTTCCATTCAGTGTTGCTGTGATTTTTTCTTTCATGATACATGATCCAGCCTGTTAAAGATGCATGGCTCCATTAAGCATCGTCTATGGAATTGATATAAAATTCATATTATCCTATCACAGAAATAATGGGCCAAAAAAAAGACAGCAAGGCAATTCTTTTTCAGTTATTGGACCGATCCTTATAAAGTTGAGAATATTGACCACATAAGAGGAATGGAGCAATCTCTCAAAGAATCCAAACCCATAAGGTACACATACGTGACCTTCTAATTGACTTCAGACGATATATATTGACTACACTTTGTAATCACAATGTCTAGCAACAGTTTATTATATCTGAATTTTGAATGCCAAGACAGATAGTGCCATTTCCTCTCGGTCTGCCCGGGCGTCTAGGGCTTCAACCGGGCGGCGACGCCATCAGGGGCGGCATCCCTGTCCAACCGTGCTTCCATCTCCCACTCCGGTACGGGCGGACACGGTGGTGCGCGGGCGGCGAGGAGGACATGGGCAAATGCAAGTCACGTCGCCATAATGGGAGGCCACTAGGGCGCCAGCCCCGCCTCCGGACGCCACCAAGGAAGACAAATCTAAACGTGGGCGTTCAGTTATTTGTTTTAGTTTGCCATAACTTTAGTTGGTTTATCTAGCCCTCAGTACATATTGTCTTTTTATATCTAGCCATTAGTAGCCCGACATCCTCCACTCCTTTTTTTTTTTTTAATCTCTAGGCTAGCATGTGAATTATAGCTGATGGTAAAATGGATTAGAATAGGATAAGATTGTATGAATCTTCACTCTTTTTTTTTACACAAAAATCGAGTGGTTTAAGGTGATCGAAGAGAGTTTTTTATTCCTTTTTTATACAGTATATATACAATATAATATAGTAATGCTACACTATGACAAATTTCATCTTAAGAAAATAAATCTGGCAGCAAAAGATACTAGCCATTCATTCATCTTTTAATACTTAGTGGTTAACATTTTAGCTCATTTTTATTTCTCAATAGTTGTCTATACTCAATACACTGGTATTTCACCTTTCTATATAAGCTACGCTATCGTGCGCAGATGATATCATGAAATTTTCTTTTATAATCATTGCATTGTTTCTTAATTCCCGCAGCAACGCGGGGGAGATTCCTCTAGTACTAACTTATAATTTTGGCATTGTTTCAATGGAAAGAAAAAATGGCAATCACCTCACCTCCGTGGTCTACCTATATGCAATAGAAAAGGAAACTGCAATCAAGGAAAGCAAATTAAATGCTCTTTAAAAATCTCTCCTTCACTACCATGGCCCGTTGTTTTCTCCATGCAAAAACACCCATGATTTTCTTCCTTTTTTTGTGTGAGATATACTTAAGTCAATCAAGGAAAGTAATTGAAATTGAAAAACTATAAAGGAGCATTGAAATTGAAAAATATTTGTCACCTAAAAATCTTCTTACCCTCCTCGCCAACACTCTTTGATTCTGCACTGACATGTGGACCCATCGAGAAATGATAGCAGGACAAATGATACGCTCGTGTTCCCTCCCGCGATTTTTTTTTGACCGACAAAATCTTTATTACGCATCCGCATCGTTCTCCGGAAAAAACGCCGCCTATTCGTTTCCTCCTAGATTCAGATCCACGAAACCGTCTCCCCGTCTTGTGACCTCAAGCCGCTCGCCATGGTTTGAGAACGCCAAACCATCAAGGCCATGGAGCAGTTTTTTTTACTGAATACGCAAGAGTATTTTGTATCTTTGTATTAAAAAGAAAGAAGTTTTTAAGTAGGTCCGACCAGCACCTCGAACTACATTTTAGCCATAACAACTAAGGGATCCTTTGGCATCGACCTAAACTACCTAGGGCCTTTGGAGCCATGCCCCGACGGCGAGCTACACTACTAGTCCTCGCCTTGCAAGCTGGTAACAGGTGGTCGAAGGTCTCTGCATCTGCAACCAAAACATCACCCTGGAAGTAGGATTCGTATGACTGCTTTGCTGCAGAGGATGGCAGTGCTGATGGTTTCAGGAAACCCATCTTCCTCGTGAGCAATACTTTGCCACGTTTGGACGTTGGGATGTGATCCATCTTCTGAGTAGCAATCCGCCTACTTCAAAGGGGCTAGGTTTGCTTAGGCGGCAGCTTCTGCTTAGGAGGGGAGCCGATGAGGTGTGGTGGCCTCTTTACAATGACCTCCTTAGTGAACTTGGCTAGCCGCGGCGCCACTCCCTCAGAGATGGCGAGTCCTCACTGCTCATCTCCTTAGCACCACCCGTTGCAACCATTAGGGCAACACCATCCTTCCCGAAAGCAACAGCGCCCACCACATAGGTGACGATGGAGGCTGGTCTAGGTTCATCATGCACATAATAATGCTGCAGGTACTGGATATTCGAATGTTTGTGGTTAGAGTTGATTTTATAGAAGTAGCTTCCGTACATTTGAATCAGGTAGTGGCATATATATTCTTTTCACCTGTTTATCGAATAACAAAAATAGTGGAAATTAAAAACAAGACAATGTAGTATGATGTTAATGAGAAAATAAGTGCACATAACTTCAACGATGATCCTAAGGTCCAACTCCTAACTCACTAACTAATACAAATAACATAAGAAAAATAATGACACTGCAGTATCAATGAATTACATGTCGCGGGCAATTCCAGTAATGCAATTGAGATTGAGGCACAAGTATCTAAGGAATTCAGTTTAAAAGCCTCAATACGTCACAAACTCAACCCAACAAAAGACAGTATTCTACGATATATATTTCAGTGGAACATTGCAAACTCTGCAAAAAATTTTGCCAAAACATTGCAAGGCTAATTTCAGTGGAATCACCATAGTACCATGACAAAAACTTATCATTTAAATTAAACATCTCTGTTTTCACATGTTCGAACCTTTATTTTCTTTCTCCAAAATATATTGTATTAGCCATTCACTGATGCTTACCTGTCAAAATATTTAAAGGCCCTGCCTGATCATGATTCACACGGGGTAAATACCTAAGTCACATCAAGAAATTACTTGATGTTTTTGTAGCAATTTATTATGTGTTTGAATGTCATTCTAATAATGTTTTCCAAGCATTTCATGAGCAGGCATGCCTTTAAATATAGTAATATATGAGGAGGATTTCCCGCGCATTACCGTGCATGAAGGAGGAATATAAATGTGTTAGAATGTTAACCACTAATGGAATTAGGAGATGACCACACACGTTGGCATGAGAATTGCATTAATCACCGTTGTACAGGAACATGCACAATATATAGAGAAGTCAATGAAAATATATACAAAATGTCTCTTATCTCTAAGGAAATTACATGATGTTTGATAACAACTTATGCGTTTGAATGCCATTTCACAACAATATATGCAAACCATAAAAGTTTAATAACGTTGCCTAGCTTTTTCGTGCAAAGGCAGACCATTAAATATAGTAATACATTAGGAGGATTCTATGAGCGTTGTTGTAGGTATGTAGAGGATTATAAATGAGTTAGAATGTTAAGTTTTAAAGTAGTTAGGAGACATTTTGTTAGGCATGGCTGCTGCGGCATTTACTGGTGGCATGGAACTAAAAAGTTTTGAATGCAAGTTATTTGGGTGTGCACCTTTTTTCGACTGTGCACCAGTAACTGAAAATTAAGTCCATGCATATAACGCAGAATCTGAGTTTTCCTTGATAAAGGATGAAGTAATATGGCTAATTAAACAGGTGCATGAAGTGAATGTCATGTACTACAGTGGCAACTCAGCCAGCTATATATATATATATATACCCTGGTTTGGCCCTATGCAACATACAAACTTGCATTGGCCACAAGCGCACATACACAGCTCACAAGCAACACATAGAAATCTAAACCATGCAGCTGCTACGCCTTTCCTGCTTCCTCCTCGCCTACGTTGTTGTTGTCAACTCTATCCTGTTGTGGAGGCGGTAAAGGCAGCTACCGCCAGCAATGCTGTTGTTGTGGTGTCCATTGATGGGACAGGCAACTATAAGAGCATGGGTGCAGTGATCGCCGCAGCTTCGTTGAGAAGATCCGTTTGTGGTGTAGGCGAAGAAGAGAAAACAGGAAGTCATAGCAGCTGGGTGGTTTAGATCTCTATGTGCTAGCTTGTTAGCTGTGTATGTGTGCTTGCGGCCAAGGCAGGTACGTGCATTGCATAGGGCCGGGCCAGGGTATACGTATATATAGCCAGCTAGCTGCCACTGTAGTACATGCCATTCACTTCAGGCACTCATTTAGTTAGCCTTATTAATCCCTCCCTTTATCAAAGGAAACTTAGATCCTGCTGCTGCCTGAACTTGATTTTTAGTTACTCGTGCACTGTGGGTAGGAGGTGCCCACCCAAAACAACTCGCATGCAATACGTTTCGGGTTTTTATGCCACTAGTAAATGCTGCAGTAGCTGTGCCCAACAAAAATGTCTCCTAACTACTTCAAAGCTTAATTCGAACTTATTTATTGTCCTCCTTACACGCAGCAACGCCAGAGAATCCTAATAATGTATTACTGTATACTATATTTAATGGCCTGCCATATGCATGAAAACCTCGGCAATGTTATTAAACTTTTGTGGTTTGCAAATATTCTTGTGAAATGACATCCAAAGATAAGTTTTTATCAAAACATCATGTAATTTTTTTTTCCCCGATACGATACATTTTGTATTTTCATTAACTTCTCTATATATTGTGCACGTTCCTATATAGTGGTGATCAATGTAAATCTCATGCCAATCGGTGTGGTCGTCTCCTAACTCCTGTAGTGGTTACCATTCTAACCCATTGATATTCGTCCCTTTGTACCAGTGGCAACACATGGAGAATCCTCCTAATATAAACTAGCTGAAAACCCCGCACAACTATGCGGGCTAGCAAACTATTAATGTTTAGAAACACAATAATATCACACAATGATCATATAGAAGGATTTATATGATCTGTACTCGGCAAGTACTTATTTTGTACTATTCATGCACATACCCATAAAGTACATATAAGCCTGAATCATCATGGCATGCATGTAAGCAAATATGGTTCGTGTTGAATTCTGGTAGCAAAGACAATGCAGTTTAGGATACATAGGACTAGAAACATATGGATTTTTATTAACACCTGAAACAAACATATAAATATATTCATGACCAAAGGATGGTAAATTGCACGAATGCACCCATTTGCAAAGATCTTAGAGCAATTAACGCTGCAAGTCAAACACAACAAACAATCTAAAACTCCAATAAGACTATCCCCCACTAAGGGTTTATTTTGGAGTTCTCAGCCTTGATTGGTTCCCTCATCCGGTAACTAAAGGCGCGGATCTCCCCAAGATCCCGCGAGCTTCCTCTTCATGTCGCCGGCGACCGTCCTCCTCCTCCCGTCCGTAATGAAGGCGCACTACCCTCGCGGACCGTCCGCTCCACCTCCACATACCTCCCTCCATCCCCCGCCCCTTGCCAACTCCACTACCACCCCATCCCCCGGAGTGGTGCCGCCCCATATGCCCACCCTACCTGGTTCCAAATCCGATCCCCACCGTGAATGGGACCCCCTCACCACCCAAGGATCAGCCGCCGCAGCAGCAGGAATAGCCGGCAGGGGAGGCCAGGGAGGAGGCGGCGGCGGAGGATGGGGGAGGTGCCAAAGCTGCGGGAGGCGGGAGTAGCGGCGGTGTGCTGCGCCCGAGGCTATGGAAGTGGATGGGGGCTCGCGCGCGGTGATGCGGAGGTGGGCGGCCTCGGTGGAAGGCGGAGGAGTTGGCGTTGGGGCGGGGGACGCCAGGCCCCTCACGGCGACCGTGTCCCCGATCTCGGCTCGGCGATCGCCCACGAGCCTCCGCCACAAGATCGCGGCTCGCAAAACCTCAGGTGCGCATGCGTGGCTGAGCATCGCTGCGCTTCCGCTTCCATTTGTAAATTTGTTTGCGCCAGCCGGTGAGGGCGAGCAGCGGCGGCTGGCAGAGCTGCAGGCCGTGGCGGTGTCCAGTGGCGGCGGCGTGGGGTGAGCGTGCCGGGCGAGATGTACACGAGGAGGAGCGTGAGCTGCTGGTGGCGGTGTGGCGGCCGCTGGGCGGCACCGCACGCGCAGTCGTGCGGTGCAGCTACCGCGACCTGGCGTCGCAGGAGACGGTGACCGTGCGGAGCAGCCGCTGCTGCTGCCGCCCGCTCAGGGCGAAGCGAGCGTCCATTGTCGACGACGCCGCGCGACTGCACGGCCTATTCGTGGCAACGCGCGCCATGGTGACGGGCGATTCGCCTGCTGCCGTCGGCGCAGGCGCTGGTGCTGCAGTCGCTGGCGCCGCAGCAGCAGGAGGAGCTGGTGGGCGACCAAGACACGGAGCTCAGCGACCTGCGGTTTGCAGCGTTCCAACCGATCCGCGTCAGAGTTACTGTTGTTATTAATTACCCCCTTTATTATATACTATGAGTTATCAATTATGATGACATTAATGAACCCAAACAGCATTCATGCCCTTTGTGCCATTGTTGATCATTAGTGGAGTCAGAAGGGGAAAAATTTCATTTGTTCTCCATCTTGCTTCGTCCGCACCCCCCTGCACCCATTCTTCTGTTTTTATCAGCTCACCTGCTGTTGTTGTCATTACTAACTTTATTCATTTGGCCTGTCAGATTTTCTGAATTTGTTTGACCTAGATGGTAATCACCATGGACTATTGTTTTTGTTTATTTACAACTGAAAATAACATGCTTTTTGCCTGAACCACAATTGCATACAATAATTTTTTTTTCGAGATCACGCACTTCAGCGCGTTTTTCATTAAGCAGAGAAAACAAAAAAACCAAGTCACAAGAGTCTTACATGGTAACCAAGGTTACCACCAAACCCTACCAACTACCGGATCTAAAAATACTTTGGGATTACATTGTAACAAACATGCGACAAAGCACCGACAAAGCGAAGCACTCAGGCGGCCTCCAAACCCGGAAGGTTGAGGTCCAACATGGTCACATCGAAACCTCCCCCCAACAGTTTATTCAAGCGCTCACCTTTGCGCACCGCCATGTCCCCTTGAAAGCCACGCTGAATTGGGCCACAATGTCACCGGCACGGCGTTTTCATCCACCTGAACTCCGAGCTTCCCGCAGTGAGAACTTTTTGCCTGCATCGCGCGTTGGGCTCTCGGGCTTGGCCGCCGTCGCCAGCTCTTGGCAGTAAACCGGGGTTTGGCACGTCTTACCTTGGTTGCTTCACGAGGGGGTTGCGATTGGCGCACGACATCCGCCACCGGCATATCCCCGCACCAGACTTGGCGACCTCGGCCTCCGGCGCCATGGCGACAATAAGCGGCGGGAGGCGTCGAACGAAAGCATCGGCGGTGCGGGCGTCATCCGTAGTGGGTCAGCGGGGCGAGGTGGTAGCGGGAGGGAGTGTTGGTTCCCCGCCGGCGACCTCACCGCCCAAAGATCGACGCATCAACATCCGTGAAGGTAAAGGCGAACCACACGTGGCGCGAGGGGATCGGGGATCGACCGCCAGGTCCTCCCGGGGCATAGGGGCGTGCGGCGAGGAGGCCACAAGCTCATCAAGCATCGGGTCAACCCACATCACGGGTCCGCACCCTCGCCCCGATAGAAGCGCTTAGTGGGTCCCCGGTGGCACCGCGTGAGCAAAGTTGGCCACCTTGGATGCTGTCTACGCCGGGCGCCCGGGCGGCGTCGGCGGCCCGGCGGCGACGCTTGTGGACGCTCCCATCCCCACCCGGGCGGCACGGGAGGGGCCGCAAATCTCCCGAACTTGGCCCCGAGGACGGCGACGGTGAAGGGTCCCGCTATCCGGCCGCGACCCGCATGCACGCTCTCACCGGTGGCGGACCCCGACAACGAACAACGTGGCGGGAGTGGCACTAGCGGCAATGTGGTCACACGCCAAGCGGGTTGAAGCAAAAGGCCCACCGGCTCCGGTGGCCGCGGGGGGCGGCGGCGTCTTGGTGGTGCACGCCGGGCTGCGCCGTTGGCGATGGCGAACGGCGGTTTGAAAGCCATCGGCGTCGACATCGGGCAGTGGGGGCGTGGCCGCGGCCCAAGCCGAAGGTGCGCTTGGATCCTTGGCGCCGGCCGCGGACCAAGGCGATGTCGGCGCGAGGACCCGCCCGTGCAGCTCCAGCGAGCGGCGCTCGTCTCGGCGATGACGCCGCCTCTTCCCGGCAGGGCGGGCGTGTGCCCACCGCCTCCCGCACCCTACCGCCGGAGAGGTGGTCCGATAGCTTTGCGGGCAGCGCCCGTAACGACGGGCAAGTGGCAGCCTGGGCGAAGCTCATCGTCGCTGGGCCGGCGTGAGCATCGCCTTCCCGGCGGGAACTTGCCCCCGCCCGCGGATCGATGGTCGAGAAAGAAGGGTGGAGCATGCGGGGAGAGGGAGGACGGCAAGCGGTTGCCGAGGCGGACCTCCCCTGTGGCCCCGCACACATCTTCTTCCTCGCCGACGTCCTCAACCACACCCTTCAGCGCCAAGGGTCGGCGACGGCGTTGGAGACAGCGATGCTGCTAGCACCCGAAGGCAATGGCACGGGGGGGCTGATCCGGGAGGGGCGAGCGCGCGCGACCGGGGCAGCAGCTGGCGGCCACGTTGCCCGCACAACCGCCCTCCTCCAAGTCGTCGAAGCCGTCGTCGGCGGTGCGGCGTCGATCGCAGCTCGCCCCTTTGCAAGGTCCACGGCGGGACCCTGCGACCGGGCGAGGGGGTGCTGCCGCCATGGCCGTGGATCGCACGCCCTCGCCGTCGAAGGTACCAACGGCAGCGGCGAGGTTGACTCCGCAAGGTCTCCTCGGCAGTACAGCCACCCCCGATGGCGGCAGCGCGCCTACCACCTCGGCTGCGACGCGGCCCGGCCGCTGGTGGCATCGTCCTGCTGCGCTCCCGCACCGCCCTCACGCCGCGGGAGGGTCACGGGGACCTGCAGCCGGCCGAAGGCTGGCCTGGGGAGGAAGTCCTCCGGCGCCGTGCGCACCACGGCGCAGGAGCGCCCCCACCGGTGCCATGGATGGATAGATCAGCTCGAGGGGATCTCGGATCTGTGTTGGGGCTGGGGTGGGAAGGTGGCGGGAGCAGCGCCGGTGGCTGGCGGCCGGGCGGCGCCTTTTGTCGCCAACGGGAGGAAAGGGAGCGTCGGGAGGGTCGGGCGTTGTCATTTTGGTACTGGCCCTCTATGCATACAATAATTATTGTTGTCTATGCTTCAATCAAGCTTATCTGCGCTAATATAGTTATGGAATTTGATCATTTCTGTTTTTGTTATTCCTATGGTGAGCTAAATTACTGCCTCCAGTGTAATCCTTCTGATGTTTGTCTCTTGTCTCTATTCTGTAGATAATAAGAATTATGTGGAGCAATGGGTGTCTTCCCTTCAGAACTGACTTCTCCAGTTCCATTCTTACCTGACGTCAATGTATATACAGTATTGTTACATTCAATCTGTCATTTTCCTCATGTGTGAGAGATATAGATGAAGGAAGAGAGGAAATCCTAAGGGGAAATGAAGAGGATAGAATCACAGAACGGAACAACAGCAGTGGATTTTTTTTTTATATTAAAAAGGCCATCCAGCCAGCCGAACATGAGCTGATCCGGGCAGACGAGCCATCTCAGTCTTGCTTGCTTGGTGAGTGTTTGTTTCGAACAAGCTCCCTTTGACCAGTGTTGGATATGAATTATGTTAAGATTTTGGCGACGGTCGACGGTTCATTTTTGTGAAACTAATATTGCCTTCCGTAGCTAACAATTCAAAGACCTGTTTGGGTAGAGGGAGAATCATGGTTGTAGTGGGGATAGTAGATCCAAATTCTTTTGGTTTAACTAAATGTATATGTATCCAAATCCTAACAATGCACTACATGTACATCTTTATAATTGTTTCTTGATTTTTAGGCTACCTGTTTCTGCTGTATTTATGTGATATATATAACTAGCCTGCCCAGTTATCACATCAAGCCATTTTCATGATGACTATATCTATAATGAAGCTTGCATCTAATCAAATTTTTTCGTATTTTCTCTTGCATACCTGCAGCAACGCGCGGGGAATTCTACTAGTATATATCAATGCCCTGATGACATGTAGGACTTGGATCTTCTGGTTGTAGGGAGCAGAAAAACGTGATTAGTATAGGCATCGAATGGCCGAAATACACACCTGCATATTTGTGAAGATAAACACTGCCATCGAAATACACAGCTGCAATAGGTAGTGGATCTGCTCATCTAAGCCAAGGGGGTGGTTCTCCACTAGGTTTATGATCATTGGGTCAAGATCAAGATCCATATAGGGGGCTGGTTCAGATTCAGCTGCAATCCCATGGCATCCTATGGGATTTCATTTAGGTTCAGAACAAAACCTTCGTTATGAATGATCTGTTGCTGGGGCTCAATAAGTTGGTCTTGCTCATGCCCTCCAATCTAGTCTAGGTTCTGGTCCTGCTGGCCAAGGATCCCAATCCCCCTGTCCCCCATACTGATTCAGGTTCTGCATCTGATCAAGGTTCATGTCCATTTATAGATTGTCCCAGCCCCAAAGAAGTCAAAAGGCATAGGGTCTTCTAGGATCATGTTTTCTGGTAAGGGGTCTTGAGGGGGTGGCAGAACTCCAGGTTCCCTTTGCTGGAGGACTTCACACTGAATGGTCCAGTATTCACCCCCACTATATCAGGATCCTCATAAACAACAAACTATGGCACCTTGTGAATATCCTTGACTCTAGCTCTGACAAGAATACCAGCATGAGCTCTTTCATCGCAATTGGATTATGAAGGACTCTAGCAAAATCACTCTGGGACTAGTGGACATGGCTCTCGGACACATAGTATATGGGGAAATCTAGTAGCAATAACCAACACTCATGGTTGAACTCCGCAAAGCACCAGTTCTGACCACGGTCATGATTAGCGAACGAGACAGTGACATTATCATAAACATGAGGACTATTATCAACCATCCAATCTCTAGTGATTCCATCTCTGAGCCTGACCAGCACTTAATTGACCAAGACTAGTTGCCTGAATGTCTAGGTACAACACATGCATCTCGTCGTGCAAGAAATCTCTAATGACTTCCCTAACAGAAGCAAAGTGCATCGGATTACCAGGGACGGGGTCGATGGTGACGATTGCAAGATTCTCACTCCTCGCCGGCGGGCGGACCGGAGCGACCGCCCTTGACATCCGATGCCGATTGGGGATCTCTTGGTGCTCCAGGAAGTCCGGGATGAACGGAGCTGGGTCGACGCGTTGAAATGCCATGGAGGCTACTTCAGGTGGCTGGTTAAGGTCCGGCAATGGCGGTGGAGGGGGAGGGTTTTCTTCGTCAACAATGATAGTGGGAAGGCTGGCAAAGGGAGAGGAAGGGTGGGAAGGTGAGGGGCGTTAAATGAAAGCTGCTGGAAATAAGACGATAAACATGCAGCCCGTTGCTCCTAGTAGGGCTGCAGGGTGCCTCCTAGATTTTTCTCCAGCGGTGCTGCCTCTCTCGGGTATCGGCTGCTAGCGTCTCCCAATCCTAGGGGAAATGCCTTCACCATCTGCCTCCCCGTTGCAAGAGTCTGCCCCTGCAAGGAGCATTAGCCAACAATTTTTCCTCGCCCTCACATTGACTGAACCAAATCGTCAGCTGTGGGAGGTTCAACGGTAGCTAGATTATTGTCATTGACCCTGAGTAGTGACAGTCGCATGTGTATCCTTTGGGCTCAGATGCCAGTAAATGTGAAGTTATCTATGTAAACTATATGGATGGTGCCCACCAAATTGTTGAGATCCTCTCTTTGAAGCCATAGCAGCATATATATGCGTCCATTGGGCTGTGATACCTCAAACTGCACTACAAACATTGGATAGATGAAAGGCCTTAGGGAGCCGCCCACACTGTCGCTTCAGACATATTGCACAGCATGGGGGCCACCAGGATTAGAAATTACTTCTCTCTCTTCCTGTAAAACATGACGTTCTAAGGGGTGGTACCATTTGCACAAAGCAAGTCATTTTAACAAAGCTAAGCAGGTCTTGGACCCTAATGCCGTGTCGGTTCACGAGGGCAAATACTCACGCCATCTCTGTTGCCGCCATCGGCCCCGTGGGCGCTAGAACTCGTTGTCCGACTTCTGTCATACCGTTCTTGCCATCGTCCGACTACTTGGTGCCCGCTGGTAGCGGCCCGGTGGGCTTCTCCCATGCAAGTTGCTCCGTCGCTCCAAGCTGCTGCCTCCATAACGCCGCTGCCACAAGCTCTGCTCATGTAGCTCTAAACTTGTATTGACAGGGATTACGAAACACACAAATGAAAAACAAAAGGAATGCCGAGATACCATACCATGTGTCTCTCCCAGACGAACAAAACGTTGGATAGATCAAAAGGCCTTTGAGAGCCGCCCAAACTGCCAGTTGACGCGGCATGTGTGGCATCAGGATTAGAAATTACACCTTTTTGTGGTCCTTTACAAACGATACAGAAAATTGAAGTGCTACTAGTTGTTTGTCCCACGGTATTGTGTCCTCAAATTGTCAACTTGATAAATGATTCAATTGTAGACATGCTGATACAAAAAGGACTTAATTATGTGGTCATTGGATCTTCATTAATAAGGGCTTGTGGTATTCATTTTGTAAAGTATAATGGAGCTTGGCCTTCAAAAACCATGTTAAAAACCTTGGTTTGTGATCTACATCTATCCACTGTGAACTAATAAAGTAACCATTATAAAACTCTATGATTAAATTTCTTTGTTTCATGTGAGATGGGAACTTTTGCCATTTGCATGAACGCGATCAAGCAGCCATCATACTCATCTTCTTTGTCATCACAGATTTTGTTTGTGCCACCCAGAACTCAGCATGGCCTTTGAAGTTTCAGTCAAATTGCTTAGTCCTCAAATTTCCAACGAAGAATTTAATTTTCCATCTTATTATGAATAAGCGGTAGGAATAAGTTTTGTTTTTCATATTTTGTTATGTTCCGCCCAAAGCAAAAAAATGTTCCAGAAGTATAATCAAATAGATGCGGTGAAAATTGTTTCCAGAAACTAATTGACTGAGCTAGCTATATATAGTCATATGTAAAATACAGGCTCACATACTGCCGGGGCTTGTTGCTGGTCGATCATTCTTGCTGGCCAGACTTCCAAGAATAACATGCCATTTTCCTGTGCCTAGGAAATTTTTTTGCTACATTAAATTTTCTGCTTGCTCCTCGGACAATTTTTTTCGGTAGGCAAAATGCAAAATGCCTTACAGGGTAATATATAACATTGACGAGCAACCCCGCCCATAAGCGTTAAAACAGTTCGTTACTAAATAAATTGATCAATGTTGGACAGCTTTTCATGTATCCATTCCTGGCATCAGTTAGCCCAATAACCATTTAGGAGTTGCCAAAGCTGAGAGAACTTCTATTCAGGAAAGCAAGAGTTAACGCTGAAGGTAGAAATAATTCCATACTTTGTCACAAGTGGGTGTGGTGGAGCTACGGCTAGCGTGCTCATGCAAGACTTGAGTTTCGGAATTTGAATCCCAGCACTACAGGAATCCGGCTTCTTTGCGAGTGCAAAGAAGTTTGCCGAAAGTGGCAAAAGTCGGGCACTCGGCAAAGAGCATCTTTGCCGAGTGCCAAACCGGAAGCACTCGACAAAGACTACTTTGCCGAAGTGCCCGGCGCCGGCGATGTACAACACTCGGAAAACAATATATATATGAATTGGTGATATATGTGGTTTATGTGTATATATGAATGCTTATGGTACATGCATACGTGTATTTGCGGCAACAATCAACTTGACAGCAAAAATGAAACTCCCAGCTTTGCGAGTGCGCCAGCACGGCAAAAGCTGGGTACCCTCGCGAAGAAACTTGGCGGGTTTGCCGAAAGTGCGGGTGGCACTTTCGGCAAAATGACCATAACTTTGCCGAGTGCCGTTTGTATTGCACTCGGCAAAGTTTATTTATTTTTTTTAAAAAAAATAGTTTGCCGAAGTTCGACATTTGGCACTCGGCAAAGTTTTTAAAATATTCAAATCTTTGCCGAAAGTGCCCACGTTTGGCACTTCGGCAAAGAGGCGCCATATGTAACGTTCGACGTTGGTTTCGCCGCACCTAATCGACATGGCACTTTCGACGCTTTTGCCAAGTGCCCGACATTTGGCACTTTCGCAAAGAATGGTTTGCCGAGTCATTCTTTGCCGAAAAGCGCTTTCCGAAGTTTGGCACTCGCAAAGGCTTCGCCGAAAGTGCGCATAAGCCTTTATTTAAGTGCGCTCCGCACTCGCAAAGCAGCCATTCCTGTAGCGCGCGTAGACGTGTAGCAGGGGCATAATAAGGTCGGGAGTTAGAATCTCGAAAAGCAATGTAGGCCTTGTTTAGATGGCTAAAGTTTCTAACCTTTTTCCCACTTTCTCTCCATCACATCACATTAAATACACCAAAAGACATATGTTTGGAGTATTAAATATAGATTAAAAAAATAACTAATTACACAGTTTAGATTTACATTGCGAGACCATTCTTTTGAGCCTAGTTACTCTATGGTAGGATGATATTTACCACTAACAAACGAAACATGCTACAAAGGTAATGCGATTTGACATTCGGGCTAAATTTTAGCCATCTAAACAAGGCCGCACTCATGCACGCATTTTGCATGATAAAATAGCACGACCCATGGTGCATGGTCCTTCCCTGGTAGGTTTCTGCCAATATTTATTATTGTAGGCTATGCTGCCTACTATTGTTAATAAAGATATAGTACAATAAACATATGCAAAGGCACAGAAAGATATAAAGTTCAGTAAGTGTAGAGCCCCATCCACATGTACCGAGTCATCTATAAAATGACCTTGCATGTATATGTGTTTCAACTTTTACAAATCAAGGACGAGTCAAAGCCGTCGCATATACACTATGCCAGAAATCCCTAGAGCATGGGCAATAGCTAATCAGTGATGTGTCTTGTTGACCCGCGTCTTTGATAACATATTAGTGACGTGTTTTGTTTTAGTGTCACTAATCAAGCTTTCACTGATAAGCTTTTCTGGCATATAGTGATATGTTGGACGAGTCAATAGAGAACTCCCTGCAGACAAGGCTAGTAGACATAATTAGTGGGTGGGCACCACTACTACAAAAATCTTACTAAGAGAACGCCCCCTTTTGCAATAGGGGCGGTTCATTTTCGAGCAGCCCTATAGCGACTACACCATACTGAGCCGCCTTACAAGGACTACTCGTAGGGCTCTCAATATAGAGCCGCCCCTACTATTATTAGGGGTGGTTTAATCACCAAATGCCCCTAATGTAGTCGCGGAGAGGGGCAGCTCTATATTGAGGCCCCTACGGTGAGATCCCCAATTTTGAAAACGAGACACTAAAATTAAAAATTGTAAAATCACCTCCGGATGGAAAAACTTCCTACATATGAAATGTAGATCTCGAAAAGTTATGAAACTTTGTAGTTGACAACTTTTACTTTGAAATCATCTAGTCATGCAAAAGTCGTGGTTCGAATGTCTTAAATTTGAAATTCGAATTTCGTAAACGACCTCGGACGGAAAAACTTCCTTCATATGAAATGTTGATCTCGAAAAGTTATGAAACTTTGTAGTTGACAACTTTTTACTTTGAAATCATCTAGTCATTCAAAAGTCGTGTTCGAATGTCTTAAATTTGAAATTGAATTTCGTAAACGACCTCGGACGGAAAAACTTCCTTCATATGAAATGTTGATCTCGAAAAGTTATGAAACTTTTTAGTTGACAACTTTTTTACTTTGAAATCATCTAGTCATGCAAAAGTTGTGTTGAAATGTCTCAAATTTGAAATTCAAATTTCGTAAACGACCTCGATGGGAAAACTTTCTACATATGAAATGTAGATCTCGAAAAGTTATGAAACTTTGTAGTTGACGACTTTTTAGTTTGAATCTGTTTAGAGTCTCAAATACTCAATTTATACTCTCGGATTTTATAATATGTGGGGATCCCAAATGGAATATAGACACAAAAGACTTGTGTAGCGCAGTGGTGGGGACTCTCATGCGGCCGAGAGGTCTTGTGTTCAAACTCCGAATTGCAACAATTGCGAAAAACTCAAAAAAAGATGGAGACATGGGATGGTGTGTGGTTGACCGGGGGGCCTCCGCTGATTAAAAAAATGTTTTAGTATTTTTATTTGGATTTTGAAAACGCCATTTCTGAAATAACTATAGGGGCGGGCTCTGCAAAATAATCGTAGGAACGGAAGATTAGGGGGCGGCCGGCAAAACCGCCCCTACAGAGGCAAATCAGCCGCCCCTATAGCAAGGTTATGTAGTAGTGCACGAGAGACATTAGGATCACCAATTCAACGATGACGACTGGTGTCACTAGGGCCACTTCTGTGTTCACATAGGATCCTGTGCAGCTCAGCTCAGTAAAGACACCTTGGACCATAGAGAAAGCAGCATATGGCTCTGTGCTGCGAATGGAATCAATGAGGTGATTTGCAAGGTTTGCACAAAACCTAAGTTTCGTATGCACAGCTGCCACACTCAGCAAACGTGTTTCCAGAAATAAACAAAGTGGTTGAATATCTAGTTATTTAAATTAGTGTTTATTAAGTATTATTAATAATTTAAATAGAGCAAGAGAGAAAAGACTAATAGCCTAGCCCGCTTTTAGAATTGTAAACCCCTCATATGAATGAGGGAAGACTACTGAGAACAATCGGAAAAGAATAATTTAGGTTTTCTCCCTAGGTTTTGCCTTCTAGCTGCTGCCACTCCCCGCGCCCGCGTGGCGCGCCGCCACACTCCCCGCCCTGGTGCGCGCCGTGCCCCCTAGGGCTGAAGATCGAAAGCCACGTCATGCACCTCGCCAACCCCTCTCATTGGTCGGTTAGGGCGAAGCCGTGACAGGTTAGTATCCGGAGACCGTGACGATCCGATGGCTTCGATTAGAGCATGCAATTCATGGAGGACCTTCGAATCGACATCAACGAGTACATCGTGAGTCGTGGAGGCCAGATCACGATCACCACCCTCCACCGAAAAGTATGTACCTCTGTCAAAACGCTCTCCCTTCCTGTGGACAACGACGACTACTTCACTATCTGCTGCGCTACAGTGTCCACAAATCTCCATTCGACTGACACCAATGAGCAGCCCCTCGATCCACCCAAACAACAGTTCAACACGCTCAAGATGATTTTCTCGGAATACGATGGTAAGGGCGATCCTGCACATTGGTTATATAAGTGGCATAAATTATTTTCTGGTCCAGGACACAAGGGGAGATGATCAGATGCAACTTGTCGCTTCCACCTCCACGGGAACGCTCTCACTTGGTTTATTCGTTGGAAAAAAAGGAACTGAGAAATCCAACTTGGCCTCAATTTCCTGAAGCAATCACGAGACGCTTTGGTTCTCCTATGGAACACAATCATCTCAGCAACCTTATTGACACACACCAACTAGGTGAATTGGAAACCTACACCAACAAATTTCTTGGCAAAATAAATAAGGTACAACGCCTCTTAGCCCAACATTTATTACTGTAGGCTACGTTGCCGACTATTGTTAATAAAAATATATATAGTACAACAAACATATGCAAAGGCAGACACATAAAACGGTCAGTAAGTGTAGAGCCACATCCACATGTACTGAGTCATCTATAAAATGACCTTGCATGTTTCAACTTTTACAAATCAAGTACTATTCAAAGCCGTCGATATTTGCTTGATGAGTCAATAAAGAAAGAAGCATTAGGATCACCAATTCAACGATGACAACCGGTGTTCCTATGGCCACTTCTATGTTCACGTAGGATCCTGTACACCTTAGCTCAGCAAAGACACGTTGGACCAGAGAGAAAGAAGCATATGGCTCGGTGCTGCGATTGGAATCGACTGTGTGATCTGCAAGCTTTGCAGGAATCCTGGGTTCGGTATGCAGCAAGAGTGTGGACCGCGCAAGAAAAGTGAATGAACATAGTCTTGAACAGTTTAGCTAAAAAGCTTAGTGCGGCCTAGTTGAGCGCATGAACAGATCAAGTGGAGAGGATGAGATGATCCAAGGAAGCCAGGTCGATCCAGGCCAGACACGTGCTGGCTGTAGGTTATTTAATTTAAGATGTTTGTAATGTTTTTAAAGAGGTGTCGAGAGCAGGATTCATAGATTAATTACAACAGAGCAGAGGTGCTAGAAAATGCTTGTCTGTGACCATAATATATTAGCTTAGGGGAGACATAAAGGGATGATTGAACTGCGACCTCCATTGTGCCTATAAAATGAAATGCCCCTATGCCTTTTCGCCCCCTGCTATGACCAATAGCTGAAAGTGTGAAAGCAGAGTGCGTACCATCAGTGCAAAGACGAGAATGCCTGAGAGATGGAAGAAAAAATGCTCAGAAAAAAAATCATGTATCGTCGATGGACCATATGCACATTCCTGATAGTGAGATGTAATAGGAATTTTGGTGGAGCGTAATCACGCTGGTTCATCTGGATTTCAGCAATGTGTGCATCCATTGCATCATTACCAAGCTGCTTTATCAACAGCAACCCTATAAACAAGATGTTGGTGGATAGTGGCGCTCATATGAGTTTAATGCCATATTCATTTTATAAGAATCTAGGAAGATCTGATGAAGACTTAATCAAAACCAAGAGGAAGACCAAAGGTGTTGGAGGCAGTATTCCGGCCAAGGGGCTTGCTTCGGTGAGGCTTTTATTTGGGAGCAAAACATTGACCACCACCTTCTCCATCGCAGAGGTGGAAGAGAGCTATAATATGATTCTTGGGCATGATTGCATTCATAGCAATATATATGTGTGCCCTCCATCTTGCACCAGTTCCTCATTCAGTGGGTGGATGATAAAGTTGAGACTCTTCATATAGATACATTGACCTATGTTGTGGCCGTTGCCCCTCTGCTTGGGTGGCATGGTGATATGATTTGTTGGTCAGGGAGAAATCTTACTAGCTTTGAGACCATAGAGGAGGTACTTCCCTTATTAATAAACTAAGATTGTATGAGTTTTTAGATATAATGGAACAAAGTTACAACCAAATAAAGATTATTGTAGGTTTCGGTGTTTATTATGGTGTGCTATTTATTAATCCAGTTGGTCACTACCTTGGAACCGTCCACGTCGCCCCCACACGTGGTGACCCGGGCAGAACCCTAGCCGCTGCCTCTCCTCAGCCATCTCCCATCCCATCTCTGGCCATGCCGCTGCCGGATAGGCTGCAGTAGGGCCGCCGCGGCGATCTGAGGATGGCGGGCTGCATCTGCCCTCGGTGTTGTGGTGGCGCGGGGATGGCCCGGGACTGGCGGTGCGTCGGCTCACACGGGCTATGTGGGGCTAGGCGAGGATGCCCGCGAATTCGCCGATGGCGCCGACCCGGCGGTCCGGCGGGCAAGGGGGCGGGGTTTGTGGCTTTCCACCTGCGGTGATCTCCTCCCTACTCGCATGGTGGCGTGAGTCGTCCCTAGCTGTTCCTATGCTTGGGCGACCGGTTGGGGTCCGTGCCGCCCGGATCCAACGTTATCCGGGCGTGGAGCGAGACCATGGTGGGGAGTCCGTTCTAGAGTTCTCGGACTGCGGTCGACTTCCATGGAGGTGGCGTGCATCGGCGGAGGCTGGCGGAGTGTTGTGTGGTCGGCATGCGGTTCCATGGCGCTTAGTAGGTGGCTTCGGTGGGGTCCTTCCTCACCCTTCGGTGTTGTGGCGGCGCCAGTGTGTTGATCCGGCTTCCGGAGCCGGGACCCTGCAGATCTTGGCCCGACCAGGCCGTTTGCAATACATTTGCGTTAGTGGCATCCGCCCAAAGCGGCTACGACGGCGGCCAAATCAAGACGGCTGCGGTGGCGGGGTAACTCATTGGCGAAATCTAGTTTCGGATCGATGGAGTAATGGTACGACTTTTGGTGGGCGCTAGCAATGCTGCCATGTTTTGACAACGAGAGGCGCCGCTGGTGCCACATTTCTCATTGAAGGCTTTATTTCAATATCCGTCGAGGCGAAAACCCTACGCCGGTTACCTCCGGTGGGCGATGATGGTGTCTTTAGATGTCATTTTCTCTTTGGAGACATCACTTTTGGAAGATCCCTTGGGTTGTCGGCTTTGGTGTTGGCATCGTTGTGGTGCCGAGCAAATACCGCTTCTTTTCGTGTCGTTGCCGAAAAATACCGAGTCACCAATGTGTGTGTTGGAGATGTATGTTTTTTCCGTCGGTTTTTCTTTTCTCGGTTGTAAATAAAGTGTTATCTGGTGACTTTTGTCTTACCTGAAACATTGGTTACCTTTTATAACTAGTATAATGCCCGCGCTAATGCTACGGGGTCATTTTAGGGGTGCACATGAAAAATTTAAAGTATACACAAAACTTGTATATGCTCACCTTAAATATTGTTCAGATAAATGGATTATAATGACAATTGTCCTAGATCCATTTTCCATGTGTAGCCTTGAACCGAAGTACTTTTAGATTCAGAAGAAGAAAAGGGAACACCTTCAGATTTGTGCAGCTATTTGCAACTGCATACAGGGATTCATCTGTGATAAATGTTCCACCAATGTTCAGCTGCTGCAGAGAATTAGCCCTTGAAACCTACAGGGTGGTTTGACAAAACCACAATTGTTATGATGGCAATTAGCACATGTGCATACAGGGTTAAGAAAGTTATAATGGCATCTAACGCCTCAAAGGACACACCTGAAAGCAATTGTCGAACTTTCATCATTCTAAATATTTTGCCGTTCTTAAAGCAACAACCTAGACTAACGTGATAGATCATGAGAAAGCAAAGCAACACAAGTTACGCTAATCTGACACCATATAAATTTTGCATATCAAAGTTTAGCTTGAAAAGATAAATCAGCTTAGCTAAGATTGGTTTACAACTTTGCATACCACAATCCATATAATGGCCGAATTATGACTCCAGGACCTGATTTCCCATGTGGGAAGAGCTCAAAATTCCCAAAACAGTGAAGGTACATCACAAATATACATGCAGTTTTTCAGTCATAGCACAAGTAACCATGTTTCATTCATATACTCTATGCTATGACGTAATGATACCCGATGAGCAACTTTGGGATGCTCTGACAGTCTGGTTTCCTTCGAAACTAATTGTCAGTGATAATGTCAACAGATAATAACAAATTCATAAGTATTGTAGGGAACACTTCTGAACGTCCCATACATTCACACTTGTCATGAAGGAAAAATATATCTTACCTGTGATAGTTTCAAAGTAGATTGTGGTTTCATCAGGTTCCTGAGATCAAACTCCATAAATCAGCACTGTGCAATTCCTAAAAAATTATGTTAAATGACAGAATCACAATATCTCTACAAAAGGAAATTACCGCAGACTGCATCCTAGAAGCCTTTACATTCTGATGACAATAAGAAAGCGCAATGCATGCTTAAGCGCCCTGACAAACAAATTCAGGGAATTCTGTTGTGTGTATTTGTGATCGTATAAGTAATTGATTGATGCAATTTACTAAGCAGCAGATAATGCTGTGAAAACATAGTCAATAAGACAAAAGCTTGTCAAGAAATAGGTAATTACCTCCATCCATTTAATCAAAAATATTGCTTTCAAATGATTGGGGTTTTTTGGCCATGCACGATACCCCATCAATATGCCCATCCATAGCTCTGATACAGCTTAGCAAATATTTGTACAAAGTAGAGCAGAAAAAAATCATAGTTTCTACTATCTGCACAAAATAGAAAGTATAGTAGTGAAACAAAACATGAATGCAGGGAAGGAGGAAGTGTCATAACTTCTCTTGACTACGAAGCACTGGATCATAGTTGCGGCCTCGTCCTCCTCTGAGCCACCGCAGCTGCCTCGTCCTCCTTGGAGCTGGCGCCCATATGTCGAGGTGTCAGCGGGCAAGCACACAGGCAGCAGCGTTGAGGCTTCTAAATCCTTGTTTTGGATTTAAAACTAAGTCAACACATTCGACTCCACTGCTATGTGTACTTGTAATCAGGCACCCCGTCATGCCCATATGCTGCACCTAGCTAATTTCTCATATTGACGCACAGAATTCAACTGAAAAGAGAAGTTGGAGAAATTATATCGATGAACTGAATTCACTTACCGGCTTACTGCAGGGACTGAACTGAATTCAACTGAACTGGACGTGCAAGAAATTCAAATAAATTAATTTAGAGCTCTTGCGGATTCAGAGTCGAACTGCTTCGCTTACCCTCCAGGCTCCGGCTATCACCGAAAAGCGGTCCTGTCAATCCCGCTTTCAGATGATGCAGCGGTCCTGTCATAGAAGAACGCGATCCTGTCACCGAAGAACGCAATCCTGTCGCCCTTGGCCACAGCCGCCATGAGGTGACTCTCGTGATGAGATCGATCAGCGCAATGAGATGAACGTAGTCGCTGTGGTTCGGTGCTGAGATGTGCACCCTCCCAGAGGCCGTTAGATTTGCTTTAAGATTCGTGCACATCCCAGCCTATAAACTATAGACTACCCACCAAATTGAACCCTAATCTCTATATTAAGCCCTTAACCCTAATGTCTATATTAGTCATGAACCCTAATCTCTATTTTAAGCCATGAACCCTAATCTCTATGTTAAACCTGCACCCTAATCTCTATATTACGACCTTAACCCTAATCTCTATGCACGGATCTTAAAGCAGATCCAAGTGTCCGACGGGTGCACATCTCGGCAATCAACTACGCATTACCTTAAGGCGCAATGAGATCGACGTCCCGACGGCGGTACCACGCTAGGGCTCCTGTCGTGGTTCCATCCGCCAACGCAATCCCGTTGTTGGCGGCCGATGAGAAGGCGCCCCGCCCCTTGATCGAACGCGTTAGCGACGCGACTGCGAGGCGCCCGCCGCCACCCATCCCGCCGTTAGCGTGCCGATGAGGAAGGCGCCCGCCGCCGACCCGAACGTTTGGCGTCGCGAACTCGCAGAAGGCGCCCGCCGCCGCTAATCCCGCCGTCGGGCGCTGTTCCGTCAAGACAAAAGTTATCGCGTCGCCCCTGAGGGGAGCCGCCTTGTCGCTGCCGTGATCTCCTCGCCGCCCGAGATCGCTATATAGATCGCCGCGATGACGCCGCCACCACGGATCGCCGTGGCCGTGGCGCTCGAACGGTTTTGTTTATATTAATGTGTTTTTTATTATCTTTTCTTCTGTGCTTTTCCGTGCTTCAACAGTGGTGGAACTACATTTGTTTTCGCGGTGATCACTACGGCCGTCGCGTGGGAATGAGAGGGTGTAAGACATCTGTGACAAACTTTCAATCCCAGCCCTTGGTTGTTCAATCCGACGGACGGTGTTGCTTGTGCCAAAAATAGAAACAACTGTGCCTAAAATAGAAACCACTGTGCCATTTGCATCCTCGACCGAGGATGACTGAAGCCAGAAATTTAATATTTCCTTTATCTAAAAAAACTATTTTCTTCTGATTTTTTTCTTACTAGAAGGACCATAATAGACAGCACGCACAGGTAGTAGGCTAATAATGGTGCACACATGTTGCTTGCCTGCCTATAAAATGGGCCTCATCTGCAAGTTTATAGGCAGATGAAGAAATACCGTGTGAATGAGAAATGATGAGTGAGCATGCCTTTCTCCCAAGTTGTTGGTGTTAGCTGGGCATATGAAGCATTAGGAATCAAGATGGAAAGGAAAAGGAGAATTATGTTTCTTAGATAAGAAATTCTCGGTGTTGATAGCTGGCCGAGATGGAGCTAACTCTACAAAAGGCAATTTCACGCCGAGATGCAGCTAGATAATGGAAATATTGCAGCTCATCCAAATACCAATCCACAATGATCTGGAACACGAGCTGAACATGCATGGTGTCCTGCTGCCAAATATTGCATCTTTTTTTTTCTGTTCTTCTCTTCATCTCATATATATTATTTGAGCGTGGTTATAGGGCTAGTTGTGCCCGTATATGCGACTCTGTGACACGCCCGCCTTGTATGGGGAGTGATTTTGGTGTAGGGTGGGAAGACAACACGACTCTAAAAGGACACTTCCTTAAATTCAGCTAGTTCGATCAGCTGAAAGGATCGATAGACCTGCATATATTTTTAGTGCATTTTAAACTTTGCAACCATCCAACTTATTAAAATTCATTAGCTCGCACCATTTGTTCCAACTAACACTTATTCAAGTTGTGCCAACAAGCGCCTGGAACCACCTATAAAAAATGTTTTGCGATGGATCACATCGTGTGAAATCAATTTCTAGATGTCACTCTTGTTTCCAACTGGCCCTAGAAATATTTGCCACTTTTTAGAGGTGGTCTACCTCTTCAATTTCCTGTGGTAGGTAGTTCACTCACTTAACTCACTTATTATTTTCTGGTAGCCACTGCAATATATAACATTATAACTATCAGCACTGGGTAGTAGCTATGGCTAAATAAATGGACGTCCATTGCGACACAGCTTATATATGAAACTCCAATGAACTACAAAAAAGAATTGAGAATCTTAGTTACATGTATTTATCCGTTGTGAGGTACTTAAGTCATCGGTATAAGGCAACTTCCTAATCGGTAATCTGCATTTTTGGCATTTTGGCATGTGAAGTATTAGGAATCATCATGGTAGGCAAAGAGTTTGTCTGCAACAGCTTTACCACAACACTGGCACGAGGTCAGCAGGAATAGGAGCTAGCGGAACACTGAAGCAAGGGGGATGGCCGGCAGGGACAAAGGCAGAAAAAAATTTAGGTGGGGCTTAGCCCTTCTAAATAAAGTTAGTACCTCTTAATCTCTATAATTAGACACAAAGTTTAAGGGAGAGTTTAGAAGAGCTCCACATGTCTGGCATGCGTAGGTGGGGCTTGAGCCCGGGCAGCCCGGGTGCTGGCTCCGTCGCTGATGGCCGGCCCGGTTTCAGCGACAAGGCCCAGTTGCTAGGCTTCCATGGCTCAGCGGGATTGTTTGGGTAGTCAGTCCTCTCATGCCATGAGTTCGTGCAGGTCATTTCCGTTTCAGAGGAGGAAAAAACCATCAAAGATGTAGACAGGCGGTCAGGCGTAGGAGATGCAGAAGCAAAGCAGCAAGGCAGTGGTGCCGGATGTGGTGTCTGGGAGGTTGCGGGGACGTGGCACGCGCCAGTCGCCAGCGGCCATAGACATGCCTAGCATTTCTTTGAGACAGAGAGACAGATCATTGTCGCTTTTGAGGAGGCAAAAAAATGAAGATTTCTTTGCCGAGAGCTCATTGTGCGCACTCGGCATAGAAGATTTCTTTGCTGAGTGTGGTCGTATTCGTGCTCGGCAATGATTTTTGTAAAAAAAAAAATAAATATATTTTTTGCCGAGAGCCCTACGGTGTGGCCATTGGCTAAGTTATTTTTTTTTTAAAAATAAATGTATCTTTGCCGAGAGCTGGACGACGGTGTTGACAAAGAAGAAGCAGTGTAACTGCAATCACATGTAATTGCAGTTAACAGCTACTTTTATTTTCTGAGAGGGAAGTTGGGCCATCGACAAAGGTTTTGCCGAACGGAAGTCTAGCTGGTGCTCGGCAAAGGCTCTCTCTCCTACGAAAAGTTCCCCGGAGGGCCTTTGCCGACGCCACGGTACACTTCACCTCGGCAAAGCCTTTGCCGAGCGGAGTACCACCTTTGCCCAACCGACCCGCTAAGCAAAGGACCAGCCTCCTATAGTGAGAGGTTGAAGGATGTGTATATCAGTCCTAGGATCTACATCTGGGATAGAAACCATTGCCCGAACGAAACATTGTAGATCATTTAAAAAAATGCCACTTCCCTTATATATATAAAATAAGATTGTAGTAGTTTTATTTTTTAGTAAAACAAGATTATAGCAGTTTTTAAATAATGAAAAAAAAGTTACTGCCAAAAATAAGATTGTAGGTTTCGGTGTTTCTTATGGTGTGCTATTTATTGATCAAGCTCGTCTTTATTTTCTTCTGAATTTTGTCGTACTAGAAGGACCACAACAGACAGCACGGTTAATAATGGCGCATATGTTGTGTGCCTGCCTATAAAATGGGCCTCATCAGCACGTTTATACTCATAATACGAAATGCAATGTGAAAGAGAATGATCAGTGAGCATGCCTTTGTCCCAAGTTGTTGGTTTTAGCTGGGCATATGAAGCATTAGGAATCAAAATGGCAAGGAAAAGAAGAAGAATCGTTCTTGCATGGGGAATTCTGGCCGTTGATACCTAGCTGCGATGATGGAGCTAACTCTATAAAAGGCAGCTTCACGCCAAGCTGCAGCTGGCTGACGGTATATTGCAGCTCAGCCAAATAGCGTTCCACAACGATCTGGAACACGAGCAGAACATGCATGGTGTGCTGCTGCCATATTGCATCTTTCTTTGTGTTCTTCTCTTCATCTCTTATATATTTTGATTCAGTGGTTTTAGGGCTGTGCCCATATATGCGACTCTGTGACAGGCCCACCTTGTACAGGGAGTGATTCTGGTGTTCAGTGGGAAGACAACACGACTCTAAAAGGAACACTTCCTCAACATTCAGCTAGTTCAGCTGAAAGGATAAACCTGCATATATTGTAGTATAACTATTTACATGTATAATGATGGAATGTGTGCGTATGCGATTGAGTTCAACAAACCGCTATGGACATCACGTATATACATGCTAGAGCAAGTGAGGAGAGCACCTGGCAATACATGGGAGCTCAGCAAATGTTCCGAATCAACCGCAATAGCTTGAAGCCTATCATTTTTCGGTGCCTCCCGCTCTAATGGAAGCAGAGGTGGTGCATTTTGTTTGGGAGTAGAGTATTAAAGCCGACATTTATCAAAATATAGAAAATAATTATGGTGAACATTTGTTCATGTACGTGCATTTGTCGTCATTGTTAGTGCAGAAATAATTTTTTTTTGAACAAATCACTTTTTGTTGTTCTATACGTGTTGGATCAAGTGTCCGTTTGATCATGAAAAAAAAAAAGCTACATACGAGTTGCCTAAAAGACCTTAGTAATCCAAACAATACAACTTATATTTGTAGCACATTTTAAACTTTGCAACCGGCCATCCAAACTATTAGTGGCTTAAGCTAGAACAAATTAGGTAGTTCACTCAGTTATTGTTTTCTAGTAGCCACAGCAATATATAACATTAATTATAACTATCACCACTGGGTAGTAGCTATGGCTAAATAAATGGACGTCTATTGCGACACTGCCTATATATGAAACTGCAATGAACTACATAAAGAATTCTGAATCTAAGTTACATGTATTTATCCCTTGTGAGGAACTTAAGTCATCGGTATAAGACAACCTCCTAATCGGTAATCTGCATATTGGCATTTTGGCATGTGAAGTATTAGGAAACATCATGGTAGGCAAAGAGTTTGTCTGCAACAACTTTACCACAACACCGGCACGAGTTCAGCAGGAAGCGGAGCTAGCGGAACACTGGAGCAAGGGGGATGCCCGCCCGGTTTCAGCGACAAGGCCCAGTAGCTAGGCTTGCATGGCTCAGCGGTAGTGTTTGGCCCGGAGAGGTGCACTTAGTATTGTTGTAAAGGTGACCAGGATTTTGTAAACCGAAACAATTGAAATCCTGTCATCACCATCTTTGCTGGTTCTTCAGGTCATCTTCCGTCCCTTTTAACAAAGTGCAATATCACTATTGGCAGCGAAATTGTAGGCATTGATGGCACGGTTGACCCTACTACCATAAGGCTTTCATATAAATGGCATAGAGAATTACAACAGCAAAATGAGCGCTGACTTGTAGGGCAAGGTCCTTGTTTAATAGACTCCTGACTCGACAATGCCACTGTTAAAAATCAGAAGGAATTTTATCACCTCTCTAGAAAATGATCATCAAATTGCAATAACAGATCATAGAGAAAAGGCAGATATGATTTGGCTGAGCTTCAAGGACAGATTGGGAACCTCCAACTTTACCACCATCAGATACAACATCCCATCTTTTCTTCCCAATTGTACCAGATCTATCTTCTCTGGTTGAGCCTTTCTGAAAGAGGAAATTGATAATGTAGTTAAGCATTTACCCTCAAATAAAGCCCCCGGTCCGGATGGCTTTAACACTGATTTTGTCAAAAAAATGTTGGCATCCTATAGCACAGATTTTTATAATTTATGCAATGCCGTCCATGAGAACAATGTATGCTTGCAGAGTATTAATGTTTCCTTTATTACATTGGTACCAAAGAAGGATGATCCTGTGCAAATTTCAGATACAAGCCTATCTCTCTACTCAATACCTCTATAAAGCTTATCACAAAGCTTTTGGCTAATAGGCTTCAGAGAGTTATTCCCTCTGTTCTCCACAAGAACCAAATGGCTTTATTAAAATAGATGTATTCAGGACTACTTAGCTTGGGCTCGAATATCTCCACACCTGTCACCGTGAGCAAGAAGGAATTGCTAATCCTAAAACTAGACTTTGAGAAAGCATTTGATAAGGTGGAACATGAATTTATGCTTCAAATCATGGAAAACAAAGGTTTCCCAAAACTCTGGCTTCAATGGATGAAATCAATTTTCACTTCGGTAACTCTTCAAGACTCTTAAATGGGGTTCCCGGAAAGTTTTTCACTTTGTACAAGAGGGGTTAGACAAAGAGATCCTCTATCCCCTTTACTATTTGTCTTAGCAAAGAGATTTTCTTCAAACAATTTTGAATGATGCAAGGTCAAGGCAACAATTGAGTCTTCCCATCCCACTTTCTCATGATTTGGATTTCCCCATTCTACAATATGCAGATGATACATTAATCTTTATGAAGGCTGATCTCAATGAATTGAGTACTCTAAAAGACATCCCCGACACCTTTGCTCTCTCTTGAGGTTTAAGGGGTCAATTTTGATAAATCCCTAATGATCCTAATCAATGTCACACCTAAAAGGCTGGATGTGCTCTCACAACACTTTGGATGCTCTGTTGGCCCCTTCCTTCACCTATCAAGGATTACCCCTCAGCATTACTAAGCCTACATTTGCAGACTTACGGCCTTTGGTAACTAAATGTGAAAGAAGATTAGTTGCCTTCTCCGATTATCAATGAAGCCGAAGACTCCAACTCACCAATGCAGTAATCTCAGCACTTCCCACCTTTGCTATGTCTACTTTCCTCTTCCCAAAAGAAATTGCCAAGCAAATTAATAAGTATAGAAAACATTATTTTTGGAGAGGCTCGACTTGAACAATAAAAAGCCTCCAAAAGCAGCCCGGCCAATGTGTTCCCTACCAAAAACCGAGGGAGGTTTAGGTATCATCAACCTTGTATGTACATAACATCAGTCCGCTTCTTAAATTTCTGCATAAATTTTATAACAGATTGCGCTTACCTTGGGTCCAGCTTGTTTGGAACAAGTACTACTCTAGAGGCAACCTTCCTTCGGACGACAACTTTTCGAGAGGTTCATTTTGGTGGAGAGATGTCCTAAATCCTTGAACAATTACAAAGGTATGGCAATCGTCAACATAAAAGATGGGAAATCATGTCTTCTCCGGCATGATCGTGGAATGGAACGAAGACATAGCCAATCATTTCGAGCTCTATTCTTTTGCAAAGAATCAACTCATCTCCTTATTCTAGGCAGCAACAATTGAACATTTCTATGAGCTCTTCAACCTCCCTCTCACTCCCCGAGGCCCATGCTCAATTCTCGCTCTTCAAGATATCAGTATCTAATTTGGATATTCAGTCCAATAGCCAAAATACTCGGATACCCGGACTTATATTTGGGGCGAGCTTTTTCTCTTGTTCAAAAACTTCTAAGCATCTGATTGGTACAAGGCAGGTTCATGATGCATTTCGATGGTCTGTGGAAATCTTGCTATCAAAACAAAAGGAAACTCTTCTTCTGGTTGGTTTTAAGTGATCGGTTAAGCACTAGAGCGTTTTTGAGGAGAAGAAATATGGCTCTCCCCGATTACTTTTGTGTTCTCTGTAACTTGTGTGTTGATGAGGATTTATCTCACCTGTTATTCGATTGCCCCTTCTCCCAAGCATGCTGTTACTCGTTGAACCTATTTATTCCTCCTGGTTTGTCTACGGGAGATACAATTGCTGCTCTCAAGATCCAGCTGCAGGTTCCTTTCTACATGGAGGTGATAATCACAATTTCCTGGGCAATCTAGATGCTTCGTAACGATGTGATTTTCAGAGGTATCCCCCATTCAGTGATGAGATGTCGTCAAGTCTTCAAGCAAGAATTTGCCTTAGTTATTCTAAGAGCAAAGGAGAAATTCCATCCTCAAATAGATCAATGGCTAGAAAATCTTGTGTAATTTTGTTGATTTTTTCATCTCTTTCTATGTTTCCTAATTGTACTCAGTGAACCATGTAAAGTTATTTCATTTTCAATAAAATTCCAGTAGGGGTCCCGACCCCTCCTGTTTCATCAAAAAAAAAACAATGAAACATGCAGCCCCTCCCCATTGCTCCTGGCAGCCCCTAAGTATCAGCTGCTAGCTTCTACGTAGATGAACCAACAGCATGTGTCTACCCCCTGCAAGGTGGATGAACCAACAGCATGTCCTCACCCCCTCACATGGACCGAACCAAATCATCAGCGCTGTGGCTTGAATGTCATTGACCCTGAGGAGTGATAGTCGCATGTGTGTCCTTTGGGCTGAGATGCCAGACACTGGGTATGTATGAACTATATATAGATGGAACCCACTAAGGGTCAATAATTTTGATTTTTCTGCAGCCGCACTAAGCAACATCATCGTCAAATCATTTGTGTTTGATGACTCTTCTGTATGTCCTATCTGTTCCTCGGTTCCATCTCTATTCAGAACTTCCAATTCCTTTCTCTCTGCAGTTACCAAGTTCCTTTATTTGCCTACCTGCTCACAATCTCTTGCAGTTGAACGAACATAATGTAATTAGTCCTTATTTTTCTTCTCTGTTGCCATCAACGCTGCACCAGGAGGCTGAGAGGCCGAGTAGTCATTGGATGTATATGTCAGCTGCTAGCAAATTATTGAGATCCTCTCTTCAAGCCATAGCAGCAAAAATATATGCGTCCATTTAGGCTGTGATACCTCAAACTGCACTACAAACATTGGTGAGATGAAAAAATACCTCAGGGAGCCGCCCATACTGCCGGTTGACACATGTGGACGGCATTGGGTGGCATTAGGATTAGAAATTACAACTTTTTGTAGTCCTTGACCAACAATACAGGAAATTAAAGTGCTAGTTGTTTGTCCCACGGTATTGTGTCCTCAAACTGTCGACTTGATAAAAATGATTCAATTACAAGACATGCTGATGGCAAAAAGGACTTGTGGGATCATTTGAACTTCATTAATAAGGGGTTGTGGTATTCATTTTCTCAGAAGCCATGTATTAAAAAACTTTGGTTTGTGATCTGCATCTGTATTAAAAACTCTTCGATTAAATTTCTTGGTTTCATGTGAGATCATGGGCAGTTTTACATTCTACATGAACACGATCAAACATCATGAGCCCTTGCAGCGATCATACTCATCTTCTTTGTATGGGTCAAGATTTTGTTTGTGCCTTTGAAGTTTGAGTCAAATTGCTCAATCCTCAAATTTCCATCAAAGACTTGAAATATTCCATGTAAAATAATCATGTTTTGTTATGTTCCACCTAAAAAAAAAAAATGTTCCAACAATACAATCAAATAGATGTTGTGAAAATTGCTTCCAAAAAATAACAAAGGATGTAAAATGCAAGCTCACAAATTGAATATATATAGTCATGTGTGGAAATAAATCCTCACCCCTGGCCACCCACAAGAGCGCACATATACTTAATGCTATTGTCAGTGCTTGCACTATAAAACAGAAAGCATTGCTTGGACAGGTAAAATTAGGGCACGCCTATTTCTGTCTGCCTATAAAATGGCCCCTTGACCTCAGTGCAACACGTTTTTGTTGAGAAAGGTGACCAGATATCTAGCTGTGAGATCAATGGTCAGGGACTCGTAGCATCTGAAAAAGATAAGAACCGAGTTGGATTGTTCGCTTTTGATGATGATACATCGGTGTATGACAACGAGCTACCTGAGCAGAGTATGCGCATGTGAGGCACTGGGAATCAAGATGGAGATTAAAGAAGGCAGCGGGCCTGTTTTTGGGGAAATTACAAGCGTTGATCTACAGAGCCCTGCAGTTTCACATTCAGAACGTGTACAAGATTTCGCGCTACGCCTACCACGTCGGCTGCCTGCACAAGAAACAGGAGAGAGAAAGTTGAGCTTGCACCTCCTTTCTCGATCAGCTGAGCACGCAGGTCCATTGATCCCTTCTATGCTTGTATATTGAATACAAAAAATATTTTGAATGTGGGAAGAGACTAGCTGTTGTATGGGCTAGACACTAAACTTGTCTATTGATGATTTGGTTTGGCTATAAGCTTATTGGCCTTGCTCTTGGCTGCTGGCTAGCTGCAGCACGTCATCACCATATGGTGACCCAAAGTGCAGTTATTGATAGCCACCGATCTCCTAATTGATAGCTGCAGCCTTTCTATTTTCAATGTAAACATGTATAGACGCTGAGAGGTGGAAAAGGCGACAAGCAAAAAAAAATTATCCGCGAGAGTTCATATTGGCAACTCAGAATTCAAACAATCTTCACTAATTCACACACTACGCATGGCCGGCCACGCTAGCAACTGACATCTAAAAGCTCCGGCAATCCTGCTTAGTTGTAAGTATCCACTAGAATATATGGTCCCGTAGTAGAACTATGGACAAAGAAACATGAATGTACGTTATAAGTGGCTCAATACGGACGGAGAGATTATGTTACTGCTGCTGGCTGAATTTGGTATCCTCTCTCCTTGAATCCATAATTGTGTGTATGTGTGTCATAGGCTGAGAACCGAAATGCCTCATACTTTGGCATTTTAGCAATGGATAGATTCTTAGGCCCCAGGGAGCCCACCCTAGCCATGGCTTTTTTTTTTTTTTAAGAAATGGAATTGCTTCCGTCCTCTGCAATTGCACACATCCAAGTTATTACAAGTTTTTAGCTAATGTGCTCAACACGAAAGGAGAAAGCAGAACACAAAATAAAATAAAAATTTTAAGCAAAGCCTTGGATTGCTTCTCCATCCATTTTTGTCAAAGGGGTCGAGAGAAACAAGCTCCAATCCTCTTCTTGCCAGATGGATAATCCACCTTGCAGCCTCATGCCGATACATCAAACTCGGTCCTATTATAATGTGATTCTTGGGCATGATTGGGTTCATAGCTATATATATGTGTGCCCTCCATCTTGCACCAGTTCCTCATTCAGTGGGTGGATGATAAAGTTGAGACTCTTCATGCAGATACATTGGCCTTTGTTGTGGCCGATGCCCCTCTGCTTGGGTGGCTTGGTGATATGATTTGTTGGTCAGGGAGAAATCTTACAAGCTTTGAGACGATAGAGGAGGCCATCCTCATCCTCAACTGAGCTCAGCCATCCTCAACAACCGGCCATTGTTTCAACCTTTTTTTCACCATTTTTGATAATGTGCAGGAGGTGGGATTTGAACCCACCCCCCTCTCGATGAGCACCTTGCTTCCTCTACCACTGCACTACTTGATCTTTTGTGCATAGGATTGGTTTCGGTTATTCACATGTTGTATTAATCTGAGTGTAAATCGCCTATTTGAGGCTCTAAATGAATTCATCCGAAAAAGTTGTCAACTACAAAGTTTCATAACTTTTCGAGATCTACAATTTTGATTTAGAAAGTTTTTCCATCCAAGGTCGTTTTGCAAAATTTGAAAAACAAATTTGCCGAGCGCCACAAAAGGCACTTTCGGCAAAGGGTCTTTGCCGAGTGCCTTATTTTCAGCACTTTCGGCAAAGACCACTTTTGCCGAGCGTCTTTGCAGGCGCCGGCAAACATAATTTTTCTTTTTGGATTTTCATGTCCATTTTTTTTCGTGACCTTGTTACAGTACTTGTAACAACATATTCAAATTTTGAAATTGTTTGGCACTTTTTGGTATTTTTTTAGACTTCGTCTCTTTGATTTGAATTATTTTTCAAAACTCAAATTTGAACTGTAAGTCTTTCGAATAAGTAGAAAAAAAGTGAATGGAAAAATGATATTCGTGTTATTGAGTCTAATGGAGACATCATGCAGAGGCGAACACATGAAATATCATCGTTTTGTTCACGAAAACACGACCATTTACTTGCGGTTGCATTGTTTATGGAGATGTCTTGGCTGGGCGGCGAATGTGAATTAATTGGAACCGTGCCTAAACCTTCTCAAAATATTTATCACAGCCTAAACATGCGATATAACGACTACTTACGACAAGTTTCATAATTTACCAACTTCGTTTCTTTTTTTTAGAATTTAATTCTTTTTTTTTTTAGAATTTAAAAACAATGCACCCGCAAGTAAATGGTTGTGTTTCGTGAACAAGACGATAACATTTCATGTGTTTGCCCTTACGGATGAGGTCTCACATTAGACTCAATAACACGAATATCATTTTTCGATTCATTTTTCACTTATTCGAATGACTTGCGCTCAAATTTGTGTTTTGAAAAATAATTCAAATAAAATAGATAAAGTTTTAAAAAATAGCAAAAAGTGTCAAAAATTTCAAATTTCAACATGTTGTTACAAGTACTTGTAACAAGGTCACGTCAAAAAATGGACATGACAATCCAAAAATAAAATTATGTTTGCCGAAGCCCGCAAAGACGCTTCGGCAAAGACCGAAAGTCTTTGCCTTTTGTGGCGCTCGCAAATTTGTTTTTAAAATTTTCAAACGACCTCGGATGGAAAAACTTTCCAAATCAAAATTGTAGATCTCGAAAAGTTATGAAACTTTGTATTTGACAACTTTTTCAGATGAATTCATTTAGAGCCTCAAATAGACAATTTACACTCGGATTAATACAATATTTGAATAGCCGAAACTAATCCTATGCACAAAAAGATCAAGTAGTGCAGTGGTAGAGGAGGCAAGGTGCTCATCGAGAGTAGGTGGGCTCAAATCCCACCTCCCGCACATTATCTAAAATGGTGAAAAAAAGGTTGAAACAATGGCCTGTTGTTGAGCATGGCCGAGCTTAGTTGAGTGGGCTGTCCCTAAAAACAAAAAAAAAATGCTAGTATTTTTGGTTTTTTGCATTTTTATTTTGCCGAGCGCAAATCTGTGCCGAAGCGTTTTTTTTGCCACTTGGCAAAGCTTTGACAAGCGCTGAAAAAAGGCACTAGGCAAAACCCTTTGCCGTCGCGAAAATTTGCCGAACGCCGTTTGCCGGCGGGCGCCGCAAAGCCTTCGCCGAAGCGTATCGGGCTTTGCCGAGCGCCCGTGCCGCCGCAACGGCCATGTCCGGTAGTGTGTATTTATTTATAGTCTGGAAATCAATTTGTTAGACAGATGCATTGGCTCAGGAAATTAATGTACACGGAAAAACGTCCTGTGACGTGATTGCCTCTGTTTCTTTTTTTTTTTTTTTGATAATACGTATCTGTATATTTAGACAAGGAAAACGTAGAAGCCAGCATATGAATACAGATACGCACTGGTAGGATACGGATACGTTTGTCCCAGCCAAACTACACATAGAACCCTAGAAAAGTAAAATATTACATCGGAGCCCTTAGATTCTTCGTGAACCCTCCTCGGTCGTCCACCTCGTCGCCGACGAACGCCGCCGAAGAAGAAGACAGCTGACACCATAAGCTGGAGAAGTCCCTTCGCATGCTTGCTTTGAGTGGAGTCGAAGTAGACACCCGCCATCAAGGACGGGATGAAGCCATCGGCGATCAATCGTCGACCGGGGCCGCGCCCCGATGCCTCCAGCTCCCAGATCCGTGCTCGCCGGCAATGACCACCGCCGCCGCTGAAAGATCGAGCCAGATCCGGCCCGCCACCAACCACAACAACCACAAACAACACCGTATCCAAACAAAAGAGGACCAGCAACCCCAACACCTGAAAAAGACGACGAAGCACCATCGCCATACTCCAACAAACTCCCGAACCCCACCGCCCGCGCTGGAGGAGAACGCCGCCAGGACAGAGAAGGGGTGGAGAAAGATTATTCCACAGCAGAGATGACACGTCCGCCTCGTCATCACCGCCCGGACAAGCACGCCGCGGAGGATCTAACTCCCGGCTAACCCTAGCACCGCCATCAGGAGACGACGAGCTAAACCTAGAGCTAGGGAGACTACTACCTACCTTATATACATCAGCATGGTGATTCGCCGACCAATCTCCCTCACCGACGCCGCACCAGAGGCCGGAGAGGAAGAAAGCTGGCAGAATCACCGCCGGAATCGAGATTCGCCCTCTTTTCTCCCTTGGCAACTATAGCAGGGGAGGAAAGTCTGATTCTGAGCCTTGGTAGGTGCATCAGGATTGGGTGTGGATGTGATTGTCTCTGTTAATCGATGATTTTTAGTTAATCGCTATAGTACGCCAACATCTGTAAATGAGGCGGGTAATTTCCTGGAGGCCACCTTACCAAATGTAGAGGCCGTCTCTAAATGTATCCATCTATGTTAATCGGATAGGTTATCTACAAAAATTGTTTTCTGATAGTGTAGAGCTAATTAACAGAGGCTCTGCCAGGTTTTCTCCAAAACCAGCATTGGCAAATATTAATTTACTCTTCTTCCGTGTGCCAGCAGCAGCCTCTCCCATCCTGCTAGCTCTAGAAAGTCACTGATGTGGTTTTCTGCTCTTTTAAAATATTTTACTAGTAAGCCATGACTCGTTTTTGCCTTCATATATGTATCCCACCACGCTTTATAAATTGGAAGAGAGAGAAAATTTATTATCAGTACTAGGGAACCCTAGATGTGCTCAAGTTAACTGTGTCAGGATGTCAAAAGGAAAGAGGCCCACTGTTGTGGTTGTCGACCAGAGTAAATGTTTTATTCGCATTTCCTTCTTAGAAAGTAATCCAGACCAGCCTCAGTGTGTATATATATATATATATGTTGCAAGACAAAGATGCCACCCCAAAAACCACTGCCAAACAAATATAATAGTGACAATATGTAGTCAAATTGGGTGCTCATGTAGGTGGCCATGCATCGAGCATGTTGCTAGGTGTGAGAAGCACCAGGATTAGAATAATAGCTCATATATAGCACGCAGGCGTAACCTTAGGCCGGTCACCCCTGTGCCTTGGACTCTTGGATACCTGTGTCGTGGCAAGAGAGTTAATCTGATAATTTCTGGGGACTACTCTTCGCTGGATGACGAAGGATTGGCACAGTTCGATCCGGATGAGGATCTGAACGAGAGCTACATTCTTGTGTGTTCTTGGTCAGAAGGAAGAATCACGTGAGTGGTTCATCTCCCTCGTGCGTGCATGTGAGAGGTTTTGCAGGTGCTGACAGGGGTTGGACAAACTCACGGCGATTGTAATTTGTAATCATTTGTTAAGAAGAGCAGTAGGCCAGTTTGCCAAGGCTTAAAGAATCTAGTACAATACAAATCTAAGCTCTTCTGCTCCCTTGATTTTGGACTCATCACTAGAAAGGGATTTGGAACAAATGGAATGTAGAACAATCACTACCACACAGGCGGCCTATACCGAGTGCCACCGAGGGCCCTACTAGAAGCTCTCGGTAGACTGTCCCTATACCGAGGGCAGCCGTCGGAGAAAGTAACCTCCCGGCAGAGATCACTCTACTGAGAGCCCTACCCTCGGTAGAGTCTGCCTCTACCGAGAGGCTTCGCTCCGCAAAGAACCACCCTCGGACCTCGGTGGCCAAGGCGGCTGGTGCAGGGCACGGCCAGCAGCCAAGCCAAGGCGTCCTCCCATGAGCAAGACCCGCTGCGCCGGGCATCGAGGAGCAGCCATGGCACGGCCACGTGCATAGGAGCAGCCATGGCATGACGGCGTCGTCGAGGAACATTTTGCATGCCCAAGCCAAGACCACGTACGGGCAGCATGGAGGTGCCCACGGACCAGCACAGGCATGCATAGCCGGAAGAAATACATGTATTTGGATGCCAAATGAATTAAAACACTCTAAATCATATGTATTCCGATGTAAAAATGTTTGAAGTCATATTTTAGCGTAACCGACATTAGAAATCCTATTTTTACGAATCCAATTATTATTATTATTATTATTTTGCGATTTACTTAATCCAATTGTTTGGCATATAATAGCAATTATCTCCCGATATCAAGCATGTGCTAGAGTGTGCTTACAGTACTAAAAAAAGTTATTCAACTGCTGCTGGTGCCCTGGAACGTTTACTGTTTGCTCGCAAGCTGGGTGGTCTGTCCCCACATAACACCTGAAGCAATTATTTAAGGGATGCTTAAGAGGACAGAATAGTACAACGTAGCATCAATGCATCATTGCTAGCTGTAAATGCACTAGATTTGCATACTATTCCATGACCATGTAGTAATGACCATGTCCATATATATATCGCACTCCCTCTCCCTAGACCGATCCTAGTTTTCTTCACTTCAACCCCAGACGGGGAGGGAAAGAGGAAAAGGATCTAGGGAGAGGGAGTGCGAAGGTGCTTCACATCACATCACTCACAAATCTAATGTTGGTTTCATGAACATTCGCAAGCTTTGAAAGAATGGGTGCAGATTAGGCTTGGGACGCATCAGTTACAGGATAATTTTTCGGTGCTTCTGTGGTGGCAGTCTTTGTACTTTGACCCGCGCTGAACGTAGCATCATTGGCGCTTCTTGGTAGAACTTCAGCATTTGCATCATTGGCGCTTCTTGGTAGAACTTCAGCATTTGCATAACCGTACTACTCTGTTACACTGAATATAACGACTGGTTCAGCAAGCACTAGACAACGCCAAATTAAGATGAATTTCAATGAATTTAAGCTCAGTCCCGTGATCTGAAAGTTTATTTCTAGTTGATTAGCATTATAGTTCAGCTAAATGGCTAGTCCATAGTGCATATCTAGTGGTTTTCAAATATCAGCTTCGTATTAAGATTGCAGTTATCCTTCTATGATTTATCAAGATTATTGGAGGTGATGGTATTTCTAGTTGATTAGCATTATAGTTCAGCTAAATGGCTAGTCCATAGACCCTATTATTTTGTTTGGATTGAGTCATGACGTGATCCCATCGATCCTCTGAAATTAACAGTGGAGCACAGTTCGTTTTGCGGGTCCATCTCATCCCCGGAACTTTTTGTGTCGATCACCACACTGTCCAGAATGGCACAAACTGGAACAGCCTGATTCTGCAAACCAACAGGTATGCATCTTCACAAGAGACTTGAGTTCCAGAGTTCGAATGCCGGACATGTCGCATGGCACAAGGTGAAGACTTAGAATCACAGAGAAGCTGCACATGAACGTGTTTTGCATGAGAAAATAGGACGACCCATGGTAAACGGTCCTTCTCTGGTAGGTTTTTGCAAGTATTTATTATTGTAGGCTATGTTGCCTGACTATGTTAACAAAATTATAGTACAACAAACATATGTGAAGGCAGAGATAGATATAAATACCAGTAAGTGTAGAGCCCCATCCCTAAATACTTGAGTCATCTATAAAACGACCTTGCCTGTATATGAATTTCAACTTTTACAAATCAAGGATGAATCAAAGCCATCATATATATATGCAGGATGAGTCAATAGAGAAGTCTCTAAAGATAAGGCTAGTAGGCATAATTAGTGGCTGGGCATGGGACATTAGGATGATTGGTGTCGCCACGGCTGCTTCTGTATTCATAGAGGATCCATGGTGTCGCTAGGGATGAGACCCATCGTGCACACCTCAGCTCAGTAAGGGCACATGCATGCATTGGACGAGACTACGAGAGACAAAAGCAGCAATATTGCTCACCACTGTGATTGGAATCGATGTGATTTTTCCAGCTTTGCATGTATTGCGGTAGTGGTGTCAACGACCAACCCGGCCTCATTATTTCTGATTTTGAATTTACAAGGGCATTTTCTGTGATGCGAGTACATATTAATTATAACTTTTACAAATGGCAAGCCTGATGCCTGCATCAAGGTAGAGTATGCGCCAACTTCCTCACATTTTCCTCGCCAGAAGTATCACATCATCATTATTCCTACCGTGATGCATGGCGACTAGATATCTGCCTAAACAACCACTTGTAAAGCTCTTTGTGAAAATTAATTGAAATAAAATGTCAAGGGTATGCACTACCGGAAAATTAAAACTAGTCAACAATATCAGAATGCTCAATCAAATAAGTTCTTGGTGACATGAAAGCTAGGGTTCTGGTTACATAATTATGTTTTTTTGGTCCATGATCTCAATTGAAATTCTCTTTGGAATTGTCGAAATGTTTTAGTGATGGAAAAATGTGCACTTGTTTGTTAAAAAGTACACATCATATATAAATATCCAGAAGGGTAAGCTATATCCGTTTGTTCAGACACCTATAAATATGGCACCTCTCCATATATGTATATCTGCACTCGGAAAAACAAATATGATTCAAAATTTATGTCCCGAGAGAGGTATTGCGATTGCATACATATGGTGGTAAACAAGGGATTGAGAGGCATCAGGATAACAAATTGCTGTGTTGTCTTGAAGGGTGGTACTGGAACAATCACGGGTGTTGCTGCCCGCACCATTGGTGAGTTTAAGAATTGTTGTTAGTTTATTTCCTTTTACTTGTTTCGTGCTTCATAAGTCCTTCAGGGATCGAGATGAATGGAGAGTCGCTGGCAGGATTTATGTTAAGAAACTGAGAAGGATGTGCTTCTCCTTTATGCAAAGAAATTTAGAATGACCCGCATCTGCAGATTTGTTTCTCTGCTCTGCAACTCAACTATTTGCAGAATTTTTTTTTAGAGTAAAAGGGACTTGCCCCGGCTATTAACTTTTGCCAACAGACAAAGATTCAGTTTTACAGCACCGGCAGCATGGCTAGAGCCATCTGCAACTTCCCAGCAAACGTATTCAGAGAACAGACAATACCTTGCCTGGCACTATATCTAGGCTAACTACCAACTACCTAAAGGACTTTAGAAACTTCTCGCTTATTACAATGAAAATTTATTTATGGAGCTTTATCAGCTGCCATCAGAAAAAGCCAACTCAAGATTCTGAAAACTCCTTTCTGTTGAACCCCTGCACATGTTTCTCCACTGTAGAACTCCCGACAACAACACCACTTCAGTTGTCTGGTTTTGATCCTTCACTATTCTGTGAGTTGTATCAGCTTCTTTTATCCCCTTGCACATCAGATCAGCATCATTTGTTGGTTGATTTGTCCCCTCACCAGAGCTTATCACACCAGCCATAGCACTTGCACAGCTTCCTGCTTCACCCTTCTTGCTTTCATCAGGAGGGAAGAGCGTTTTTCCTCCGGCAGATGACAACCCAATTCTGGATAGTATTGGCAATTTTGTAGAAGAGTATAGCCATACTCTCCCACTGATTTCTCTGAAAACATAGAGAGTTTCTGAGTTTCCACAAACACCAAAATCCAGCAGATGTCACTATATTAACAATGCAGTTTCTTTTATTACTAAGCCAATATTTACCAATAGCATCTAAAGAGTACCCCAGATCCACACCTAGGATTCTGGATAAAACATCCCACATATTTCTAGCTACTGCACATTCAAAAAAGAGATGCTGCACTGATTCTAATTCTGAGCAGAAAAGGCATGTTAAATCTTTGACCTTCTGCCTTTTATTTAAATTGTCTCTAGTCAAACAATCTTATACCGTCTATTTGCAGAAATTTTATCAGTGCAATGCTGCAAAGCTAGCTACGTCAATTGGTGCTTGGTCAGGTCAGCGGGGCTCCCTTCTAGTCGATCATTCTTAAGACTTCACAGGATAACCTGGTAGTTCAAGGCCCACGAGAACTCTGTAGCCTTGGCCTGGCCCCCATTGCCCATACTACATTAAATTTTCTGCTTATTCCTAGGACAATTTTTCAGAAGGGAAAATACAAAATGCCTTGCAAGGTAATATATAACATTGATGAGCAAGCACACATGCAAGTATTAGTATGTTCGATTTGTTGAATGCCCATATCCTAGGGGATCGTTAGCGTGGGCACTGGTGTTGCGGCGAGCCAGATGTCAAGGGACCATCCAGAGCGTGGTCATGGGAGGCAGACAGTGACGTTGCCAATGGAGGGATGACGTGAGAAGCTCAAGCGGTCATGGTAACGACGCATGCAGTGCCCATGTCCGCGGCCGCAGCAGACCTATGGAGCAATAGGCAGCTGGAGATGGTCCTCCCAAGAACATATTGAAATTATATATTTACTGGTAACCGGAAAAATAAAATAAAGCAATCATTATATTCTGGCCCTCGAGTTTTGGTACTGACCCTCCTATTTTAATACCACCCCAACATTTTGGTAGTGTTGAGTACTCCTTTGGTTGCATCGTCCTATCTCATTTTATGGACGTTTCATATTTTTTTCAAAACATTGTAAAATTTCAAAGTTCATCGGCAATTTAAATATATATATATATATCAGGTTTAATAAGACTGAACATTTTCGTAAAAGCAGTGGAAGGGATGTTTTTATGAAATAATACTGCACCTACGAGCATTAATAATTATTAAATGGTTACTACAACCTACCAAATTATTGGCCGGATGTTTATGTGAGCATATACAAATGGGTTATTTGGATGAAGAGACCATCATACAGCCCCAAAGAATCGATGTTGGACTGTGCATCTGGTGACATCATTCTGCATTTGTGATGGAAAATTGTACTTTGCTAAAATTACATGCAGCACACTCGTTGCCAGGTTGATGAAACAATATAACAAAACGTACACTTCAGATATTATTACCTTTTCATAGTGTTTGAGGGTCTCGGGTCATGTCAACATTCATCTCAAGCATTAGGTGATTAGCTCCAGTCAGGAAGTGTAGGTGTGTTGTGTGTGTGTGGGGGCGCTGTGTGTGTGTGTGTGTGTGTGGGGGGGGTTCTATTTGTTGAAAACTAGGAGGATTCCCTGCGCTTTGCTGCGTGTAGAAAGGAAGAATTATTAAAGGTTTGTATTGTAATCCCAATCAGTTCTTAAGGAAAATCACTTTCTGCAGGTGAGAAACATCCCCAACATTTTCAGCATCATTGCTTTCGAATTTTGTGGAAGAGTTAATGATAGATGAGGTAATCACGAAGATCTTTGGCATATAGATTATTTATTTAATCTCATGTTTGAACTTGAAGTCTTGGTGAACTAATATTAAACAGAAATATTTAGATACGTTGCACATGTGACAACTTTTATTAATGTAATAAAGCATTTATAATAAATTTATTTATTTAAGGAAGTCCGTGGTAGATGCTTTAATCCCTTTAACTTCGCTCGCTCATGCCTCCTTGGTAGATGCTTTAATCCTTTTAACTTCATCTTTCATGCCTAATAGTTGAGATGAATTTGGAATGCTACCTGCATTAAGAATTAGTATAATATAAATGTTAGATAATAGATGATCAGTGCCAACATTAGCAATGTCTTGACATTTTAGCGTTAGCTTCAAGCAATATTATTTTTCATAAGAATACTAAAACATTAAAAAGAGCATGCACCAAAAATATATAAATGTTTAATGGCATAGAAAATGGAAGTAGGGTATTGCTTGAAGCTATGTCATCTGCAGTGTTTTTCTCACGGATAAATTTCTCACTTGACGTATATAACGACACCAATGATATCTACAAACACAGATGATAGGTGATTATGATGTAATAAGAACAAGAATAGTTAACAAAGTGATTCTTAAATATAGGCATATGAGACATAACCACAAAGAAGTCATTGGCCATAGTGTATACATCTTCGCATTTCATAAATGTAGTAGGAAATGTGGCTATCTGTGGATACGGGATCACCTAAGGACTCTACAGAGTTGTTCGCAGGATTCTATCCTAGCCTCGCGGCCAAAACAACTCCCGTAAGGCAATGGAAGCATAGCTACGGTAGACTTCTGTTGTAATCGGATAGAATCCTAGTCAAACTACCATGTTAGGAGTTTGGGTGTTCCTCGATTCTCTACGGACAACCCTCTCAGATCCGACTAGGTTCAGTAGCAAGCTCTTTGGCCCCTTGGACTATAAAAGGCGGCCAAAGAGCACCTCAGAGAGGAGAGCGCAACTTGAACACATCAAGTGTCAAGCTTCTCAACCGATCCTCGGTTGACCCCATCAATAAAAAAACAGCTCACGCCGACCGGACGTAAAGGTCTTCACCGATCACGCATCGAGGGCCCGAACCAAAGATAAAATCCCGCTCTCCATGTCAATCTGCGCAACAAACCGCCGGACTCCGTGATTCATCGAGGTTCGAACAAAAACCGCCCGCTTCACCCCGCGGGCGGGCTCTCGGTCGTGAAAACATCGATACCGGGCGCCCGGTAGGGGCTCTCGCCGAATTTCAGCACGAGTTCGGGCGGACCACGACATCATGGGCTCATCGGTGAAGAGAACGATCATCTTCGGATCATGGACTTGCGAGATCGACCACGACGGCAAGACTCGGCTTACATCATCGAGGAAACCAAGACCGAAGAATCGACTCGGGACCGAAAAGCTCGAGCGGTTGACGCCACCGACATCGCCTCGTAAACGGAGTACAAGCTCGACAATCGACTCGGAGAACAACATCGCTGAACTCGAAGCCGGAACGAACTCGAGGAAGAGGATATCCGAGGCTCCAAGACGGACTCAAGAAAACTCGGCCAAACTCCAGCTCCGACTCGTGCAAGGGGACCGGCCGACTCAAACAATTTTTTCAACAAAGGCTACCCCAACTCGGAGACAGAAGGCGAAACCGAAGGCAAATCTGGGTATTAGCCCGGGGTACCTTACCAATTCCCAACGGGATTACGCAATGCCGCGTTCACACATACAAGGCGTATCAAGACAACTTTCAAGAGGAGGCCGGAGATTCCTTTGAAGGGCGCGCAAAAGGGGCTCATCCTAACAAGGACGCCGGAGGAGTGCATTATCCACCGGCCTAGAACCCTCACAAAGGCGCACCGGCAAGAAGCGACGATGGGCGGGGATGACAAGCGACGAATCTTCCCCGGACGGAAGGAGTGGCGTCCGAAGGCGGCTGCTACCAATGAAATCTTAATGGTAGCAAGAGCCCGCACGCCGCTTAACCCTCCAGATGCCCCCGACATCGATCCACCGACGAAGGCCTATCAAACATCTCGGCGGACGAAAAGAACCCAAGAAGACGAAGGAAAAGACCAGCGTCATGCAAGGCTAAGAAGAAACAAGTCAAGGGAGGACACCGAGATAGAGCAAGCAAGCGCAAACAAGCCCGAACAAATACCAAGCCGACCAAGTATGAGAAGATGAAGTCCGAGAGAGAAGTCAAGACGATCATCGACAACACACGAGAAGCCGCAAGAGTTGATCAATCGCCTAAAGACTGCTTCGAACCTAAATGACAAGGAGAGGCTCATCAAGGAAGCGCCGTAAAGCCATCCATGAAAGAGATCCCGCTAGGTCTCAGTCAAAGGTAAACAACTCGCACACTCAAAGAAGTCGGTCTAACGCCTTCGAAAGGTTGGGTACGCCGAGAACTCCAAAAATTCAAGGCAACCCCGAGGGATGGCAGAACCGAGAGACCCCGAGGGCTAATCCCGCCTCAAGACCAAGCCGGCTAGAAGAAGTCGCGGAGTCCACATACCGACCCGCGAGAATCCCGACAAAAAAGAGCAAGATCCTCGGACAAATCGAAGGAAGGACAACAGGAGCTACGACAGATTCCCTTGCTTCATGGAAAGGCTGCAAGAAGTCAAGCTACCCGCAAAGTTCAAACCTTCAAATCACTCAAAATACGATGGGAAATCGAGCCCAAGCAAAGGGGCTCGAGTCTACTCACAATCCATTGAGCTCGGGCCGGAGGAGATGATGACGCCGAAGGCCGCCTTCTTTCCCATGGCTCTAGAAGCTCTACCGCCCCAATGGTTCGACAAGATCGAAGAGGGCTCGATAAGATACTGGGAAGATCTGCGAAAAGTATTCTCGACAACTTTGTAGGAATCATCACCCATCCTATCACACAGGCCGAATTGAAGAGCCTCAAGCGTAAGCCGAGAATCCTTGAGGGACTACTACCGAAGATTTGGAGAGATGAGATCCCAAGTGCATGACATCACGTAAAGAGGAGTGGTGGACGATTCGATAATGGAATTTCTCGAGGTGGCAATTTCGACTTCTACAAAGACAACCCAAGGACCAACGAACGCCTTCAAGCTATCGTTGAGAAGATGATCGGCGCCGAAGAAAGAACCCGTGATCGCCTCCCCGAGAGAAAGAACACTTAAGGCCCAAGAAAGAACAGAACAACTATCGCCAGCATAAGAAGCGAGGGCCGCACAACACAAATTGATTGGCGTAGAAGCCGAAGAAGCCCTACAAAACGTAAGTACAAAGAACAACAAGAGCAAAGGGCGGCAGAAGGACAACGCCAACTTAGAAGACATACCTTGTGTCTTCCATCCCGAGCTCGTCACACGCCGAAACCGCACAACCTTCCAAGAGAGATACAAGGGAAGGGATTCACTCGAAAAGGGACGACCAAGAAAGCAAAGGAGAAAGCAACGACGGGCGTAAAACATGAGACTTCCGTAAAGCAACAAGATCTCTAAACGCCATATTCTCCGGAGTTCCCGGATCAAAGAGCAAGAGACAAGACAAGCTAGCACTACGATCGATCATGGCAAAGAGAGCCCGCAACGCCAAGCTACCTCAACCGGTCCCAATACCCGATTCAATTCACAAGGGAGGATCGGTGGACAAGCGTGCGGCAACGCCGCCTATATCCCTTGGTGATAGAACCCACTATAGTCGGGTGACAAGAACCAAGGTACCGACGACGAAGGAGCAGGGGCTAAACATCATATTCTCGGAGACACTGGACAAGATGGGACTAGACCTTTCAGATTGATCGCGCCCTCCAAGTACCCCCTTCTACGGGATAGTTCCCGGACGAGCAAAAGAATACCAATCGGGCAAGTCACCTTTCCAAATACCTTCGAACACCGTCAAACTACCGGACAAATATATCAAGTTCGAAGTTGTAGATCTCGAGTCACCATATCATGCCATCATGGGAAGACCAGCAATTGCGAAATTCATGGCTATTCCACACTACCCGTATCTATTACTAAAGATGCCGGCGCCATTCGGGGTTCTTTCGATCAAGGGAGACCTCAAAAAGGCCTTCGAGTGTGATGTCCAAGCCGTGGAGATAGCAAACAAGTCAGAATACTCTTCGAAAAAGAGAAGTCCATCAAATGGCGTAAGAGACAAGACCGAAGAACTCGAGATACCAGCCAAGAAACAAGCGATCTTGGTACTCCCCGAAGAAGCCGACGTCAAGCACATCGACTTACAACCGGTGATCCATCCAAGACGGCGATCATCGCTCTCATCTATCCCCTAAATAGGAATTCGCGCCACCAAACTTCCTAAGGCAGCACAAAGATATATTTCGCCGAAACCGCGCACATGCCCGGGCGCATCAAAGGAGCCGGCCGAAAGCACGTAATCGATATCAATATGGGATCAAAGCCCATCAAGCAAAGATCGAGGAGATTTTCACCAAAAAAGAAAGAAGCCATCAAGAAGGAGATCGCGAAACTACTCGCAAAGAGATTCATCGAGAAATCCTACATCCGCATTGGCTAGCTAATCCAGCCTCGGTTCGAGAAGAAGAATACCTCGTAATGGCGCATGTGTGTGGACTACACAGATCTTAACAAGCATTGCCCAAAGGATCCATTTGGGCTACCAAGGATTGACCGGATAGTGGACTCCACAGCAGGATTAGCCCTATTATCATTCCCCGGATTGCTACTCGGGCTATCACCAAATAGCACTCAAGAAAGAAGATCGAGCAAGACCACTTTTATCACCCCCTTCGGTGCCTACCGCTACAAGACAATGTCATTCAGATTAAAGAACGCCGAGCAACGTATCAAAGAGCGATACGCACTTGTCTAGGAGAGCAGATTGGCAAAAAACGCCGAAGCATACGTGGACGACATGGTGGTGAAAACAAGGGAGCCGGACACTCGATTCAAGACCCGGAGGAGACTTTCAACAACCTTAAGAAGTGGAAGTGGAAGCTCAATCCAACAAAGTGTGTTTTTTGGAGTACCGTCAGACAATTACTCGGGTTCTTGGTCACAGCGAGGGCATAGAAGCCAGCTTCAAACGTATCAAGGCCATCACGTAGATGAGGTAGCCCGAAAACGCCAAAGACGTCCAAAACTCACGGGGTGCATGGCAAAGCACTAAACGATTCATATCAAAGCTTGGAGAGAAAGGACTCCCCTTTTTCAAATTGATCAAGAACAAGGGAAAGTTCGAATGGACTAACAAGGCGCATACAAGGCTTTTGAAGAACTCAACCAAGTACCTAACGCCAAGACCGGTCCTAACTCCTCCAAGAGACCATGAAGACCTCATGATCTACATAGCGGCTACCAACACAAAGAGTCGGCTCAAATATCATCGTGGAAAGAGAAGAGCCCGAGAACGGCGGTAAAACCCGAGAGGCCGCTTTTACTACGTGAGCGAGGTCCTCTCAGAGTCCAAAGCTCGGTACCCTCACGCATTTAAACTACTCTACTCCATATTGATCACGCCAAGGAAACTACGACACTACTCGACCGACCCACAAGATAACAAAGGGTCACAGATTCTCCACTAGGAGATATCCTGCGAAACAAGGATTCTACAGACGATATCAAAATGGGCGAGAACTTCGGAGCGCTAAATCTAGAGTTCACCCCACGAAGAGCAATCAAATCCCAAGCACTTCCGCACTTCATTGCGAGAATGGACGGAGCTCCAACAACCAATACCCGATGACATCAAGAAACATTGGAGCATGTACTTCGATGGTTCATTGAAGCTCGGGGAGCAGGAGCCGGGATTCTCTTCATATCTCCTGACGGAGGACAACTCAAATATGTGCTGCAGATAAAGTGGCAAGCTACCAACAACGAGGCAGAGTACGAAGCACTCATCCACGGCCTCAAAGTAGCGAAGACTCTGGGAATCAAAAGACTTCAAGTATACGGCGACTCAGCGGTTGTCATCAACCAAGTCAACAAAGACTGGGACCGCACAAAAGGATAATATGGGCCTATACCGCACGTAAGTACGCAAATTGAAAAAGAACTTCCAAGGCCTAGAAATCCTCCACGTGCTCCGAGATGCAAATGTGGCCGCAGATGTACTAGCCAAACTCGATCCGATTGAGCTCAAGTCCCACCAGGGAGTATTCGTCGAGGAACTTTCGAAGCCTTCAATCAAAGAGAACCCGTAACAAGAAAAACCGGGAGCAATCTGCCTAACAGAGTGATGATAATATCTCCGTGTCGCAACCACTCCCCGGATTGAGGACATCATCAACTTCATCAAAAACAAGATGCTACCCCAAAACAAGACAGAAGCAACAAGAATCTTGAGAAGAAGCAAGAACTACGTGCTCGCCGGGGACAAGCTATATAAGAGAGCAAAGCATCATCGAGTATTACTCAAATGCATCAGCTCTAAAGAAGGAAAAGAAATCCTCAAGGAAATCCATTCCGATGCCGTGGAAACCACGTGAAGCGCCGAGAACCCTCGTGGGAAAAGCATTCGCATCAGGATACTACCGCCAACGGCTCTCAAAGACGCAGAAGAACGCGTCGGAAAGATGCAAAGGATGCCGATGTTTGCAAGACAGCGCATGTACCGCTGCAAGACAACCCGATATGCATACCTCCATCATGGCCTTTTTCGTGGCCGGGACAAGATCAAGTCGGACCACTTAAAAGAGCCAAAGGAGGATTCAATACATCTTCGTAGCAATCGACAAGTTCACCAAGTGGATAGAATACAAGCCATTGGTCAACTACAGCCCAAAAAAGCAAATGAGTTCATCCAGAGATTATGCACGATTCGATGCCCAACAGATCATCACGCACCTCTGATCACCCTTCACACAAATGGTAGAATTCAAGATTGGGCACGAGATTGTGGCATACAAGTCGACTATGCCTCCAGAGCTCATCCCCAAGCAAATGGACAAGTTGAAAGAGCCAACGGACTCATCCTTGCCGGATTAAAACCAAGACTATATGAAGAACTCAAAGACTACGGAGCAAAATGGATCGAGGAGATACCAAAGGTTGTCCGGGGCCTAAGAACTCAAATCGCAGAGCAACAGGCTACTCCCTTTCTTCTTAACATACGGATCGGCGGTATTACCAAAGAGATTCGATATGGAGCTCTCTCCACGGATCGAAAGCAAATCAAGAAGGAGAAGGAGAACGCACAAGAAGACTAAGTCGACCGTGCGTAAAGAAGTCGAGAAAATGCCATCCTACGTAACGCAAGATATCTACAAGGACTAAGAAGGCATTATGACAAGAGCACACGACCAAGAAACCTAAACCCGTGAGATCAAGTACTCAAGAGAAATCAAAAGACAAAAGGCAAGCACAAACTTCGGCCCATGGAAGGACCCTTCATCGTCAAAGGAGTACTCGGGACCAGAACCTACAAGCCGATAACTACGTAAGAGAAGAAGTCGAAAACTCTTGGCACATCGCCCAACCTCGTAAAAGGTTCTACCCATAATCAAAGCGTAATCGACGACAAAGAAGAGAAGTCGCAGAACAAAGATCAACTCTCTCAAGAAAAAGGAGAAGACAATCTCAGAAGAGCTCTAGACCCGAAAGAGGTACTAGAATGCGCGGCACTCTAGTAGTTCAAAACAAAAGAACTCAAAAGAGCGCAGCCGCATGCCTCCCAAGAGGAGAAGAACAAAACAGCTCTAATCGGCACTTCAAGAAAAAGAAGTCGACCGACAAACCCCCGACCACCGAACGGAGGTCAACAAACAAGGGTGGAACCACGCGAAGTCCATTGAATAGCGCCCATACCTTAAATCCTAGCGGTAGATCGTGAACCACGACTCAAGAAAAGAGGACGTGGGGATCGGCCCGCTTTGGTAGGTCACAGAGGCCATCGAGGGTCCGTAAAGAGCCAATATGTCCTACGGCAGCAGGGCGGCCTTTCGAATCGGGCGTGAACGGTGTAGTGTTATGAAATAGGAACCCATCGCCTCACATAAAGTCTCTCGTAAGCGAAGCAGCCCAAACCGGGCAAGGTGGATTGTAGTGTTGTGAAATAGAAACCCAACCACCTTGACCTTCAAATCCGCAGCAATGCACTTAAATGGGCCCTGACCGAGAACCCTATAGGGACGTCATGCTAGAGTCCACCGGACAGCATGGGAGAGCCCTCACCCAAAAGCGCAAATCGAAGTTAGAACAACTCTACGCTGAGCACGCCTCCAGCAAACATTAACTAGCAAGTCCGAGAAAAAGACGAACGCAAGAGGCCTGACGGAAAAAACCAGACGGCCAGGAGCAAGACTCCACTCATCGTGACATGCCTTAGAAAAAGGACAACAAGTCACGAGCCAGAGGAATACAAACCTGGCAGGGCGGGGCACGACCCCAGCCACCTACAGCAAGTCTAAAACAAAGACAACGCTGGAAGCCTAGAATAAAATTCGGGCACCCCGAGAACAACTCCACATCAAACGACAAGTCTCAAGAAAGAAGACAAGTCATGCGTCAAAGGAAGAAAACCAAAGACGCAGGGCAAGACCCCACTACTTCATGGCAAGCCCAAGAAGGAGGCATGCTACTACAGCAGGGAAATAACAACCCTAGCAATCCGAGCACGACTCCACGCCTACGACAAAGTCTCAAGGAAAAAGAAGACAAGTCGCGGCGCCGATGGAACGGCCACGCACGCAGGGCAAGACCCCAACTACTTCAAGCAAGCCTAAAGACGAAGGCAAGCTACTACAAAGCAGGGAAGTAACAACCCTAGCAATCCCGAGCACGACTCCACATCTACGACAAGTCTCAAGAAAAAGAAGACAAGTCATGCGTCGAAGGAACGAAGCCACGACGCAGGGCAAGACCCCAACCACTTCAAGCAAGTCTAGAGCAAAGACAAGCTACAGCAGCAGGGAAGAAACAACCCTAGCACTCCGGAGCACAACTCCGCATCTACAACAAGTCTCAAGAAAAAGAAGACAAGTTGTGCGTCGAAGGAAGAAACCCGCAGACGCTAGGCAAGACCTCAACTACCAAAGCAAGCCAAGGACAAGGCGCACTACTACAGCTAGCGGCAGTGAACAACCCTAGCACTTCGAGCAAGACTCCATATTCAAGACAAGTCTCAAGAAAGAAGACAAATCAAAGGCCAAGGGAAAGAACCCAAGACGCAAGAGCAAGACTCTACTCTAACAATCTACGTAAGAGCTAAAGCTGATGCGTAAGGAGGAGAAAGAACTCTAACGCACGGAGCAAGACTCCTTTTACCTTTTTCTTCAGCAGTCCGCAAAAAGGACAAGCCGATTCATCAAAAGAACAACCCCGATGAACGTGGAGTACAACTCTACGCAACTACTCGACACAAGTCTACAAGATCAGGACGAAGCCGAAAGCCTAGATCTAAAGGCACAACAACATTCAAGCCAGCCCAAGAAAGAAGAATTCGGAGGACAAAGCAGAAGACAAATTGCAAAAAAGTCCGCTCGGGCGAATGTAAACTTGATTAAAAAGTTCCGCACGGCGGACCCAATTGTTCAAAGGCCCCAAACCAGCGGGCCACAAGCGGTAAACTTTCATTACAAGGCGGACGAAGCCGCCAAAATTAGGCACTCAAAGCCGCATCAAAGTCAAGCTCCACAAATATCATTCATCCCATACTCAATGGTACCAACCAAGGCCGCCACAAATGCATCAACCACGGGGTTCTCCCTATCCATCGCCAAAGATGCTCAAAAGAAGCAAACCCATTGACAAACAGTAGCAATGGGCGCATCGGAACAAGATGATGGAAGTAACAGAGAGAACCCCTCAGAAGCTTCCCAGCAACATCTCCCACATATAAGCGGAAACGTTCGGAGGCTTGTGGAAGGAACTCCCTCCAGGACAGCCCTTGGTCTTGAGGCAAGCGGATGACGTCAAGAAGAGGAGAGACGGAGCACCAGAGCTCGGAGAACTTCTCCTGAAGAGCAGTCAAAGAAGCCTTCGCCCCTGAAGCTCGCCTGCCGCAGCTCATTGATAGTGGCCGCCCGACCGCCTTGGTCACCGAAGGGCTACAAAAAAAATCGATCGAAAAAGAGCCGAACAGAACAACCAAGAAGAGCAAAAAAAAGGAGGGCGTAGAAAATACCTTCAACTTCCCCGAACAACCTTGCCATAGGACTCGGTCCAGCCCATCGGCAGCAATCGCACGGGCATCCCGAGTTCAAAGCGAAGAACTCGCTCGGACTCTGAAGACGAGCAACCTCTCGCCAAGAAGGAATCACTCTCTTGACCTGAGAGGAATACAGGAAGATCGCGGACAAAAAGACTGCAAAGAAAGTCAAAAGTCGAAGCTCAAATATCATCTCAAAGAAAGAAGAATTATCATGAAAGAGAGCTCGACACATACCGGTACTTATGGTCAAAGGCGAACAAAGCACCAAAGGATGTGACAGTCTTATACACGGCAGACAAACCACCAACCCGAGAAGACAGATCGAATTCCGAGTCAACGGAATCCGCAAGAACCTTCAGATCAGAAAGAGAAGGATCCCGTCGAAGCTCGGGGTCGGCAAAGACGCCAAAGCGAACCCGGATGTAGAAGACCCCCACCGACCAAGCGCTGACGGTCGGAGAAATTACATCCGGAAACTTCATAGTGGGCCTCCTACAAAAAGAACCCCACGTCTAAGCTACCTCGAAACGGACATCGGAAAGAAGGACTCAAAAGAAGAGGACTCACCGGAATGACACTCGAGGGAGCACGAGGGGCAAGCCGACAGCCCGAGGGGGGCCTCACATCAAGAGCAACCGGAATAGGCGAAGAAACCATTCCGAAGCCTCGGCACAACAGAGAGAATGTAGAAACAAAATTAATCAAGCCCGGATAAAAAGAACTCCGCCACGTTGAAGCCGGCAAGGAAAAGAACTTACGGGTTCCTGGACAAGAGACTCCACTTGCTCCTCATCATGCTCAAAGGACAAATGCAGGGCACCATCTGAAAAGAAAAGAAGAGGCACAGGTTAACTCACATCAAGAGATTAAGGTTGATAAAGGAAAACAACCCCTCACCTTTGAGAAGGGAATTTGTCCGTAGGACATCCAAAGTGCCGCCGGTGTGCTAGCGGACACGTCTTTCTCCATATTTGCCGTAACACACCGCCGTTTGGTGCAATTTGTCTCGTGGACACTAAGAAGAGATAACCTCACCACCAAAACATCTCGCCATTTGTAAACCATAAGGCCAATGACTATGAAATTTTAACAGCAACAAGATATGATAGTTATCTACAAATCATCTAATACTCACTTTCAAAGAAAACCTAATTAAAGGCATGATATGGCGGACTTAATTATTCTTGATGTCATATCACGTCCTTAATTAGGTTTTCTATGGAAGTGAGTATTAGATAATTTGTAGATAACTATCATATCTTGTTGCCCTTAAAATTTCATAGCCATTGGCCTTATGGTTTACAAATGACAGTTGTTTTGGTGATGAGGTTATCTCTCCTTAGTGTCCACGGGACAAATTGCACCAAACGGCTGTGTGTTCTGGCAAACATGGAGAAAGACGGTGTCCGCTAGCACACTGGCATGACTTTGCATGTCCTGTGAACAAATTCCCCTTGAGAATATTACCCGTGGGCTCTTGCAAAGAAGCCCGAGAAGCAACAGAGCGAGACCTCTTGGGAGTGGTAGTGGCAGAAGAAGCACCAGGTTCTTCAGAAGACCGCACACGACGCTTACGGCCTATAAGGGCAAGAACTCGTGGATCTGGGGTAAAGGGAACGTAACGAAGAACCCCCAATACTCACACCGGGAAGGACCAAAGACTCAGAAAATTACCAGAGCAAAGCAGCAAAGAAGCCACGGTCACCAAAGCGGACTTTGTAGTTACGGCCAAGATGCTAAGAAAAGCAGAGAGTCGAAAAAACAACCCTTACTGGGACAAGAAAATCACGAGAGAACGTAAAAATCACTCACAGCAGAGGAGGGTTAGCAGCCAGAGTACTCCTCGACCGTAATCGGAATTGTTGGAACATCCTTCAAAGACAAGGGCGAAGAGAATCCATTAGCTCCTCATCGACAACTCGGCACCTCCACCTCCAACACGAGATGGATCCTCAGGCCCGGTGTACTCGAAGCCATACTTCTCCCTGGCCATCAAGGGCTGAACCCGACGGCGAAGAAAACTGGCAACAATACCAGGGCCGCTAAGACCAGCACCTAGCTTCAAAAATTTGACCCGATTGACAAACTCAGCAACCTCCGACTCATCAGGAGAGTCGACATTGAAGGCTTTCGGGTCAACCGGGCTCATAGAGTCATGGTCAGCAAGAGCGGGAGGAGGGTTGTTCACATAGAACCAACCAGAGCGCCAGCCAGTTACAGAATCAGGAAGATCGTAATCAAAAAAGGCAGCCTTCCGACCCTGACGGGCTTGGATCGAAACACACCCAAGAGCAGACGGATCAGATCCAGGGCGAAGACGGAAGAAATAGCGAAAGAGCTTCATAGAAGGAGGAATGCCTATGAACGTCTCACAAGCATGAACGAAGATAGAAATAAGAAGAACCCCGTTCAGGGCGAGATGAGAAAGAGCAATCCCATAGAATTGCAGAAACTCATGGAAAAAGTCAGAAGCAGGAAGACAGAGACCGGATCGCACGAAGGCGATAAACAGAACAACCTCGAGGGGATTAGGGGCAGGAAGGCGATGACCTACAGGCAGACGCCACCCAGAAAGATTCTGAGGAAGGAGAAGCCTACGCCTCTCCAGCTCCGCCATGTCCGCCTCGGTGGCGGCGGACTCCGGCCAGATCTTCAGAGCCCTCTCCATCTTAGGGACGGCCTCCTCCTTGCCTCGCGACGAAGCCCGAGAAGACCCCTTCGTCATCAAGGACGAACGGTAGCAAAGAATCGGCAAACGGCGGCAAGGGAAGGAGAAAGCAAAGAACAAAGGCGCGAAGAGATTAGGGCAAGAGTATTTGCTAATGACGCAAGCAAATGGCGTGAGGGGAAAGAAAGAACGACCGTATCCAAGTATTTAAGGACAGGTAAATTTCCTACCGTTACGGGATAAAACTCTCCATAACGGAGTCTCTACAACTTCGAATTAAATTCGAAGTGACAACGGCTCTCCTTTTTGCGAACAAAGGCAACAGATCGACACAACGGTCAAATCCTTCGCTAGAAGAGAAAAGAACCCCGCAACCGCCATTACAGATAGAGAAACAGCCCGGGCGCCCTCGAAGAAGTCACAACAAAAGAAGGAAAAAAGAGAAACGGTCAAAAAATCCCGAGGACGTATACCTCTAAGATTCCTTTCCAAGAGAAAGAACTCCAAGATGCTTGGGGGCTACAGGATACCCCGGATAAGATTTTTTTCGAATCGAGAAGAACTCGAAGATGGAGATCTCGAATCGCGTCGAAGCTTCAATCCGAGAAGAGCAGGACGCTCTCATGACTCATACTTGAGATGCTCGGGGGCTCGCGAAGAGAAGATCCATCCAGGAGAAAGAACTCCAAATACGATAAGAACTCGAAGACAAAGGAAAGGATCTCAACACCGCGCTCAAAAGCTTCATCCGAGAAAGGTAAGAAGAATTACCCTCATGACTCAAGTCTGAGATGCTCGGGGGCTCGCGGAAAAAGAACGGTCTGGAGGAGGAAAGGACTCCGAAACGAGAAGAACTCGAAGATGAAGGCAAAAGAACTCGAAGACCTTCCAGCTCTTTGTGCCAAAAAGCAAGAAGCTCGGGGGCTACACCCTACGGGTGCACTTTTCAAGTGCACACCGTATGATGATCTCAAGACCATATCAAGGCTTCATCCGAGAAGGGCGGGGATAGCTCTCATGACTCAGCCTTGAGGGGGGCTTGTGGATACGGGATCACCTAAGGACTCTATAGAGTTGTTCGCGGGATTCCATCCTAGCCTGCGGCCACAAGCAACTCCCAGAAGGCAATGGAAGCATAGCTACGGTAGACTTCTGTTGTAATCAGGATAGAATCCTAGTCAGATTACCATGTAAAGAGTTTGGGTGTTCGAATCCTCTACGGACAACCCTCTCTGAGTCCGACTAGGTCCGTAGTAAGCTCTTTGGCTCCTTGGACTATAAAAGGCGGCCAAAGAGCACCTCGTAGAGGAGAGCGCAAATTGAACACATCAAGTGTTGTAAGCTTTGCAACCGATTCTCGGTTGACCCCATCAATCAAAAACAGGCTCACGCCGACTGGACGTAAAGGTCTTTACTCGATCACGGATCGAGGGCCCGAACCAATATAAAACCCCGCTCTCTATGTCGACTGCGCAACAAACCGCCGGACTCCAGGTTCATCGAGGCCCGAACAAACCGCCCGGTTCACCCCGTGGCGGGCTCTCGGTCGTAAAACATCGACACCCGACCACCAGAATGGAGGTCACCAAACAAGGGTGGAACCACGCCGAAGTCCTATGGAATAGCGTCCATACCTTAAATCCTAGCGGTAGATCATGAACTACGACTCAAGAAAAGAGGACGTGGGGATCGGCCCGTTTAGGTCGCAGAGGCCATCGAGGGTCCAGAAAGAGCCAATATGTCCTACGGCAGAGGACGGCCTTTCGAATCGGGCGTGAACGGTGTAGTGTTATGAAATAGGAACCCATCGCCTCACATAAAGTCTCTCGGAAGCGAGCAGCCCAAACCAGGGCAAGGTGGATTGTAGTGTTGTGAAATAGAAACCCAACCATCTTGACCTTCAAAGCCAGATGCACTTAAATGGGCCCAGCATCGAGAACCCTATAAAGGGACATCATGCTATAGTCCACCGGACAAAGATTGGAGAGCCCTCGCCCGTGAAGCGGCAACTCGTAGTTAAAACAACTCTACGCTGAGCACGACTCCAAAGAACATTCACTAGCAAGTCTAAGAAAAAGACAAACGCCGGAGGCCTAACGTAAAATGGCCAGAGCAAGACTCCACTCATCGCGGACACGCCTTAGAAAAAGACAAAGAAGTCACAAGCCTAAGAAAACAACCCGGCGGGGCGGGCACGACCCCGACCATCTACAAACAAGCCAAAGGAAAACAACCCCCGGCAATGCGGGGCACGACCCCAGCCACCCTTAGCAAGTCTAAAACAAACACGGCGCCAAAGCCCGTAATAAAAATTCGGGCACTCCGAGCACGACTCCACATATACGACAAGTCTCAAGAAAAAGAAGACAAGTCATGCGTCCGAAGGAACGAAGCCACGCATTACGGGGCAAGACCCCAACCACTTCAAGCAAGTCTAAAGCAAAGACAAAGCTACAAAGAAAGAAAGCGAAACAACCCTAGCACCGAGGAGCATGACTCCACATATACGACAAGTCTCAAGGAAAAGAAGACAAGTCGCGGCGGCCAAAGGAAGGAACCTCATGCACGCAGGGCAAGACCCCAACTACCCAAGCAAGCCAAGGACAAGGCGCACTACTACAAAAGAGGGCAGAACAACCCTAGCACCCCGAGCAAGACTCCATCTTCACGACAAGTCTCAAGAAAGAAGACAAGTCAAGCGTCAAGGGAAAGAACCCGTAAAAGCGCAAGAGCAAGACTCTAACAATCTACAAAGAAGCTTAAGAAGAGCTAAAGCTAATGCGTAAGGATGAGAAAGAACTCTAACGCACGTGAGCAAGACTCTTTCTACTTTTTTTTTTTTTGCGTCTACAAAAGGGCAAGCTGATTCATCGAAGAACAACCTCGATGAACGTGGAGCACGACTCCACACAACTACTCGGCGCAAGTCTACAAGAAGAGGACGAAGCCAGAAGCCTAAATCTAAAGGCACAACCACATTCAAATTGTCCAAGGAAGAAGAATTCGTGAGGACGTAGTTTATAGACAAATCGCAAACAAGTCCGCCGAAGGCGTAATCGTAAACAGCTTAAAAAGTCTACACGAAGGCGCACTCAATTGTTCAAAGGCCCCAATCCAAAGAGGCCAACCACAAGAACATATTCATTACAAGGCGGATGAAGCCGCCAAAATCGCACTCAAGCCGCATCAAAATCAAGCTCCACGGGCGCCGCTCATCCCATACTCGATAGTATCAACCAAGGCCGTCACAGCTGCATCCACCACAGGATTCTCCCTCTCCATCAGGTCAGCATGCTCCAAAGAAGCAAACCCATTAACAACAGTAGCAACGGGAAGCTCAGGGACAAGATGATGGAAGTAATAGAGAGAGCTCCTCAAAAGCCTCCCGGCAACATCTCCCATGTATAAGCGGAAGCGTTCGAGGCCCGAGGGAGGAATCCCCTCCAAGTCGCTCTTGGTCTTGAGGAAGGCGAATGACGCCAAGAAGAGGAGACACAAAGCGCCGAGCTCAAAACTTCTCCCGAAGGGCAGCCAAAGAATCCTTCGCCCCCTCGAAGCTCGGTCTCAGCTCATTGATAGTGGCCTCCCCGACCAGCCTTTGGTCACCCGAAGGGCTATAAACAACAAATATCGAAAAGAGCAAAGCGTAAACAACCAAAAGGAGCAAAAAAGGAGGGCGAGAAAATACCTTCGACTTCCCGAACAACCTTGCCATAGGACTCCGGGCCACCTGTCAAGAGTCGCGCGGGCCTCCCTGAGTTGTAAGCGAAGAGCTCGCCGACTCCCCGGAGACGAAAGCAACCTCCTCGCCCACAAGGAATCACTCTCTTGACCGTAGAGGAATACAGAAGATCACTCGGACAAAAGACTACAGAAAGTCAAAAGTCGAAGCTCGATATCATCCCAAAGAAAGAGAATGATCGAAAAAGAGCTCGACACATACCCGTACTTATGGTCAAAAGGAGACAAAGCACCGTGACGCCTTATACACGCGCAGAAAACCACCAACCCGAGAAGACGGATCGAATTCGAAGTCAACGGAATCCGCGAACAACCTTCGGGATCGTAAAGAGAAGGATCCCGTCGGCTCGTGGTCGGCAAGATGCACAGCGAATCGTGACGCAGAAGATCGGCCCACTGCCCAAGCGCCGACGGTCGAGAAAGAACATCCGAAACTTCACGTAGGGGCCTCCTACAAAAGTGAACCCCACGCTTTAAGCTACCTCAAACCGACACCGAAAGAAGAACTCGAAGGAAGAGGACTCACCGGAATGACACTCGAGGAGCGCGAGGGGGCAGCCGGCAGTAGTAGAGGGCCTCACATCAAGAGCAAACTGAACCGAAGAAGAAACAATACCGTAAAACCTCACCGCACGACGGAAGGACTACGTAAACAAACCACGCCAAGACCACTAGAAATCAAAAGACCCGCACGTGGGAGTTCCAAAAGAAAAAAGAACTCACGGGTTCCGCATAAGAGACTCCACTTGCTCCTCATCATGCTCAAAAGACAAAATGCGTGGCACCATCCGAAAAAGAAAAAACAGAACCGCAGGTTAGCTCATATCAAAAGAGAGCGGGTTTGACAAGAAAAAACAACCCCCCTCACCTATGAGAATATTACCCGTGGGCTCCTACAAAGAAGCCTCGAGAAGCAAAGCAGAGCGAGTCCTCTTGGGAGTGGTAGTGGCGTAAGAAGCACCAAGTTCTTCGAAGAACGCGCACGACGCTACGGCCTATAAGGGCAAGAACTCGTGGATCTCGGGGTAAAGGGAACGTGATTTAAGAACCTCCAATACTCATACCAGAAGGACCAAAGACTCAAAGAAGGTTACCAGAGCAAAGAAAGCAAAGAAGCCACAAATCACCGAGCGTACTTTGTAGTTACGCCAAGATGCTAAGAAAAGCAGAGAGTCGAAAAAACAACCCCATCGGACAAGAAGATCACGAGAAAACGTAAAATCACTCACAAAGCAGAGGAGGATTAGCAGCAGAGTACTCCTCGACTAGAATCGGAGTTGTTGGAACATCCTTCAAAGATGAGGCGAAGAGAATCCATCAGCTCCTCCTCAGACAACTCGGCACCTCCACCCCCAACACGAGATGGATCCTCGGGACCGGTGTACTGGCCATACTTCTCCCTGGCCATCAAGGGCTGAACCCGACGGCGAAGAAAATTGGCAACAATGCCGTGGCCGCTAAGACCAGCACCTAGCTTCAAAAATTTCACCCGATTGACAAACTCAAAGAACCTCCGACTCATCAGGAGAGTCGACATTGAAGGCTTTCGGGTCAACCGGCTCATAGAGTCATGGTCAGCAAAGAGCGGGAGGAGGGTTGTTCACATAGAACCAACCAGAGCGCCGAGCCCGATACGTAATCGGGAAGATCATAATCAAAAGCAGCCTTCCGACCGACGGGCCCGGATCGAAATATATCCGAGAGCGGATGGATCGATCCGTGGCGAAGACGGAAGAAATAGCGAAAGAGCTTCATGGAAGGAGAATGCCTATGAACGCCTCACGTGCATGAACAAAGATGGAAAGAAGAAGAACCCCGTTCGGGGCAAGATGAGAAAGAGCAATCCCATAGAATTGCAGAAACTCATGGAAAAAGTCAGAAACAGGAAGACAAAGACCAGATCGCATGAAGGCGATGAACAGAACAACCTCGAGGGGATTAGGAGCAGGAAGGCGATGACCGCAGTGACGCCACCCGTAAAGATTCCCCGAGGAAGGAGAAGCCTATGCCTCTCCAGCCTCCGCCATGTCCGCCTCGGTGGCAACGGACTCCGGCCGGATCTTCGAGCCTTCTCCATCTCGGGATCGACCTCCTCCTTGCCCCCGCGACTAAGCCCGAGAAGAGGACCCCTTCGTCATCGAAACGGACGGTGGTAGCAATCGGCAAAAATAGCGGCGGCAAGGAAGAGGAAAGCGGCGACGACGCAGGAGAGTTAGGGGCAAGAAAGAATTGCTAAAGCAAATGGCGGAGGGGAAAGAAGGAACGGCCGTATCCAAGTATTTAAGGACAGGAAAAATTCCTACCGTTACAGGATAAAACTCTCCGTAACGGAGTCTCTACAACTTCGAATTAAATTCTAAGTGACAACGGCTCTCCTTTTTTATGCGAAACAAAGACAACAGATCGACACAACGGTCAAATCCTTCATCGAAGAAAAAGAACCTTACAACCACCATTTGCAACACAAGAATGCCCCAGATCGCGGAAGAAGTCGCAACAAAGAACGACAAGACCCGGAAGAACTCGAAAAAGAGAAACGGTCAAAAATCCCGGAGGACGTAAGAGCCTCTAAGATTCCTTTCCGGAGAAAGAACTCCAAGACGCCGGGGCTACAGGATACCCCGGATAAGATTTTTTGCGAATCGAGAAGAACTCGAAGATGGAGATCTCGAGATCGCGTTGAAGCTTCAATCCGAGAAGAGCAGGACGCTCTCATGACTCATACTTGAGATGCTCGGGGGCTCGCGAGGAGAAGATCCGTCCAGGAAAAAGAACTCCAAATACGAGAAGAACTCGAAGACAAAGGAAAAGATCTCAAGACCGCGCTTAAGGCTTCATCCGAGAAGGGTGAGAAGAACTACCCTCATGACTCATATCTGAGATGCTCGGGGGCTTGCGGAAGAAGAGCGGTCTGGAGAAGAGAAGAACTCTGGAGCAAGAGGGACTCAAAGACGGAGACAAAGAACTCGAAGACCTTCCAGCTCTTTGTACCAAAAAGCAATAAGCTCGGGGGCTACACCCTACGGGTGCACTTTTCAAGTGCACACCGAATGATGATCTCAAGACCATATCAAGGCTTCATCCGAGAAGAGCGAAGACAACTCTCATGACTCAGCCTAGAGATGCTCGGGGGCTTGTTGATACGGGATCACCTAAGGACTCTACAGAGTTGTTCGCAGGATTCTATCCTAGCCTGCGGCCAAAAACAACTCCCAGAAGGCAATGGAAGCATAGCTACGGTAGACTTCTGTTGTAATCGATAGAATCCTAGTCGACTACCATGTTAGGAGTTTGGGTGTTCGGATCCTCTACGGACAACCCTCTCTCGTATCCGACTAGGTCCAGAGCAAGCTCTTTGGCCCCTTGGACTATAAAAGGCGGCCAAAAAGCACCTCGTAGAGCAGAGCGCAACTTGAACACATCAAGTGTCGTAAGCTTCAACCGATCCTCTGTTGACCCCATCAATAAAAAAACAGCTCACGCCGACCGGACGTAAAGGTCTTTACTCGATCACGGATCGAGGGCCCGAACCAAAGATAAAATCCCGCTCTCCGTGTCAATCTGCGAACAAACCGCCGGACTCGTGTTCATCGAGGCCCGAACAAACCGCCCGGTTCACCCCGTGGCGGGCTCACGGTCGTAAAACATCGACACTATCCCAAAAATGCCGGAGGTTGAATTAACATTTGTGTGTGCACCAAGCATCACATAAAAGTTGGAAGGAACACGTAAGATGTAGCTAACGGCATCGGAAGTATGCTTAAAGCCAACTCCCATGAATTCATACTCTTGTCCTCGAACAAGTAGATCATCGAACCTTGTTGTTTCATTGCTGTAGGCAACAGTTTCCATTTTATCTCCCTCAGAAAACATTGTAGCCAAAATATTAAACCTTGTCTAATTAAAAGGATAGGATCTGAAGCTAGCTCCTGGTAATTAAAATTATAAGCAAATAGCGCCCTCCATGGTGTTAGCCCATTCCCTTTCCAAAACACCTTAGCACATATGAAAATATGTGTCTTGTTCCCACTTCATGGAAATTAACCCATCTACAATCTCGTTCGTATCAATTAGTTATGAGTTAAAATGTCAAAATTGTACATGAATAAACCTATGAATACAGGAAACGATTGTCTCATAAATCAATTATCACAGAAGTGTAATACCTGTAGGTGGACATCTCCTGAATCGGGTCAGCGAACACCCTCTTTCTCTTGGACACCATAGAGGCGGAACCCATGTGGGCAACTCGATACCAAAATTCATGAAAATTGTTCAATGCTGAAAACTGAGATAAATTGACACACGAATATCATGATCAAAACAAACTGAACTGTACGTCTATTTCATCTGTTGGTCAGAGAGGCTCACATGGCAATATATTATAAATCAAAATTCTAGATAGCTGAGAATCAATAAATTATTCTTGTTGTGTTACACTAACCTGTATTATTTCATCAAAGGACAATAATAATAGAAACATATATTGTGTGTCATATCCCGTTCTTAAGTTAGCACTACGGAGGAGAGGGAGGAGAGCACGAACCTGGACGACGACGACGACGCGGCAATGGCGGAATGTGGTGAGGACATCCTCTTCAGGTGTTCCCTCGATGTGTTGCTCGCCTAGCTACATTGGCTGCCTGTGGAGGACTGTCTCAGTGATTGGGTGGACAGTTTGGCCGCCAGGTTCATCCGCACTATATAGGGACAGAGCGCCTCGGTTGTTATAGTAACTTATATTTTTTTAGAATTACTAACTTACTAGTATCGTGCCCGTCGCGTTGCTACGGATAACTAAATTATATATACAAACATATGATCGCACGATATTAAACAATGATATTAAAGTGAAATTTTTAATCCAAACAAGTAAGTTTTGTGAAAGCAACAAAATCACGGATATCGCGAAACTCTATTTTTTTCGTAATTCGCCTAAGATAAATTTTTTATCGGATAGAAGAAATCTTCGATATCCATTTATTTTGTGAGCCAATAAATCCACGAATAAATTCCGGCGCATCTTCGTACCATCCTAAACACATGAGAGCGTATGCAGCTTATCACATGGGCAATACTGCGTGTCTTGAAAAATCTCATAAAACCTTAAAACAAAGTATGTTATCCTCACCGCATAATGGGCGCCGTGCATTGCAACAAGACAACCAAACTTTTGTAATAAAAACACACATGGATCGCAAGATAAAATAACAATACTATGAAATTAAATACCATAGTTAAGGTGACATTTAATCCAAAAAGCAAAGTTCGGAAAATTAAGTCACGGAGAGCTGTTGTAGGCACAAACCTACTGTAGACCTATTCTATCTATGATGCTGTTAAGATCATGTTTTATATCGACAGAAGAAATCTCCTATATCCATTTCTTTCCTGTGCCAATAAATTCACGAAAAAGTCCACCACATCTCCATATGTTCAAGTATATATGTAAATATTAGCGCTACTCAAGTGGTAATGCTGTGTCTGGAATTTTTTTTTTGTTCGGGTAACATTTTTGTGCTTGCATGCACCCATATTTTTCTCTCTGTTGTATGTCCAGGTAACTTTTTGGGTGCTAGCATCATTTTGACCTTGACTATCACTTTGAACCTGTCAAAGCACAAATGTCACCTTAATTCTTGTCATGTCTAAAAAGCATATACAAACTATAGCACAAGTCCATGTGCTAATTCAATTTGATATTGGTTCTGTAGTTCACTAAAACAAATCTTTTTAAAATCACATCTTTTTCCATTTTGCGTGTATGTTTATATAAATCAACGTATTTACTCACAAGCACAAACTCTTTCAATGAATTGTAAGTAAATTTTAGCTAAATTGGCCAATATCAAAAAAACCTTGCAATTGTCGTTGAAGCTTAATTACAACTTCATGCTAGGACAGCCATGATTCGTTCACCCGTTGCCCAAAAAAAAAATTCATACCATGAATACAATAATTTCTTCTGCTGTTTTCTAGCACTACAGATAGTCTGTAAACTGCCTCCGATACATTGTCATGAACTGCAATTGTGCCACCCCGAAAGTGGCTAGATGGGGCACAACGCAACGCCGCCGCCCCGTGAGGGGCCACGCGCTGGGGGCGCGACCCCGCCGCCGCCACCTTCCCTCTCCGTGACGAGTCCGAAGTTTGCTTCATATTCAAGTTAGGATTATCTTAGTTAATTTTGGTGTGCAAGGGGATATCTCATCTATAAGGGAGACCCTTATTAGGAAAGAATAAATTAGGATATGCTTGTAAAAGATATTCCGATTGTATAAGGAAACCTTATAGAGATTGCTTAGATTACAAGTCCCACTAGTCGGGCTATATAAAGCGAGGAGGCATGTAATCTCTAGGGGATAAGCAAGCAAAATAAAAAATATCTTTCGCCTTCAGCTCTTCGCAACCGCCGCCGCCGCCGCCCGCGTGCCCCGCCCCCCGACCAGCGCGCGCCGCCGCCGCCGCGCCGCCGCCCGCCGCCGCCCGCCTCCACGCCACGACTCCTCCCCTCTACGGACGCTCATGCCGCTACTCGTCGCCGACGGCGAAGTCATGGCCCCATACACCATCTCGTAAGCTTCGAACGAGGAACACGTGTCAATTCCGCCTAATCTAGCCGAACTGACAAACCAGTATCCGGAGACCGGGGCGATTCCCACCACCCATGGCTTCGAGATCAAGGAGTTCAACGCGGCGCCGGGGAGCTCCTCGACGTCCACTATGATCGGATCGCCAGCGTTTCGGACGACATGGTGGACCGCCTCCGTCGCATCGAGCACGGCTACACCGCCTCGAGGATCCCAGCACGTACGACGACCACGCTGGAGGACGGCCCAGCGGCAGCCGCCGCCGCGGGCATGTTGCATTTCTTAAGCGCAATCACTAGAAACCGGTTTAGAACCCATCTCCAATAACGGCGCCAGAAATGCGCCGTTGACATTCCTAAGTGAAACTACCGTGTCGGTGATAACACTAGGTACATCAACGGTGATAGATCTTACCAAATAAGATATTCATCCGCAAGCGCACGGATCTATCATTGTAGCATTTCACCCTGAGATATTCGTGGTATCGTTATTTATATTTTCCTAAAGGAAGGCATGGTGGAAAAGGATCTAATTGAGACATGAACAAGATAACACGAATGTATAATAGACCAATGCTCATAATAGGGGTAAAATAGGATAGGTAGTAGGATAACTTGACACACACACTCAAGCCAATCTCAAGGATAAAGGTAAAAGAATGAATAAAAGAATAAGTCTAACATGGAGCAGGCATATCCTAGATAGTCATGTCAAGATAGCGCGAGATACACACATGTTCAACTGTTAGAGATTCAACGCCAAGATCGCCAAGGTCTCTCTGAATTACTTCGGCACCGCCCATGCCCAAAGGACGTTGTCCGCAATTAGCTCTACGACACACCCGAACGTGGGGGATTTCAAGGGACGGACAAGGCTTGTCACGACCAAGCCGCCTACCCCCTCAACCGTGGGATGCACCGCAAAGATAGGCAACCCCCTAGTCCGCACACCACGCCTACACTAGTGATTATCACTCTAGCGTGTTAACAAGGCTTACCCGTCCCCGGGGTCCTTCTACTAGAGCGCCGCCCCCGAAGGAACGACTATCAATCCCGCAACCCAACATCAACCAAGGCTAACTCTAGGTAGAACTCATCATATCGATCTAGCTCTTGGTCCAAACATGTATGTATGATAGACTAAGCACAAAGTTCTATAAGACAAGATCATGATATAGGAACTATAGACTAGTTCTTCAACCAAGATTATATCACAAGAACTTTCCTCTAATTCAAGAACATGACTATATTGATAAGTAGAGAACAAGAACAAGATGAAGAACTCTAAATTGCTCATACCGAATAGCTCCAAAATGTCTTGCTCTCCTTTTATATTATTCTTGCCAAACACCTCCTAAGTACAAAATAGCTCCAAAATGTCTTGCAGAAGAAGAAGAAGAAGAAGAAGAAGAAGAGAGAGGCTACATTGTGTGGTGTGTGTTGAATGAGGGGGAGAGGGCCTCCTTTTATAGGTAGAGGAGGGGGCTCATTGGAAAATGTCCCTCTCCACATGGAAGGAGCCAAAACCGTCCTTGGACACCTTCCAAATCTGCTTGAACCGACCATGCAAACGCCGGGCACAGCCAGTTATGGAAGGTAATGTACCGCCTCAAAACCTAGGCCCGAACCGCCTCGGGATGGGTGCGGGCGCACAGTGGTGGTCGCGCACATTCACTGGTGCTGCACCTGCCCTGGGCTCGGTTTGGGCCGGCCTTGGCAGCTAAGCGCGTTTGGGCTTGAAAAGTTGTGTGGCGGTGTTTGCTCGGCCCAGTTCTGTGTTTGGTCCATTTCTCCCTTGGGCATGATGTTCTTCAGAATGCGCTTTGGAGGCGCCTTTTGGTACATTTTCCACTTGTTTCTTATATAAATCTGCACAATAATAATTTGGACACTACAAGTGGAATTATGTCAATAATAAATGTATATGTGTGTAGTAAGGTATAGTTTCACCCCTTATTGGTAGAATGTTGACGTTAAAAATATGTCGTTGGTGGCCGTCAGAGGGGCACAGGGCCGGCTCTGCCGCCGCCCTCCCCGCCTCGGACCGGCGTCGGCTCCGACCGCTATATATCCTCCCGGCTTGAGGAGGCGGATGACGTTAATGCGTGACGCACCGGCCGTCAACGACGTCATCCTGACGACACCGCAGCATCGGCTACCCTCTCCTCTCCCCGACACCTGCGTCCCGCGCAGAGGACCCTCTCCAGTAGAGACGACGTCACCCGCGACGCCCGCGGCCGCCCCCCGGCGCCACCCGCGGCGCCCCCTCTGCCGCCGCCGTCCGCGCCACCCGCGGGCGCCCAAGATCGGCCGCCATCGGCATTGCACCCTCCCGTTATGTCACGCGCCCCGCAAGTCCAGGAGTTCGATGGCACCGACGACCCCGACCTCCGGATTCGAAAGCCGGAGCTCTTCTTCAAGCTCAACTTGGACATCGACCCGCACTACTACGTGAGTTACGCCGCTTCCATCTCACCGGTCTTGCCGCAGCCTCGTACATCAACCCGTCCCAAGAAGAAGTCCCCGCCGAGTGGGATGAGTTCACCAGCGCCCGCGACATCACTTCGTCCGCCCGACACCTCGACGCCATGGCGGCATACGCGCCGCCCTGGGGGCAAGTTGGACGACTACATCGACGCCTTCGAGGTCTATGCATCACGCATGGATTTTGAGGGACAGCACCACCGCGTCGCCCTCTTCATTAAGGCTTAAGCACCTCGCCGTGGACGGCACTCGAGTGGTTCAAGCCCCGCTTGATGGAGGAGGCCATCGACCTCGCCCGCCAAGATAAATGACGACGAGCCGGACGACGCCGGGGGCGGGCGCCGCAAGATCGGCGCCGGGTAACGCCGCCCACCACGCAACACCGGCAACATCGACAACGACATCATGGCCGCCCGGTTGATCGCATACCAGGCCAGCAGCGCCTCGCTGTTGCTATGGACGACATCGACGGCCCGGCATCGAACGACATGATCACGGAGCTACACCTGGCCACGACAACCAACAAGGAGCTCGGGGTCATCTCCAACGCCATCGAGTTGCGGGCTATAGCGCTAGAGTGGAGCCTTCACTATGGCATCGTGAGGTACTTCCACCGCTACTACATCCCCGCTGCCTTAGAGCTTCTCCAGGACTTCATGATGGGGGAGAACGTTCCGCTGCATGGCGTAGCAGTGGGCTTCCATCTCCCCAACCGCTCCCGAGAAGATCAGCGCGTCCCAAAGATACGCCCTCCTCCATCGTGCACACCCCGACGAGCGGATCGAGGGTGCCACCGTCCTCCTTCTTCGACAACAACGGCGACATCTTCTTCCGCATGGGGAACGCCACCGTTGGTGCAGCATGGACGCAGAGGTCCGCGCTTGGGGCCGCCCCGTGAGCACGCCCGATGACCTCCTCTACGGCTGCCTCCTCAACTTCACTTCCTCGCCGCCCACGCCGATCCGTCACGCCCACCGTCGGCAGCTCCATGCTAAGGTGACAGGTGCCGACGACCTACACCTACACGCCCTCCCTCTGCAGACCCGCCAGGTGATCGAGCTGTCGGGGACCCCGCGGCGCCTCCGTCATGCGTCGTGCATGGGCGGCACGTCCCTTCGTGCAGCCCCCCGCTGAGCTTCAAGTTCAGCATCTACTTCGCGACCTCCACCTCGACTTCGCCTCGCCGACAACGATGCTAGTGTCCGCAACGACAACAATGACAAGTGCGGTCCTCTCGTCTTCTACTGGGCCCGGGTGGTCACCTCTCCGATCGGGCTGCCCCGCACCCCCACGTGGTGGGTTGGGCGGCACGTGGGCGCGCCGCCCTCGTCGAACGGGAGATGTCATGAACCAACGGGCCACCCCGAGAGTGGCTAGATGGGCCACAACACAACGCCGCCGCCCGGAGGGGCCGGGCGCGCGTGCCGCTGCTCGCCGCCGACGGCGAAGCCGCGGCCCCATACACCATCTCGAAGCTTCGTCGAACGAGGAACACGTGTCAATTCCGCCCAATCTAGCCGAAATCCGACATACATATGGAGGCAAATTATTATTCTACAAAACATATAGTATGGCAAATTGATCAAGCACATAGTAGAGATTTAACATTCTACTTACGCCATTTGCTCATTCAAACGATGACACAAATGCAAGACGGCAAAGCATCCCAAAAGATGATGCCTAGTTCAATTTGCTCTGAACAGAAAAAGGCACATATTTGGTACTTGAATTTGTTACAAGATTAATGACGACATAACTATATCCTCCAAAATCCAATATACCAAATAAGATCATTTTTAGGAGCACTACCAAGCATAATAAAATATACCTGAAGTTCTTTTTAGCTTTGATTCAGATCCTTAATTATAAACTCTAATGTGGCATTTTCTCAGGAACAAAGTTTTCCTTACAGTTGATGGTGATTTTCTCATTTTGTTTCTGACAGATCTCCATGTACTCTGAGTGTTGCATGCTTTCACAGGCATCAATTTCAAATCTCTTATCTGCATATGCATTTAAAGATTCAGGTTTTTAATTAAAACTACAAAACAATAGAACCAAAAGAGCACCAAACTGGTAACAAAAAGGACTACAACTCGCATGCTGCGATTATCCAATGGAAAAGGATTCAAACAATTACGCGACACACTATGTGTTGTGATCAGCAGTTGTTCACTGTCTGACAATGGTTTATGCATGTTACTGCATTGTCTTACAACTCGAGAAGGTACTATATAAACAATATTATGGAAAGCTATTTTGTCTGAATAATAGAGGGAAATTCATATTAACTAACACTCCAAAGCTGCACAATTGCCTCAAGGCCAACCATTGTCGACCAATTCAGACTAATTGGACTTGGACATGGATAACTTGTACCAATTGGACATGCTTAGCTTCTACCAGTTTAGAGCACAGGTATTTGTAGGTTCTCCATCTCAAGAAAGTAAAACCAAGGCGCATTTCATGCTTAGCAGAGGAACATAGCTCCGACTATCTTGAAGACTGGGCAACTCCTGGACGGCGACGCTGCCTGCCAAAAGTGTGCCCGCCATGGCTGGAGGACGTCTTCAACATCTCATCGAACTTCATGAACTGACCAACCTGAGCAGCTATAAGATGCGCATAGCAGATGGGAGCAACTGCAGGCAGGCAACAATTCAACCAGATGTCATAATGCACCAAATGTTTCTCAAAGCATGCTAAAAATCTCTGCGTGGCATAAGCCTAATCGTGTGAGCATTGTCACATTTATCAAAGCATTGTCACATCCATCAAAGCAACCAAGCAGCCCCAAGACCTACAGCGGAGCACACAAAGAAACTTATTGAGAAAGACATGATAAGCATACATATCCCTAGTGGTATTACCTCGTCCACAAGTTGTACAATGTTCAAACCAGGCAGTATACGTGCACTTAAAATCAACTGTGCCTTGAACTAAATAACTGGAATACTTGAAGCAACTGAGCCTCGATGAACCTGCACTTCTGGAGCTCTTGAAAAACTAAATCATGAAACCAATACTTACACATGTAGAGCGGGAGTTTGTTACCAACCAGAAGTACCAAAATGCATAGTCTGAGGGTTTTTTAGTCCTCCCCATTCCAGACGAGGACCTCATCAAGAATCAAAACCTGCAGCAAACAACAGAAGTTAATCCGCATCGTTCTTCAGGAGTAAGAGTAAGTCAACTAATCAGACAGAAGAGGTTCACTTACCATGGTAGCGTGGATGGGCAGGTGACCGGAGCCGAGCGGTCGCTCATGCCCGCACAACTGCGCCCCTGGGTGGCAGCACCCCCGTGGCCTTGCCCGGTAGACAGGGCTCCTATCGCCGCTGCCGCAATGCACGCAGCAAGCCGAAGCCTGCGGCCGGGTCGCCGCCGCCGCCGCCGCCACCGCAAGAACCTTAGCCCTGCGGTGCCGCTGGAATTCGAATCCTTATGGCGTGTGATGGCTAGGGCTGGCGGCGGACTTCACCAGCGCTGGATGACCGCCTCTTTTTCTCTTCTCCGGCAGCGGGCTTCACCTGTGGTGGGCATCCAACAGTCCGGCGGGTGGCGCCGCAGTTCCAGATCCTTGAAACCGCGCGATGGCTGGTGTGGGTGGCTGGGGCGGGGTTGGGGCAGAGGCGGCGTGGCAGGGGCTGGTTTGGGCAACTGCGTAGTATCAAAGATCGAGGCTGCCGGCAATGTACGACAGGCGGGCGTCCAGAAATGCAAGGGAGTAGGGATGAAAACGGTCGGAAACGATTGGAAGGAGGCCAAATTATTTTCACTTTCATTTTCTTTTCTCGAAAAACGAAATCGATACGATATTGTCGGAAATGAATACGGCGCCCGGTATTCCGAATTTCAAAACGATATAGTCGGTCGGAGAATACAACGATAACGGTCGAAATCTATAATAACGGTATCCTCAAAAACGATAAACACACTAAACTATAGAAATAAAAAGAGTCATATAATCCATGCCGTATAGTTAGTTTTCTATTAAGGTTCCTTCTTAAGTATAGGTTGTTCCAATATGTGTACAATCCATGCCGTATAGTTAGTTTTCAAAAAAAGTATTTGCCTTATGTGCATGTTGGTTGTGTGTGTCTTTGATTCGGTAATTATCAACGGTAAATTACCACTTAAATACGAGAATCTTCGGAAACGAACGGAAGAGGGTAAAATTGTTTTCATTTTCATTTTCATTTATTTTTACGATTATCATTTTTATTTTTCCGGTTACCATTTTCGCTTTCCATTTGGGCATCAAAATCAGGAAAAAAAACTCGAAAACGACTATGAAAAATCGGAAATTATCATTTTCGTTTTCATCCCTATAAGGGAGCCGGGAGCGTGCACAATACGTAGACGGGACCGAAATTGGAAATTGATTTCCTCTTTCATAATTGTTGAGCGTGATTTTCTCTTTTCTATTTTTGGCTTTCCTATTTTTTACCGGTGATTATGAAAGAAACCAGGGGGCAAGGGAGGAGCAATCGGTGTTTATTTTCTTTCCTAAAAATCCTCACGGGGAGGCGCGAGGGTCGCACGTTTCCTAAAAATCCCGATGGGGAGGCGCCAGTATAGATGTGCATGCCGCACGCGGCCCGCCGGCACGGTAATTTGGCCCGGTCCGAGGCACAGCACGGCACGGAAATCCTGGCCCGAGGCACGGCACGGCACACACTAGTACAGAAATGACTTTTAATCCCGGCTCCTTAGGGGCCTTTACTCCCGGTTTTGGAACCGAACACGGCTTGGGGAGTAAAAGTATTCGAACCGGGACTAGAGGGAGGCTTTACTCCCGGTTGGGGGTACCAACCGGGAGTAAAAGCTTCGCGCAGCAACGTGGTCGGCCAGAAGCTTTTACTCCCGTTGGTACCCCCAACCGGGAGTAAAGGTTTTTTTTTTTTTTTTGTAGCCGTGCCAAATTTCTATTTTTATTCCTAATAGCATTTGAATAGTGCTTATTAATTTGTAATATATATATATATATACATATATTAAAGCGCACATATATATATATATATATATATTAAAAGCACACACTTATATTTATATATTAAAGCACACACATATATATTACACATTAGTAATTGTTCAAGCACAAATATATATAAGTTGTTCATACATGTCTCGATTACATATTAAGATAATACTACATGTCCCGACACACAGGGAGAGGATCCTTTGGCAGCCATCCGTCATTGGTGTCGTTGTAGAACTCGCCGGAAGGCTCTAGGATCCGGGTATTAATAAATCCGCAATAGCCTCTTGCATGGCTTCAAGATGCGCTTCTTTTAATGTTTTCTCCATTAACCTTCTCGTCTCGCAATTAGAGTAAAATAAAAAGTATTAGTATATATAAGATATGATTAGTTATATAAATAACGACGCCAATAACAACAGACTTTGATGTACATACGCACTGCTCATGCTCGTGTAATTGGTGGAATTTATCCCGATATTCTCGCAACAATATAATCCACAATGACTCGCTCCCCCTGTGGTTGTTGTAGATCCCACTTTAAGATAAAAAAAGAGTCATTTGTCATATATATGAAGCAATATAGAGACTTGAATTAATGTAACCATATATACAAGATATACCGAATAGTTGAACATTCGGGTTGCGGTGCACGATCGGTCATGTTATGTTCATGTTTTATCTCGCCCAAACCCCGCACAATAGAACAAAAAAAAACTAGACTATTAATTAACACATAAGCAAAGGGTTTGAAAATCTTGAGTATATATAAAATTGACGAGGTTTATGCAATTACCCCCGAATTATTTCGATCATATCTTCGCACCACACTCGGGGCCATCTCAACGAGTCAAAGATTGTGAGGTGACTTTTTGGTTGCACGATGTGAAACAATATCCAAAGTCCACCGCATGTGTAAATGGCGGTTGAGCTAGCTAGATAGAAAGGTTATTATGAAGAACATGATCGCCAAAGTTACGAACACTCACTTGAATCCGTATGGGAACATTACTACCCTCTTGTCGGTGCGGTGTTGCTCGAGGAACATCTTTATATTTTTCTGTGTGTCTACTTTCAAACCATGTATTGATTTTGGGTTTTTGTGCACGATATATAAGGATCAATGTATCCAATATCGCGACGCTCCTTGATTCGAAAATGTTGAATCCAAGATCTACATATATGGTCGAAAAGAGCATATGGTATTAGACACATACATATATTATCGGACATATTGACGTATTAGTAAACAGAGAAAGAATCACTTACAAACAATAAATGCCGAGGATGCTTTTTGTCGAGGGAGGTCGTGGGAATAGTTGGTGCAATTCACAAAAATCAACCCACATCACGTCATCGCCCGTTCCCCACTGGTTTCTTAGTCTGACACCAAATTTGTCTTGTCCTTTTGCACACAAGTCTAGGTACTTCCTGTTTAGCTCATACATTTGAGTACCCAGGCTAGAACATCTATCGATCCCATAGACTCGCCCAATTGAAAGGTTCTATACGGGTCATCATCTATGTTGCAGCCTCAAAGATCACTGCTCATGTCGATACCACTAGCAATATATTACTCTAAAAGCTCACCGGTATTAACTGATGCACCAGCAGGAAACTTTATGTACTCTGTGTTCGAACCGTATTGATCGAACACTTCACTGGAAAGTGGTCCTGACGTATCTCCAAGTTGTGGAACAGTTTGACTCTTCTTCCTTTTCTTTGGGTCAATTTCCTTGAATAGAGTGCGTCAAAGTCCGAAAGTGGCGAGGGCTTGCTTGAATCCTTATCTTTCTTTTTCCTAGCTTCTATTTTCTCTGTCTAAGCACGTTTTGAGGTAGGAAGTAGGTCTTGAGCTCCGCCGCCGCCGCCTCCGCCGCCTTCTTCACACACCGACTTGAAGAATTTTTTGTTTATTTCTTTGACATCAGCGTCCAATTCCTCCTTACTCATTTCACCAGCAATTTCTTGGGAATGAGCTTTCGCTTCGGTCAATATTTTCTTCGTCACGCTGCCCAAGACTGCGTTGCCTTTGTTGCCTTCTTAGTTGCCTTTGCCACGGGAGGAGGCATTGCAGCATCAAGTTGGCGGCGGTGATCGCACTTTTGCCGGGCGCCGGTGGCTGCCCGAGGTGGTGGTGGTGGTGGTGGTGGAGGCCGTGGCGACGCCTTTGAGATGCGGCCGGGATGCCGCCGTGTCTTCTATCACATCGTAGCACCGCCAGACTACTACGATCCTCCGGGGAGCCATCCTTTCCACCGGGTTCTCGTAACTCGGGAGGCAAAGCCGCGCATCGGCATCCCAGAATAACAATGTACCGCTTACGCCATGCAATAAATTGTTTCTCAACATCTCCTAGTTTTGTATCCCCGTCACCTCCCCGCAATTTCAAGATCCACGCCGGCGTAACCTTCAACCACTTTATTCACCGAGACGGCAAAGAAATCCCGTGGTATTATCGCGTCCGTGGAAGTCTTGGTGTCTTGGTACGGTCAATCGGACTAACAACCGCAATGGCCACCTTCACCGCATCGCCACCCTCCTTTGGGATGTGCAGCTCGCATGGTGTCAACTTCTCGCGATGTCATCCACGGGAAGCGCAGGTCCGCGTCAACAAGACTTGGTCGCTTGTGGGGAAGCACAAATGCTTGTCACTTGATCGAGTGGCTACCGAGCTGCAAACCGGTGCACCGTAAAGCAGCTCATTCAATTGTAGCCGGACTTGCCTTTTGATTTCTTCTTGCATTTTTGCTTGCATTTCTTCTTCCTTTTCCTTCATCAAGTTAACAAAGATATTGCTCCAACATGCGCATGTGCTCTAACTCAAGCTCCTTCCTTCTCTCTCGTGGGTTCTATAGGTACCGATGTCATCCGGGAAACCAAACTTCCACGGAACGGCCCCTTTGCCTCTTGTTCGACCGGTGTGCTCAGCCGTCCCAATGGCATATGTAAGTTCATCTCTCTATTGGGCCTGAACAAGCCAACATTTTTCGCTTGAAGAATGTCCATCAATCTTCTTGTGGCCTCCTCAAGTTTTTGGCCATGAATTACCTTGCCGATCTCTGGGCACAATTGTCCCCATGACCCGTAAGCCACCGCTTAGTGCGTTCGTGCCAGTTGAGTGTTTCTCGTGTGATCCCCTTGCCGAGAAGCTCCTCTTCTTTTGTCTCCACTTAGGAATGGAACTTGCATATCCACCAGAACCTAAGCGGTGGTGGTACTCCTTTTTCTCGGCATTTTGTTGGTTCTTTCTCGAAAGTTCCATTGCCTCCTCTCGAAGTCTTGTACTCCACAAATTCGTCCCAATACGGTCTCTCGCTTGGCAATCGGAGTCGAACTAACCAATTTGGAGTCGTTCTTCTTGACATATTTGGTGTACAAATCCTTCTTCCAGACACCTAATTGTTTGGCCATTTGTCGCATACTCCAGTTCTAACTCTAGCCACCAAATCTTCATGGGTGATGACATGGTGGTAATTATCTCGTGTCAAACGAGAATTTCAATTCAACCTCTTGCCGATTATATCTTTGTCGAAAGATCGAGATGTAACTAATATGAGGTGCACTCTTCCTCATCTTCCATAGCCGACAAGTGATTGGGATCCTTTCCCTTACAAGGTACCCACAATGGTATATATATTTTTTGGCATGTTCTCCTAGCACTTGTCCTCTTCCCACATGGAACTCGAGATGATATATCGGCCGTCCAACGGCTTAACGCCCTCGAGTTGTCTTACTATTGGCGTAGTTGACGTTGATGCGTAAGGCTGATATACAAAGACATTTCAAATAAGAAGAAAATATTATATATATATATATATAATATTAATTTACAAAATGAACACATATATACCTCCTCGCCATAACCGCCTCGGGTTGTTCTCGCACAAAAAATCCATTAAGTATTGGTCGACATCTCGCATCTTCCATTTCATTATTATTATGATCGCCAACTTCATCATTGCCACCACCGTGGATAATATTCATCATTAATTTTTCATCGCCCATGTTGATGTTGTCTCTTGGATCGCCATCTATCCCTCGAAAAACAAAAAAAAAACATACTAAGTTTTTATTTTACATGTTACGTTGTACATCGTAACACGCTTGACGCCGCCGAAACCCTAACACATGGATTCGCTCGGGAAGTAAGTTTTTAGTTTAGTTCTTCGTCGGAAACCCTAACATGCGTGCTTTTTCGTCGGAAAAACTAAGTTTCAATTTGACATGTTACATTGAACTCTTTGTATACATGGATCGGAAACCCTAACACATGGATTCGTCGGGCCACGCTTTTTTTAGTTTAGTTCTTCGTCGGAAACCCTAACACGCGTGCTTTCGCCGGAAAAACTAAGTTTCAATTTGACATGTTACATGGATCGAAAAACGCCTCGACGTCGCCGGAAACCCTAACACATGCATTCATCGAAAAGTATAGTTCATCATCGCCGGAAACCCTAACACACATTCGCGAAACATCTAAAGTTGTCGGAAACCCTAACACACACGTGCTTTCCGTCGGAAAACTAAGTTTCAATTTTACATGTTACATCGATCGAAAACGCCCGACGTTGTCGACACATGCATTCATCGAAAAATATAGTTCATCATCGTCGGAAACCCTAACACACATTCAAAAAATCTAAAGTCGCTCGAAACCCTAACACATTCGCGAAAAATCTACGCCGTCGCTGAAACCCTAACGGTTTTACCATTGTTTACAATTCTCATACAATCTCTAACAATCATATACAATTTATTCTCATTTTTTTTTTACAACTTTTTTTTTAGATTTACAGCATTTTTTTTAAAAAAATTTCTCGAATTTTTTCTACCTTGACCGGCGGGTGTGCGCGGCGCTGGGGGGCGCGGGCGCAGCCAGGGGGTCGGCGGTCGGCGCGCCGCGGCGAAGGGACCGCGCTGCGCGCGCACGGCTGCCGCACGCCGGAGGCGGAGGCGGCGTGAGGCGGCCGTGGAGGAATGGCCCGGCCGGGCGCGCGCGGGAGCCCGCCCGGGACGAGGCGGTGGGGGCGCGAGGGCGGCGCGGCCGTGGCGCGGAGGGCGGCGCTGCCGTGAGACGCGCGCTGCGCGGTGACGAGAGGTGCCGGAGGCCGCCGAAAGCCGCGGGCGCCGAGGTGGGGGGCCGCCGGGCCGCCGCGCTCGCGACGGGGTCGCCGTGGGAACGACGACCACACGCGGACTGACGACAGCGCTGTGCGGGACGGACGACGACCACGCACGGGCGCGACGACGACGACGGAGACGAAGACGACGGGGCGATCTGGATCTACGGAGGGGCGGAGGAAGGAGGGGAACAGCGCCCCAGTTATATACCACGGACTTCTACTCCCGGCTCCGCTCACCAACCGGGAGTAGAGCCCCTTTACTCCCGGCTCCACTCCCAACCGGGGAGAGTCCCCTTTACTCCCTGCCGCACTCGCGGCCCTGGGAGTAAAGGTGAATTTTGGGCGGACACCCCACCTTTACTCCCGGGCCGAGAGTGCACCCGGAGTAAAGGTGAAATTTTTCACATCTCCCGCCACCGTTTCATCCTTTGTTTTTTTTTTACATTTTCTTTTCATTTATTCACTACAATTCATTTTAAATATAGAAAATTACATAGCAATTTTAAAACTTTTGAAAAATTGAATTTAACTACACATTGTTTTACTCCACACTATAAAAATATGTAACCTAAAAAAATTTTATCTTTTTCTATTGACTAGCTATGATAATGTAGTTAATAACCAATAATTCATTAATGCAAAATTGTTGCCATTAAATAAAATAATTAAATATAATGTATTTTTGACAGAACATTATTTTTACATTATCTCATGACGTAAAAATTCTGACATTACTTGTTTTTTAAAAGTATATTCGTAGCATTGTCAAACATTGTCAAATGGAAGAAACTAATAAAGATGTTCGGTCATAATTATTACATATAGGGTTGTCTCAAAATACGATATTACACAAACACTAAATTAAGTTGGCTTCTATCTTGTCCATGGAGTGTCTTCTTCATTGAGTAAGATGGAGGGATCCTTGCTCACTTTGAAAGGCACAATTCGATTTGCTTCTCATAATCTTCCGACATGTCCGACTTGTCCTCAATTCCTACGATGTTTGATTTACCCGAAGAACTATGTGGCGCCCCCGCTCATCATTTGTTGGCTCCTTGTTGTTTTTCCCTTTCTTAGGTTTTGTAGCCATGTCTTTCACATAGAATACCTGACTTACATCTTTGGCGAGGACAAATGGTTCTTCTTTATAATCTGTGGTTTTTAGATCCACCGTTGTCGATCCATAACTGGGTCAATCGCTAAAGCCCCGCTTCCTGGTCAACTTCACCCACCGGCACTTAAACAAAGGGACCTTGAAATTACCTCCATAGTCTAGTTCCCATATGTCCTCTATGCAGCCATAAAAATGTTTCTTTCACCCCATTTGGGTCTTCGGCATCTATTCGAACACCACCGCTTTTGGTTTGTGCTCCTTTTATCCTGTGATACCGTGTAAAATGTGCTACCATTTATTTCATACCCTTTGTATGTGAGGACATGCCACGATGGTTGTGCAAACCAACCTATATAGCTTTGCTCTAGAAGACTCGATCACCTTGACATTTTTTTTTTTTCAACCAACCGATAAAAACTTGACAAGTGCTCACGCCTAATAGAATCCTCATCCATGTCGAAAACTTTGATCGTATTAGCTCCTTATGTTCTTGGATATACGAACACACCAAAGTGCCGCTTTTGCGTAACTGTGTATTGTGCTTTGTCGAAATTATTATCCTCCATACCGATATATGTTCTCTTTCCTAGTGTTCTCTTTCCTAGTGTCCCCTTCCACTTAGCCTTCCCTCATGTCGCGATTCAGGGACACCAATTGGGTCAAGGTCGGGAATAAAGTCAACACGTAACTCAATGACCTCCTCTCGCTTCCGTAGCACATAGGAACTCATGCACCCCACGCCTCGTACTCATCGTCGCGTCCGATCTACGCTTGTACATCCAATTTCGCTTCATCCGTAATTTTTTAACATAATCATTGTATGAAAAAGTAAACACCACATACATTTAAGTAAATACATAACATGCATGAATAGTACATTTTATTATTTCAGACAGGTCGCCACGGCTTTTGTTTGCTTGCATACAACAAACTCCACTAAAAGCAGAGGAAGAAGAACAAGACATTAATTAAAAATGTAACATCCTTCGTAGGGCACGAAGCAATGAACCTAAGAAGCTAATATTTTCGCCTCGGCATCTCATGAATCTCCATTGCTACACCTTCGCCATTGTTATTTGGAATATTTGCACCATGGTAGGCCGCCAAAGCTTCAGCTTTCGTGTTGTATTTTTTGTAACAATTTCCAGGGTAGCGATGGACCTGAGCATGGCAATCCGGCCAAAGTTCGATAGATCCCCGGTACGCGCCCAACATGCACTACGCACCATGCCATGTTTCCTACACATGTCAATAAATTAAATTGATTTCTATTTTAGACTACAAATTAATGATTTACACAATTTGGTAAATTAAGTTAACTTCCTCATTTTTCTAATCAAAAAAGAAAATTACATAAACAACTATATTAATATAAAGTGCAAAAACATGAAAAAAATGACGAAAATGAGGGGGAGTGAAATTGCCGAACCTTTAATCCCGGTTTGGTTGGGGAACCCGCAGTAAAGGGGGGGTTTAGCAGTTTTCGTGGGAAGAAAATGCGTTGAAAATTCAAGACGGGCGGGGGTATTTATAGGAGGGAATATTATTCCCTATCGGAGGCTACAACCGGGAGTAAAGCTCGGTTGGTAATACCAACCGGAATAGATCTTTATTCCCGGTTGGTATTACCAACCGGGAGTAAAGCTCGAGCTTTACTCCCGTTGTAGCCTCCGACCGGGAGTAGAGGTCCTGGCCGGGCGAGGGATCGGCGCTTTACCCCCGGCCGGTAATTAGAACCGGGAGTAAAGATACATTTACTCCTGTAAATTTCCAAATGGGAGTAAACGCCATTTTTTGGCCTCGAGACTAAAAAGTCAGTTCTGTAGTAGTGACAGTGATTAGGCCGTGCCCGGGCCGTCCGGTCCCGCCCGTGGCGGCACGGCGGCGGCACGGCACGGCGGCACCTGCGCTCCACATCGCCGCGAGTCCGCGACTCGTGTCGCTGTAGGCGCAGCCTCCGCTCCCTCACGCCGCACGCCTCCTCCGCTCTCCCGCTCCCATCGCCGCGAGGATGAGTGGCGCGCCCTTCGCCTCCGAGCACGCCGTCGGAGAAGGGGGAATGGGCGAGTGGGTGGCCTACGGCCGCCGCTGCTCCGGTCGGCGACGCCTGGTCGTGGATGCGGCCGCCTCAACGCTACGGCCGCGCCGCTCGCCACCGCACTGCGGCGCCGGCGTCCCGCCGCCTCACGCCGCAACCGCAACGCACTCGACGGGCGTGGCCGGCAGCTCCTCGGCGCAGCCGACGGCCAACAGCGCGACCCCGCGGTGCCCCTCGCGGCTCCCGAACGGACTCTCGGCTTCAGCGGGCGGTCATGGCTGCCCTCCGCCATAGACAGCCGCGCCGCCCCACTCCCGCCTCCGGTGCCGCCGCCAACCTCGCACACCGCCACGACGGGCGGCCCGCCACGCGGAAGCGGCATGACGTGCCGTGCGGGCCGCTTCCCGCACGAGGCACGCTCTTGGCACGGCACGGCGGCACACCGGCACGACGCTGACGACGGCGAAGCCGGCACGGCACGGCACGGCGTGCCGCCGGGGCGGGCTGGCACGCCCGATCCACATATATAGGCGCTAGGGTCGCATGGGGAAAGAAAAATTTGTCGCACCATCTCATACTCTTACTTGTGTTCTTTTTATGTTGTAGAGAGTAGAGATAGAGATAATTTTGGCGTTGTTTTAGTGGAAAGAAAAATGACCATCACCTCACCTCCGTGGTCTACCTATATGCAAAAGAAAAGGAAACCGCAATCAAGGAATGTAAATTAAATGCTCTTTAAAAATCTCTCCTTCACTACCATGGCCCGTTGTTTTTCTCCCAAGCAAAACACCCATGATTTTCTTTCCTTTTTTTGTGTGAGATATACTTTAAGTCAATCAAGGAAAGTAATTGAAATTGGAAAACTATAAAGGAGCATTGAAATTGAAAAATATTTGTCACCTAAAAATCATCTTACCCTCCTCGCCAACACACACTCTTTGATTCTGCACTGACATGTGGACCCATGGAGAAATGATAGCAGGAACAAATGATACGGACGACTCCCTCCCGTGATTTTGTTGACCAACAAAATCTCTATTACCCATCCGCATCCGTTCTCCGGAAACAACGCCGCCCATTCCTTTCCTCGTCGATTCAGATCCACGAAACCGTCTCCCCGGCATCGATCTGTCCACAAGCCGCTCGTACTCTCCGGCGTTCCATGCGCACTTCTTCCTCGTACTCTCCGGCGTCACCACGTGTTTTCCCCGTTCCTCCCCGATCCAAGGCCTGGCTGCGGTACAGGCCGTGCTGCACCAGGGTTGTGCGAGAAAGCAGATGGCGAGAAGAGAAAGATGTAGAGGGGAGCAGGATCCGAAGGAGCAACGCATGGAGGATCTCGGGCCAGGTGAGTTTCATCACATCGATCAGCGTGTTGCCACTTCCCATCCATAATGCCTATCCTGCCAATTGTTTTTTTTTTTTGGGTGCAAAATCTCTGATCATTGGCCTTAATGGACGAAACTTTCCCTTCAATAGCAGTGTCAGGTTTGATATTTAGAATCCCCATCCTATTTATTTACTCTTTTTTTATTGATTGATTTATTTATTTAACTGATTATTGATTTATTCATATTGATTTTCCAGGCGGGAGTTAATTTGCTTATGTTAACCAGATTCTTTCATGATAATTTGGAGTCTGATCTAATCTTTCTCGAAGAAAACGAATGGTATGTTCCTCGTCTCAATTTGTTAAATCATTGTTGAATAATCTATTTACGTTTTTTCTCTTGTGCAAAGCGTTTCACTATGAATTCTAAAATATGAATTCTTGTTACCTCTGTTTTAAGAACTAATATGCACGACCTATGATGCAGGTAGTAGAGCTAACTAAGCAATAGTCTCCCCTGTCTTATAAAATTTATGATGTAGCCAAGTCACCAAAATATATCTAAAAACACCTATAAGGCTATCTCCCACTAGAGGTTTATTTTGGAGTTCTATTGGTTCCAGTCAGTGGTAACTGAATTATAGCATTTTAGTGCTCAGCCGACCGCTGCAAGCCACGTCAACAGTAACTTCCCTCCCCGCGGCCTCTTCCCCTGCCTAGATCCGTTGCACAACGGAAGGCCTCCGCGTCTGCCCACCTCCTCCTCGGCGTCCGCCTGCCTCCTCCTCGGCTGCTTCTTCCTACGTGAGAACCGATAGACTGCAGACGAGCCGCTGTGCGCGATGGTGGAGGCGCGCGGCTGGCCCTCCGAGCCGGTCGCGGGCGGACGACAGAGGAGCGTGTGGTCGGCCTTCCACAACCCTCGAGGCGGTGCCTCGGGCGGCGGAGGCCTGTGGCGGCTTCTCCGAGGGCCTCCAAGGCCACATCTCCGACATCGAGCTGGTCCTCGACGACCGCGACGCCGCCGCGCCGTACCACACCGACTACCCGGCCGCACTCCCCTCTTCCTCTACGGGAGTCGCCGGGCGGCGCCATCGCGCTGCTGCTCCACCTCCGGAACATGGAACTGTGGAAGGACGGCGCGGTGCTCAATGACGCCATGTGCGGGGTTAGCCCTAGGTTCAGGCCGCCGTGGCCCCTCGAGCACCACCTGGCCGCCGCCACGGTTGTCCCACCTAGCGTCGGCCTAAACGAGGGGAACATCCCCGAGCGCTCCTTCAAGGTGGAATGGAAGCGCCAGTGCTCGCTGCCGGGCGCCCCGCGCCGGACCATCGCCGCCGGGGGCCGCCACGCCGCTACGAGCCGCAGCGGCGGCGGCAGAGGAGCGCCGCGGCCAGTCTTCCACAGTCATCCGAGATAGTGCCGCGGCGGGCGGAGGCGCGTGCAGCTGGCCCTCCGAGCTGCGCAGCAGCGCTGTACGACTTCATCTCTGCGACTCGACTCCACGCTTGGATCCCGCCGCGGGCGCCGCGCGTACACGATTTTGGTGCAGCGGGCTTCCTGCGACGGTGCTCGACATCCATTGTTGTCGCCACGCCACTGCCGCCCCTGCCGAGATGCTGAGTCCAACGATCCGGAGGTTGGACGTGTGGCCTCACGCCCTCACCGGTGCCGGCCAGCTTCGACATCGGCACATCGCCAACGCGCTCCCAATCGGGGGGGCCACCACCACGGTCATTCTGCTATGTCAGGTTCCCGGCTCCTTATAAAAAGGAGAGATGCTTACTGCAGATTCAGAAGTCCCTTGGGTTTGCGTAGATCGCAAATTGTGGGAGACTGGAAAGAAGATGTTTCTTTCCCCTCATGATGTGCTTCAATCCAGCTATTCTGGTGGCCGGCTTGCCTTTCTGTACTCGCTCAACAGCATGTGTTCTAAACAATTTTAGCCATGTGTTCTGAATCTCTGATCCTGTCCAAACAGCCTTCTGAATCTCGCTCAACAGCAATTTTAGCCGGTCCTCTCTCTGAACCTGAGGGTGCAATGGCCATGCCCATTCAGTCTGTCAGTTATATTTCAAGGGTACCCACATTTCAAACTATGTGATCCTTGAAACTTCGAGCTCCAAATTAAATATTCAAATAAACTTTTCCTTATGCAAACACTGCTGATATTTGATGCACATGATTCTTAACCAAGGTTGGAGATGCTCTAAACACCATCAAATCAGTGTGTTGTGGATACATGGCAATTCAATCATTTTCACACATTTTTTTCCCGCACCAACACGCAATACATTCCTCCATACCCCGCGACAACGCGTGGGGAATCCACCTAGTTACTCTTATGATGCTGCTGAACGAATTGGTTTCTTAAGTAACTATATTCTACCATGTCATTTGGTATTCTGGTGATCGTGGTTATCTATCTCTTCCCTAGCGACTGGCATCCTCAATAGGATCATACCGTCAATCACAAAACTACTTCAACTGGAAACTCATTCTCAAGGTACCCGACCTTAGAAAATGAAACTCTTGTACTCTCCCACCCTTTTCTCTCTTAATATGTGAGTTGCACATTTGCACTTGACAGTTCATCTATATTAGCATGATGACTCATTGGTTTCCAATTTATTTATTTACTCTTTTTATTTAGAATCCCCATCCTATTTATTTACTCTTTTTATTGATTGATTGATTTATTTAACTGATTATTGATTTATTCATATTGATTTTCCAGGCGGGAGTTAATTTGCCTATGTTAACCAGATTCTTTCATGATAATTTGGAGTGTGATCTAATATTTCTCGAAGCAGACTGAAGGTCTACGCACGCCCATTTACTAGAAAACGTGTGGTATGTTGCTCTTCTCAATTTGTTTAACCATTGTTGAATAATTTATTTACGGTTTTTTTCTTTTGTGCAAAGTGTTTCACTATGAATTATTAAATAAGAATTCTTGTTACCTGTGTTTGAAGAACTAATATGCATGACCTTTCCATTCTCACTGCACGTGACTGATGAATTCAAGATCAAGTCATAGGTTTCCAATTTTGTTTCCCTTTTTGTTCAAAAGGATCTTGCATTATCATGAAAAGCTCATGGGTTGGGTAGGTATATTTTGCAGCTCTATCAAATATCCTAACCATTTGGAATGCGGGTTAATAATTTGTTTGCTAAACTTGGTTAATTATAGAATTTTCATGAATATTCGTGGCTTCAAAAGTCTTATGCACATGATGCCAGTTAATATATTCTAAAATATACCAGTAAACAACATTTGGTGGATGTAGACGTGGGAAGGACATGACTCTGAGGAGGTTGATTTCAGTCAGATGCACTTTTGAGCTCTTCCCACATGCTCATCTTTAGGAGATAATATATTGGTAACGTTCCAATAGTAAAGATGACAATTTCATTTGGCACTGATGCTTTATATCAGTAAACGAGGATGAAAAGGACATTTTGGATGAAAGTGTCTAAGGACTATTGTAAATTGTAATTACAGTACAATGGGTAAAAGATTCAATTATTTGTTGTTATATCTTGCAGGAATTTTGTTTTTGGAATTTTCGCTTGAGATAGGAAGTGTTTTCTGCTTGTTCTATACACCCTTGCAATTTTTAACTTGCAATGGTATGCGTGTGCCTCTTCCCAGGTAACTCAGCTCAAGGCAGGAAAGTGCTGTCATTGTTTATTATTCTTGCTTGACACATTCTATTAATGGGAGGATGAGCAGCGCGTCATTGAAGTTCATGAATACCATGTTGTCTGTGGCTGAAATGGTGTGTGATATTTCCCTTGCACCTTCATTTCCTTCAGGCCAAGCAAGCCAAGGTCCTCAATTCTCAACACAATAATATCAACAGGCATACTATATATAGGAATGAAATATATTTTGAGCTGCTCAGCTTGGCAAGACAAACTGAAAATGGATTTTGGGCACTAGCGCTAACTAAGCAATAAATCTTATGATGCAGCCAAAATCATTAAAGTAATTGTTTACACTCTCATTTTGTTTTACGGATTGGTTTCTTAAGTAACTGTATTCTACCCTGTCGTTTGGTATTCAGGTGATTGTGGTCATCTATATTTTCCCTAGCGACTGGCATGCTCAATAGGATCATACCGTCAATCACACAACTACTTCAACCGGCAACTCATTGTCAAGGTACCCGACCTTAGAAAATGAAACTCTTGTACTCTCCCACCCTTTTCTCTCTTAATATGTGAGTTGCACATTTGCACTTGGCAGTTCATCTATATTAGCATGATGTCTCATTGGTGTCCAATCTCAGTTCTATTACATTGTTTTAGGGATTTTTTATCACTTGTAGTACCACACTAGCGTCAATTGCTCTTGATTGTTCAGGTTCATTTGGCGTGCTTTTAGTTTTAGTTTTGAAATGCTATTTCTATACTTAGGGATGCACTGCCCCTAAAAGACAAAAAAAAAAAAATCTAGGCACTTGTGTGGCGCACGTGCATGTTAACTAGTGATTTCTAAAAACTTTAAAAAGTGTTACATATACAACGACCATGATTAAGCTGTTATCAAGAAAAACCTTGGAGCAGTTTTTTTTTACCGCAAAGAGTATTGTGTATCTTTGTATTAAAAGAAAGAAGTTTTTAGTAGACCTGGCCAGCACCTCGAACTATATATTAGCTATAACAACTGAGGGATTCTTTGGCATCAACCTAAACTACCTAGGGCCTTTAGGTGTATGGGTATTTCTTTGTTTGCGGAGTGTTTGAGACACTAGGCAAACGACTGGAATCCGGTAGTGGTTATTGGCCTTGCTCTTGGCTGCTGGCTGCAGCACATCATCACCACATGGTGGCTTAAAGTGATAGCCACCGATATCTTGATTCATTTAAAGTAGTGCCATTTTCAATTTTATTTCAAAATCTCTTTGTAAATTAGCTCAAATAAAAGGAAAAGACTTTTATATCCATCCTCGCCTCCCTGGCATTTTCGCCGCTCGGCCTTGCCTTCATCTCCCATCGGCCCGCACCAGTCTGTTTCTAGCCCAAGGTGGAAGCCCAACCGCACAGCTCGCGGACCCCAGCCGTTCTTGTCGCCGTGTGTTGGAATCGGAGCGCCGCTGATCTCGCTTGTTTCTCGATGCGAGCGCTGCTCCTTTCCTTGTATCGATCACCGGGTGCCCAGCGCCTTTATAAGCCAACGCCAGCGTCCGCGTCATCTTTTTCCAACCCACGCACCAGCGCCGCCTCCCTCGTCTCCGCCAAACCCTAGCGGCAGTTGGAGCTCAATCTGCCGCCGATCTCGAGTTCGCTGCCTCGCCGCTCCATCGCCCCCGGTAAGCAACCTCTCCTTTCGCAGCGAGCCACCATCGGGCAACGAGCAGCACGCCCTCGCCGTGTCTTCGCCGTCATCAACAATCCCAGGGGTGAGTCGTAGTGAAGTCCTGTGTCGATCAGTGTTTTCCGTTCTTCCAGCCGTAGCCCTTAACCCCGTATATATGCTTCTCGCCAGCGAGGTCTCGCCGTCACCCATTGTGACCGCCGCTCTGGCTTTCTTCTCTAGTGACAGCTGCTGCTGCAGTGCCGTGCCCTATCAACTTAAAGCTGAAATGAGCGGAGGCAGGCCTGCATCCCGTTTCACGGGGCATGCACGCGCGACACACCGTGCAAGCTACCAGAACTGGCACCCCAGCATGATGTCCAGTTTGCTCTTGCTCTTGATAGCATGATGTCATCGTTGTAGCAGGGTGTTTTTATTAACTAAAATCTAGAAGTGATAAGTATACATTTAGTTAAATTTCTTAACTTTGCTGATTATGTTCACTGATTTCTATACTTTGTTGATTATTTAATTTCAGGCAATATGTGTATCTGCAATTGGATCGCTAGTTTGTTACACAACTTTACCGCTAATGTTTTTCTGAATGCAAATGACTGCTGATTAGATACTTTTTTTTTTTTGATGTGAAATTAGAATCGCTCTCTATGCAATCAAAGTAGCTTACAGGAAAGTGAAGAAAAAAAAAAAGACCAATCTCAATTATTGGTTATATATGTGTGCTGGTTATCTAAGCATAGTTCAGGGGCTTGATAGTAGTAACAATAATACACAAAATGCAAGTCAAAGTACAGATTTCTAGAGTCTTGCTTCTTACTACTGCAGAGGAAAGATGGGCACTTATTTTTTATTTGGCCTCAGGTATGTTTGCTTTGGGCACAAGAAGGACTTGATTGAGTAGCAACCCTGGTTATTTTGAAGTTGAATCGTGCAGCTTGATGTGTTTAGCGAGCCCAAACGGTTTGTTAATTCCTGTCCACTCTCTTTTCTGTCACATATGTATGTTTTCTCGCTGTACTGGTAAACTGAACCAACTATCCAAGTACACATGCTCGCCTAATGAACCCTGAGTTGACATATTCTTTGTATGCTGTTATCTTTTTTTACCTTTGCACCGTAACTTTGTTACATAACATATAATCTCTGCAGTAGTTCACCTATTCTCTCATTTGGACTTAAGTAATTGTCTCATGAAGTTAAGCATTCAGAATGATAGAAGACAGGTGGAAATAATTTCCTAAGACTCCTTATACTACTAGTGAGTTTTGAGATATAATTTTCTTGATACATGTGTCATCACGTTATGGTAATGTGCCTGTTTCTTTTACTAACTGTTGTCTGTTCTGCAGGCATACTAAATCCTATAAGAGTGTGGTTTACTGTTTTGGCACTATCTTCGTTGATCTCCTAAGTTGAAAGAACATTCCACCAAGTCATGTAAGTTTAGTTAGTTTAGTACTTGCATCACCTCTGATTTGCTGCATGAAAGCAATTGCACTGCGATTTTGATTCAAAACGACCAAAACACAGGCTATATATCTAGGATTAGGAATTGTATTATGCCTCTATGTGTCGACAATGACTTTAGAATAATTACAGTAAAATCTGAATTGTCGACAACATGGACTTAATGAGGCTATATACTACTAAGCAGAATATACAATACATTCAGTCTCCACAACAATACCACATAGCCGACATTTTCAAAACAATCATATACTACTAAATAGAATATACAATACCTTCCGTCTCCACAACAAGTCTTTCAACATCATAGTCTGTTAGGAACCAGTTCCACGTTAGCTACTGTGCTAAATGTTTTTGAAAAAGTGTTACATATACAACCACCATGATTAAGAGCATCTCCAAGAGACATGCTATCCGTGTTTTGTATGCTATATTTAGCTTTTTAGAGCAAAAAGTGAACTCCAACAGTTATGCTATCTTGTTTTGTAAAATAGCAAGCCAGCTATTCCTACAATCTCGCATGGTAAATATAGCTTGCATGTGCCGCTAGCCATCTACTTTGCCATAATAGAAAGACTGTTGGAGTTTTCTTATTTTTTACATGGTTTTCTATTTCGAGCTTGGCTAAATTATGAGTTTAGCAATTTATTTTTTAGCAACTCTCTTGGAGTTGCTCTAAGCTGCTATCAAGAAAAACCTTGGAGCAATTACTCGACAATTCGAAAGTTTGTCCCTAGAGCTAATTTTTCAGAAGTAGCTTCCGTACATTTGGATCAAGTAGCGGCATATATATTCTTTTTTACCTATTTATCGGATAAAAAAATAGTGGCAATTAAAAAACAAGACAATATAGTTTGATATTAATGAGGTCCAACTCCTAACTCACTAACTAATTAAATAACATAATAGAATAATGAAATATATGTCGGAAATTCCACTAATGCAGTAAAGATCTAGGCACAAGTATCTCAGGAATTGAGTGTAAAAGCCTCCATACTGCACAAACTCTAAACCCAACAAAAAGAGTATTGTGCAACATATATTTTAGTGGAACATTGCAAACTCTGCACAAACTTTGCCAAAACATTGCAAGGGTCCTAGGAGCTAATTTTAGTGGAATCATTGTCGGTACCATGACAAAAAAACTTATCATTTAAATTAAACATCTCTGTTTATACATGGAACCTTTATTTTCTTCTTCCAAAATATAGTTCATTATCCGATTCACTGATGCTTACTTGTCAATATTTAAAGGCCTGCCTTCAAGACATTGAAACATGTAAATGCCTAAGTCACATCAAGAAATTACTTGATGTTTTCGTATCAAGTTATTATGTGTTTGAATGCCATTCTAATAATGATTTCTAGCTTTTCATGAGTAGGTAGGCCTTTAAATATATTAACATATTAGGATGATTCCCTTGCTTGTTGCCAAATTACAAAGGAGGAATATCAATGGGTTAGAATGTTAACAACTAAGGGAGTTAGGAGATGACCGCACACTGGTATGAGATTTGCATTAATCATCACTATATAGACACATGCACAATATATACACTAGTTAATAAAAATACACAATGTCTCTTATCTCTAAAGAACTTGCATGATGTTTTGGTAACAACTTATGCGTTTGAATGTTATTTCACAAGAATATAAGCCAACCATAAAAGATAAATAACGTTGCCTAGCTTTTCATTCACGGACAGGCCTTAGATATAGTATTACATTAGGAGGATTCTATGAGCGCCGTTGTGGGTATGTAGACGATTATAAATGAGTTAGAATGTTAAGTTTTAAAGGAGGTAGAGGACATTTTGTTAGGCACGACTGCTGTGCCATTTACTGGTGGCATGGAACCAAAGCGTTTTACACACAAGTTGTTTCGGTGGGCACCTTTTTCCCACTGCACATGAGTAACAGAAAATTCAAGTCCTTGCGGATAGCGCAGGATATGAGTTTCCTTGATAAAAGGAGGAAATAATATGGCTAAGTAAACAGGTGCCTGGAGTGAATTTCATGTACTATAGTGGCAGCCAGCTAGCCATATATATACTTCGGTTCGACCCTATGCAATGCACGTACTTCCATTAGCCACACAAGCACACATACACAGCCCACAAGGTAGCTTGTAGAGATCTAAAGCATGCAGCTGCTACGCCTTTCTTGCTTCCTTCTCACTTACGTTGTTGTGGTCAACTACACCACACTCAATCCTGCTGTGCAGGCGTCACAGGCAGCCACCGCTGACAATGCTGTTGTCGTGGTGTCCCTTGATGGGACAAAAACCTATAAGAGCATTGGTACAACCATCGCCGCAGTTTTGTTGAGAAGACCCGTTTGTGGTGTAGGCAAGGAGGAAGCAACAATGGATGGTTTAGATCTCTATGCATAAGCTTGTTAGCTATGTATGTGTGCTTGTAGAAAAGGAAAGTACGTGCATTGGATAGGGCTAACAATCGCCTTGGCTGTAAGCACACATACATAGCAAACAAGCTTACCCATAAAGATCTAAACTATCCGGCTGCTATGCCTTCTTGCTTCCTCCTTGCCTACACCACAAACGGGTCTTCTCAACGGAACTGCGGCGATGGTACACCAATGCTCTTATAGGTTTTCGTCCCATCAAGGGACACCACGACAACAGCATTGCCGGCGGTGGCTTCCTGTGCCGCCTCCATAGCAGGATAGGGTGTGGTGGAGTTGACCACAACAACGTAGGCGAGGAGGAAGTAAGAAAGGCGTAGCAGCTGCATGCTTTAGATCTCTATACGCTAGCTTGTGGGCTGTGTATGTGTGCTTGTGTGGCTAATGGAAGTACGTTCATTGCATAGGGCCAAACCGAGGTATATATATGGTTGTCTGGCTGCCACTGTAGTGCATGCCATTCACTCCAGGCACCCTGTAGTTAGTCTTATTACTCCCTCCTTTATCAAGGAAACTTAGATTCTGCGCTATCTGCATTCACTTGAATTTTTAGTTCCTCGTGCGCCGTGGGAAAAGAGGTGCCCACCCAAACAACTCACATGCAAAACGCTTCGGTTCCATGCTAGTAGCCGTGCCTAACAAAATATCTCCTAACTGCTTTAATGCTTAACATTCTAACTCATTTATTACCCTCATTCATACACACAACAACGTGCCTAACAAAATATCTCCTAACTGCTTTAATGCTTAACATTCTAACTCATTTATTACCCTCGTTCATACACACAACAATGCTCGTACCGTAGAATCCTCGTAAGGCCACTCTCGGTGGAGAGTTTTAATTTATTGTTCAAGACTGCCATTTCATATCGAATGAAATGAAACTTGGATAACACATCGTCTCTAAATGCAAATTTTCATTCTAGAGTTTCATCGGCATTTAATTCCATGACTCAAAGATAATTGATTATTGGCTAGGAGAGTGTCATTTAGATGACTCTCATTTCTTTTCTCTCCTCTTTAATACACTGCCATGTCATTAGAAAAGCCTACATGGCAATCTATTTAATGGAAATGACTCAAAGATAATTGATTATTGGCTAGGAGAGTGTCATTTAGATGACTCTCATTTCTTTTTCTCTCCTCTTTAATACACTGCCATGTCATTAGAAAAGCCTACATGGCAATCTATTTAATGGAAATGAAACTTAGAGACACTCCCACTGAGACTATGTATTACTTTTATGGCCTGCATTATTAAACTTGTGTGATTTGCATATACTCTTATGAAATGGCATTCAAACGCATAGGTTGTTACCAAAAGATCATGTAATTTTTTCAGAGATAAGATACATTTTGTATTTTCATTAACCTCTCTATATTGTGCATGTTCCTATATAGTGGTGATTAATGCAAATCCCATGCCAACCCGCATGGTGGTCTCCTAACTCCTTCAGTGGTTAACATTCTAACCTATTGATATTCCTCCTTTGTACCTGCGCCAACGCATGAGGAATCCTCCTAATATAATACTATATTAAAAGGTTGGTCTGCTCATGAAAACCTGGAAACCATTATTAAAATGACATTCAAAACGCATAATTACTTGCTACGAAAAACATCAAGTAATTGAAAGGCATATTTGAAAACATCAAGTATTTTTAAAGGCCTGCCTGGTCATTTAAAAATGCATTTAAACGCCAGAAATTTAACCTGTGAAATTTTGCATGATGTGACCTACTCTACACAGTTAAGACAACAATTTTACTATAGAGTAATTTAGGATATTCTTTTTGCATTTAGTGGAGGTTCTGCAGGAACATGTGGCTGCATTCTGTACATGCAACCAAGGATTTTATCCATTTAAATGTTCTCTTCTATGCTCTACACATCTATTTAAGCTGAGTCGTTAATTCCCTGCAACATTCTTTCTACCGTTGTTATCTCTATGCAGTTGTTTATCTCTTCGAGCTATTCACAATGGATTTGTTTCTAGATTCACTCTTATGCTAGGGAAATCTCTTCCAGCAAGGCAGAAACTTGAACCCTCAGGATCAATGTGAAACCAAGAAAGATATTCTGCCCTGGAGTGAGATCCAAAATTTGTAAAAAGTACGTGGTAAGGACCAAAAATCTGCTGCTGTTCTTATTTGCATTGCATACTGCTACAATATATGGCTTATTGACAATGTGTCAAAATGCTGATTCTGTCCCGTTGGTCAAGGTAGTTTATGTTGTCAGTCTGATCAGTAATTTAAATCCTTCAAGGCATTTCAGTTGGTAGGATCAGGGTTCATATTTGCAATAAAATTTGTTACTTCAGAGAACAACTTTTAGTTTTATTTGGTACTTACAGATGGGCTTATGATACTTCAGAGAACAACTTTTAGTTTTATTTGGTACATGCATTTTTTTAGAATAGTCAACCATTGCATTTGTTGCCACTTAATAATTTTGATCGAACTAGTTTAATTTTTTCTAGACCTAATTCTTGGTAGATAGATGGATTGATGAAACAGTTTAGCAAACATTGAAGAAATGGTTGGCAATATTGTCAGCCATATCCACGTGCTAGCTGTCTTGTATATGCCCTTTGATCTCAGCACCTTTATGCAATTTATAATGGCAAGCTATAGATAGGAACATCTAGTAACTACACTGATGTGAAAAAATCAAGCCATGTGAGGTGGCCTGCAAAGTTCTTGTCCTTTGTGTGGGTTGGGAAATTGTCTATTCCACACCTTAGAAATAAAGGAGCGGAGACATGTCACACACATTTTCCCCTTGTTCAGAAAATGTGAGGTTGATACTAGAATCTATCAAAGAGGGCTATATGGAACAAGGTGAAAAGCCAACAAGTTTATGCATGGTGTTGCTTGCTTTTCAGTTCCATGCAAGTTGTACAAAATCTATGTGAATGCAAGTTTGATGCATCCATTTGTCATCGGAATGCGGAGTGTTTGGGAATGTGAAACATATATCATGGAATAAGATGAAAAGCAAAAAAAGCTATGAGGTGCATGGTTCAAGGTCGCCAGTAATAGTAGTCGGACGTCATCTCTGCTCCATGATGGCCGTGGATCCTGATGTGTGTTAGCTGAACCCTTAGCCCGAACATTGTTTATTTAAGTAGGATATGCATGATTTCTGCTTCTGTTGATTGTATGGTCATTTTTTAGACATGTGGATGCAGCGCTCATATGAGGCAGTGGTGAGAGAAGCTCATCCACAAGTTGTTGGGGTTCTCAGACATGAGCGACATCAAGGATGTGTGGGGGATGGGTGTGATGATGCCCAGTAATTTACAACCACACGATCATGTTTCCTTTTGTAAGAATTTAACATGAGGAGAAATAAAATACCAGAAAAGCAACTGCTTCATCTGCTCAAGCGGATCTATGACAAGGAGCGGCGACTATTGAGTTAGATCCATTGGAGTGTAAGGGGTTATATGTGCTCGACATCACTATTGCACGCCTATTTGCATGGTCGTGTGCAGTGATGAGGATCCAAAAAGGCTATCTTTCGCGTCGAATTCCTTCCCCTCCTGGGGCCTTTCCCTACGAAAATACCCTAGGGAAACTGTTTCCTACAGTTTTTCAAGCTTTCCCTTGGATTATTAACCCTAGGGAAACATTCAGATTTTGGTAGTGTAACTATGAAGGTCTTTTATGCCCCTCTCTGAATATATATGTTGATATATTGACATGTAGTATTTGGTTGATTATGAAAGTTGGATATAGATTATAGAATATGTAAACGAATATTAATTTAGAAATGAATAAAGATAAAGTACATATAGTTGATTTTTTTAGTATTTGTTGCATCTACTGTGTCTAATATTTCTTTTTTGTAGCATAGAAGTCTGGACCGTGGTAGAGGAATACCTGATAATAGATGGGCTAGTAGTCCATATTAGATGTGTTAAATACATAAAAACACATCGCTTCAAGAAAAACATATGTAGAAAAGCAAGTTTTTTATGATTATCAGTATTATTCTTTTGTTTGTGGTCGGTCTGTATACCTGATATTCTTTGTTTTAAAGGCATTTTATAGGAGTAACGACCTACCACATCTCGTGCAACCACAAGTTGTCCTTTTATGAGAATATAAATGTGTTTGAATGGACTGAAAGTGCGTACTATATTGCTTAGCTGAGCTGCTCATAAATTGGTCTATTTGCCTACAACTCTTTACAGACAAAAGGGAGAAAAACGTTGCTAGCACCTACAAGAGCATCTCGTGGCTATATTGGCATGTAAATAATGAAGCATGAGTCAAGGTAACCAACACGGCTCTTGCTAGTGCATGGCTTGTGAGACTTCTAGTGACATTCTTACATAAACAGATGCATATCATAGAGCATATTTGTCACATTTAGGTTGGAAAACTTTGGCTGGTTTCGCTTTGATATATGAGAGGTATCTCGGCCTGTGAAGCGTCAGGAATCGAGACGTGAAGCAAAGAAGGTGCTCTCACGCCTTGTGATGCCCTTCCTGTCAAAGGTGGTGCTCACGTCACATTTGTCATTGTGCACAATCACAACATTGTCGCTCGTCAATATATATCGAGCACTAAGAGACATCCTGAGGAGAGAGCCTACAACATTTGGCGTGCACAATGAGATGCACAACCGACTTAGGGCACCATGTATCACCAATCAGTTCCTAGCCCTTTCTCTGTCTGGTCGCAACATCATCAAGCATTAAGGCATTCAACGGTTGCAATGAATACCGTGTCTCCATGTCGTTCTCACGTCGTTGTCATAATAAGAAAGTGTTGGTAATTTAGACACAAAATCATGAGATCACATTAAATCATGTTATGCAAATTTGTAGTTTTTACTGCTTCTCTTCGTTTTTTTTTTTTTTTTTTTTTTTTTTTGATAACGCCAGAGTTAGGTATTTTTTAGGAAGAATAGAACAGGTCCAAAAGCAAATACTAGAGTATACCAAATTGATTGCAGGCCTATGTAAGATTTATCTGAATTTTAAGGATTTGCAAATTTTTGCATGCGCATCGCATACAAATTAACATGGATGCGACAATGCAGCAGGCATTATCCAACCAACAAATCCACAGGAACAGCAGCCCCTGTCCGACTGTTATGTCGGCATGCAAGCAGCCACTTCGCCCAATTAACTCCGACCGCTGCATCCTGTTGGCACTGATGACTCACAGTCTCAACTCGACCAGAACTTCCTTCAGACAGCTTCGCATACATATATGGAAGACCCAGATACAGGAGTTGGATGTGGAGTTGCTTTTCAGGACTCCTTTTTTTATGAACTAGGAAATATGCCCGTGCGTTGCTACGGGTGCACGGGATAAATCATTTTGTTTCTTCCTCTGACATTTTTTTAATGGAAATATGAATTTTATCACCGGGATGACAATATGCTCATGCGTCTCAATCTCAACAGGAGGCACGCATGTTGCACCAAGACATACAATTGGTTGTTTGGTTGATGGTTTTTTTTTGCAATGATAAGCCGCCTTATGTTGTTTGTTGTGAGAGAAAAATATTGTATTATGAGTTTATGACTGATAAGCACATAGGGCTAATAAGTTGAAGCATGCATATGCCAGTAGTCGTGCCAATAGTTAACGTCTCTATGTGTCACAACATGATGTATTATTGCGTGGTCATCTAAAGTAGCTATCTTTGTTTATTTTAACAGGGCCAACTTTATTTTATTGAATTACATGGTCAATAATTAAATATATATGTGCAATTAATCATTAAACTCACAAGAGACTTTAATATCCACCTATTGTGAGATAGATAAAATTATATATATCCACCTATTGTGAAATTGACAAATATGAAAATCAAACCATACATCCGCACACCGCAGAGCCAAAACAAATATGAACTTGTTAAGCTGATTGCAATGAAGCTTTTGTTGGAAAAAAAAAAAACGATGTGCACACGTCTTGTTCGGTAGCGTTTTGTTGTGAGTCAAAAGTAGTACGATGGATTCTATTTTTCTATTTAGTTTTGGAAGAGATGGAGCCAACCTGTTTTTCATTTGGTTTGAGGCAACAAAGTGAGATCATGTACTGACAACTGGGACCTATCTTTCAGTTTTTTAATTTTATTTTATCTTTCTCTCCTATCCTTATCTTTTCCACCCCCAACAACCGCATGTACTGCTCCGCCAGAAAGCTTCCCGAGCACGGGCGCACCCCCGCCTCCATCCGTCGCACACTTCCCGAGGGCGAACTCGGGCGGACCCCCCGTGCGTTAGCGGCCCCCGCGCCGCCCCGCTGGTGCCTCCTCCTCCTCGCGGTGGCAGGGCCGGGCCGTGAGCCGCGCTGAGGTCGCCGCCCGGTGCCTCCTCCGCACGACTATGCCGGGAGCGTATCTCGCGAAGCCGGGCAAGAAGGCGCTAAGGGAGGTTCTCCGTGGTGGCGGGCAACACGGTGCTAGGGACGCGTGTTTGTGCTCGCATGGCTTCTGGTTAGGGACAGGCACGAGCATGACGGCAAGCTCGTGCTTCATCCTCGACTCCAACAATGCCGTCGAAAGTCTCGTCCGCTGTTGCGTGGGCGCGATCCGGAGCCGTCCCCTGCTGCCTCCTCGCCCAGGCCGCCGTGGAGCCTCCTCATCCGCGATTTGCCTAGTCCAGCCGCCGCCGCCGCCGCCTCCGCGTCCGCTGTCTCTTGGTCCGCGCGGCCGGGTCGGACTCTGTTGGTATGATTTCATTGGAATCGGTGATGATTCCGTGTTCCATCCGTGTTTGAGTCGTAGCCATTGGGGAGAGCGGTAAACAAAGCGGACAGAAAAGAACAACCGATAGCACCGGCGCGATTTAAATTTTTGTGGCAGATTGGCAGAAATTTTCGTGTTTTATTATTATATATAGATCTTTTCAGGACTCCTTCGCAGAGCCCAGTTAGTTTTCTCTTAAACTGGTGCCTTTGTTCGGTTGTTGTCAAGGTTCTTGGTTGTTGTAAATGTTCTTCGTTGTTGTACAACTAGAAAGGCTACTGAACTCCGTCTAGTGCATTTGTTCGGTTGTTCATTTTAAACCCACTATACGACCATGGTAGGAGGGACAAATTTGTTTGCCTGAAATCGTGAACTGAACAGGTGGCATATTACAATTTGGCATCACGTGATGATGGTTTTTCCTTTCATGTTCTGGCCAATATTAAATAAATCACCGTCTCTTTATTAATTAGTTGAATGAACATAACTGAATTAGAACACGCTTTAACTTTCACAATTTATCAATCTTGCCTGACTATTTTTTAAAAAAAATTGTTTCCTTTCATCATTGTATTTATCAACCTATACTGTCACTACTTAAAATCAAAATTCAATTCCTGACGGTGCGATCTTTGTCAGAAAATGGTAAAAACTGTCCCGAGAATTAAAGTGAAATTTCCTTGACGGTGCACCCCCAGGGAATAACCGTAGGGATAGCCCGACAGGAAATTGCCTATTGCCTGACGCTTCACTGTCAGGGAAATTCGATTTTAATTTCCTGACCGTAGAATATCTATCTACACGAAAATTACAAAACCGTCATGGAAAATCGTTTACATTAGGGTGCAAAATTTATAATAGTATAGTTCATTCTAAGTTTTTATTGAGTTGGCACTCATCTTGCTTTATTCTCCATGTATTGGAGAGATACCCCATGGTGTTAAGGGCACTGTAGCTTTTGGGACTCCCATATGTTTGTTTGCAAAGATAACTGAAGGCCCTGCAACTTCTGTGATTCCATTTGATTCTAAGTCAAAGGATAGCTGGGGCTCTGCAAACTTATCTAGACTTCACGCTGGCAGGAATATGCTCCAGCGGCCAGGATTATGGGCACAGTATGTTTCACCAGAGAATATGCTGCGTTGTGGACTTGTGGTGGTGCACGCACACATGTAGCTAATCAACTCCCAAAAGTATGTGCGGTCTGTCGAGCGTTTCTTTTCGTGCCTGGTTGGATGGGCGGAAGAAGCATGTGATAGACGCATTGGTCCCTAGGACGGAGCAGCTTTAATCAAAGCTAGACAGTCGTCCAGGACCAGTCCTCATTATAGAAAGCAGAATGGAAAGCCCATATATAAGCTCCACACCCAACGCTGCTACTACTTCTTAATTCTTGGATATATATAACTAAGAATGGTGCTCCGTACTACAAGAGGAAACCCGCTTTGGCTTTGATATTTTTTGTTTGTGCGGTAACCAATGAGAGTGCAAAGGCCTATAAATGGCTGACAATCAAATTTTTTTGTTGTGCTCTGTGAGTCTGTGACCAATAGCTGAAACTGCAAACGCCGCGTGTGCCATGTCAAGAATGCAGGAGAGGTCAGAGTTTGAAGTGCTCCAAAAAATAGAGTGGCGAAGAGCGCAATCATGCATGTTTGTGGGAGTGAGATGCAATAGGAATTTTGGTGGAATGTAGTCTTGCTCGGTCATCTCCAGTTCTTCCAGAAATGAATCCTGTTCGCCTCTTCCCAGTTGCAAAATTTTTCTATAGGTCATCGCTTAGACTACAAACAGTGATTGAGTGGGCCGCGGTGCTCACAACAGCAGTCCAGCATGTGGAAACTCAGGTACCAAGGAGCTGAGCGCAAGGAAGTTCCTGCTCATGTACTGCTGGCCACACAAGCACAGAAACTGACCATGCAGCCTACTAGAGTCCAGTATCCCCACTTTTATGTAGTTTCTTGCAAACAGTCTAGGTACGTGAAGCAGGGGGCAGTAAATTGGCAATGAGTTCTGTTCCTAAAAGAAGAAAAATAATTGCGTAAGTAGGCTGATTTCCAACGCAAAGAACTAATTTGAAAAGCTGAAGGAGAAACAATGCCATACATCTCTTCCGCACTGACTGACGGCGCAAGCAGCAAATCAGCCGGCACCGCTCGCCTTCTTCTCTCCCTCTGTCTCAGTCCGTGTAACACCCCAGGCGCCACAAAAGCCTAAGATGTCACTAAACGTCCCTTCTCTCATGCTAGAGTATAAAACTTCGGCAACAAAACCTAACATCAAAGTAAAGCGAAAGTACCACGGGAATAAAACTATGAAATTGAATAAAGTTCCAACTTAAAGGTTTATTGAACCATGAAGTATCACTGTGAACACAACTAAGTTCATGACAACAAACCAGAGGTGAAATTATTATATCTTGAAGTGAATGTAAAGTGAAGACGTCTTCTGCAAATTCCCACCCTCCAAGCAAGCATCCAATCAAACACTGAAAGATATAAAGGGGTGAGAATAAATCTCAGCAAGCAAACCGCCTGATCATGTCATTCAAACTACAAGTTCATTAAGCATCGATTTAAAAGTTGAAGATACAAAGAATATAAGAAATTACTAATTCATAGACAAATTATTGAACATAAAAAGTAAACAAAATCCATGATATTCAATATAATAAATCACCTCTTCAAATGGGAAATAAACTCCTCATATCCACAACCTCAATGCAAATAAACCTCGAGTGCGATGCAATGCATATGCATGTCCACCGCCTCCATACCCAACAAGGTATGAAGCTGCATCGCACCCCTCCTCGAAAGCAACGTGACGATGCTATACCGTACGATGGGCCAAAAGCGGCAACATTCACGAATGTAGTGCAATGCAATATGATGCAATGATATATGGTGCCACCGCATAAACATTTACCACATATGCAATGTACATCCACCGTTATAGCATATAACACTTACCTCGTGTCGATAGAAAAATGATAAAAGATTCAAGAAATGATTACCATATATAATAGGGATACAAGTGAATTCACAATTATAGATATTATGTTGGTTTAGTTAATGTTATGGCATAGTGTAGGTAGATTAAATAACATGTCAAGCTGTAGCAATCCACCGCTACGTTTACTTGCCTTCAACGAAGATCAAGAAATGAGAGCTAAGCACGATCCGGAGGTGCACCACCTGACCACAAGCATATCTCAGTACCAATTCCATCATACAAACAAATCAAGAATTCAAGATACACAATAAAGCGTCCCAAACCCGCTACTTGGACATCTACCGCCTCGCTACCGATCGTAACAATAGCAGGATCTAATACTTATCTTTTCATAGACAAATAACCATATTATAATAAATTCCCAAAATCTACCAGATCATAGAGCATTCATTTATCTACAACTTCCGTATTATGAAATTTGGCATAAGAAGACTAGAAAATAACATAAGCATCATTGCATCTTAACTGAAGATTCTGTCGGTCAAAACAGGACAGCAGCCTTGTAAAATTGAAAACTGGAGATATATATGTCACAAAATTGTGTTCTCTACCAATATGGAAAGCTTAAGAAAACCTCTAAAATTTGTATTCAGATGACAAGTTCAAATTCCTCCATTACGGGGGCCAAAACTGGGTAAATCTAGAATCTGTCCAGAAATTCGTCCCTGCAAAACAGCCGTCTAAGAATGGCTGTATCTCCCAAAATACAGAGGCTATTAGGGTGATATTGTGTCAAAAGAAAGGTATTGAAGTCCTCTACAAATGTTTCCACTTCGTCAAAAATTATTAAGGTCATTAAGGTACCCGAAAACAGCAATAAACAGAATATGGTCAGCCTGACGAAATTCAGAACATGACTGGAAATTAAATTTCGAGAATTCCATGAATTACTCCAACCATACCCCTCCTAATTCAATGATTCGATCCACAAAACTTCGATCCAAAGAAGTAGATTAGGTTTTGGCACCTCACCTAGGGTAACTGCAGCGGGGACGATGACAAAGCCCCTCGCGATTCACCCCCTTCTTCCTTCTTCCTCTCCACCTTACGACGATCCCCGCCGCTACAACTCTCTCATCATCCCAATCTACGACGAACGTAGTATGGCCATCATGGACAGCGAGGGGATCAAGGGATTGAGTACAAAACAAAGAGATGAGAAGATCTCTAATCGGTTTTAGGAAGATCAGAAACAATGATGGCAACCGTGACGATGGCAAGGCCTCAAATCACCCCCTCTCTTCCCTTCTCTCCTCCCCTTCTCTTCTTAGTTCCCTCTCTTCTTCTTCTCCCCCACGTGAGCAGCCAAGGGAGGAAATGACTAGGTCTAGATGGGATCTCATGGTAGGGAGAGAAAAAGGGAATATGAAAAGAAAGGAAAAAACGAAAAGACCAAAGATAGGCTTGGCTACGGCAGGGGTCTTGGGCTGCTGGTCAGGTACTGTAGCTTTGCGACATTACTGTAGCAGCATGGTATAGGACCATTTTTGCCTTAATAAATCTTGCACACAACACTTTTATCCAATGTCTAAATATCCAGTATGACTAGCAAACAAAAAATGTTTCATCAAGCTGTAAGCATCGGTAGTCTTAGTTTATCCATCCGAGCGACAAATCAAAATTCAAGTTTACAGCCTCTCTTTAAAACCGATCAATTCACATTAAATAAATTTCTTAATCCATAAACAAAGATCTATTTTTTTTATGCCGAAAATTCTCAGGTGTTACAGTCCGTCGCGGTCTAGCCTACTCTCCTCTCCTCACGTAAGCTGCACGAGAACAGCCGCTGCTCGCGCGATGCAGAGCCGCACGCCATTCTTCTCGGTTTCTGTGCCACGCGTCCCAGGCTTCCTCTGGTGAGGATCTGTTTCTCCTTCCAGATGCTACTCACGTAAACAGAACCATGTTGGGCCGGTGGTGTAGACTCGAGTGCCCCCACAGCTTGCCGCTGCAGAGAAAACAAAGTTGCATCGGGCCAATGGGAGTGGAATCTATGCGTCCTTACTGTGCTAATCTTCAGATAAGTGAATCCCATCAAGTGGAAAATAATCAAGGCCAACTGTCTTTTCTCGATGCCACTCATTCATAAACGTTGCAGGAGGCGAAGGTTGTAGCAGCAGGTTTTGGAGACCGAGATAAACAGAGAGAGCTCTGCTCACAGGATTAATAGAATGGCTCAGCATCAGGAATCAGTACCAAGAGATATGATTTGGGTTGGGGTTGCTGCTTTTTGTTGGGCCATCTGAAATACCCGCAATGATATTAGTTTTAATAGAATTAAATATAACTCTATTCTGCAGGTTATTTTTAGGGGAACATATTGGCTTCGTTTCTGGTCACCTCATCCTAGTATTTATTCATCCGTATATTTGCCCAGCCACCGGACATCGCCCTGGACCGTCGCACACCGGGGAGCTCTGCCATGCCGTTGTCACCACTAGTGTAAAGGGCGCTGCCTCCGTAGATCTGGAGAAGAAGCGCGCCGATGTGGACCTGGAGTCGGCGCCGTGCGTAGAATGCCCCCCAACCATCTCCATGGGCGTGCCCCTTCAGCAGTATGGAGGACGCGCACCGCCGCTCCAGCCATGAGAAAGCCGGATCCGGAGAGGGCGGAGTGGGCGCTTGGCGGCGAACGCCGTGACCTCGGCGCGGAGGCCAGGGTGAGGCAGCGGTGTGGAATTGCTCGTCGGCCCGGATCGATGCTCAAGATGTCGGGATCGCGATACGAGGGACGGCGAAGTTCATCCGGCGACGTCCGCGGCCGGCAACCGAGGCCATGGGTTCGGCCTCTAGGTCGCCGGGTTCGATCGCCACGCCGTGAGCACTCGGCGAGGAAGGCCCAGCCGCCGGCCCCACGGCCTCCTGCCGGGTTGTGCCAGTGTTGGGCTCCGCAACGACCGGCGAGGTGAGGGATGGGGTGGATACAAATGGTTGTAGAAATAGAGGATTCCATATATACACACGTGAATTACAAAGGGAAACAATAGTTCGTCTGAAGATAATTGGCAAAACAACGCGCTATGATCTTATACCTGGAGAACAATATCATTAAGCAAATAAAGAACCATATCGAAGTGTCTGAAGCAACCATGAGGTTAATCCATTCTTTTTCTAGTATGCTTGTAATATTCCTACTCAATGCATCGGGTAGAACAATAAAAACCTTCTTATATAGCTCGTAATTACAGAAGCTAACGGTCCCGAGCAAAGAAGCCATGCCATGAATTCTTTCTGGCTGCTGTGGCATCAACAAATCAAGAACCCAGTCGTTCGCCTTGAGTAATGGCTGTCCTGATGTTGACCGTATCGTGCTTTTTTTTTTTTTTTTTTGAGGAAACTGAAGGAGCCGAGGATCCTGCAGAAATTTATTAATAACGGACCCAAAAGAAAAATAAGGTTACAAAATTACAAGGAGGGGGGGGGCAAGCACCACCACCCACTAGGGTACATAAAATGAAAGGAAAAAAAAAACACGATCCACTATAAACTTTGCAGCGATTTGCCAAACTGTAAAGAGAGGCCTGATTTCACCCTTAAGGAGACAAGCCGACTGTATCGTGCTTGAGCGATTCAGCCAGCAGCGAGGGGAGAAAACTGAGGTGAATCATCTTTCCCCGATGTCATCCATTCATAGAACAAGGATGTTGCAGGAGGCGAAATCTAGCATTAGCTATATATTGGAGATAGAGGTAGACAAATGGAGAGAGCTGTGGTCATAGGTTTAATAGAAATGGCTAGAGTCGAAAATGGGGAACAGACTGATCGTGGCAGCTCCATTTTATGCTCAATCATACTTGTTGAGTAATCTATTTGGTCACGTGATGGCTCGTGAAGTCACACTACTACAAAAGCTTACTAAGAGAACGCCCCCTTTTGCATTAGGGGCGGTTCATTTTTCGAGCCGCCCCTATAGCGACGCCCCCAAACGAGCCGCTCCTATAGTGACCACATTAGGGGGGCTGGTGTTATGAGCCGCCCCTACTATTACTAGGGGGTTCAATCACGAGCCGCCCCTAATGCGGTCCACGCAGTAGGGCGGCTCTATATTGAGCGCCCCTACAAAGTGGGATCCCAAAATTTGAAACAAGGCACTAAAAATTAAAAATTCGTAAATGACCTTGGATGGGAAAACTTCCTTCATATGAAATGTAGATCTCGAAAAAGTTATGAAACTTTGTAGTTGACAACTTTTTAATTTGAAATCATCTAGTCATGCAAAAGTCGTGTTCGAATGTCTCAAATTTGAAATTCGAATTTAAGAACGACCTCGACGGAAAAACTTCCTTCATATGAAATGTAGATCTCGAAAAGTTATGAAACTTTGTAGTTGACAACTTTTTAATTTGAAATCATCTAGTCATGCAAAAGTTGTGTTCAAATGTCTCAAATTTGAAATTCAAAATTAAGTAAAACGACCTCGGATGAAAAAACTTTCTACATATGAAATGTAGATCTCGAAAAGTTATGAAACTTTGTAGTTGATGACTTTTTAGTTTGAATCCATTTAGGGCCTCAAATAGTCAATTTACACTCTCATTTGTATAATATGTGGGGACGCTGGAATGGGATATGGACACATGTGAGTGTGTAGCGCAGTGGTAGGGAGGGTCGCGCAGCGCAGCAGCGCGAGGTTGCGGGTTTGAATCCGCCGCCGCGTAGTCTTGCGATTGTACGCGAAAAATGCGCATGGCGGTGGAAAAATTCCCCGGTTCAAAAAAAATGTTTTTGGTATTTTTTCAATTTTGAAATCGTGATTTCATATGAGACCAATCGTAGGGGGCGCTCATACAGCCGCCCCTACTGCAAAAGAACTGTAGGAACGGAAGGTTAGGGCGGCTGGCAAAACCGCTCCTACAGAGGCAAACCAGCCGTCCCTATAGAAGTGTTCTGTAGTAGTGTCATGACTATGACTAGAGCTCGACTTGATCTGCCAGCAGTAGATACAAAGGGATGACTACCGCGATCTGCATCAGTCTTTAAATACCTTAGATGTTTTTTTTGGTTGTGCTGTGAACAATCGCTGAGAGTGCAAAGGCCTATAAATATATAGCTGACAATCTAGTTTTTTGGTTGTGCTGTAACCAATTAATAGCTGAGAGTGCAAAGGCTTATAAATATAAAGCTGACAATCTTGTTTTTTGGTTGTGCTGTGAGTCTGGGACCAATAGCTGAAACACATCATAGTTGAAATGCTCAAGAAATAGAGTGGCGTAGAGCGCAAGCATGCATGTTTGTTGGAGTGAGATGCAATAGGAATTTCGGTGGAACGTAGTCTCGGTCGTTCATCTCCAGTTATTCAAAGAATGCATCCATGGCGCCATTCTCCAGCTGAAAAAATGTTCTATAGGTCATCGTTTATACTACAAACAGTGACTGAGTGGGCCGCAGAGCACACATCAGCAGTCCACCATGTGGAAACTCAGATACCAAGGAGCTGAGCGCAACGAAGAACCTGCTCATGTACTGCAGGCCACACAACCAAAGAAACGACCCGTGGAGCCTGAGCCTAGAGTTCAGTATCGCCACCTATGTCCAGTGTCTTGCAAACAAGCTACGTGAAGCAGGGGCAGTAAGTTGGCAATCAGTTTGATCTGTTCCGAAAAGAAGAAAAATAATTGCATAAGTAGGCTGATTTCCGAAACAAAGATTTAATTTGAATAGTTGAAGGAGAAACAATACCATACATGTCTTCCGCACTCACGTGCAGTGCACTCGTGCCTCCTCCGTCGACAATGATTTGGTGGAATGAGAACTGCAAGCTCTGGTTTGCACCGGTGTGGATGCAGTGTCACGAGAACGGAGTTGCTTTTGCATTTGTTTGGTAGTTCTACATCTGGCTACTGAACACCAAGCTAGTTGTTTTGTTCGTCGTCAGAGTTTTTGTTTTGTTTTTTTGTTGTCTGGGTATAGCAAAAGAGTACTAACAACAACAAACAGGTCGTGTTCCTAGGGAGCGGAATGACAGGCTAGCAATCACCACAAATATCATGAACTTCGTTCTCTGATCCATCATTTTACCCTGTCATCGGGAATTCTACACAGTGCAGCTACACAATTCTGCGCAGTGCATGCATTTATTCTCCATCTAAGTTCGGAGGAGACATCTGATGACGGCTATGTGGCTGCTAGTTCTGGGATGTTTCTCGAACATGTTAAAGATCTACAACTTTTATGATTCCATTGGTGGCTGCAACAGTTGTGCTGTGGCCCAAAAAAAATAAGATATATAACTGAATGCTCTGTGAACATGTGCTCGTGCATTAGTAATGGCCTGTGTCTCTGCCCCGAGCGCTCCTGCTACGGTGGGGGTATTGTTAGATTCCTCTTAGTTTTTTTTTTTAATACACGAAAGGTTTGCGCATCTTTTGTATTAAAAAAGAGTGAGAATTGTTTACAACACCCTAGCAACAGCTGGGAGGTTAGGATTTTACATTTCAGCTTTGCCTCCCAACATCTTTACTCCTAGTTGATTATTCACACACTAGAAAATCTAGATTGCAACCCCTAGCCTCGATCCATTGCTCGGGCGATGAAGGACCAAACGGCGACCAGAGGGGGGGGGAGTGAATGGGAGCCTCAACTAAATTCTTTCCGAATTAGTGACCTTGTAGCTCTCACAACCCCTCGAGCAAAACGACCAACTCTCGGTATGATCACGACCTTGGATGCAAGGTGGATGACTTAGGGATTGCCCTAGAGTCACAAATGGATCAACCGGAAACACCACAAAGAGATCGCGACGACGAACCGAAAGTGAAAACAAAGAACCTTTCAAAAAATACCGCACCGCGTCCGGGTTGAATACCAGACGCGTCCGGGTTGAACACCGACGCGCGAGTTCTCGGCACATACCGACACGTCCGGGTTGAATACCGAGGACGCGTCCGGGTTGAATACCGTGAACATGTCCGGGTTGAATACCGACGCGTCCCCGGTTGGAATAAGCCCAAACTCACCTCTCGAAAAAATCGAAAGCCCCACCAAAAGACCTTCTAAAATCACAAGAATTTAAACCTAGCCTTTTGGAACCGTGAACAATCCCTCCACAAAGTTTTAGCCCTAAAATCGAAGTTTAGGAATACCAGACATGTCCGGTATTTTTTTCGGTCTGAAGAACTGCTCGAACTCAAAAACGAAAATCGATCGGAACTTCCTCTACGCTTGATCTTTGGTCACGATTTTTAAGCCATAGAGTCACGGCATGTAGGTGACAAGATTCCCCTAAGAAATTTCAAGTTTGACGGAGTGAATCGAGAGGAATTTCGGATCTTACGAAGAACACACAAAAAATCGACTTCGATCCAAAACTTCCCCGATCTGCGTGCTCGTGAGGAACTAGTGGAAATTCTTTGGTGGAAATGATCCTCTCACGTCCCCAGCACGAATCAAGGCAAGAAAAACAAAGCCAAACGGTGCCAAACGAAGAAATCGTGAAGAGAAGAGAGGGGAGAGAGGAAACTCGGGAAGAACAAGTGATGAACGAAAATCACAGCACAAGATCAAACAAGAACACCGATCCAAACATCCCAAACGCCACCATGTGACAGGCTACTTAGGGCTAGCCCTTGCCCAACCAAATTCGATACAAGTTCGGTGGACCTCTCACACCTAAGTGGAAACCCTAGCTAGGAATTGTAAAATGAGAGGCAAGGGAGGATGAAGGGGTATGCCTCTGCTAAATAGCCCCATATTCCCTCTGCCTAAACTACCCTTAAGATACATGAGTCGGTCTTGTAACCCTAAGGCTATTTCGGTCGACTCGGGTAATCTTCGATCCGACGGCCACCGCGCCTCCTCATCGGTAGCCTTGCTTCCACGCAACCTCCCGATGCCGCCACGTCGGCCGCCCTTCCGTCCGCCGAAAAGCCTGGGTTTTGAGGCCCAAACCCGCGAAACCCGCGCGCCCCGTGGTTTTGAGGCCCAAACCACGAAAACCCGCGCCCGATGGTTTTGAGGGCAAACCACCAAACCTCCTCGACCGCGCGTCATCGCCGTCTTGACCGCCCGAGTCGCCAAGTCATCCGAGCTCCCCTACCGCTTTTTACTCGCGCCGTCTTGACCCGATCGACACGGTCCCCCGTCCTCTTGCATCCGTCGATGTCCCGGATGTCACCACCATGGCTAGCCACCCGGCGTCCGGTCCCTCGGTCCAAGCCTCACGTCCGTCCCTTCACCTCCGCGGTCGTCGGCCCGCACCGTCCTCCTTGGCCCCTTCACCTCACCGTCGGCTACCATCTCCGAGCTCCACACCCGCACAACACGAACCAAGAGATACGTCTTCGACACACTCCACGTATGCTTGGTGAAACATAGCGAAGCATAAAAGATAAAAGGAAAATAGAAGAAGAATGTTGATTTGTTGACAATCACTCCATCACAAAAACTAAACACATGTGACCTATATCAACCATGTGTTCGCAATCTCCCCCTTGATGAGTGCATTGTCAACATTCAACACAAAGACAGAGAAGGTAGAAGATAGCACATCCAAGTGAACACAAGCTAGACAAAAGCTAAGATGAACTCACTAGATAGCAAACATGGAGCAAAAACTTGGTTCCCAAAGACATGGGCAAAAGGCTCGACACAACCAAGCTAAAGTAGACGGCTAGTCCTCAAGAAGAGGTAGAACAGACTCAACACCACTAGCACAGCTCCAAAACAATTTCTTTCACACACACAAACAGCTAGACCCTCAAGACCAGAGGCAAACAAAGCTCAACACATCTAGCTCAAGGTGCTACTCCCCTAGACAAAAGCAGTCCACTGTCTTTGTATCTTTCTCCCCTTGTTGGCACGTGCACGAATCAAGCTATGAAAATGCAATATGTCACAATGCAAAGCTTCAAGATTATATTCAACCGAATGAGAGAGTGCTCAAAGTGGTACCATAGCAACAAATTACAAGTGCTAGCGAGCTCAAGCTAAACAAGTGATATGAAATATGGCACAAAGCATTTTGAGCAAATTTTAGTATCTTGCAAAAAGGAGGTTCACCATCAAACATAGCCCCTAGCACAAGTAGATAGGAAATCAACTAAGTGCTCAAACATGTAAAGCCGGGTGAACTACCCCAAGCGTGTTCGGACATCATGCTAGACATTATGGCACAAACTTGTGAGGTTCATTTTAGTTCGAGTTGCAGCGGTTCACAAGTTACAAAAGAGCATGCGAGTGGTTATCCACATTTGCCTTGCCTTACTAATCAACCATGTCAAGCCTATGCGTGAGCAATGATTAGCTTAAGACAATGGTCTGGGTCAAACACAATGAAGTCCAAGTTCATTCAAGAGTGCAAGTGAAAGCAGTCTCAAACTTCAAAGTGTGGCAAAATGGACCCACTCGATCTTTTCATCACTTTAGCTTTAGACTTCACGTTTTAGCATGGTATTATCATGAAGATCTAAACAAGTGAATGAATCAAAGCATGAGACATAGCTACCAAGGATACACATAAGAGCTCAAAGGATCTCAACATCCTACTCATGATAGAAGCTAGCTCAAGGGTGAACCAAGATTTAATTTCATCATTCATTAATCAAGTTCACATGTGGAAAAAGTTGCCCAGCTCATAACATACATCAAATGATTAACAAGAGCTAAAGCTTGAAGCACTATCATACTCATACTACTAAGAGCACAACCTCATTCAAATCAATATAAAAGTGAAGCTCATGATATGCAAGTATGATACAAAAACAAAAACAAACCTAAAAACTACAACTGTACATCAACTACAAAGCTACCCCTCAAAAGGGATAGCAAATTCCCAACTCCCCACGAAGCTTAGCAAAGCGGACTTGGTCTAGTGGTTTAGTGAAAATGTCCGCAATCTGTTGCTCCGTGTACACATGCTGAACATCTATGTCCCCTTTCTCCTGGTGATCTCTCAAGAAGTGGTACCTCACCTCTATGTGTTTGGTCCGGGAGTGAAGGGGCGGGTTTTTGGCAACACTCACAGCCCCATGCTATCACACAACAAAGGCACACGGGAAAAGCTCAAGCCAAAGTCTCTCAAAGTGGCAACCATCCACAACAGCTGGGAACAACAAGCGGCAGCAGCTACATACTCCGCCTCAACCGTCGACTGAGCTACACCGCATCAAGCACGAGACGACTCAAGACACTAGAGAAGAACCAAGAAACCGACAAGTGCCTCGAGGTAGAATTTCTATGCATACGATCACCAAAGATAATCGACCGAAGTAACCAACCAGGGAGAGGGTGGAAGAGGCCGAGTACCAAAGACCAAACTCAAGAGTAAATGCAAATACCTCGAAGATCCTCTTCACAGGCGATAGTGAGAGGTGCGCGCGAAGACTGAAATCGTCGCAGAGGCACACCGCAACCGGATGCTCCGGCGAAGTCGCCGTCGTACAAAGAATAACCGATCATGCTTGCTTCAGTACTTCCCTTTGGTCCACGGCTTCTCCATCCTTGTCTTCGCCCAGGGCCGCCGCCGCGTCGACATGGGCGTCGAAAAGAGGCTTGGCCTCACCCATGCGAAACTTGCGGGATCATGTCCTTCGTGTACTTGCCCCGGTGTACAAAGATCCTGTCCTTGGTTTGCTTGATTTGGAGTCCAAGGAAGTAGGTCAACTCGCCCATCATGCTCATCTCGAACTCCCCGCTCATGATCTCGCAAAACTCGATACCATAGCATGTGAAGAGCCACCAAAGATGATATCATCCACGTATATCCTGGACCAAGAGGATGTCATTGCCTTTCCTAAGCAGGAACAGGGTTTTGTCTACAGTCCTCATCTCAAACCCCTTGGCTAAGAGAAAAGCTTTCAATCGCTCATACCACGCTCTCGGGGGCTTGTTTCAACCCATACAAGGCTTTGTACAACTTGTACACATAGTCCGGGTGTTTAGGATTCTCAAACCCCTGGCCGCCTCACATACACTTCCTCCTCAATGAACCCATTTAGGAAAGCACTCTTGACATCCATTTCAAGAGCTTAAAACCCTTTGAGGCCGCAAAAAAGTGAGCAAAATCCTAATGGCTTCTATGCGGGCTCAGGAGCAAAGGTTTCTTCATAGTCTATACCCTCTTTTGACAAAAAACCATTGGGCAACTAATCCGGCTTTGTTTCTCACCACCACACCATCCTCACTGCTTTTGTTCTTGAACACCCACTTGGTTCCTATGGGATGACACTTTCGCAGAGGTGGAACTAAAACCCGCACTTGGTTCCTCTCAAAGTTTTGCAACTCCTCATGCATGGCATTGACCCAATCCGAATCCGATAAAGCCGTGTCAACATCTTTGGGCTCAAGAGTGGAAACAAATGCGAGAATGAGCAAAATGACACATGGCATAGGATTTGGAACGAGTTACCCTTTGGTTGAGTCCTCCAATCATGGTCTCCTGGGGGTGGCGACGCTGAATGTGCTGAGGCGCCGTGCGCGAAGATGTCGCCTCCCCCTCGACCGAGCGGGAACCTCCTCGTGCAGCCGTCTCGGCTCGAGGGAGCCGCTCCACGGGACCCCGTGAAGTAGTGGTAGTAGGGTCCGGTCCGTGAGCGCCGCCGCCGTCGCAGGTCAATCGCAAAGCGGTGGAGTCGCCGGGATCACCCCCACCAACATCTTCCTGCTCCTCCTCCACAAAGATGCTCGCCCCATCTCCCTCCTTTCCTCGCACACTCAAACACGTAAGAGGAACGAGGCGCTAGCTTTCATCGAAGGTAACCTCACAAGTCTCTACAATGCGGTTAGTCTCAAGATTCGAACTCTATAGGCATGTGAGTGTAAAGCATAACCAAGGAAGATGCCATCAGCAGATCGAGACTCAAACTTGTCGAGATTACCTTGCTTGAGAATGAAGCACCTCGCATCCAAACACACGAAAGTGGCTTACCTTGGGCAATCTCCCAAACCGCAACTCATATGATGTCTTCTTGGTGAAAGCACGAAAGAAAATGCGGTTGGAGACATGGCACGCCGTGTTGATTGCCTCGGCCCAATACTTCCTGGGCGTCTTTGTGTTCATCGAGCATGGTCCTCGACATCTCCACAAGCGTCCCCGTTCTTCCGCTCAACAATTCCATTCTCACTGCGGCACATAAGGACTAGAAAACCGGTGCTCGACACCCAAGTTAGCGCAAAGAGACTCGAACTCAGAGTTCTTGAATTATGTGCCATTGTCACTACGAATTGCTCGAATGGCGGTCTCGGTAACTCGCCCTCGCCTCAAAATCAGATCTCGAGCAAAACCGAAAGCCTCATCCTTGCCCTCCATGAAAAAAAGACCCAAGAGTATCTCGAAAAAATCGCCAACGATCACTAGACAATACCACTTCCCACCAACCGATCGGACCGAGATGGACCAACCGTGTCCATGTGAAGGATCTCTCCGGTCTCGAGGTCATAATCCGCTGGACCGGTGGGTGACAAGTAGCTACCATCTTCCCGTGGCGGCGAGGGGATGACGTACCGCATCCTTCTCAAATTTGAGCTTAGGCAGTCCTCGGATGAGACCCATCGAACTCAACCTCGTGAGGAGGTCGAAACTCAGGTGTCCCAATCTCCTATGCCATTTCCACAAATCGAGGGAGGACCCGCCAACAAGCAATAAGAAGTGCCAAAACTCCGGAAAAAATCAGTTTAAGACTTGCCCAAACGGCACAATCCAAAAGAAATGAGATCATCGCGAGAGTCCAAAACTCGAGAACACCCAACCTTAAAGCGCACCTCATACCCGTACCTCGCCATAAGCCGAGAAACAGACAGTGAGATTGAAGGGAAGGTTGGAGACGAGCGCCACATCCTTGAGTACAAAGTGGTCATTGATCCCCGATTGACCCTCGAGACCGAATCTTCCCTTTGTTGCTATCCCCGAAAGTGATATACTCCTTAGTCTTCATGGGGGTGAGGCCGAGAACCATTTGGAGTTTCCGGTCATGTGTCGTGAACAACCGGAATCAATGAGCCATATGTCCTCCAAATCCAGCCTTCCATCCTCCGTATCACCGATAGAACATGGGATGAGCAAATGGCACAACACCGAGGTTAGTAAACTTGAAGAGTACCGTTGTTGACCATCTTGCCCCAAGTAGGCATTAGGCAAAACAAACATCCCACGACCCTTCTTACCAAAGTGCTCACCACGCACAACAAAGCGTGGTGCACTCCTCCCCACAAACCCAAAACTCCCAAAGCGAGGATCAACGCCCACTTTCGAGCACGACCACCAAATGGTCTCACCGCACCGTGGCCTAGCCCTCCTCGAGGCCTCCTACCTTCCGGCCTAGCAAACTGCCTCTGAACCGACTGCACACCCCTCTCATACATGCCAAGTGGTGGGTGATACATGTCACGGTTCTCAAACTCAACTTGGACGCCTAGCATCCCTCTTCCTCCTAAAGCAAAACTCAACCAAGTGACCATCCCTCCGACAAGTACTCACAAAGGATACCTCACCTCTCTCTTGGGTGGTTGTTTGGCTCACTCTTTTGGGTGGATGGTTCACTCTTGTTGTGGCCTTGGCTCTAGGAAGGGTTTCCTCGTGGATCTTGGGCAAAGTGTCAAGTGGGTTCCCGAGGTGGTTTGGTTTGGGAAGCCACAATTGTTTTGGAGGTGGAGTCTTTGTGGGTTCTTGGAAAATGCCATTTTGCACAATGGGCTTCAGAGGCTCGGTGGGGTGATCTTGGTCAGCTTGGGAGTGTTTGTTGGTTTCTCACTCGAGCTCAAACCACTACCCTGACCAACCTTACCATAGATAACTTCACCCTTCCCACCTATAGCAAAGCCTAATCCCGATGTGTCAGTCCCCCTCTTGAACTGACTCATCATCATGCCAAGCTGCGGCTCTCCACTAGACACCCAACTCAGGATAGAGTGGAGGTACTTGTTATCCTCATCTCCTTGTTATGCCTACAAGACATGAGCTCCAACTCCAAAGCTTCACACTTATCACACTTCAACATGGTGCCATCTGAGTTGGCCTTCTCAAGCACAGCAACCTTGGCAACCTTCTCTCGCCAACTCAGGTGCAAGCCCGGACAAGACTTGCATGCACTCAACAACATAGGCTTAGCCTTCAGCTCAACGTGCTCATCTAGCAAAGCAGAGTACTTGGATTGCAAAGACATGATGCTAGACATATGCACGGCACAAGCGTCACACTCCGTCTCATCAGACACATCCATAGGCTTCCTAAGCAATTCTATCTCAACCATGGCCATTTCCCACTTCTCCTTATACTCCTTTCTCTCTCTAGCGCCGCTTGAGCAACTTCTCCCGACAAACAAGCGCACGCCCAAAGTGTCTAACTCATCGGAGAGAGATTCGATTGTAGGAGGTACCTCAGGGGAAGAAGAGTCGCCGTGTGTCTTGACGCTTTCGGGCCACCGCCTCCTTCGAGGGCCATGGTGCGTAAACCCCCGGGCTTGGTGTCGGGCGAAGAAGCGAGAGTCCATTCAGCCTTATCCTCAACCTTGCGCCGGGCCCCTCGCCGCCGGAGGAAGATTGCCCATCCGAAGAGTCGCTGTCGAGGTCACCGAGGGAGGCGAGGAAGGCGTGCTTGTGCTTCTTCTTGGCACGCTTTGAGGTACTTCCTCTTGATCGCCTCCTTGTTGAAGCCTTTCTTGGACTTGTACTTGCCGGGCATGTACTCACGCTTTATCCTTGCGCTTTGTCGGAGTCATGCTTGTTGTAGTAGTACTTCTCGCCGGAGTGCTTGTCCTTGTTCTTCTTGGGGCAAAGCGGGTAACGGCGGTCCGGATCTCCGCACTCGGCATCATTCCCCTTGGAAGCACCGCCACGCCGACGCTCATGCGGTTGTTGTGGAACCGCGAGAATCGGCCGATGACTAGAGCCAGCTCATCATCCCTAAGGCTCTCCATCTCGCTCCTCCTCGTCACGTACACCAAAGAAGACAAGGCAAACGAGATCCGTGGAAGGGTTAGCGTAAGAGCTCGAACTACCCCACCCGAGACGAGCAACATTAGGCGCAGATGGGTTCTTGAGCTTCGCCTCGATCTCGAGCCTCGATCTCGGAGGACTTGAGCTTGTTTGTAAAGCGTTGGGCGTGAGGGTGTCATAGTTGGCGACTCCATGATTGTGGACACCTTCACATCCCACACCTTCCGATCCGTAGGCGTAAAGAGCCGCAGACGCCTTCTCGTGGTCGCCAAGCCTCCTCCGACGGCTTGTTTGCCCGAAGCTTGTTGCGCATCATCTCGAAACCTAGCAAAGAGAGAATCGATGGACTCGCCATCAAGTTGGATCAAGTTGTTGTACTCTTTGTAGGTCTCATATAGGCGGGCCTTGACTTGTGGGGTTCCCTTGTGGTAGCTCTCAAGTGTCTTCCACACCTCACGAGCGGTCTCACAAGTGGCAACTCTCTCAAACTCCGTGTCTTTTTGAGGCTAGAGAACAACACGCCCTCGCTCTGTTGTTGGCATTGTGTTGGGCTATTTGTTCCTCACCCACTCGAGCGGCTAGCACTTGGTAATTCTCATCCTCAACAATCTCCCACACTCTCCAATCCATCCCCATAAGATGTGCTTGCATCTTAATATTCCAATAGGGATAGTTGGTGCCATCGAACTCCGGAGGCTTGCCACCATAGTGACCAAACCTCTCCATGTCGCCTTCTGCAGATCAAGAACCGATTAAGGTGGATATGACCCTTAACCTGCTCTGATACCAATTGAAGGACCGAAACGGCGACCAGAGGGGGGTGAATGGGAGCCTCAACTAAATTCTTTCGAATTAGTGACCTTGTAGCTCTCACAAACCCTGAGCAAAACGACCAACTCTCGATATGATCACGACCTTGGATGCAAGGTGGATGACTTAGGGATTGCCCTAGAGTCACAAATGATCAACCGGAAACACCACAAAGAGATCGCACGATGAACCGAAAGTGAAAACAAAGAACCTTTCAAAGAAATACCGACACGTCCGGTTGAATACCGTGACGCGCGTCCGTGTTGAACACCGTGACGCGAGTTCTCAAGACATACCGACACGTCCGGGTTGAATACCGACGCGTCCGGGTTGAATACCGTGACACGTCCGGGTTGAATACCGACGCGTCCGGGTTGGAATCAGCCCAAACTCACCTCTCTCGAAAAATTGAAAGCCCCACCAAAAGACCTTCTAAAATCACAAGAATTTAAACCTAGCCTTTTGGAACCGTGAACAATCCCTCCACAAAAAGTTTTAGCCCTAAAATCGAAGTTTAGGAATACCGGACATGTCCGTATTTTCGGGCAAGAACTGCTTTCGAACTCAAAACGAAAATCGATCGGAACTTCCTCTACGCTTGATCTTTGGTCACGATTTTTAAGCCATAGACTCACGGCATGTAGGTGACAAGATTCTCCTAAGAAATTTCAAGTTTGACGGAGCGAATCGAGAGGAATTTCGGATCTTACGAAGAACACACAAAAAATCGACTTCGATCCAAAACTTGCCCGACCTGCGTGCTCGTGAGGAACTAGTGGAAATCCTTTGGTGGAAATGATCCTCTCACGTCCTAGCACGAACCAAGGCAAGAAAAACGAAGCCAAACGGTGCCAAAACGAAGAAATCGTGAAGAGAAGAGAGGGGGAGAGAGGAAACTCGGGAAGAACAAGTGATGAACGAAAATCACAAAGACAAGATCAAACAAGAACACCGATCCAAACATCCCAAACGCCACCATGTGACAGCTACTTAGGGCTAGCCCTTGCCCAACCAAATTTGATACAAGTTCGGTGGACCTCTCACACCGGAAGTGGAAACCCTAGCTAGGAATTGTAAAATGAGAGGCAAGGGAGGATGAAGGGGTATGCCTCGCTAAATAGCCCCATATTCCCTCCGCCTAAACTACCCTTAAGATACATGAGTCGGTCTTGTAACCCTAAGGCTATTTCGGTTGACTCGGGTAATCTTCGATCCGACGGCCACCGCGCCTCCTCATCGGTAGCCTTGCTTCCACGCAACCTCCCGATACCGCCACGTGCCGTCCTTCCGTCCGCCGGAAAGCCTCGGGTTTGAGGCCCAAACCCGCGAAACCCGCGCCCGTGGTTTTGAGGCCCAAACCACGAAACCCGCGCCGATGGTTTTGAGGGCAAACCACCAAACCTCCTCGACACGTGTCATCGCCGCCTTGACCGCCCGAAAGTCGCCAAGTCATCCGAGCTCCCCGCTCTCGCCGCACGCCGCCGCCTTGACCCGATCGACACGGTCCCGCCCACGCCCTCTTGCATCCGTCGATGTCCCAGATATCAGCCACCATGGCTAGCCACCCGGGCGATCCGGTCCCTCGGTCCAAGCCTCACGTCCGTCCTTCACCTCCGCGGTCCGTCGGCCCGGCACGTCCTCCTTGGCCCCTTCACCTCGCCGTCGCCTATCATCTCCGATCTCCACACCCGCACAACACGAACCAAGAGATACGCCTTCGACACACTCCACGTATGCCGGTGAAACATAGCCGAAGCATAAAAAGATAAAAGGAAAATAGAAGAAGAATGTTGATCGTTGACAATCACTCCATCACAAAAACTAAACACATGTGACCTATATCAACCATATGTTCGCAGGCGACTTGCTTGATGGTGGAGTGGACCTGGTGATGGACGATGCGACATTCTGGAAGCATCTCATGTTCTGCTCTTTTCCAACTGCAATGCGTAAGTTCATCTGCTAATTAGAGAACTAAAAATTAGAAGCATCAGAGAGCAACATATGAAGCATCTTTAATGTTGCATTAGAAGCATCGCCCAACGATTCCGAACTTGGCAATTCTTGATTATTGTATCTAACTGCAATGCGTAAGTTCATCTGCTAATTAGAGAGAGAGAGAGAGAGAGAGAGAGAGAGAGAGGATGAGCCAAGGAAGGCTTGAGCTTGAGGACCATGGATGCCGAGGGACCGAGTGAGTGGTGATGAGCTGGATTCTGCACTTGATCGATCTGTCCATCAACCGAAATGTATTGGTTACAAGTCTCTAATTTCACACGGCGTGTTTTATTTTTGGGTCGCTACATCGGTGTCTGCTTTGTGTTTATTTCCAATAGTTGCGCTGGGGTGTTACACTCGACAATTATTAATACTTTTTTGTTTCATTTATGTTGACTCGGTGTAGTACAGTGTGATGTTAATTTCTTTAATATATGGTTCCAAGGGGCCAGAAGCAACATATGAAGTAAATGACCCAAGAGGATAATTTGTCGCGCCATGTTTAAATAATCAAAGCTGGTACGCCGGCTATAAAACCTAGATATGCATGCCAATGTGCCAATGCATATCTTTCACCTACATTATATGCCAACCCAGAGGTGAAATCAATATTGAAAGATATATATGCCAACCCATAGCAATATATGTATTTTGACCTGCTATCAATCGAGAGAGGTGTCTATACAGTAAAGGAGATACATAAGCACAATGTTGTATGTGAGATAGTAATAAGCATGGGAGTTATTTGGGAAATGCTGGTGCTCTAAGTTGGTGATTTCTGCTTCACCAATTATGCTGGAAGGTGTTGTCAGATATTCTATTCTTTATCCATCAATCTTTCATTGAGAATTTTTGGTCCATCCGGGCTGGCAACCACTCATCCACAGCCACGTCCTAAATTGATGTCGCATCGGCATCGTATTGCAAGCACTCGCGCGTCCGTTAGCGACAATTTGTAGATATTTAGAAAAAAAATTAGTCATTATTAAAGTCTACAAAAAAATAGGAGAAAGCTTGTGCAATCATATCTGTGATATCATATAAAAGTGTAGAGTACCTGAGACGAGGCCTTTGGACCACTCTTAAAAATCAATTTCATGGCTAGTCGGTAGTGTAATTCACCAAAGAATCAACACGACGTGGTATAGCTGTCAACACGACCTTGCATGGATGATTCAACCTTGATGTATGTGGTTGTTGCACTGTCTACCACATTGTGATATTTCTTTTAATTTAGGATGGAAATTAAAGGGCCTGCTGGTATGCATTTCAGTAGCTAGCACGAGGCCTACACATGCCTACACATTGTTAAGTCAGGCTGGCTATAAAACCTACATATGTCTACACATGGCAATATTTCTCTCTTGAAACTAGACAAGTAAACAATTATAGGTATACATAGACAAAATGTTGTATGTTAGGCATGGGAGATATTAGGATATTCCGGTACTCCATTTTGCGTGAGACCTCAGTGGATCTTGTGAGCTTCACTACGGGGTATGTACATGTGCATTGCACCAACGAGTCTTTCTGTGAGAATCATGCCGAAACTTATTATTAGCAGTGATGCTGCACTCCGTTGATTGCTAGAAGTATGCTGCAGAATATCACCATCCACTGAGTCCGAGGTATTCCGACAGAAATTTGTCTGATTCAATCAGATGAACACTTCGGTCTGTCCTCGGGCACTCGAGCCAAGATGTATGACTGAGCCCATAATGTGCAATAATGTAGCTGACCGCCCTGATAATACCTTTTTCAAAGATGGCCATCTTAATATATTATATAATCTCTGGATTTTGATTTGCAGAGTGGGGTGTCTTTGAAAATTGATGATTAACAAAGACATGTTTCAAAGAACATCTGCCTTATGTAATTGATTTCAGACGTTGCCATTTTCTTGGAGGCAGTGTGGCATTTAAGAAAGCAGTTTATCTGTGTCAATCACTGTTAATAATAAGAGGTTATTTCCTAAAGTCATTTTTGTGGTAGTGAATGTTTCCGGACACAAATATAGTTCCCTGCAAGTCGTTTTGGTGTATTCTCTTCACTAAAGTGTTTTGGCGCAAGAAGGACACCGGTAAATCTCAGTATTAATTGTTCTCATGCTAAGTACTTTTTATTTGGTTTTTATTATTTTTTTAGATAATGGATAAACTATCCGGCCTCTACATCCGTGGATGTACACAGCCAATTATTACAAAGCAAGACTGTGTCTTTAACAAAGACAAAACGGTAAAGGTTTTTTCACCCTCTATTTGAAATTTCTAAAGCAACCATCTCTAAACGCTTGCTCAAAAGACACAAGGGCGTCCTTTGTTTGCTCAAGACGCTGTAGCCGGGCCCAGGAACATAGCCAATAAGCTCCCCTGAAGATAACCCGCATAAAAGAGTTAGATTTCAATTTTTTTAAAAATCATGTCATTACGACATCTCCGGATGGCCCAGAGAAGAGCAGCCACACCAACCCAAATCAGGGGGCTTAGTTTGTCTATTTTGATTACTAAGCCATGAACCGAACATATGGTCCACTCGAGGCGGGTTGAGTTAGATTAGTAACATAGAAAATAATCCTCCAAATCATTTTGGCAAAAGGACAGTCAAAAAAGAGATGTTGTATATTTTCATTGAAATTACAACATTCACATTCTCGACTCCCCTTCCAATTTTTCCTTGCAAGATTATCTTTTGTCAAAACGACGCCCTTTTTGGATAAACCAAAGGAAAAATTTTAATTTTTAGAGGTATTTTCCACTTCCGCATCCTCCTATGTTGGAAAGGTGGATTTGTATCTATATCATCAAGATACATAGTCCGGACGGAGAAAGCTCCAGACTTAGATAAAAGCCATTTAAAAAAATCTTTTCCATCCACCAGAGCCACATTGGAGGTCTGAGTCACAAGGTTAAGCCAATCCAACAGATTATTATCCACCAAAGATCTCCTAAAAGAAATATTAGAAGGATTAGAGGATAAAACTTTTGAAACTGTTGCATGTCGATCCCTAGCTATATTATATAGGCCGGGTATCTAAGCTTGAGAGGCTTATCACCTAACCAAGTATCCTCCCGAATCCGGTCTTTGGTTCCATCTTTAATCAGGAAATAGCCTTTCGCAAAGCACCTCATCTTTGATATGCATGAGTCCTCTCCAAAAATGAGAGTCGTTTGGTTTGGTCGATACTTGGGTTAGGGTCTTGGAATGCAAATATTTATTCCTTAGCAAAGATTGCCAGGTGCCATCGGTGTTTATAAGATTAACAATCCATTTGGCTAATAAACATTTGTTTTGAATCTCGCAAATCAAGAATTCCAAGACCACCTTGATCCTTGGGGCGACATAGAATATCCCACTTAGCAAGTCTATACTTATGTTTCTCCGTAGATCCTTGCTAGAAGAATCTTGATCTAAATTTATCAAGACTCTTGAGGACTCCTTTTGAAACCTCAAAAAAGGACATCATGAACATTGGGAGACTACTTAAAACTGAATTTAGTAATACAAGTCCCCCCCCCCCATAGGATAGATACTTGGCTTTCCAACAAGAAAGCTTTTTGTTCAAAAGCGTTCTTCCACCTTTCTCCATTCAGAATTTAGGAGTTGTCTATGGTGCATAGGGATACCTAAATATCTCCGAAAGGATAGGTCCCCGCATTACAACCAAAGAGTGTTGTATAATAATGTTCCATCTCTTTGACAAAGATCATAACAGAAGATTTCGCTTTTGTGGAAATTGATCTTAAGACCCGAAAGTTGCTCAAAAACGCAAAGCAAAAGTTTTAAATTTTTGCTTGCTCCGGGTCATGATCTAAAAAGATAATGGTGTCATCTGCATATTGTAAAAAGATAGGCCATCATCGATCAGATGTGGAATAACCCCACTTATTTGTCCATCGACTTTTGCTCTATTAATAATAAGAGCAAGCATATCGTCAGCAACGATGTTAAACAAGATAGGCGATAAAGGGTCTCCTTGTCTAAGGCCCCGATTGGTTTGGAAGTACAAATATCGTCATTGACTTTAATCCCCACACTCCCCCTGTGACCATGTTTTGAACCCACCTACACCATTTTTTGGGAAAAGCCCTTCATGCGTAGAGTTTGCTATAGGAAGGACCATTTGACCTTGTCATAGGCTTTTTTCAAAATCAATTTTGAAAATGACTCCATTCCTTTTTTTTAGTATGTAATGCTTGGATAGTTTAAGGTGTAAAATAACTACTCCTTCCATGATATTCCTACCTAGCATGAAGGCGATCTGTGTAGGACTCACGACCGTCTTCGCTACTTTATTCGATCTGTTAGTTACAACTTTTTGTGAAAACTTTGAAACTAACATTAAGGACACAAATCGGTCTATATTGTTTGAATAGTAGTAGCATTCCTCGGGTTTTGGGGATAAGAGAGATTATTCCAAAATTTAGACTAAAAAGGTCTAAATTCTCATTGTGGAAATCATAGAACATGGACATGAGATCATCCTTGATAACCTCCCAAAAGACCTGATAGAATTCAGCAGGAAAACCATCCGGTCCCGGAGCTTTATTGTGCTCCATTTGGAAAATGGCTTCTTTCACTTCAGATTTAGTGAATTCAAATGATGAGGATATCATTTTCTTAAAGGGGTAACTTGTAGAATATCTGTAATTTGATCTTCCAACAGAGTTACCTCGATCCGCATTGTGGGACCAAAAATATTTTTATAATAATTTGTGATGTGGCTTTTAAGGCGGTCATCACCAATAACAACTCCTTGCTCATTTTCAAGTTTATAAATATGTTGTTTTCGATGTTTCCCATTTGCAACTAAATGAAAGAACCTAGTGTTAGCATCCCCTTCTAATAAGGTTTTAACTTTGGCTCTCTCATACCATTTTAATTCCTCTTCCCTCAACAGAGAAACTAAACGTTCTTTGAGATAATACTTATAATTAACCTCTTGATCGAAAAGACAAGTAGTCTCAGCTTTTTTATCAAGCTCTTGTAAAAGGGCTAGAAGAGTCTTCTTCTTTTCTTATAGGTTCCTGCAGTATTTGCAGCCCAACCTCTAAGGTATTGTCTTAGTTTCCGAATTTTGGCTTGCCATCGTTGTAAGGGGTTGGTTCCGGAGGTTTCAGATTGCCAAACATTTGCAACCATGTCATAAAAACCCTCCCTAACTAACCACCCCCTTTCAAACCGGAAGGGTCTAATCCAGGTTCGATGGGTCGAAGCACCAGTATTAATAACTAGGGGAGTATGGTCGGAGATGTTACGATCTCTAGACTCAACCCCAGTTAGAGGGAATTGAAGCTCCCAATGCATCTTACTAAGACTCTATCAAGTTTTTCAAGAGTAGGATTATCACCAGTCCAACCCATGTAAATTGGCAACCTGACATGGCGATTTCTCTAAGGTCGAGGAATTAATGACCGCATTAAAAGGTCTGGCCATTTAGGGTCAAAATCCCGGTGCTTTTGTCATTTGGGCTTCGCATAATATTAAAATCCCCTCCAACAAGATATGGTAAGTTCTCTTTGGAGCAAGTATTAGCTAGCTCAGCAAGAAAAGCACTTTTGTTTTGATATTGTGCTGGTCCATAAATAGAATATAGGACAAACTTGAAGTCATTTTGTTTTAAACGCAAGGTGAATTTCACATAGAAATCTCCCTCATCAATGGCTCCAATATCAAAAACGATAGGTCTGCTCCAAGTAGAATACCTCCAGATCTACCATGTGGAGCCATAGCGTGCCAAAGGAAATCACGCCCTCCACAAAGGTTTTTTAAAATATGATCTGGGAAGGAGTCCCTACCAGTTTCTGAAATAGCAATAAAATTTATTTGCTCCTCCTTAACTAGTTCCGCCAAGAATCTGTGTTTAGCCAAGTCAAGAAGACCTCTGCTATTCCAGAAAACTCCTTTCATTTTAAAATAATTTTGGAAGGAGTTCTTGGCTTTTTAGGAAAGTTAGATTTATTATATTTTTTCCTGCGCCGGACTGGAGACAAATCAATAAAATGATCATCCTCCGCAAGCTGCAAGTTCTCATTATTTCCACAAACATGGTTGAGAACTGCGTCCAGACGCTCTTCCCTTTCATCATCACTAGCAAGGTTATTAACCCTAGGTTTCGAGTGCTTCAAATTAGCACTAACAACCATTCTATCTACCTCTAAATTTTTAATAGCAACAATATCAGAGGAAGTAAGGTCGATGCCTACCCTACCAGGTTTTGAAAAAATAACAAAATTTGAAAAGCTAGAGAAAGAGTTACCTGAAGATTCTAGGTTCTTTTTCATCGCCATCCTTTCTGTTGGTGTGCTCATCCGCCCGCGGTGCATTTCTTTTGCTTCGACGAAGCTGTGGAGTAGGAAGAAACGCCCTAGCCGCCGCCTTCACAATGTCGTGGGTCGTGGCAGTTTGTGCCACCGTCTCCATCGCTGCTTCAGCAGCCATCTGCTTGTCGCCATCGATCACCGGGTCCGAGGGAAGCTCCACGGCTGTAGCACACAGCTCCAGGGCAGCAGCCGTCGGTGTTGGGGCTGCCGGCTCCAATGCTGCCGCGCCCAGCTCCAAGGAAGCAGCCGTCGGTGGAGCAGCCCGCTCCAAAGCTTCCTCACCCGGCTCCAAAGCAGCCGATGGCAAGGGAGCAGCCGGCAATGCGGCAGCACTCGGCTGCTCATCGCCACCATCTCCACCAGACACAACGAGCAAGGCCGTCGAGAGCACAGCAATAGCATCTGGCTCTCCGGCAATCTCGTCAGTCACCTTCGCATCCATCCCTTGTACAGCAAGAATGACATCAGCTTCATCAACACACCTGTCACCGTCGACCTTCAACTCCAGCGGGGCGGGCAGCTGTTTAGAAATAGCAGCAGGTTCAACAGCAGCAGCAAACCGCTGCTCACTGTCGTTGTCGAAACCAGCTTTGTCATCGGGTGTCGAAGAGAGCACAGCACCCATCACCGGCACGGTCGGCCCAAGTGCAGCAGCTGCAGTAATCTGTACATTACCAGAGGTCGTGTTTTGCAGCGAGCCGGTGAATGAAAGCAAAGGTAATCCCGCCATCCTTGCATGATCAAGCTGAAAAAAATCTCCGTTCACAGTATCACTTCCTAGCTAGCAGTGGATGATGGTTAATTGGAGGAGCTATCCAGGAATTATATATGGCTAAATCATCCCCAAACAAAGGTGAGTTCAGCTTCAAATCAAGATTCTTCTCCTCTTCAACCAGTGATTTAATACTAACTTCACTGATCATTCCACTTGCCAGAGAATTCTGTTTATGAGGACCACCACTATATGACTGAGAAGGTAGAGAGCTAGACGAAGAAGAGGAACCCTTTTCAAGGCCTTTTTGCTTTGGATCAAAACCCTCCGCCTCTTTCATCTTCTTATCACCATCAACGTCTTTATCCTCATCACCCAAAAGGTCGTCATCATCAAGATTAAAATCAGGTGTTGATTCTTCCGGCTTGAAATACAAACGGTACAGATTTCCTTTGACACAGACATCACCAAACGGAGGGATTTTTTTGGCATCGAATACCGCCACCAAAATTCTAATTTCTCCCGTCTGGCGAAGGTGCTGAATGTCCACCTTTTTGTGTTGCGCCAATCATTGTTCCAACAGCCCATAACGGTAGGAAAGAGCGGAGTAAGCGGGGCACATTGGTAACTGTCACCCAAACTTTATCAAGCACTTTCAGAGGCTTAACATCATCCACGTACTCTTCAATCAAAATAGTACCCTCTTTGTTATCGGTAGTGACTGTCTTAATAGCCACCAAGCGATCCAATTCCTCTTTACTCGGGAAGGGAACAATGTAAGATCGGCCTCTCACTTTATCAATGCACTGGAATAATTCTGGCTAATTCAGAAAAGAAGTAAGGTAGGCGGAACCTCACCGGACTGCACCGTGATTAGAGCTGCTACCGAGTTCTGAGCGGGGGACACAATATCATTGTGGTTCGCAGCTTGAATCTCGAAGAATCCCATGCCATCTTCAAGAGCCCCACAGTAGGCAACAGATGGCTTTGGTCCTCGTAGCAACGGACATTGATTGGCGAAGTGATCCTTCAAACAAATGACGCACTCCGGATTTCCCGGCTTCTTCCTCTTTGGCCTGCCTGGATCAACATCCATAGGGGCAGCAGCTTGACCCTCAGCACTGTCCTCTCCCTGCGGAGCAGCAGGGTTAGGGAGGGGGGCAGCAGCACCTCCCACGGAGGCAGCAGGTTTAGGCGCCACGGCCACGATCTGCACCGCCTTGATCCACCACCGCATGTCCACGCCCACGGTGGGCAGCTGCCCCACGTCCAGCCGCCGTGTTCCCGCGTCCTCGATCCGCCGAAACACGCCCGCGCTGGCCACGGCCAGGAAAGCCCGGCCATGGCCACCATCTTGAGCCTGAGCCGCACCACCATCTTGATCTCGATCCGCACCACCATCTTCACGAGACGCACCACGACCCGTCCCCAGTCTGGCGCGACGGCGAAATCGACGGCCCTGACCACCGCCATGAGGATGGCACGATAACTTCGGCTTGGGGAGGAGCAGCTCCGTGAAAGATCGGTGTTGATGAGACGGCGGCGCCTAGGTTTTCCGGTGGTAGGAGTCGAAAGAAGCTTCGACGTAACACCCCGGTCTTTCTGCGCCGCATCGGTTGGACCCAAAGGAGGAAAAGGGTCAACCGGTGCCCGCTTTGCCGCCGCGACTCCGACCCGTTGCTTCCGAAAATCGAAACGGATCAGGGGCATGACGGAGCGTTGTCTTCTTCGCCCGCCGGTATCAGGTCACACAATTTCACCGGCGGGGTGATTCTCGGTGGTGGCAGCGGTCCCTTCCAAAGAGATTTCCACGGTGGTTTCACCAGCTTGGGGGAACGTGGCTTAGGCGATCCTGACTTGTTCTTCTCCATGCAAGGCGCCTGTTCAACACCGGCCATCGATTGAATGACGGCACGGGCTGGAGGAGTCGAGGAGGATTTTGGCGACGAGGAATTGGCCACCACTTGTTTCATGAAGAGCTTGGGCAGGGACTTTGCAGGTCCTAGGTATTCACACTCGAATCGGAGTCTGAATCCCAGAATTTTCCTTGCGGCTGTAGAATCGTCGAGGCTTGAGAAGATCAGTCATGACGCAGGCGACTCCGCACCGCTTCAAGAGCAAGCTGTCGAGGTGGCTCCTTGGCGGTGACCTGCCGCAAAGCCCTCTTGAGAGACGGGCGACGGCGACCGCCGGCATCACAACGGCAGCACCTCCACATCCATGTACGAGCTTTCCTCATCCACCATATCGGATGTGTCGCAGGGAGGGGACCGGCGCCGGACCCGAAAAGGATCCCCGTCGATCTCAAGGTGGCAGGCACCTGGTCGCCCGACAAGATGACCGCGAGGGGATGGCCTCGTCGCCAGCGCCCGGTGGCGCTTAGCCGACCGTGGCGAGACGGAGGAGTCCCGGCGACGGACTCCACGATCGCCGCTCCGCAAAACCAGATCAAAATAGATTAGTTCGTGTCGCCCCCTGCTCTTTGGTTTTTATTTAGTTTGATATTTTCTTATATGGGATTGGAAGGGGCCGGTACATTTGAGATGAAGTATATGGCCCAGGACGATAAATTACTCTCTGGATCCGCCATGATTAAATGAGCTGATAAGTTTCTGCCAGCTCGAAAAACTATAAATGCCAAGGCAAGACAATGCAATATGTCCTGGACCTGCTATAAATCGAGAGAGGTGTAAAATAGACGGGAAACAAGATACATAGACAAAATGTCATACGGTGAGTCAGTAATAGGCATGGGTGACATTTATAAATTCAGGTGCTTTCTTCTGGGAAAATTTAGAGTACCTTGTATGTCCATCTGGACTGTAGATCATCATCGTACAATCATGTCAATAAAGAATGTCGTGTGGGCTGTGTATGGGGGACACACACATAGACAATCACGCCCCCAGTCACCGGGATCGCGGGTCGATGCGGTGATCCTCGTCCGTAGAACGTCATCCCAAATCGAGGGACGGGGGCGAAACGGGACGAAGCACGGTGCGATAGTGGAACGTGAATCGGAGGATATCGGAACGGCAAGGGCAAGGTGAAGCCGTGCATCTGCATCGGGGCTGCCGCTGCCCGCGCCTCCGGCTGCTGCTGCCACGCGGCCCGCCCACGCGCGCCGCCCGGGGGGCGGCCTCTGCCAGCCGGCGAGACTGGTGCCGTGCACCCTCTGCTCCGTTCGAAGAGAGAAGGTAGGAGAAGTGTAAAAACACGATTTGATTTCTGCCTTAGGGTTCCAGATGTAAAGATGCATGAGTCAATAATTTTCGGATAGAGGCTTAGTTAACTTCTGAGATCCACAGGTCCCCGATAAAAAGTGTTTGTCTTCTATATTTTCTTTTTTCTTTGTGGCCGTATGATTGTACGATGATGATCTACAGTCCAGAATGCATGCTTGCACATTTGTTCTTGTAAATGATTAAATTTACCATGTCCATACTAGCCCAATTAAGTTGGGCAATGCTGTTGCTGTTTTGCACAGGATGGTTTTGCTGTCAATAGAAACCAATTGAATGTTGTGTTAATGTTTGAACTCCTTTTGTCCTAGAATATGTTTAGTACTATCCATAGTACAAGATATTAGTACTCTTGTTTGTCTTTTAGTATTACACCTCTAGTACTAGAGGCTGGTTTGTTTGGTGAGGAACTAAAATCAATTGCTTCTTCAACCCCAGGAGAGCGTACTGCCTTCCCTTGTTTTTTCCATGCTCTACTTTTGCTTCGAGATTGTAAGGATTGAACTGATCCTTCAACTTCACCTGCTGCCAGGCCAGTTTCGCACAACTTTCAATTCCGAGAACTATGTTGAATCTGTAGTTTGAGAAAATTTAAGTGGTTCAGGTATTTTTATTTAATACATAATATACATGAATTCCGCCAGGTAACTGCACCTAACATGCATGCAGATCTATGTCTAGAATTTCCCTGAGCTACAGATGACCAGCTCCAGACAATCCACAGCTAGAGCTCTGCCAGCTGCCAAACAGCGCCTAAACATCTCGTATGATCACTCTAGGGAGAGACATTCCACTTGCAGGATGATTTCTTCTGATAATGAAGACCCGTGCCCTGTAACTCTCCTTCGAATCCATAGCCAAGGTTGTCACAGTCTGCAGACTCCCCATTGTCGAACTCCAGAGATAGCCACGGCTGCAGTCCATCTCCACGAGCGAGGGATCCAAGAGCAGAAGCAGCGCAGTCAGCTATACCATATGCACCTACATTGGAGTCTTCTGTAGGGTATTGTTCTAATCCTGATGTTTCCCATACCTAGGCTACATGCCATATATGCACCTACATTGGAGTATTAAGCTATAGAAAACATACACTGTTCGCTGGTGGCTTCTGGTTTAGTATGTATATATAGAGACAACAAGCTGAGGGTCTGCTGCTGTGGAATCAAAAGCAAATGAAGCATTTTGTTGTAGCATCAATCTATGATCAATCACAACTGTGGGCCTCTTTCAGTACAGTCCAGATGCTCGCAGAGAGAAATTCAACATTTCCTCACTAATAGTACAAATAAATTGTCTCTCTTCGACTTTATAATTGGCCTAACTGCAGATTATAACCAAATTCATGGATTGCTATAACCACACCAGAGGTAGCTGGCAAGGAGAGTAGATAGTCCTGTGAGCTACATCCTTCCTATAAATAGTTGTGTTTTGGTTGTGCTATAATCAGTAGTTGAAAGCTGTGAAATTTTTTTTTGTAAATATCGTTGAAATTTCCGATGTATCGCATTTTTCGAGTGAGGTCCCAAAATTTTTATATCGGTCAAAAATTTTTCGGCTAAATTCATATTCACTCAAAAATTACACCAAACCATCCTAAAATCTTCATATCCATTAGTCTTAATAAAAACTTATTTTTATTTTCAAATCTATTTAATTTTCTCAGGAACACATTCGATGATACTAGCACAAGTTGCCCACCGTGACCCGTTGTATTATCATTGCACAACTTATGTGATATATTGTGTTGTTTCATTCATGTTATATAAATTTGTAATGGAAGATGGATTTGGGAGTTTTCTACTGAAGTGATGCCAAAATTTTTTAAAAAACCTTTTGAATTTGTTTAAATTTGACTCGATATTTCGAAATTTCTGAAATATCGCATTTATCGGCAGTGCCGATATTTTTTACTACCGGTAGAAAAACCTTGGTTGAAAGTGCAAAAGCTGTGTGCATACCACTAAATCTCTACATATCATTGATCGGTGCCACAACAAGAATGCATGAGAGGTGGAAGCAGAAATGCTCTGAAAAAATACTGTGTGGCGTGATGGACCATAGTTGTTTCTAGGAGTGAGATGCAATAGGAACTTTGGTGGCACGTGCTCATTCTGTCTCATCTCGATCTCTTTAAAATAGGCAGGTGTCTACTAGTTCAGCTGTCCATGCTTTGACAGACTAGTTGTCCGTGATAGAAAGAAATCTAGTTTGTCTTGCACTTCTTGGAATTAACACCGCCAATGTTTAGTGTTTAGTAATTTAATAATTTTTAGATGAGGGAACAAAGTGGAATTTAGTAGCGGCGTACTAATGGCCTGGTTCATTTCATCTTTTATTTGCTTCTGATTCTGAACGTTGCACGTTTCTCCGATATCAGCCATGTTCATGTTCTCAATCTTTTTGGTAATTCTCATTTTCATACTGCTTACAAGCTCAATCTTTATAGTAATTCTCATTTTCTCTCTTGGATATATTCCCATTCTATATCTTTAGGACAACTTCCAAAAAGAGTCACGCTTACACGATCAGCACAGAGTTAAGCGCAATTGATAGTGGCTAATGCAATGCTTCCTCTTTATAAAACATGCATGGCAGATGTGATGGAGGCACGAGAATAATGTGTGGTTGCAGCAGTGCAATGCAATTCCTGTCCGATTTCCACGTGCATGCCATGGCAGAATAAAGAGGACACTAAACAAAATGTGCATCTATATTCAGCTCCGTCGTTATCGCTGAGTGCAGCCCAGTCAAAGGTATCTGAACGGATCATGGTCAGAGGATTAGATCCACGGAGTCCGGTTCAATCTAGTCCAGACAATGTCGGGTTGAAGGTTAAGCAGGCCCAAAACATTCAAAAAATTTGGTTAATTAATTGAATGGTGGACTTAAGGCACATCTAATTTTTTTATCATAACTCCAAGAGAACAGAGCTGCAAGGAAATGCAACCATATAATATATTTAGCTGATGAGATATTTAAAGGGGTGATTTTACTGTGGCCTGCATCCTGCCTACAAATAGCTGTCTTTTGGTGGTGCTATGACCAATAGCTGAAAGTGCAAAAGCCATGTGGTTGCCTACCATAGGTGCCAAGACGAGGATGCAAGAGAGATGGGAGGTAAAGTAGTGCTCAGGAAAAAAAATACCGTGTGGAGAGTACCTTTTCATAAACCTAGCCCCAATTGGGATCGGCTCGTGCGTGATCCAACCTTAGAATGAAAACATTTAGACAATATTGTTTCATTCGCGGAGGCACACACCAGTAGCACGGTGTTTGTACGCACAGGTCCTTGTCAGTGAACATTGGTCTGGTCACATTATTTCATGCATCGATTGCTGCCACACTCATTAAGACGAAAAGGTTGGCTGGACTGTGTGGTTAAGGCTAACTCCAAGTTATCTTTAGCATAAGTATAATTTAATTAATGCTTAAGCTGTCTAAAGGATATTTAGCTAGTTGCCTTAGCAGCCAAGTTACCTTGCTTTTTTACTTTAGCATCATTTCAGAATATGCTCTAGAGAGCTTCTTGTACTCCAAGTGGAACTTTGCTATATAATGAGTCAAGGCCTAGAGCCAAAAGTAGAGCCAGGCCGGGCTGGCGCGCGGGTTGGACTGGCGGGCGGGCGGCGGCGGTGGAGGGAGGTGCGAGGATGAGTGGATGGGTGAGAGAGAGATAAGGTGAATGGAGCGGTGAGTCTACTTCGCGTGTGAGCGTTCGACCTGAGTGGAGCAGCTCTGTCCGCTAGATTCTAAGGGCTAAGGCCAACCAGCATATTCAAAGTATATTCTCGTAGGGGCTGCCCCCCAAAAAAAAAAAAAAACCCTATCCAAACAACAACAAAAAATGGGTCGAACCCATCCGGTTGGCCGAGCACTCCAACCAAATGGACGATATGAGGACAAGGATGGCTAGACTGATGCTGGGCACTGAGGAGGATTGCAATTCCTGTCCACATGCCATGCCAGAATGAAGACGACACTTATTACAAAATGAATATATAGATGAAGCTCCGCCACCGTTGTTCAGTGCCGCCTGGTTGAACGCATGATCAAATCGGTATTGTAGGATGAGATTCAAGGAGTCTAGATCGGTCAGCCACACAAGGGCTGGGTGTATGTAGGGGCAGGCTTAAACGTTAACAAATTATTAATGAAGTGAAGGATTGCCTTAAGATGTGTGTAAATCTTCTGGAGAGGTTCATGTATTCATGTTTTATGTCGAAGACCTAAATGATTTTAATATTACTCCAATAGTACAGTGCAGTTATGGTGTATTACTATTTTTTCATGACTGGTTGAACTGCAATTATGGTGTATTAACTGTACATAAACTAGCTGATGCAGTTTACGAAAATATTACTATTTTTTCAGGACAGCATTCTACCTGGACTCTATATTGTAGTGGAGAGAATGGTTATTTTGCCCTTGTCAGGAACGGGTTTCATTAGAATGCCATCAAGATTGTGGGCTTCGCTGCTTTACCCTTCTCAAGCCTGGCACTCCTGCTAAAATGCTCTGACCACCAAATCTAATATTTAGACTTACTTTCTTCCACATTTTACCCCTCTCCCTTTTCTGCACTCCCTTCTTTCTTTTGCACGGTCACAGAACGGAGCCGTATCTTCTTGCGCGAGTCTCGTACTCCCTCCCGCACGCGCGCCTCCCTGACCTCCCCTGTCCGTCTGCGGTAGCCAACGCCGCTGCCGTCCCTATCAGCTCGCGCCGCCCCCCGCCGTAGACCACATGCGTTCGCACCGTCCCCTCCGCACCGCCACCAACAAATGCCGTCCCGTGCACCACGTCCGCCCAAAATGAAGAAATATTGCCGTGAAAGTGATTTTGATCAAGCATCTTCGTCGCCTCCAGCTTTGTCCCCGGTTTGCCGCCAGCCAGAGGAGCCCCAACGACAGACTAGTGCTCGGTAGTCCACATCGTTGTGGCGTAGTAGCAGGTACAAAACAATCCCAGTGATGAACCCGGCATGGCGCCGCTGAGCCCGAGAGCGACACACCGACGCCGATAAGCATGACGAAGGACTCCTGCATAGTACCCATGTTGTGCGACGCCATGGAGAGCTCAATCCCGGAGAAGAGAGCGGATGACGCCCGGTATCCTAATAGGGAACTGTCCGAGGATCGTCACGAACGAATTCACGAACCCGAGCCCCAGCACCAGGCTTGCCGATGGCGGGAACCCACGACGCCGCCGCTCGACGCCCGAACGGTCTTGCCCGCCCGCCCGCCGGCGCCATGGCAGCCATGCCACCCGGCTTCCCGACCTTCCCCGTCCGTCGCCCGGCTTCCCGACCTTCCGACTTGGAGGCGTGGCTTCCTTTGAGCTAAAAGGCGAGCCTCGGCGACGACGGCTTCGTCGGCGCCCATGGATTCGGACCGGGGCTCAGCTTCGATGCGTCGCGTGGCGAGGAGAGGGTAAGGTTCGTCGTCACCGTGAATTTTCCGTGACCGTGAAAACAAGAGGAGGTCAGAAGGGGAAAACGGGGAAAGAAGGAAGGCCTAAACAGGGAGATTTGGTCGGCCTGGGCATTTTAAGCGGGGCCGCCAAACCTGGAAGGGCAAACCAAATAAGCCTAAAAATCTTAATGGCATTCTAGCGAAACCCACTCCTTGTGAGGGCAAAATAACCATTTTCTCGTTGTAAACCTTTATTTTTTTATTGTGTTCTTCACTCCACTAGGAATAAAGCTAGTTTTGACCTCTCGATCCATTTTATACGTATCTCTTACAGCAAAAAGAAACTTATAGAGGTGGCAGGTGTTATGGTGTCATTGTCCAGATCTGGTTACACAAAAGTGCATCCAGACATCATGTTTTTAATTATCTCCAGCAGGCAGCGTATATGATTATAGTTGTCTCTGTTAAGAAATCGAAGTTCTCAGTTGTACACAATCAGAGAGCAAGCACAGAGAGATGAGAGGAAAGAACTCTTGAATGTATTCACTTTCTCTGGTGTCTTTACAATAGATAGGGACCTCCTATTTATAGTCAAGGAGGCTCACATGAATACACATTACAGTGTCTGAAATGCTTGACTTTCTTCCTCTCTTTCATTAATTTGGCCACACCTAAAGTCTTGTGTTCATATACTGTATGAAGACTTTGGTTTACAACAGTCTCCACGAGTTTTCATTATTTTTTTAACGACCTTCAGCAGCGGCACCGTCTGTGTTATGATTCAAAAATTGTCATCTTCTCACTGCAGGTCAGTAAACTGTGGGCTACTACTAGCATATCTGTAATTTTTAGATAAAATGCTATTCTTTTGATGGTGTATGAAAAAAAAAGGCGCCGTTTGGATCCCTTCATTTAAAAGAATTAAAATTTACTTAATAAACTAGGTTATTTGGGATGGAATTTGAGATTCCACCACTTTCCAAAGCTCGCCTTGTGCAATTTCCCGGCATTCTTCTAGATGCCAATCTCCCCTAATGCTTTGGGAAATGCAACCAGCGTCACGGAGCCCTATGAAGATCCCCAGTCATAGGCTCACATGTCCCAACTTCTGGTGGGATCTCTTTGGTGTACGCTGATGTGGCGGTACTGGCACACATACCATATCACAGATAGGAAATACTTAATTCTTTCCCACGCACTAGCCACAATGGGAGTGTGCAGTTGGCTAGAGACTTTGGGGATTTAGCATATAGTGCAACAACCAACATTCATAACTTGTGAAAATATTGCAAATGCTCTTCAAGAGCACGACCATTCGACATGGTTCAAATGCTCTTCAGAGCATGAATGGTCAAATTTCATTGGACATTGCATTATGACTATCACGATATATCAAGGTCATCATTGAGAAGGTCTCCTCACTTTCGTCCATCTTGGACATCTTCACCATTTGTGTCGACAATCATGTCGTCACGTTTGAGCTTCAGGCTCAGTGGTGAAGTGAGGATTATGTTGGCTCTTCCTATCCTTGCTTCGGAAGGATTTCGATAAAGCTCAACTAGGTGTTTCCGGGCAAGACAAATGCGAGACCAATGTCTCGTGCCTTCATATCTAGAACAACAATCTTGCTGCCCAGATATTTCACCTATGACCTTCTCGACCGCTTTTACCCCTGGCCCATTTCTTTTCTTTACCTTTGAACATAGCACCTCTTTCCCTTCATCATTTTTTTTCTCAGCCTCACAATGTTTGTGAGAAATCACAACAATGTTAGCGTGTGCCGGAGGCACGTGCACGGCACTAGTAGGCCGTACAGAACAATCGTTCTCATTTTGTTGTTCTCGCAAAAAAAGCATTACTATGTTGCTTTGGGATGAAGGGTAGAAAGAGCTCCTCGATCATAACAATGTTAGTGATCTTCTAGTCACATAACCGTAACACCCGTGTTTTTGCATCATTTTAAAATTCACTAAAAATTTGAACTTTTTCGAATTACAACTAAAACTTGATTTATTTACCGCTAAACCAAAAACCCCGTTTTCGAAAACCTGCATTTCGAACTCTCATCATATAGAAAATAGGAAACCATGTTTGTTGTTTGCTGAACTTGGTGGTGACCGACGATGCAAGGTAAGTCTAGATTTCAATTATGGAAATATATTGCATGAGTAGTGGTTTTACAAATTACCTCTGGAATAAAACACCGAATCACGTGTGCGCTAAAATATATATAAATATTTTTACGAAAGCACAACAAATAATTATCATCGACAATAAAGTCGTAGAGATACTGAGAGGTGCTTGAGAAAATATTTATAATATATATATACATATGTGTCATACACGAAATAATGAGAGAGAGGATGTGTGTGTATATACATATATGTCTAATTATACAAGTGCCCTTGGCTAAATATTCTTCCATGAATTAAAGTCATGGGAAAACATGAGAGCTTGTATAAATATTGATGACATATAGTTGTTTACACATATAAAATAGTGGGAAAAGAATAAAGGAAGAAAGAGAAATAGGAAAGGAGAGAAAGAAATCAAGAAAGGAGCTCCCTGGGCTCATTTCCTTCACCTCCCCTCTTTCCAACCCGGCCCACCGAGCCCCCCTCCTTCTCTTCTCCTCCCACCACCACAAGCGGGGCCGAGCCCGGGCGAGTCGGCCCAACCGGCCCTACTCGCGGAGCCCAGCACCCCTTCCTCCCTCGCCGGCCGGGGGCCACGGCCGGCCGTCGTCGTCTTCCTCCTCCCTCCTGTTGGTGGCGACCGCGCCACGGCGACGTCTGGCGGCGCCGCCCTCCGCCCGTACCGACCCTCCACGCAGCCGGGCGGAGACCGGCGCACAAACGGGCACGAAGCCCCTCGCCCGATGTGACACGACGGGCGAGTGCAGGCCGCCTCACCATGACCCGCGCGACGTCGCCATGAACGCGCAGCATGGAGTCCGCCGCGGCCGCCGACCGACGAGGCGCGCCGGCCGTGGACGAGATGACGACCCGGTGCCCCCCCCGGACATCCGCAGCGCGCCACCCACCGCAGCAGCTCCGGTCAATCGGGCACGCCGCCACGAGCCGAGCTTCAGACCGCCGCCATGGCAGCCGCCGAAGCCGCCGCTAGGTGACGGACGCGACGACGCCCAGCTCACCGGCCGACGTTGCCCACGCCGCTGGCGCCAAAGACGGGACAGCCGAGGAGCTACCAGTATGCCGGCAATGGCCGACCGTGGTCGGAAAAAGATCTTCGCCGAGGCGGAAACATCGCTACCGGCGAGTGCACGCGGCGGCGAGGCTATAAATAGCCTCCCCGGCGCCGATCGACCTCGCCAATCCCCTCACGAGCTCCGCCCAAGCGTGGACGCACGTGCTCACCTTGGCCATCCCTCCCCTCCTCCTCTCCTCGCGAAATCGCGATTGCCCCCAAGTTGGAGCTCCGCCGCCGCAGCCGCTAGGTCAAGAGCCCGCCGCCGTCGTAGTCGTCCTCGCGTCAAATTGCCTGGCTGGTACACCCCCCCTCAACCTCCCTCTTCATTACGCAATGCTCAACTCACCCTATTAGGCGGTGGGCGCCCGGTGTCGGAGAGCCGCCGCCGCCGGAAGCCCGTCACCACCACCGCGCCGAGGGAGGCGAGCCACCCCTGTCGCCTAGACCTACACCATCCGGTTCAGGCGGCGTGGGGGTGCCGAGCCCCCTCACGCGAGGTCCCGGTCAAGACCGGCGACTCAGCCAGCTCTCCGGCAAAGCGCCGCCGCCCGGCATTCACGGGCGAGCCCCCGTTTCGATCGACGCCGTCCCCAGACGTAATGCCGTCACCACGCCAGCCAATGAGGATGAGCCACGCCGCCTTTTTCCGTCCGACGTCGTCCGACCCCGTCACGGCAACTCCATAATACGGGTGCCCACGTATGGCGCCACCGTGGCGTCCCAAACTGACCCACGTGGCATGCATGTGTATGGAGACGGATCTGTGTACACAAGATTAATTGCTAGGTCTACCCGGTTATTGTACCACGGGTTGTAAAGTTGACCTTCCCATGTTAGAAAAATTCCCGAAAAATTTGTAAATTCATTATTTGAATTATGGCATTTTATCATGTAATTAGTTTCAATATTATTACATGATAAAATTATATTATAATATTACCCTAATGATTTAATTAGGGATTAATATTATAAAATTCATATCTCATGCAAATGAACTCCGTTTCGCGTGAAACGACTTCCATAATTTATATAAAATCTAGCTCTATGCATCTAACCCATTGCCACCATAATGTTCTATGTTTGTTTTATATGTCATAGTTCAAGCTAGGGTTTATCGCCATTCGCAAGTAGATTCGACGACCCGATTAGGAGTATCCGTCCAAATGCGTTAGAAGACGTTCGACGCCGTGCGATTCGTAAGAACCTCCCTGGGCAAGTCCTTACCCCCCTAATCATGACCTTAATTAATATGATGATATAATGAGATAACGATATGATAATCGGAGTAGTAAAATAGTGGTATGAGCCCGATAACGTAGCTATGGAGCAAAGCCGGATGACGTAATCATCCACGTTATCTACGCTCATACATTGTAATCCAAGAGAAACATGAGAATGCCTAATGAACCCTAACCAACAAAAAGAGGTGGGTGATAGTAATTCATTGTGAGATGGGTTACTACGGAATTGCCGTGAGGGGATTCCTCGCGGAGAGATACTCGCCTCCCCCTAGGACCGGTTCATAGACCTTCTACCTAGTATAATATTACGTCTGACCCACACCGGGATGGGGCGGCTTGATTCCACACCCCGTTGGATTGAGGTATAATTGGAGCCAAGGTGGCGGAGTAGGCAAACGACCTATTGGGAGCGGACATGGGGAGAGTGGCCCCATGGTCCGGTTGGCGTGGATGCTTGAGTGGTCTTCCACGTAAGTGTTTGGGCGCGATGGGCGCGAAGCTAGAGGCACATATTGATGATTATGATTGAGTGTGGTGTTGACATTATAGGTTGGGTAATAAGGTATTACCCAGTAAAGCCGCTGGTGATTTGGTATCACCATATTGTCTAGGGTGATGCGTCATCCTTGGGTGACGTGTTATCCTCCCAACCCCGAGAAGTCGTGGTGAAGATTATACCGATATACCTAGGAGGCATCCAAGCGGTACGGAATCTCGTGGGACCACCTTTGACCCGATCGTGCGTGGGAGAAGATGGCCCCTCGTGTGGGGAAAAAGTGTACAACCTCTGCAGAGTTAATTGAATCTATTCGAATAGCCACGCCCTTGGAATGGGCAAGTGCTAGGCCGAACATCTATGATTAGATATACACTTATGATGACTAACCCGTGGTGTCATGACAAAGCGATGATGACATGAGATAACCCGGGAACTAGCGAGAGCAGTTTTTAGAGACTCGCTGGGGCCCAAACCCTAATAATTACAACCCCCTAGTTGGGACTTGCCGAGTACGTTTGTACTCACCCCTCTACTTTTACGGATATCGGCACATGTGAAGGTAAGATCGACGACAAGATAGAGGATAGCGTATCGTAGGAGTTCGAGAAGTGTTTGCTTAGGAGAAGGACGTTGAAACCCAGATTTCATCCATGCACAAGTCTGCCTGTGGAGTACGGGACAGTGTCGTAGTTAATCCACCGCTTCTCGGTTGGCCAACTCTGATATTGTAACCCGGCTTGGTGACACTTCGTCGCCATCGTAAGTCCCTTTCCATCCTATATTTTATAGCTCGGTTTATTATTGATTACGCTTTTACCATTATCCGCTACTAATAGACGTGTTTGTGGTGTGATCCTGGCGCAAACACGTGTGATTAACGACCCATTAAAAGTGGGGCGTGACAGAGTGGTATCAGAGCCGAGCTTGTCCATAGGATGAAATTTGGGTTAACAGAATCTTAACTCCACATAAGGATGACTACTTTTAAACTTGTTGCTACGAGTACGCCTTACTATGATAATTCATGTGTTAGGGAATCGATATCAAACATCGAAACCCTTGCAACAATGGACTAGTAAGGATGATCTCAATTGGACTACCTGACCAAAGGAGAATTTCCACAGCTCCTTTCGGAAATGCTAAAGTGATTAGGATACCTTGGCCTTCCTCGATATTAAAATCGGGAGTTTTCTCGAAGACCAAGTACCAAAGTGCGAAATGAACTCAGATATTTCCAACGCTCCCAACAGGAAGGACTGTCAAGTGCTACCCTGTATGCATCTGGAAAATGCCTACGACATCCGAGTACCTAAATGGGCGCTAATGTGAGGTGCAAGTCTAGCCTCTGATATGGTTTAGTCCAAGCAACGAAATAAGTTTAAGTAGCACGATCCGTTGCAAGCTTGTTGTGCAAGCAATGCCTTAGCATTAGTTGCTCGGCGTTCGCTAGCTAGCAAATCATAGATGACTAGGCTTCAAGGCCTTTAGTAGATGCAAAGTCGCGCAATAACCATCATGTCAGTCACTATGCGTGATGCGACCATGTATCATCTAGGTGACTGTTCCGTGATGAGAACTATTGACGCGCTTGTTTGTTTAGTATAATGTCTTGTTCCTTTTCAATCCTAAGGGAAATTTCTCCATTTTTACTACTCGTAGTGATTAATGGAAGAAAGATTCCGATAGGATCTGTGAACGTACTGGAAATTCCCTCAAGTCACGAGTAATAAGACAAGTTTCCCTATAAACTTAGTTCGCCGTGACTAACTTTTCATACGATTCACACCAGGTAAGTTTGTGTTGCTTCCCAACACCAGTGTTACTAGGATACCCCAAAGTCTATCCCCACCTAAAATGCTTGCTTTCCTCTAATCCTTAGTTAGTTAGACCTTATCGTACCTTGCGCTTTTCCCTCCCACCCCCTTTTTCTAGTCCAAATAGATTAGGAACTAACCTGCAGGGACGTGACGACAACAACGGACTCCACGACTGTAGCCGTTGAACCGCACCAGTGTTCCCTCTACAGCCGTCGCACGCCGTCGCTCAGTGACACTGTACCGACGACCGTGTAACATTGCAGACAAGCTGTCGCCTCACGCCTAAAGTTACTGAGATTGCTGTACCATTGACCCCGAACCAAGACCCAAAAGAGCTGCACAAGACACCGCACAGGAGGCAACCAGTGCCATTACGTACGAGATGAAGCTGAAGACAGAGAGAGTCCAGACCCATGAAGATCAATTAAGCCAAATAAGGGCATAAAGACCTCGGAAACGCGAACTAATGCTAAAGGCTAGCATGTGACACGCGTAGACAACGACAATGCCATAGGCCCCACAGCATGGAAAACCCCACCAGTAAAGGCCACCGGCCACACACTCTCCGAGAATCAGACCACTGGCGAGAGGTCAATGCGAACAGGAGACCCACTCCCGTTCTTTCTCCCACACACCTGAGCCACCTCACCAGCCATCCAAGCTTAGCCGCTAAGCTTCCACCCTCCAACCACTATAAAACGGACACCTCCATCACCGTTACCCTCAACCCACCCCAACCATCCCATTGCTATCCTTCACTACTTCTCTCACCACCAGAACCCTCACCCTCCACCCACAAGACCTTCCACCACACCCCACCAAGATGGCCGACAACTGGGTTCACAACCAATGCACCAACACCCCCGGATTTCCCCAACTCCTCTACACCACCATGCAACACCTTGGCATCACCGAGCGCCCGAGTATGAAGGCCGCGAGTACACGGAGTACGGCACCAAGGCCGCGAAGTCACCGTCTACATCGCCAAAAGCCGAGACCACCCCGACGTCACCAACGAGTGGAACGTGACCGAGATCAGTTTTCGCTTCCCGACACCTACCAAGCGATCGCCCGTCAAGCCCTTTTGACGCCTTTGCCACACCTATAGAGAAGCCATCACCGCACCCGCCTGGATCGCTTGCATGAGGGCCATAGAAGGCCCAGAAGTTGGCCCCGTCATCGGGAACCGACAGCCTACCGCTTCTCCTCGACGAGCACTACGACAAGCAGGCCGCCGTCTTTGCGTAGCCAGATCTGCCGCGCCCGAGCAAGGCGAGATTCATCCGGTCCCTCTCCGATGAGACTTCGCCCACGCCGAGAGCAAGTCGCCATAACTCGCACGCCGAAAACCGCCTCGCCGAGACACCGAAGGCTACCCGAGAGCTCCACGCCCAAGAGCTGACGGCAGCCTACCGCGTCACCAGATCCAGACGCAGAGCGTTCGCCATGATGGGGACGGAGCCCACTATCCAAGAAGGGATCCCCATCCACCCTCCCGAGAGGCAAGGGTACACCACCGTACCGCCGACACCGCCGATAACCCCAACCACCCTTGGCCTCGACGGATCCTTCCTCTCACTCGGCCTCCCAGCACCAGCAGAAGACGACCCCCACTCCGTGACCGTCGACGGCCCTACGGCATCGCCGCCCCGGGTCATCAACCTCGACGAAGTCGACTAGCTGCTCCCTAGGGAGATGTATCTGTAACCTTTCCCAAAAAAAAAAATTGAGGAAAAATGAAAAGAAAAAAAGAGTTGCTCGGGGAAAGGCACCAACGGAGAAACCTACGGGCACCTGAAGGAAGAAGCCATGAAGCAAATAGATAGAAGTAAAACTCTTCTAAGTGGGGTAGATCCAGATCCAAAGGAAGAAGAGAAACATAAAAACGGGCTGACGTAAGCGGATAAAGATGCAACGGAAAACTTGGGGATTACCCGACGAGAAGTGGTCACCCAAGTTCACGTTAATTGTTGCCCAGAAGAACCAAAGCAACGATCTCGACCAAAAGTGGCACAACCAGCAGAAGACAAACTCAAAGACTGCAGAAGATGGGAACTTCCCCTAACCCTAGAGGAATAAATTCTCTAAGTGGGGTAGTCGAAAAGAAGACTTGAAGACCCGAAAACCACGAAGACGAAGACGCAAGACCAAGGAAAATGGGGTAACAAAGAAGCGGTAATCATTGGCTAAAGGCATACCCTCCACACTATCGTGCCGCCCTAGGAATAGAGTAGCACGGTAATAGTAGAGGCTTGTAAAGACAAAGACTGTAAGCAATGGAAAGTTTCCTCTCTCTAACTTTCTTTTCCATTAGACCTTAATTAGGACCTTCACTCAGTAGACTAGGAATCTCGGGGACGAGATTCATCTAAGTGGGGTAGATTTGTAACACCCGTGTTTTTGCATCATTTTAAAATTCACTAAAAATTTGAACTTTTTGAATTACAACTAAAAACTTGATTTATTTATCGCTAAACCAAAACCCCGTTTTTGAAAACCTGCATTTCGAACTCTCATCATATAGAAAATAGGAAACCATGTTTGTTGTTTGCTGAACTTGGTGGTGACCGACGATGCAAGGTAAGTCTAGATTTCAATTATGGAAATATATTGCATGAGTAGTGGTTTACAAATTACCTGAATAAAACACCGAATCACGTGTGCGCTTAAAATATATATAAATATTTTTACGAGCACAACAAATAATTATCATCGACAATAAAGTCGTAGAGATACAGAGGTGGTTGAGAAAATATTTATAATATATATATACATATGTGTCATACGAAATAATGAGAGAGAGGATGTGTGTGTATATACATATATGTCTAATTATACAAGTGCCCTTGGCTAAATATTCTTCCATGAATTAAAGTCATGGGAAAACATGAGAGCTTGTATAAATATTGATGACATATAGTTGTTTACACATATAAAAATAGTGGGAAAAGAATAAAGGAAGAAAGAGAAATAGGAAAGGAGAGAAAGAAATCAAGAAAGGAGCTCCCCTGCTCATTTCCTTCACCTCCCTCTTTCCAACCCGCCCACCGAGCCCCTCCTTCTCTTCTCCTCCTCCCACACAAGACAAGCAAAGCCGAGCCTGACGAGTCGGCCCAACCGGCCCTACTCGGAGCCCAAAGACCCTTCCTCCTCTCCCTCACGCCCAAATTTAGGCACGGCCGTCCGTCTTCTTCCTCCTCCCTCCCGTTGGTGGCGACCACAGCCCAAGCGACTGGCGGCGCCGCCCTCCGCCCGTCACCGACCCTCCACGCAGCGGAGACCGGCGCACAGAAACGGGCATGAAGCCCCTCGCCGATGTGACACGACGGCAGAGTGCGCCGCCTCACCATGACCCGCGCCTGACCGCCATGAACGCTGCGTGCGTGGAGTCCGGCCGCGTCGCACGACCGACGAGGCGCCCGCCGGCCGTGGACGGAGATGACAACCCGCCCCCCAGCCGGACATCCGACGACGCCACCCACACGCCAGCGGCTCGTCAATCGGGCACGCCGCCACGAGCCGAGCTCGGGCATCGCCGCCATGGCGCCGCCGAGCCGCCCGTAGGTGACGGACGCCGACGACGCCCGGCTCACCAAAGACGCGTTGCCGCTCGGGCGCCAGCCACGACGGACGGAGAGCTACAGCAGTATGCCGGCAATGGCCGGGACCGTGGTCGGAAAAGATCTTCGTCGAGGCGGAAACATCGCGCCGACCGAAAGTGCACGGCGGCGAGGCTTATAAATAGCCTCCCGGCTCGATCGACCTCGCCAATCCCCTCACGAGCTCCGCCCAAGCGTGGAACGCGCGGTGCTCACCTTGGCCATCCCTCCCCTCCTCCCTCTCCCTCGCGAAATCGCGATTGCCCCCCCAGTTGGAGCTCCGCCACCGCATCCCGCTAGGTCAAGAGCCCGCCGCCGTCGTAGTCGCCCTCGCGTCAAATTGCCTCGGGCCGGTACACCCCCTCAACCTCCCCTCTTCATTCTGCAATGCTCAACTCACCCTATTAGGCAGTGGATGCCGGTGTCCGAGCGCCGCCGCCGTCGGAAGCCCGTCACCACCGCCGCCGTCGAGGGAGGCGAGCCACCCCGTCGCCTAGACCTACACCATCCCGGTTCGGGCGGCGACGGGGGTGCCAGAGAGCCCCCTCACGGCGAGGTCCGGGTCAAGACCGGCGACCCGGCCAGCTCGGCAAAGGCGCCGCCGTGGAGGCATCGACGCCGGGCGGGAGCCCCCGAACCGACGCGGACGCCCCTCACGTAACGCCGTCACCACGCCCGCCCAATGAGGATGAGCCACGCCGCTTTTTTTCCGTCCGACGCCGTCCGACCGTCACGGCAACTCCATAATACACGTGGGCGCCCACGTGGCGGCCACCGTGGCGTCACTGGACCCACGGGCATGCACGTGTATGGAGACGGATCTGTGTACACAAGATTAATTGCTAGGTCTACCCGTTATTGTACACGGGGTTGTAAAAGTTGACCTTCCCATGTTAGAAAAATTCCCAGAAAATTTATAAATTCATTATTTGAATTATGGAATTTTATCATGTAATTAGTTTCAATATTATTACATGATAAAATTATATTATAATATTACCCTAATGATTTAATTAGGGATTAATATTATAAAATCCATATCTCATGCAAATGAACTCCGTTTCGTGTGAAACGACTTCCATAATTTATATAAAATCTAGCTCTATGCATCTAACCCATTGCCACCATAATGTTCTATGTTTGTTTTATATGTCATAGTTCAAGCTAGGGTTTATCGCCATTCGCAAGTAGATTCGACGACCCGATTAGGAGTATCCGTCCGGCACGTTAGAAGACGTTCGACGCCGTGCCGATTCGTAAGAACCTCCCTGTGCAAGTCCTTACCCCCTAATCATGACCTTAATTAATATGATGATATAATGAGATAACGATATGATAATCGGAGTAGTAAAATAGTGGTATGAGCCCCGATAACGTAGCTATGGAGCAAAGCCGGATGACGTAATCATCCACGTTATCTACGCCATACATTGTAATCCAAGAGAAACATGAGAATGCCTAATGAACCCTAACCAACAAAAAGAGGTGGGTGATAGTAATTCATTGTGAGATGGGTTACTACGGAATTGCCGTGAGGGGATTCCCCGGAGAGATACTCGCCTCCCTAAGGACCGGTTCATAGACCTTCTACCTAGTATAATATTACGTACAGCCACACGTCGGGATGGGGCGGCTTGATTCCACACCCCGTTGGGTTGAGGTATAATTGGAGCCAAGGTGGCCTGAGTAGGCAAACGACCTATTGGGAGAGCGGACATGGGGAGAGTGGCCCCATGGTCCGGCTGGCGTGATGCTTTGAAAGTGGTCTTCCACGTAAGTGTTTGGGCGTAGTGGCGCAGTGCTAGAGGCACATATTGATGATTATGATTGAGTGTGGTGTTGACAGTATAGGTTGGGTAATAAGGTATTACCTGTAAAGCCGCGGGTGATTTGGTATCACCATATTGTCTAGGGTGATGCGTCATCCTTGGGTGACGTGTTATCCTCCCAACCCCTGAGAAGTCGTGGTGAAGATTATACCGATATACCTAGGAGGCATCCAAGCGGGTACGGAATCTCGTGGGACCACCTTTGACCAGTCGTACGTGGGAGAAGATGGCCCCTCGTGTGGGGAAAAGTGTACAACCTCTGCAGAGTTAATTGAATCTATTCGAATAGCCACGTCCTTGGAATGGGCAAGTGCTAGGCCGAACATCTATGATTAGATATACACTTATGATGACTAACCTGTAGTGTCATGACAGCAGTGATGACATGAGATAACCCGAGAACTAGCGAGAGCAGTTTTAGAGACTCTACTAGGGCCCAAACCCTAATAATTACAACCCCCTGGTTGGGACTTGCTGAGTACGTTTGTACTCACCCCTCTACTTTTACAGATATCGGCACATGTGAAGGTAAGATCAACGACAAGATAGAGGATAGCGTATCGTAGGAGTTCGAGAAGTGTTTGCTTAGGAGAAGGACGTTGAAGCCCGATTTCATCCATGCACAAGTGCGCCGTGGAGTGCGGGACGAGAAAAAGTAGTTAAGCCACCGCTTCTCGGTTGGCCAACTCGATATTGTAACCCGGCTTGGTGACACTTTCGTCGCCACTTTGTAAGTCCCTTTCCATCCTATATTTTATAGCTTCGGTTTATTATTGATTCTCGCTTACCATTATCCATTTACTAATAGACGTGTTTGTGGCGTGATCCTGGCGCAAACACGTGTGATTAACCCCATTAAAAGTGGGGCGTGACAATAACACACTCGACATAACCCTTTGTGTAGAGTTATACACCGCCACGTACATATAGTCTTGGAAGTGTGAAGCGGTCCAGGTTGTCTTTGAGAGCACAATCAAGTTTAAGCGGTCCTTCCGGGGACTACCATGCCATTAGTGGATCGTCCTCTACATATACACTCAGACTTCAGGTCTAGTGTAAATGGTGTTGCAGAAGGTGCAACGCCTTTGCTTTTATCGGGTTATGCGAGCTCACCCTTGCCATTTCGAGCCGAGCAATAGTATGATCGAGGCTCATGCCATCAAGTTTGATCTTGATGTCAATGGCCTAGGTGAGGCAATTGCTTTGCGCCATTTTCGCGAAGCCTAGCGAATTCCTTTTTCGCAATGTCCGACATGCCCTCGAATCAATGTAGAGGGCCGGTGAATATCGGTTATCGTAATCTTCGGGATTACGATCGCATGTAATCTTTAGGATTACATTCATATACGATCTTCCAGATCAGATTTCCCCAGATGTCTCATGCATATAATCTTCGAGGATTATATGCTACTTAAACAAAAATATAGACTTGCAATAAAATAAATCCGCATGATTTAAATAAATGCAAGAAAGTAAATTGCAACAATAAAATAAAGTAATATAAAGTTGCAATAAATAATCATGCCAGCAAGGTCTTCAAGCCTCAATGACTTCAGCGAGCTTCGTGCCACATTGATTTCTACGGGCTTCGGCCCACGTGAGTGGCATGACGTGGTGAACTTCAGTCACCGCACCCCGCTTCCTTCGACGTATATGCATTATCCTTGGTGCTTAAACCCGGGATTTATGCCATGACTATGCGAGGTTTCAGGCCTTCTTAGTCGCGCAGTGGCTTGAGGCCACTTTGGTTCATGGCGCGACTCTCATGGATCAAAGCAAAGCATTTCCTTTGCATAATCAGTCATGGCGTTAGTAATCTTTTGCGACTAAGGAATATAATTGTGGTAAATAATATATAAAGTGCAATAATTAAAAATTGCAAAAATTTAAATGCGATGAAGTAAACTGCAGTAAATAAAGTGCAATGATATAGATATGATAGTGGGCTTCAGGCCACTATTAATATGGTCTTCGAGCCATATTATATACGTGCGACTTCAGGCCGCATGGTTTATATGTGCAGTGAACTTCGGGTCACTGTCATTTATTTTTGTCGGACCGACGGGCTTCTGGCCGTAGGCTCTCTAATACAAATAGCTTCAGGCTATTATTAGCGCTCGGGTTAGCATGCATTTAACCCGGCTAAATTCAGCTTGCATTTATTCTCAAGACCAGCACATAGGTAAACCAGCTGTCCAATAGCTTTTATGGCACTGCAGGCATGCGTGCACATCCCCACACGCATGCACCAAGTATGCATGGCTCCTCTCTGATCGTACTGCTTGTGACCCTTAAATTTAAGTGGGACCACGCAATTAAAGAAGGAGGCCCCAGGGCCAGGGCTGCTGGTGACACTTCAGGGAGCCTTCGTGGTGCTTCGTGGTGCTTCCCGAAAAATATCGGCAGGAGACAGGAGAGAGCACATGCATGGTGGGTGGGAGTGGCAACTGGTTCCCGGCTGTGGGCATGCGCGTGAGACACGGCAGCCTTGGGTCTTGTGCGCGGCCAGGGTGCACTACAGCGACGGCGACCGACGGGGCTCTTGGCTCCCCGCGCGCTCAGTTCGCTGTGGCTGCGCTGCCGAGCAGGATGCATGCCTGGTTGGTCGGTCCACATGCAAGACATGCAAGGCTGCTAGCTGCTCGTGACTCGTGAGTACTTATTTCAAGTCACCCAAGCGCCGCTGCCCTTTTTATCCTTTCACACCATTCTCTCTGCCTTATCCCTTCAGGAAGCAGGATACGCGAGAGAGAGGCGGCGACGACCGCGTGCCTGTGCCCGCGCGTGGGGCAGCCTGCACGACGGGGCCAGGCCCCCTTGGGTAGCGCGCTCGGATGGGCCGTCCGCGCCGGAGCCCTGCGCGTCGGGGCTGCCTGCGTCGGGCCGTGCCCTGCGCGCCAGCGGCGTCCGACCGCGCGCTTGCTCGGCCAAAGGCCTTGAGCGGCGGCGGGGCCTCGCGCTGGGGTGGCCAGCGCCCGCGCCCGGCTGTACGACGCGGCGGCTACGGGCTAAACGGGCTCGCACGCGCTTGGAGGAGGCCGCGCCGCGTGGGGCCTTCAGGGCCGCGACCGGGCCGTGCCTGCCCGCGTGTGCCGGCTCAGCTGTGGAGCCAGGAGCCTCCGGTCGTGCTTTCGTGCAGCAGGTGGCCTGCTGAGCAAGGTGGCCTTCAGGGCCATGGCTGGGTTCAATCCGCTCCCCTTCGGGGCAGAGCATGCCTGACCTGCTCGTCTTCAGGACGGAGGTAAGGAGTTTTTGTTTGTGACAGCGGTGACACTTCAGGGTCGACCTTTGGCGAGCGAAGAGCGAAGGCAGAGCCATTCTTGCTTCGCCGGCGGGCGGAGGCAGAGCCGTCCTTGCACCGCCATGGTGTCGTCTTCGGGACGACGGATGTGTTCTCGGTGGGCGGAGGCAGTGCCATCCTGGCTCCACCGGACGGGCGGAGGCAGAGCCATCCTTGCACCGTCAAGGTTGAGCGCAAGAAGAAACATGTATGAGAACTGATTTCTCACCTTCTTACCCTTTAGCTCGGTTAGAACTCGTGCTGATAACGTGTTAAGAAATCGAAGTTCTCAGTTGTACACAATCAGAGAGCAAGCACAGAGAGATGAGAGGAAAGAACTACTCTTGAATGTATTCACTTTCTCTGGTGTCTTTACAATAGATAGGGACCTCCTATTTATAGTCAAGGAGGCTCACATGAATACACATTACAGTGTCTGAAATGCTTGACTTTCTTCCTCTCTTTCATTAATTTGGCCACACCTAAAGTCTTGTGTTCATATACTGTATGAAGACTTTGGTTTACAACAGTCTCCACGAGTTTTCATTATTTTTTAACGACCTTCAGCAGCGGCACGGTCTGTGTTATGACTCAAAAATTGTCATCTTCTCACTGCAGGTCAGTAAACTGTGGGCTACTACTAGCATATCTGTAATTTTTAGATAAAATGCTATTCTTTGATGGTGTATGAAAAAAAAGGGGCCGTTTGGATCCCTTCATTTAAAAGAATTAAAATTTACTTAATAAACTAGGTTATTTGGGATGGAATTTGAGATTCCACCACTTTCCAAAGCTCGCTTATAAGCCTATCTCAAATAAATAGGGTAGGAAGATGGATCAAAATAGTTTCTATAGATTCAATATAGGCTTTCAAAAAAAATTGACTAAACTATAGTTTATTACAATGAATTTCGATTCAAACTATCCAAATGGGGCCTAAGTGATTTTAAGTGTAGTCCAATAGAACAAAGCTTTGTGGAAATGCATTCTCCATATATTAACTGTCCTATTGGATAGAGGCGCAAGCTCGCTGGGCTACGAATTTTTTTTTGTTGAATTTTATCTTCTGAGGTGTGGGCGTTCAAATGCCTGTGTCATTATTGTTTTACATAGGCGTTTTGAAGAGAAGGCCCTCACGTTTTTTTCCTGTCTCCACAAACCCATACTCAATGCTTGTGTTACACAGAATGTGCTCTTTTCCGCATCTGTAAACACGGTTTGCCCATCTCTATAATCGACGCACCAAGAGGCAGATAATGGCAGGAAAGGCTTGTGGCTTGCTGTTGTAGCACCGTCACTATGATCAATTGCTATTTCGCGACAGCCCTCTACTGGGTTGCTTATTTAGAATGAAATAGAGCAACGGAAACCAATCTGCAGGGAGGATAATATATAGTTATGGGCATAAGCGTTACAGGCAGTGCTATTTAAAACCTTACAGACATAGCTGAAAATGAATTTATAAAAGGATCGGGCGCTCCAGAACCAGAACAGAACAGGATTTCACACGGGTTAGGCGATCCTCTCCGACGGGGTGGTGAGGTAGTTGCCGCCGGCGAATCTCCGGCAGGGGAAGGACTCCCGAGGGCGGCGAAGTAGGGGAAAAGAGTCAGGAGACGACGCGCATCATTCTAGATCGGGCGGATGCCGATTCCATTTCCGCCTCCGCGGCAGGGGATCGACCGACATCGACTCGTGGCGGGTCCGACCATTCTCCGGCGTGGGGATTCGTCGGCTTCCCCTTCGTCACCTCGAGGTGAGACTCGATCCATCTAGCGCACCATATCAGTCTGGGAGTAGGAGATCAGTTAGCTTACCACAAGGTCAATCTGGTAAGGATTGGCCTTCATTAGAGCAGAGTTTGCATATTCCTAAGGGGGCACAGAGGAGGATGACTCTAGTTCCAGGCAAATTAGAGAACATTTTGAGAGATGCTAAGGGATACAGTCCATCCACCAAGGTGGGAAACAAACTGCATCAATCGAGTAGCAGAGGATATCAAATCCCATCTGTTTACTACGGAAGATCCATCTATGACTGAGCTTGCACATGCTTGTGAAATGTTAGAGGATTCCTTAGAGAGGATGATGAAATTGCCTGTAACTGAAGATGTGAATCGAAAGGGGACTGCCATGGGGGGCAACTGTGATAGTTTGGGGGCTACTATAGAAAAACTGATGATATTGCCTCAAATCGATGAAGGAAGACTAAAAGGAATGGCCGGGGGCCATTGGTGTTGAGCCCACTGCTACAAGGAAAGCTTCAGCATTATTGGCGGCAGGACAGATTGAAAAAGGTGGCTCGGGCCAGGATCCTAGATTTGGGCACTCCCGAAAAGTCCGGGGACGACAAGGGCTGGTATTGGATCCCGAAGGGGAGACTCTTGTTGGATATCTCGCTACCCGGCCCGAGGGTGGATATCAAGAGATGGGGACATACAAACCAGAGTTAGGGTCACTTCTCCACCACACGAACTCACACACCTTCGTGGAGGCAACCATGGCGCCGCCACCAAAAAGAAAAGTGGAGGCGTGGATGGAGGAAGATGACCTTCCTGGGGACAGCCAAGATCAGATCTTCGCCACCAACTGCAGAGGGTGGAGGAAGGAGATCGGGGTGGAGACAGAGGAAACTTCAACAACAAGAGGGCGATATCGCTGGATATCGGGAAGATTCCAAGATGATCAAGATAGGTATGGAAACTACGTAAATTCGGTTGGGGAAGAGGTCAACAGGGCAAGGACAAAGTACCAACAGAAGGAGGAAGTGACTATAGACAAGGGGCAATAAGGGGTACTATCAGCAGAGGAATTGGAACCAGAACACCCAAGATAGGCCAAATCAGAATTTCAAGAAGGAGGTCAGCAAAGGAAAAGCAATACAGAATGAAGGTACTAAGAACAACCCATCTAGTGATATGAAGTGCTACAATTGCTTGGGGACAGGTCATATGGCGATGGATTGCACAAGTGAATCAATCTGTTACAAGTGCAAGAAAGAAGGACACATTGCTGTGGATTGTCCAATGAACAAAAAACTCCAAATGTTTGGATTTGGGATTCCAGGCCAAGGCTTCTATGCTATGAATCTGCCAATGACAACCGTTAGGGAATACACAACACTAATGTAATCACGCCTTTAGAGGGGAGGCAACTATTGAAAAAGTGGACAGGAATTGAAACATCTAGTGAAAAGGATTGGGATTTCGTCGTCGAAAATGGATCACCAGAATACTTGGTCATTTTTCCAGACAAAAGCTCACTGGAGACATTCACTAATCTGAAAGAGTTCAAGATGTCCATCTATGGACTTAAGTGCACTCTGGCCAAGGCCTCCAGGGATTATATTGCTTCATCTCATCTACGATCGTGCGATTAGGATAAGTAACATACCTGACTTTGCGGGGATGCCGACACTCGCCGAGAGATTGCTGGGCTGGTTGTGGAACCATTAGTCATAGATGAGTTAAGTTTGATAAAAGCTGATGTGGTCAGAGTGCAGGGAAGATGCAGGGACCCAACTGCAATCAAAGGTGGAATAGAATTTTTCTTCAATAGAGAGGGAGTAACACTAGGATTTCGTGTGGGAGCTGAGTAAGGGAGCAGAAGAAAAGCACAGGGGAGAAGCTAATGCAAACACAGATCCCGATGATCATTCCAAACATGACCAAGGGGGCAACAACAAGGGTGATAGAGCAAGAAAATCACAAGGCAAATTTCAGAGGATGGGGGATCTCGAACAAGAACAAGACTCAACTATGGATGATTCTATGGAAGAAGCTGTTGAGAATGTGGAAAGCACTCAACAAACTCTAAAACCCATTGCTGCTTATCATCCAAATTTGGGTCTTGTGAACTTAGAGAAAGAGCCAGACAAATTAGGAGGGAATGCTGGTCTGGAGCTGACCATGGGGATGGAAAATGAAGAGGACAAGAGTAAGAAGACTAACCAGAGAAGGATAATACGGAAGAGGTTGTCAATGAGGAAAATCAAATACTGGTACATGGAGCAGGGGGTACCACTTACTTCATGGAGAAGAGTAAATGGCCTAAGCTGACATTGCCAATTATGGAGGAGCCAGTGGAGTCTCTAACACAGGAAGATGAGAGAGTGGTGTCAGTAACACCTAGCCAGAAGGCTAATAAGATAAGTGGGGAAGAGCTAATGGACAATATGTCTGACATAAGCAAAGACTTCGATACGTGAAGGCTGCAGCGATGTGGATGGAAAGCTCCCAAGACTAAGAAAGCTAAGAAAACAAAGAGGAAGCAGGTGCTTAAAGAGCTTCAAGAGCAAGTATCGATACCAAGGGATGGAATGTCTGTTGCTGAAAAAGCTACAAAGAGGGCCAGGGAGAAAGATGAAATAGCAGGTATGGAAGACAAAAATCCATTTACTGTTTTAAATAATACTGATAATAGCAGTCTACAAAGTGTTCTGGTTAATCTTGATATTGAAGCTGATAATCTAGATGAACACATTAATGCCTTTAAATTAGAAGAGTTATCTAGAGCTACTATTGCAGAAGCTCAATACAAAAGATACCTAGATACACAAAGGGATAGAAATGCTCCTATGGATGATGAGGCTCTAGAAGAGTTTAAATTGAATATTATTGATAATGCTGTTAGACTAACCCATGATCCAGGACAGCTTGAAATGCAAGAAGAAATTGCAGCAACCAGTGATAACGCAGAAGTATGCACAAACCAAGAAGGGGTGGTTTCTGCAGAAGATCAAGAGGTTGTGAATCATGCAAAGAATCTTGTAGGGGGCAGGACTGTTTGCAGTGATAGAGCTAAGAAGGTTGTCTCACCCTCAACTAGCATTAAATGAAGATATTATTTTGGAATGTGAGAGGGTGGGAAAATCACACATGAGAAATTTAGTAGCTAGTCATGTTCTGGAAGAGGATTTAGATATCATTGCCTTACAGGAAACTATAAAGCAAGATTTTACAGACAAAGAGTTAAAAGAGATGTCAGGGAACAAGACATTCCAATGGAAATGGATTGCAGCTCATGGTCATTCAGGGGGCTTGGCCATGGGTGTGAACACTGATATTTTGGAAGTTGAGCAGCAGGACATGTACCAATACAGTATGTGGACCCTAGTAAGAAATAGATTATCTAACTTCAGATACTGGGTTGGCAATGTATATGGTCCTGTTCAACATGACTCATCTGAGGATTTTATCAAAGAAATATCAGAGTTTTGTGACAATAACAGTTTGCCTTTAATTCTGGGTGGAGATTTCAATCTCATCAGGAATGACAGAGAAAGAAATAAAGGGGTGGGGGACCCTAAACTAATGGCTCTATTCAACAAATACATTGGGGATTACCAAATTAGAGAGCTGTTTATGAGTGGTTCCAAATTTACTTGGTCAAATAAGCAAAAGGACCCTTTACTAGTCAAATTGGACAGAGTATTAGTGACTGCAAACTAGGAAAGCAATTATCCTACTTGTTTTACCTGGTCCAAAGCAAGGGTGGGTTCTGATCATAATCCTATCATGGTGAATACAGGAGAGCAGGGTTTGATCAGGAAATCATACTTTACATTGGATGATCGCTGTGGCTTACTTGTGGGAAGGATTTGATGATATGGTAAGAGACAAGTGGGGTGAATTTAAGGACAAGCACAAAGGGTCATCATATTCTCTGGACTACCGCATACATGTACTCGAACTAAGAAAACATTTGAGAGGCTGGAGCCTAAATTGGAAAGGGGCAAGAGGGCTAAAAGAGAAGCATTGAGTAAAAGGATACAAGAGCTAGATACAATTGTAGAAAAAAAGATTATTCTCTATGGAAGAATGGGAGGAAAGGATAGCATTGGATGAAGAGATTGATAAAATATACAAGTTAGATGAGATACTGATGGAGACAAAAAGGTCTGGGGAAAATGTGGATTCTTAAAGGGATGAGAACACAAAATTTTTCCATCAGTTTGCAAATGGAAGGAAATGCAAGAATTATATACACTTCTTAGATTCTGATTTAGGGGAAATCGAGGTCAAAAGAGATAACTCGACCATATTGTCCAATTCTATAAAACCTTATTTGGAAAGAGTCGATTGTCATATATCCCCGGCCAATAATTTTCTCGGGATGATAGATCCGAGGGTGTCGAGGAAGACAAGGAGATCATGGTTAGAGCATTTCTTGAATGTGAAGTAAAAGGGGTCATCATGGAGATGAAAATCAACTCACTTTTTGGACCTAATGGATTTGGGGTATCTTTTTTTCGAAGGTATTGGGAATTGATCAAAACTCAGGTAATGGAAATCTTCAAGGATTTCCACAAAGGAAACTGGATATTAAGAGACTCAATTTTGGGGTGATTACTCTCATACCAAAAATAAAGGAAGCTAATGAGATTAAGCAATATCGTCCTATCCGCTTGCTCAATGTGGATTATAAATGGATCACCAAAACTCTGACTAACAGATTAGTCCCTATGGCTAGAAAAATAATTGATCCAAATCAGACTGGGTTTATCAAGGGGAGAAACATTTTGGAGGGAGTTGTCATTTTACATGAAGTATTGCATGAACTAAGGACGACTAAACAGCAAGGCCTTATCCTGAAAATCGATTTTGAAAAAGCCTATGACCGTGTCGATGGGATTGTTTAGCTGAAGTCATGGTCGGTAGGAATTTTCACCCAAAATGGATATCATGGGTTATGGACACCGTCAAGGGGGCAAAGTGTGTATCAATGTAAATGGAGAAAGAAGTAATTACTTTAGTACTCTCAGGGGTTGAGACAAGGAGACCCTCTGTCTCCATTACTTTTCAATTTGATAGCTGATGTTTTGGGTGCAATGTTAGAAAAAGCAACCAGCAAAGGGCATGTGCAGGGAGTGTTAAAACACCTTATACCAGAGGGGATATCCCACATTCAATATGCAGATGACACAGTCATCATGATAGATGGATCTGAGCAATCTATTAGAAATCTGAAGCTGATTTTATATTGCTTTGAATGGATGACAGGCCTAAAGATTAACTACCATAAGAGTGAGGGTTATGTGTTTGGATACTCCCAACAAGAAAAGGAGGAAAAAGCAAATATCCTGAATTGTGTCCTAGGAGAGCTGCCCATGAAGTATCTAGGCATCCCAAATCAGTGATCACCATCTAGGAAAAGGGGCTTTTGGGGGCATGATCCAGAAAGTGGCTAAAAGAGTGGATCCTTCGAAAGGAAAGTTTATCACATCTGGAGGGAGACAGCTTTTGACTAATACATGCCTTAGCAGCATACCCATTTACTATATGGGCTTCTACTGGCTCACTGATGGGTGCCACAATGAGATGGACGGTATTAGAGCTGATTTCTTTTGGCAAGGAACTGAGAAAAAAAATCAAATATCACATGGCAAAATGGGAGATGGTGAGTCGACCAAGATTACAGGGGGGCTAGGTATTATCAACACCAGGGTGATGAATGACTGTCTATTAACAAAATGGATCTGGAAAATCTTACAAGAGCCAGATGAGTTATGGTTTAGACTACTTAAAGCAAAATATATGAGGAGGGGGAATTTCTTTTCTGAAAATAGCAGGAACAGCTCACAGTTCTGGAAAGGATTACATAAGGTTAAACATCTGTTCCAGTGGGGTGCTATTTTCAAAGTTAAAAATGGCTATAACTGCAGATTTTGGGAGGATGTATGGATCTCCAATGTACCACTAAGAATAGAATATGGGGGACTATACAATCTGTCAAGAGACAAAGGAGCTACTGTAGCAGAGTGTCAGGATGAAGGAGAATGGTATATTGATTTTAGAAGATCCCTGACCAGATCTGAATATGAAACATGGTTGGAGTTGAAAAACAAATTAGATTTCATACATTTGGATCAGGAGACAACAGACACAATTGTATGGGGACTAGAACCTAAGGGGTGTTCTCTACTAGTTCCCTATATAATTTCATTCTAAATGGGGGTTTTCCTAATAGAATGGCTGGCCACATTTGGAAATGTAAGCTACCCTGAAAATAAGATTCTTTTCTGGGCGGGTTTTAACAACAAGTTGCAAAGTGCTAATAACTTGGTAAAAAGGGGATGGAAAGGGGATGAAAAATGTTGTTTGGGAGATGGCAAAGAAACAATTGACCACATTTTATTCTTATGTCATACTGCCAAATACTCTTGGGGAGTGATAAGGGAGGTTTTTCATCCGACCGGTATGCCCGGCTCCATGAAAAACTTGGTTGAAACTTGGCTTATGGGCAAGGGGCCCCCGCTTATTAAACTGAAACTATTTGTTTTTACTTGTTTTGCTTGGGCGTTGTGGACTAACAGAAATAAGATGTCGATTCAACACGTGTATCCAAGGAATTCATCTGCAATAATCTTTGATGCTTTGTCATACATGCGAGAAATGGTCCATCGAGGCTCAAGGAGGAAGAAGAACTGCGCATCAAGTCTATTAAGGAGGACATCTTGAGATGGATGCGGGAATTCAAGCCTAGCACTTGCTCAGCTACAGATGTATTCGAAATTTAGTAGTGGCTTAGGCTTTCTTATATTCTGTTTTCTTGATACAATGTAAAACTGGCATTCCCAGTATGTACCTGACAGTTGCTTTCTTAAAAGCAGAGGTTATCCTCTTTAAAAATTTTTTTTATAAAAGGATCCATTAATACTGGTTTGCCTTAAGATCAATGTACTTTCCTCAAACTGGAATACCATAGCAGTACGTTGTTATGTTATATATAGTGAGTGACACCCATATAACCCATAGACATTCTTGTTGGTGCTCATTTCCACTACTCGATCCAGCATGTTCTCTCAACTCCGATCCATTTTTGTTCTGTGTGTAACAATGATCATTATAGGGGTGGGAGGTACCAGGATTACTTGGGCAGCCTTTGTGAGGGCACCTTGTGGACGCTGCCATGCCCCAACAGGCAAAGCCACCCTTGATGTGGACTGCACAACCGTGGCAATCGCTGGCAGCATTGGTTGTGAAGGCCGCGGACATGGGGATGGTGGGTCAATCTATTACCTGCTATTTTCTGATTTAGTCCAACTAATAAGATAGTTGTTATCTAGAGGTTCAAAAAATAAATAGCTAATTTATTATCTTTACCTGTTTGGATCCAGAAGAGATAATTATTGGTAGATGAATATTATCCATAGAGATCAAAAACAGACCCAAAGCTGGAACGTAGTCTAGGACGAGTATGCCCCACAACAGAATTACTAGAATGCATGGAAGGCCCATATATAAGCTCGGAACCCAATGATGCTACTACTTTTTTCTAATCTTGTACATTTAACTAAAGTAGATATTCTTTGAAACATGACCAGTTTTTGTGGCCAGGTTGGTAGTTGAAGAACTAAAGAAAGAGACTCTTAGTCACTCTGTCCAGGATCAGTGTCTTGAGTTGTGGCCACCGAGAATGATAGAACACAGACAAGGGATCGAGTAGTAGCTGATGCAGTTTAAGGAAATCTTGAAGTGCACAGAGTAGCTGATTTTTTTTTTTTTTTGAAAAATGGAACTTTTATTACTTTCAAGCAATCACATCGAGATGATACAATGTCTTGAAAATTCCCGGCCTCTGCCCATGGGCACACAGCCTACAGAGTAGTTGATGCAGTTTAAGGAAATCTTGTAGTGAGAGTGCATGACCTTTATTTTTTTGTGCTCTTCAGTCCATTGGGAAGAAAGCTAGTTTTCTCCTCTGATACATTTTATACGTATCTCTGTTACAGCAATGAAACTTGTGGGGATCTCTCCTGCCCCTCTGGCCTTCACTATCGGAAATAGCGGGAGGAGGGGCGAGGGCTTCCCACAGAGAAAGGAATGACAAGTATGATCCAACGAAACGAGTGGACAGCGGAGGGGCCTCCGCTCGGTCACACCCCCGCGGGAGTTGCGAGGGGGGTGGGAGCTAGCGGAGGTCAGCATGAGCACAAAGGAGAGTGAATGACAGAGGGGCCTCCATCGGTCCCACCCTCGCTGGAGTTGCCGAGGGTAGGAGCTAGCGGAGGCCCGCACGAGTATAAAAGGACAGAATTTGTGAAGCTATCTAAGACTGTGATTTGATTAGATGGCAATGAATTCTGCCACCAATCGACCCCCGTCCTTAGTGCCCCTACCCAGGTATTTATAGGAAGCTGAGGGGTCGAGTGGTCGCTTTACAACACGGTACATGGTAGGTAGGGATTCGTACACACTGATGAGTGGGCCCATGTCGGGGCAAAGAGGTATTTCACCCTCGCAGGGGTATAGTGGTAAACACACACGAGTCCCTAGACTGCTGCCGCCTGGTAGGGTTTCTCTTCCCGCCGCCAGCCTCCATGGCCCGATGGCTCAACCTTCCCGTGGCGCCCGCCTTTCGAAGAATGGCTCTGCGCCTTCGGCTGTGCTGACCCTCCGCTTGGGTCCTTAGGATGACGATCGGGTCTTGACCCTCGTACTGATGTTTGATGGAGACCTTGCCCGGGAGTAGAGTCTGCGGTCGCCTGGGTCTTCTTATGCTCTCTGGTCTTGCGGAGGCCCCTCTGCTGGGTCTGTCGATGACGTTGTCTTGGCTTGCAGGAGAAAGGTTGATGGAGGCCCCTCCTCCGTAGAGTGGAGCGGAGCTCGACGGTGTTTGGGCCCTCCACTGCCTTTTGGCCTAGCGGAGCCCCCTCTACTAGGGCTTGCCTGTGATGTTCAAAGAGTTAGTCATACAACAAGATGCTTGGCCCGCCCGATGCGAGGCCTGCGGGGGCTGCGGTGCTGGAGAGGGTTGCCCTCCCAAAAAAAACTTATAAAAGTGGCAGGTGTTAGGGTTTTCAATGTCCAGATCTGGGTTACACAAAACTGCATCATCATGATTTTAGTTATGTCCAACAGGCAGCATAGACGATTATGGTTGTCACCACGAGATTTCCTTATTTTTTAATGACCTTGAGGAGCAGCAAGTTCTGTGTTATGATTCACAAATTGCCTGGTTCTCTCTGCAGGTCAGTAAACGACATTCTTGATGTTGTATGAAAAAATAATAATAAGGGGCTGTTTGGATCTTCATTTAGTGGAATTGAAATTTACTTAATAGACTAGGATGGCTATTTGGGAAATGCAATCACAATACATTAACTGTCCAATTGGATAGAGCTGCAAGCTTGCTGGGCTACAATTTTTTTTGGTTGAATTTATCTTCTGAAGTGGGTGTTCAACCGCCTGTGTGTAATTCTTGTGTTACATCGGCGTTTTGAAGAGAAGGCCCTCACGTTTTTTTTTTCCTGTCTCTGTTTTTTTTTTCTGAGGAAACTGAAGGGGCAGAAGCCCTTGCAGAGAGTTTATTAAACATATAAATAAAGTACAAGTTACATAAGGGGTGCTGAGTACAGCAGAACTCTAGGGAACAAAAAAAAAGAGATGAAGAAAATGATATCAGTTACAAGCTATGAATCCATTGATCAATAGACGAGATGTCTGGCTTTATTCTCAGCGAAACAAGCCTTAATTCTTTAAAGAAGGAGGACTTGCAGCTCTAGAGATTCATCTAATCATTGTTGAAGATCATTTCATTCCTGGCTTTCCAAATAGTCCAGCACATAAGGACGATGGCACTTAGAAAAAACCGACTGTGGAGCTGAACTTTGAATGCCTGAACGTTTTCAAAAGAGGAGCCATCAGGAACTGTAATCAGACCCAAACTTCCCCAACATTGCTAGGCAAAGGGACAATGCCAGAAGAGGCGTTCCACTGTTTCTTCAACTGTTGGCAGGCATGTTACACAGCTATAGGGCTCAAGGATCATGTGCTTTATCCTCATGATATTCATTGTACTTTGCCTGTCTTTTAGGAGCAACCAAAAGAAAACTTTGTGTTTTGGTTGATTAGGTGACTTCCAGAGCCATTTGAAAGCAGGATCAATTACCTGATGAGGTAGAAATATTTTGTAAGCAGCTGTGGATTTAAATCTAGAGGCACCATTTTGATATGTCCATATATATATTTCATGCTTGTGTTACAACTGCGGTTTTGCTGCTCTACCACAGTCACTATGATCAATAACCAGTTTACCACTGCCCTCTACTTGGTTGCTTATGTAGAATGAAATAGTGTAAAGAAAACCGATCTGCAGGGTGGATAAGATATATAGTTATGGGCACAAGCGTTAAAGGCAGTGCTAATTAAAACCATGCATACTGGTGCCGCAGAAAATGAATTTATAAAAGGATCCATTGACAACGGTTCCGCTTGAAAAATCCATGTACTTTTTTGAACGCGAATATCATAGCAGTTGTTGTGTTATATATAGTGAGCGACAACCATAGCCGATAAATATTCTTGTTGGTGCTCACTTGCACTACTCGAGCATGTTTTCTCAACTTCCATCCATTTTCTGCTCTCTGTGTTACGATGATGCTTATAGGGGTGGGAGGTACCAGGATTACGTCATCCACAAGTGTGCTCCTCGAATGTACTTCCAGATTCAGAAATGTAATCGTCATGTATTAATTGTGCCGATAGTAGCTGACACATACGATTAACAGGGAAATATTACTGTTTTTCTTGATTCAGAAATGTAAGGGACTTCTAATACCATTACAGAAACCAGGGCCTACAAACCTTATTTTTCATCTCGACATAATTATTCAAAGTATATACGTACATTTTTTTATAACTTGGCCTATAAGAAGACGAGCACAAAAGTATACATACTATAGCAGTCGTCCCCGTGGGAGCTCTGCTACGGAGGAGCTGAGCTTAGCACGTACTGGACCCAACTGCTGTCCGACAGGATCCAGAAGAGATAATAATTAGTAGATGACTACTATCTATAGAGATGCAAACAGACCCTAATTAGTAGATGACCACAAGAATTACTAGAATGGAAGGCCCATATAAGCTCGGAACCCAATGATGCTAGTGTTTTTTTTTAAAAAAAAATCTTGTATATTTAAGTAAGGTAGATAGTCCTTGAAACATGACCAGTTTTTTGTGACCATGATGGTAGTTGAAGCACTAAATAGACTTTTTAGTCACTCTATCCAAGTACACCTTGCCTATATAAAGCTTCGTTGGATCAGTGTCTTGGACTGTGGCCACCGAGAATGATAGAAGCCAGACAAGGGATTACTAGCTAGCTACAGCCAACAGGTCTTGCCCCTATGGAGTTGTTCCTATGGAGTGGGATGCAGTGGGAATTCACAAAATGACGGACTAGCAAACACCATACACAACATGAACTCCGTTCTCTGATCTGTCATACTGACCAGTCTGGCATTCGCCCCTACATTAAGTAACCTATCAGTTCGTAGCTCGATAATTGCAGATGTAGGACCTGAATACTGCGATGAGGTCCTAGGTTCGCCCGTGAGGATGCCATCCAACTTTTGTAAGGCAAATGAAAGCACCACTTCCGACTAGACTTACAAACTTCTGGAAGTGCTCTATTGGGCCTGGAGCCCTTGAAGTAACATGTACTGCAGCCGTTGTACTTCTACATGTATCATTGTATGTATAAAATAAGGTAATAAAGAACGGATCCATGCATGGGCCACGTTTGTATCTCAATTTGCGGGATTAGTGAATGCTAAATGTCTAAACTAATTCGTTTGTAACTTAATTTTGCATGCTGTGTCGCACATATATATACCACACCTGAACATCTGCAAAAGCACATGGGCAATTAGCCTTTTCGCGGATTGGGCCTCGTATGTTGTTCTCAACACCGAACATACATCCATGACAATAAAGAAGCAACTCGTATAATAGGTATATATTGACTAAATATGTATGCTTTCAACTTGGGGTTCAGCTATAATAAAAATGTAACGAGGCCGTTGTTTTATATGTGAGAACACAATTAAGAAAAAAAAAAATCTAGTATTTTTTGTATTGCACAAAAACCCAGGTTGTTACATGTACCATCTCTTAATAACCCGTGTAAAATCTTTTGACCATCCAACTAGCTTGCCATATATGGAAACACTGACAGAGAAACATGATCTCTATTAGAAATATTGTTTATCCAACAATCCATGGGGCACAAAATTTAATAGTGGAGATGATTCAAGTTTCTACATGAGATCGGTTATTCTTCACAAAGAGGAAAATTTCAATTGCCATGTCACAGCGGAACTTTATAGGGCCTGCCAGCAATGGCCTTGAGAACTATATTACCTCTTCTGGACAACTTGCATTTCTAATAGTGTAACATCTTATCTACCCGGTAGCTCCCGTCCTTTAGCTATTTCTTGATTTACAGATCAGGAGAACAGCGGGGAGGTGCTGCCGAAATTCTGTCTTGGTCGGATCGGAGCATGGGAACTGACCCATGTACGCATCCGCGGGTGGGATTAGGACCTATCCTCACCTATTAGATAGTTGGAACGGCATAGGTTATCTTACTTGCTCATATATATGCTAAAGGATGGACGACCGTCGGTGGATGATCCTTGGCCGTAGAAGTACGTGGGATTTTGATAAGGAGTGGATGATCAAGACAAGTGAATTCTTGGACCTTGCATTTGCCAACCAACCACCACATGTTCTAGTTTTATGTCCTTGCTCCAAGTGTGGCAATACGAAAAAAAAAAAAATAGGCGCACTATGGGTAAACATCTTACATTTAATGGGTTTATAGAGGGCTATACCGTGTGGAGATTCCATGGTGAAAATCAACGTTTTAGAGAGGAGGTGGTGAGACCACGTCTCCATGCTTTTGATGCTGATGCCGGGGTAGTAGACATGGTTGATGATGCATGCGATGCATGTTTCGCTGACTCTCATGAAAGGGAGGGATGACGGAAGATGCACGGGAGTTCTACAACATGATGGAGTCGGCAACTAAACCTCTCCACGAGCACTCGAGGTTTCTCACCGATCTTTGTTGGACGCTTAATAGGGTTGAAGGCTGACCTAAACTTGAGTCGAGAAGGGTTCTATAGGATGTTGACCGGTGTTTGCCGGTCTGGCGCCAAAGTTTCACAATTTGCCACCCAACTAGTACGCGGCGGAGAAAGTACTCAAAGCACTTAAGATGCCGTCACGAGCGCATACATGTTTGCCCGAAGGGGTGCGTGCTATTTAGGAATGAGCACGCGGATGCGAGCTTTCGCCCAAAGTGTAAATCCTCCGGGTACATGCGGGTAGATCTGCGGTAATGGTGAGAAGAAGCGACTTAACATCGCCGAGAAAAATCCTACGGTACCTTCCGATCATACCGAGGATCCAACGGCTATTCATGATCGAGGAATCGCAAAGCGATGACATGGCACAAACAGGGCAAACGTTACCACCCCGAGAAGATAGTACATGCATCCGATGGTGAAGCTTGGCGCTACTTTGATTCCAGACATCCTCACAAAGCCGGTGAGGCTTGTAACGTCACGTGTTGCGATATCAACAGGGCGGGTTCAATCCTTACGGGATGATGGCTTCCCCATACACATGTTGGCCCGTGTTCATTATCCCCCTCGAATCTCCCCCCGGTGTCGCCTTCCAACGACAAAATGTATTACGTTCGTTGATCATCCCGGTCATCCGGGGAGTAATATGGGCATGTACATGGAACCTATTTGGGATGAATTGGCGCCAGTGCTTGGAATGATGGCGTTTGGATGTCCCATTGCGGGAAGGCGTCGTCCGGCGTAACCTTCAAATAACGACCCGCCCGAGGCGCACACCAACCCAACGTGCACCAAAAGGTCAAGGCCTACACGGACGCTGGGAAAGCGCGCTATGGGCGGACTTTGATCCGTTCGATGGGACATCGATGCTGAGATCGTGATGACGGTGGGAGGAGGTAAGAAGCACGGGCGGTTGTGGATTGCCGACGGCTGCATCGACGCTCCCAGCTAAGTCTCTCACGCATCCGATCCGAGAGCACGATCGATAGCCTACCTATACTCCAAATGGTCCTAGTGTTGCACGATCGGCGTCTCCGGGAACTCGTGTTATTCCTCTATCAAACAAATTTCTTTACTCACAATATATATGTTTGCATCACCTCTCATGGATTGTCATACTGTAGGTCTGGCTAGATGAGTCAGAGCGACAGCGGCAGGCGGCGGAGGCAGCATTTCAGGCCCAACAGGAAACCCAAGCGAGCAGCTAGCAGAGCTCATGAACTACCTCCAGACCTCAGGGGCTCCGCTGCCCGAAACCCTGCTAGCGGCGTTTGCTCCGCCTCAACCTACTCCTGTGAGTATGCTTGTGCTGTCAATAAGTCCATATATTAGTGGATGTCATGGGTTCACGTCTAACACATGTCGCATATTCTACTTTGTGCAGCCGGCATCGATGGGTTCGAACCAAGCGCCGCCTCCTGGGAATGATGATCAAGGGTCTCCTTCGCCAACTCCTTCACCGGGCGTGCAACAACAGCCCCCTCCCCCTCTTCCATGAGCTAGTCGTGCACTTGTGGTACTTGGTTTGGAACTTGTGGTAATTTTGGTTAAGCTTGTGTGGAACTTGTTGAACTATGACTTGTGGTACTTGTGGATTTGTGGACTATGACTTGTGGAACTAAACTAGATGACTTGTGATGAATATTTGAGCTACATGTGATATATATGTGATGAATGAGTTGTATCAGTGCATGGATGTCAAATATATGTGATATGTGATCTGTATGTTTCATTTGTAAAGGTGGACAGGAAAAAACAGGAATAAAAAACAAAAACATGGTCAATTTGCACCGAGTGGGACACTTTCGGTATAGGGCTCTATACCGAGGGCAGTGCTCGGTGAATCTGGGAGATGGGGGCCAGATAACCCCATGTTCCCAGGTACACCGATGGAGGCGCTCGGTGTAATATGGTCATTTCACCGAGCGTGTCCACGCCCCTCGGTGAAACGACCATATTACACCGAGCGCGTGTATGAGCTGGCCCTCGGTGTAACTGGTGGCCAGGGTTTATTAGATTCTGAATCTACCGAGCACCCTTGGCCCTCGGTAGATAATGTTTTCAAGTTTTTAAAAATAAAATGCACCGAGGGGGTATTTGAAGTGGCCCTCGGTGTAGTTGACGTCGACGGTGGCAAACGCCGTCGACGTTAAGCCAGGTTTTGCGAGGGGGGCCGAGCCCTCGGTGCAGTTTGGCACGGATTGCACTGAGGGGCCGTTTTGGAGCGTTCGGTACACTCTTTTCCCCGTTTAGAATTTCACCGAGGGGCTGGTACCGAGGGCGCCGCTCGGTGGTGCCTCCACCGAGCGCTATTAGGCCTTCACTGAGCGCTTTTAGCGCTCGGTAGAGCCTCAGCCTGCAGTAGTGCAAGGTCAAGTTAACTGGAGGTACTAATGATCAAACACGATGTTTGATGATCTCTGCATGAACTCCCTGATTGTTCCTCTAGGTTACATGGAGATACAGTGTATTTATCAATCTGTTTGTGTCCTGAGTTAGCAACTCAGATCTTCTGATCGACCTGACTAAGAAAGCATGGCTCCACCAAGGTTGGGAATTTACTGTAGCTGATGCGCTGGCTCTGATCCACCTTCATCAATGTGGTGCTGGGAATTGCCAACGGAGTGGGAGGCAATCCCACCGAACCATGACAATGTATATTTATATATCCAATAATTCAACGTTCCACATAGTGGCCGATTATCATAATCACCTCCTATGCCTATATATAAAAGCACCACTACAGTACATGTTTTTTTTTTAATCTACGTACGTATCTTTCTCTTTTTATAGATTACTATGTATCTTTTCTCTTTTCCCTATGTTGCTTCATTGTGGAACCAGGACATATAGTACATTGCTTTAGAATACATAGGCTTTATAGTCTGCCTTCTCTTCTGTATTTAAACAATATATACATGATCATATGCAGCACTTTCATTTGAAGACTTGATTGAAAATAAGGTCAGTCTCAATTGTGGTTTCATAAGTGTTTCATACACATTAAATGCAGCACCACATCAACAAAACTTCACTTTTGCATGAAACGCCTAGGAGAGATAAGGAAAAAAGCACCATGGTGAAACCTTTGGGCACAGTTTCACATGCGTTGAAAACGGGTGAAACCCCATTAAGACAGAAATAGAGTTTCACCATGCAACTATGCAATTAAACTATGCAATGAGAGAGAGAGGTTGTGGGACCCTTGAGCCTATGAAAGTATGCAATGAAACTTTGCATTGAGAGACACGGCTATTTCAAGCCAAAGTTTTACATCTTGAAAACCAGGAGGTGAAACTCTCCATTGAGACTGGCCTAAGAATCACAACTACACCTATGATTTTTACAATCACCTCCTATATTTTTCTCCAGAAGTGTCTATTTTCAATTGCTGAATTTTCTCTCTGATTTGATCAAAGAATTAGCGCACCCTCCTTGGCCAGCCGGTGTCATTTCTGTGAAGCAATTTTCTTTTTAGAAATTTTGTAACGGTTGAGAAAATTAATTTATCAAACTGTGGTACTGCCTACGTACACTTCATTTGTGTTGTACAAATTAAGTTTGTTCTGTTCATTCAATTTCTGTATTCCCTTAGGCTGCATGAGTCTCTCAATTTGTCGTGGTTGAAAAACTTCTGATAGTGTTGGCGATCGTGAAAGTTGAGGACCCACGGCTTCAAGATGATATCCAAGAGCCCAAGACACAGATGCAAATAGCATCAACTGCATACTTTCAATGCACATAACTCTAGGGCTTTAGAGTCCATTTTATCCACAATCCACATGGTCAATAATATAGTATCGTTGTTTTTTGGCATTCTTCAGCAGCCTACTCACTATGTCGTGTGAGTAACACTATAGTATGCTTGTGATGACAAATAACACGGGCGCGTGCACACTACTCATTATGACCTGTTCAGTTCCCATGGATTAGTGGCCTAGAACTATTCCTAGCTGGTTTCCTTGTCTAATAATATATACAACCTCATGAGTTCGAATGGTTCCTGGTGGCATCCTGGATTACCGAACAGGTCCAAGTAGTTGAGAATGTGGAAGTTCGGTGTCACTTCGACACCGAGACCAGGAGCAGTAGAAAATTCCACTAGCCACCTCCTGAGTGGTACAGCTGGTGCCTGGTCTGGCATACCTCGTATGGGTGTCAGATATCGTGCCACGTAGCACTGTAAGACAAACTTCTTTTTGCAGATCCAAAATATAGAATGTCCTGCTGCTTCCAATGCCTATTACGCCCTAACCGAGCTACACGCCCTATCGGTCATCAAGGCCATGCGCCAAGGTCACTAAGCAAAAACCAAAGGAAAAATTATAGCTATTAGCTCAGTGGTTCATCTCAGAATACATATAAAGGAAAAATATTCCAGGTATAGCAGGATTGCTTATATAGCCTGGTGATGACTGTCCTCATTCATTGAACAGTCAACATCGCATTTCATGCCTGATTATTCATTTCAATATTTGTACCTTCTCAGCTGCCCTCTGAAACAGATTTCACTTTTCATTAACTCCCTGTTGCTGTCCATTTGTATTATATTGCTGCGACCATAATTATTATGAAATACGGCCATAAAAGAATCTTTGTGGGCAAAGAGTTTCATAGAAGTCCCTGTAGCAAAGAGTTTGATAGAAGCAAAATATGTTTGAGGGCTGATCGCTTCTCTTTGTAATTTTATTTGTGTTTCTCTTGTAATTTGTTTTGCAGTTCTTCTTCTTCTTTTTTTACTCTACCCTTGTATTACGCTTGTAAATGATCTTCTCGTTTGAAATGAAATAAAGTTCAGGCAAACCCCCAGGTTGCCGTAGTTTTCCCTAAAATAAAAAAGAATCTTTGGAGGCGGGCATCATTTCTGCCTCTGTACAGGCGTCACTGTTAATCGTTGTTAACAAACTAAAGCATTTATAAACATTTCTTGAACAAGTTTATACATGATAAGGAGATTAAGGAACCAGATTGGTCTTTCGTTCACCAGAATTGGGCTGTTTGATTAGCTGGCAATTAGTCATTTCCACACCAGTAATTTGTACTGCTTGCAGCAATAATCATCTCTCATGATGGCTGCCTAAGGCAGCACAGAGCTAGCTAGCTGAGGTCAAGCCTAGACTACACATTACTGCACGCTTTGAGAGATTAGATGGGCAGGGAAGCCGATATATTAGTTTAGTTCTGAAGTTTACAATGACAGTCTTTATATGGGATACCCTTTCTCACACCATTACCTCAGACGCAAGCTTGTTACTAACATTTCGACTAACAAACCGCGGAGGAGCTAACTTATCAAATCGTCTAACAGCCAAATCATGCTAAGCTTATCCAACTAACACACTTATTCGTCTCCTGCTTTTGCCCTGGAGCATTTGCTCCTGTGTGTAGTTACGTGGCCCCCCTGCATTTCATAAGAAGCAATTATTTTTTTGACGCAAAGAGGACAAATTAGTACTACAACTTAACATCACTGCTAGCAGTAAATTCATTGGATTTTCATGCTCTTCCATGACCATGTAGTAATGGACATTGTCCAAATATATATGTGGGCAGCTTCCCAAGAGGGCAGCTTCACACAAGAACAGAGTCGGAGGAACAAGGAGAGGGAGAGGAAGTGAGAGGGTGCCTTGTTTCATGAACATACAGAAGCTCGAGAACATGGATGCACATTGGGCTTGGGAGGCATCAGATGGCAACTTAATTTTTTCACGTTTCTAAGATGGGTAGCTGTTGATTTTGAGTGATGGCGGTAATGGTACATCAACACTGGCAATCTGTCGGGTCGGTTGTGCTATATTCATCCCTTTGAGTAGAAGTTCAGCAGTTGTACAATCCTTCCGCATCCAAGCATTTGGTGGATTTCAGTTCAGTGCCATCTTCTGAAAGTTCATTTCTGTCAATTTACATTACTATACCATTAAGTGGCTAGCTAGTCCATGGGTTGTCTAGCTTCTTTCCAGATTCCTCTCAAATCAATACTTGAATAATTATATATATATTCAATAAATTCACATTTGCTATGAGTTTGTGTCAACTCGTGATTTTTAGCAGTCTTGGCTGGATGCATGAAGTTCAAAGGATAGATGAAGTATATAAATGTGCAGCAATTTGCTACAACTGTGAAAAGACTAGTTTTTGTCAAGAAAATATGTGATGAACTGCACAGTTGCGTGACTTGTCGCTAACAAAATGATTTTTAGATGCTTATGCTTTTTGTTCAGAAGAAGGTGCAACCAGCCCTGACTTGTCCAGTCGCACATAGCTTAAATCGACTGCCTTTATGGCTACATATTTCCAAAGGTTACCACTTATGTGAGCAGTATAAAAAATGAATTTTATGATATTAAAAAAACGGATTTCTAGTTATCTAGGACTAGGAGCACATCTACAGGGTCACATTGCATATATTACGTACTCATTAATTCCATTAATCTGACCTATTTATCAGTCTATAGGTGTGACAAATTCCATACATTTGATCAGTTCTCAAACATGCAAAGCTACAGTTTATTCAAGTTCTTTTTATTTGATTTGGCACTCCTCTTAGTCTACATGTACTTCTGGGGTAAAGGATCTTACCTTCTATTGGCAGGTAGGTGAAAAACCAATAAAGTCACTTACTCATAGAGTGCGACTATACTTACCCTATAAATAGCTACAACCTCATAGTTTCAATTTCAACAAGAATGTATGAAAAAGGCTTGAGACCAAAGAATATGGACTGCCACCACTGCTGGATGTTCTAGGAGTGGGATGCAGTGAGAAGCTGTGGGAAGTTGTTAACCCCAATTGGGATCGGCTTGGCTCAACCTAATGAAAATATTCAGCTGTTTCATTCGCAGTGGCACACACCAGCGGCACGGTGTTCGTACGTACGCACAGCTCCTTGACAGTGAACATTAGTCAAGTCACATTCTTTCACACATAGATTGCTGCCAGACTAGCTCGTCAAGAGGACATGATTGGCTGGACTGATGCTGGGAGCTGATGATCGAGGAATACAATTCCTGTCGACATGCCATGCGAGGTTCATAAATTGAAGGTTTGCCTTAAGATGCGTGTAATTTTTTCAGAGCTGTACTGGGGAGGTTCGTGTATTCATGTTTTATGTTAAAGACCGAAGTAATTTTAATGTTACTCCAATAGAACAGTGATGCAGGAACTGCAATCATGGTGTAATACACAGAGTAGCTGATGCAGTTTAAAATATTACTATCTTTTCATGACAGCCTTCTACTAGGACTCTATATTGTAGTGAGAGACAACAAGAGTGCATAACCTTTGTTTTTTTGTCCTCTTCACTCCCCATTTTATACATATCTCTGTTACAACAATGATATTTATAGTGGTGGCAGGTGTTATGGATTCATCGTCCAGATTTGGGTCTCACGAAACTGGATATTTTTAGTTATCTCCAGCAGGCTTCTGCAGGTCAGTAAACTGTGGGCTACTTCTAGTGTATCTGTAAATTTTAGATGTGAAACGATATTCTTCATGGTGTATGAAAAAAATATAAGGGACCGTTTGGATCCCATCCTTTATATGAACTACAATTTACTTAACTGCAGCATTTGGCTTGGAATTTGACATTCCACCACATTCCACTTTTAAGTCTCTGCCAAATTTATAGGGTGGGAAAATGGACATGGATTCTATAAATCACCAAGCTATGTTTGTACTCTCCAACGTAAGTAGAGTTATATAAAATGTATAGCCTATCTTAAATATGTGCCTAAGCTATGTTTGTACTCTCCAACTTAAGTGAAGTTATATAAATTATATAGCCTATCTCAAATATGTGCCTAAGCTATAGTTTGGCAAAGAATTCAATTTGAACGATCCAAACAGGAACAAAATGATTGTAGGCGTAATGCCATATGCTAGAACAGAGCTTTCTGGAAATGCAATCATGATATAGTAAGTTTCCAATTGGATATAGCTCGCTGGGCTAGGGATTATTTTTGTTGAATTTTATCTTCTAATGTTGGTGTTCAACCGACCGTGTAATTTTTGTGTTACATAGGTGTTTTGAAGAGAAAGCCCGTACTAGATGCTTGTGTTACACAGAATGTCCACTTATCCACATCTGTAAACACCTTTTGCCCATTTCTATAAAAGACGCACGAAGAGGCAGATAATGGCAGGAAAGGCTTCTGGCTTGCTGCTGTAGCACATTAACTATGATCATTAACCAGTTTGCAACCGCCCTCTACTTGGTTGCTTATGAAGAATGAAATAGTGCAAAGAAAACCGATCTGCAGGGAGGATAAGATATATAGTTATGGGCACAAGCCCTACAGGCAGTGCTCCCAGCTGAAAATGAATATAAAAGGATCCATTAATACCATAGCATGGGCTGTGTACGTCCCCGGACGTAGAGGCCGGATATTTATCCATTATCTAAAAATTAATACCATAGCAGTTCTTGAGTTATATATAGTGAGCGACAACCATAGCCCGTAAGTATGTTGGTGCTCATTTCTACTCGAGTATATTCTCTCAACTTCGATCCGTTTTCTGCTCTCTGTGTTACGATGATGCTTATTGGGGTCGGGGGTACCAGGATTACATCATCCACTAGTGGTCTCCTCAAATCTACATTTAGTTTCTCTGTAATTCCAGATGTTGTATGTTCAATACATGAATGATTGTATCATTATTCCAATAGAATAGTGCTCTGCAAGGAAATGTAATCATGATATATTAATTGTGCACATAGTAGCTGAGATACAGTTTACAAGGAAATATTATTATTTTTTTCTTGATTCAAAAATCTAATAGTATTACAAGCCAGGGCCTATAAACTTTATTGTTCATCTCAACTTATTCAAAGTATATATTCATCCATGGCGCCATTGCTGAGCTGTAAAATTCTTCTCTAATAACCGATCCCTTAGAAAACAAACAGCGATGCAGTCCACACAAACGAGCTTGACTGTGCTGCCTTGCGCAAACCAGCGGTCATCCCCGTGGGACAGCAGCCACGAAGGAGCTGAGCTAAGAATGTACTGGACCCTACCACTGTCAGACAGGATGCGGGCAGAGTAATTGCCGGCGCCATGGCGAGTGTTGACACCCAAAAATGGCATAGGCTAAACCACCGCAAAATTCCAGACTTAGCCATATTTTGGAGGTCCAAGTCACCGCAAATTTCCAGACTTAGCCAAATTCTCGAGGAGGATCGAAAACGGCTTTCTGGAAGGTGACCGGACTCACTGACCGGACTCACTGGCGCGTCCGGTCCAGCGTCCGGTCAGTGCGTCCGGTCGGGTCGCGCCTGCAGAAGCAGGCCGGCTTCGGGACACCGACCGGACGCGCCCGTGCGTCCGGTCCAGCGTCCGGTCAGCGCGTCCGGTCGGGTCGCGCCTGCAGACCTCTCTGCCAGACGCACTGACCGGTGCGTCCGGTGCTACTGTAGCAGCGTCCGGTCAGCCCGATTTCGGGCTGATCCGAATCGTATCCAAATCGGTTTGTTTCCAAACTTGTTTGGTGCGATTTTTGGTGATTGGAAACGTCCTAGGACGCCTTCCTAAAAGGATAAGACCACCCTCCCCTATATAATGAAGGGGTTCATGGCCGATTTGATCCCATCTACATCCAATCGACAAACACATCTACTACCGTCTTGCTTGTAGGTCATCCTCCCTTCTTCTTCGCCGCCGATGCCATGAACGGAATATCGACGACAACAACGCCCTAGAGCGGCCAGGCCGGCTAGGGCAGCCCATAGCTGCTGCGCGCCCTCACGGGGTCCGTCCCGGGCGTGCGGGGTTTCGGGTTTCAAGAGACTTCGCCGGCGTGTCTTGCGTACCGCGCTCCCGACGAGGCTCCTCCGACGACGTGTCTTGCGTATCGCGCTCATCGTTGGAGGCACACGGTCCAGGTGTGGATATCCCTAGGCGCTTGCCGATCCCGATTTTCGGCTTGCCCTACGTAGAGCGATCTAGCTCTTGTTTTGGTGTGTTACCGATTTTATCGTCAACACACTTTTTGGCGGCTCCGCTGGGGAACGATCGCTTCGGCTCTACTTTGCAGCCGATCGAATCTATCTGCCCTGGCCATATTCATTGTTAATATTTTATTTCTCTTACGTGACCGCTATTGAATCTGGCATCTACTGCTATTACGGTTGGGCACAGAATCAGCTCCTAAGGCCGATCGTGCTGGTTGATCGGACTTGCGGGTCTGACAAGGTCACGTAGGGTAGGAAAATTTAGCCATAAATTGCACGCGTCAATTTCAATTGCCACGGCGCGGTGCAGCCTGGGTCAGATATATATACGGAAGCTTCTTCAAAGCCATCACGAGACGATCGGATCTATTGTGTGTATTTGCATATACGGGAGAAAAGAAGAGTAGATCTGTTATATTATTTTTGCTGCCCCGTGAAGTGCTAGTAGTGGAGATCGCAGCTACATCTTATTGTTCCCGCAAATTGGTATACTGCTGAAACCCAAGAAGATTTTGAACTTTGCTGGACATATATGGAGGCGTATCAAGATACTGCATCCCAGTATTATTGCTCCACACCTAAGGTACGTGCAAATATATTACATAATAATTATTTTGCAAGTACAGTAAATTCTTATGTTAATGTTGCTAGTGATAATGGTAATAGATATGTCACATCGGCTGATACTTTTCTTAGTGCTCCTCATTACACACGTTATGATTCACGGATATTATGATAAAGAGCCGATGTGTGCTGAAAATTCTTTGAGTTTTAATTCTTCTAGCAACATGCAACCAGTGCATTCATATACATCGGCTATAAGTTCACAACGTGACATGCCGATGCATGACAAAAAAGAATTCGTCAAAAATTTTCTCAATCAGACCTTGCTGAACTAAAAGATGCATTGTTAATTTTTATAAGAATGGTTCAAAAAGCATAATGAAGATTTCTATAGTAAATGTCTTGAGATTACAAGAAAGAAAGAAAAGTTGCATGCTCCCTCGAATCGGCTAAACCGACTTTAAAGTCCGCCAAGCCGATTGTTACCTTCTAATGAAACAACTACCCGCCTTGAATCGGTCAAGCCGACTTTTCAGTCGGCTAAGCCGATTGCCTCTGGCAATCAATCCAAATTGGTCTCTTCGGCATCCGAAACCGATAAGACCAATTTAGGAGAGGATGCACATTCTTTACCTTGCAGGAAGACACCTTCGATGGCCGAAATTCTGGAGAATAATAATCCGGCCATCTTAATTCGACCGGGGCAAGCCGATTCCGCTATTGGAAAAAATGTCATAATCGGCGAGCCTAGAGAGCCTAAGAAGAAAAGGCAAAGTTCAGATCGTGAGGTGGTGCTAGAAAGATCTAATGACAATCGGGAAAGCCTCAAGATCACCATCAAGTCTTCTAGGCTCGGGGGGCAAGCTCATGTTCCCATTCACAAGCAGAAGTCAACCACTAGCATTATCATCCAAAAAGGATTGCTGGATTCGATTCTAAAAGTTGACCAAAACAATTTTAGAGCTAATGGACAGAAAAAATCAGCAAGACCGATTGCTCAAATCGGTCAAGCTATTCATAAGAAAAAGGTGCAGCACACACATAAAGGTGGAGTATTGGTGCCTCGCCCATTAATGTGTCAAGATCTTCACCAAAAGAGGGTGTGTGCTAATGAAACTCGCAGTGGGCAGCAATACTTATTACCTCGTAGCCGATTGAGCCATAGCCAATCGTGCTTCGATAAGAAAGAACCAATCAAGTTGGTCAAGCCAACTATTTTACTTGAGACGGCTAAGCCAATCCCAGAGGCAGCCGAGCTGGCTAAGGTTGCTGTCAATGAGCATGAATCGGCATTGACGACTTCCGAGTCGGCTAAGTCGATTCCTATTGTTGTAGATGTTTCCACAGGTGCTTCAGAAAGTTTCGCCACTACTATGGTGGGAGTCGAGACACAAGAAGAGCCTGAGGAGGAAATTAGTGGCGTTGGAGAGAGCACACAAACTCTTTTCAAAGGTATTGCTAACGGTGAGATCATCGAGAGCGTAACCTTGGTTGCTACATCTTTCGTCACTAAGGTACAAGATTACATCGGCCTACATGTTGTCTTCAATTGGAAGGCCGATGATAATGTTTTGTCAAAGTTAAAGCTTTTCCCAATGCTTAATGTGAATTATACATATATGTGGATTGCTTTACTTACTTTGAATTTAATTCATACTTGGTCCCGAATGAGATATAAGTTTTGCAATTACTTTGGATTCTATGATTCGAGGCTAAGATTGAAAAATATTGCTCATGCCGATGTTTGTTATACATTTAATTCTGGCATGAAAGATTATTGTAAAGGTGTGGCCGAATGGATTGGTGTTAAAATTAGTCTTTTCGTTTGCCAAGCATTGAAGCCGATTCTACAAAAAATTCGGCTTACAAATTTAATGCTCACCTTTGGTTCTATTTGTCGTGATCATGTCTTTAACATGTTGATGAAAAATAAAGTTATTAGGCATATTGGTCACAATGTTTTGCCATCAATTCAGAACTTGGAAGAGCTTATATATTGCAAGTTGTGTAATTCGTTTGATCATAATACTCATAGTTGCAATGTATTTCATCATGAGATCCAATCGGACATTGATAATGACCGATTGAGGTTTTTTGAGGCTCAACAAGTGGACCGATTAGATTCAATCGGGCCTGATGGCATACGGGTTTCAAATCGGCTTGCATTACTAGCCGATTCATTTGAAGCTCAAGGCTCTAACGTTCAAGAGAGAGATGGAAGACCCTCAAGTGAAGACAGGATTGTTGTCCATGAAATTAAAATTGAAGATGTTTCAAAGGATAACAATATTGCTCCAATATTAGAGAACACTGGGGGGCAAATAAAATCTCTCCATCTCCGCCAAAAGCCGATTGATTCCATTGAGCAAGGGGAATCGGCCGGAGGTCCTTCTGTGGATCATGTCCATCAAGATGAAGGAAAGGAGGATGTTCATAAAGCTAGTGGAGGCAAGGAGCATGACAAAGAAAAAGGCAATAGGAGACTGAAGCTTAGCTTCGAGGAGCTCTTAGCCAAGTATACAAAGATAGGGGAAGCGAATCGATTAAAAGAAAGCCCAAGCATCAAAGTTGCCTCCAAAACATAATCCTCAAAAACAACATTGGCAAAGGAGGGTTTATGTTCCGTCATATTTCGAGCCACAACATGTGGGTATGCAGCTCCAAAACACTTGAAAGAGTCATCATCTTACAAAGACCGATTTGATCAAAATCGGTCTGGAGCTGTACCAAAAGGGAAGGTGGTGAAGCAAGTTTACCGCGTGAAGTATGATGGACGGAAAAAGAAAAGTTCAGATCTAAGTGTCACCATTGAAAAGCCGATTACGTTGTTGAAAAATCTGGCTATTGATGGTAAACAAGTTGAAAATTCAGCCGTTTATATTGCGGGTACTAAATCTGAACAAAAGAAGATAAAAGTACCTAAGAACAAGAAAGAAATGTCACTTGTCCACAGCAGAGACTAAACCGATATGCTCAATCGGTTTACCAAGGTGGCGAGAAAAAGAATTGCGAGAAGCTCGGTCAGAGAAAGCTAAGAGAAAGGGGCTTAGCATGGGTCCCAAAAAGGCAGCATTAAAGATCGAAAGGATGATGATCAAGCAAGCGGTGCAACGAAGACAAAAGATAGAAGAAAATTCAAGACACAATTGCCAAGTTGGAGGTTTGCACCAAATCATCAAAATCATTGGTCATGGCGTCATCCATTTTCTCTGCCTGTGCTTATGTGGAATTCACCTCATGGTATGCATGGTTATCCCTCATATTCTTATGTTGATTCTTGGTATGGGTCTTTATATTATGGAGGGATGTCGAATTATCACGCTTATCAATGATCAAGAGCCGAAATATTTTATTTCGGTCATGCATATTCCTATGCGTGAATTCGTAGGGCCGATACTTTGTTATCGCCCTGAGCATGCAATATAGCCGATGAATATTTATAACCATCGTGCTATTTAAAGAAGCCCCTAGAAATTTTACTTGGTAACATAAGGCCCGGGGACAAGAAGAAGCTATATATATGATTGACAAACTTAGCCGATCACATGTATATTTAATCATGGTTTTTATTTGTTTATCAAGTTCAACCGATTGAATTTATGCATGTTTAAATCGTAGCTAATGTTCAATCATGTTGGAGCCGATTATATGCGCTTTTACAATCGTGCCTTATTTTGTCAAGTTTGGCGATTAATGGTGTTAATCGTGCTTTTAGATATTTGCATATGAAATATGTGCAAAGAGCAAAATTGCTTGCTCAAGGTGCATCCGGCTTTGAGGTAAGAGACTTTCATTTACAACAATTGCCGATGCATGAAAGTTTGCTTGTTTCAGATTCTAGTAAAGATTCGGTTCAACCAAAGTTAATTGGACAAACCGATGTTATTAGTAATTTGGGAAAGCAATGTAAAATTCTTTTAAATCGGTCTATTTCTGTTTTGGACAATGGTAGTACCGATTTAGAAGATTGGAGAACTCCTCTCATAAAATTCTTGCAGGAGCCTAGCACTAAGGTTGACAAGAATGTTCGGCGGCTTGCTTTTAAGTACACATTGCATAATGGAGAGCTTTATAGGAGGACTGCCGAAGATTTGTTGCTAAAGTGTCTAGGAACCGATCAAGCAAGAGTGGCAATGGGAGAAGTACATGAAGGCATTTGTGGTACGCATCAATCGGCTCCAAAGATGAAGTGGTTGCTAAGAAGGGCTGGTTTCTATTGGCCTACTATGATGGCTGATTGTTTTTTGCTACTACAAAGGATGTGAAGAGTGTCAACGGTTTGGGAATATTCAGCTAGTGCCGGCTGCTATGCTTCATCCTATTATCAAGCCGTGGCCTTTCCGTGGTTGGGGATTGGATTTCATTGGCGATTCATCCACCATCTTCGAAGGGGGCATAAGTTCGTCTTGGTTGCTACCGACTACTTTACTAAATGGTCGGGAAGCGGTTCCATTGAAGAACATGACACACAAGGAGGTAATTGAGTTCATCACGAGCATATTATTCATAGATTCGGCATTCCTCAAACATTAACTACGGATCAAGGGACGTCATTTATGGCTAAGGAAGTGAAGGATTTTGCGAATCATATAAGATTAATATGCTAAATTCATCTCCATATTATGCTCAAGCCAATGGTCAAGCGAGAGTCAACTAACAAAACTTTGATCAAGCTTATTAAGAAGAAAATAATAGAACATCCAAGAAGGTGGCATGAGGTCTTGTCGGAAGCTTTGTGGGCTCATCGCATATCGAGGCATGGTGCAACTAAAGTCACTCCTTATGAGTTGGTGTATGGACAAGAGTCGGTGTTACCCGTTGAGGTAAATTTGGATGCATATAGATTTGCTGAACAAAATGACTTATCTCCTACTATGTATCATGATTTGATGATGGACAACATCGACGCAGGTAACCGACAAGAGAATACGAGCTCTAAAGGAAATTGAGAAAGACAAAGCCCGTGTTGCAAGAGCTTACAACAAGAAAGTCAAGAGCAAATCGTTCCCAAATCGGTGACTTAGTTTGGCAAACTATATTACCGATAGGGTCGAAGAGCAATCAATTTGGCAAGTGGTCACCTAATTGGAAAGGTCCTTTTAAGGTGGTCAAAGTGATATTTGGAAACTCCTATGTGCTTGAGTCAACGAGTGATGGAAAACGCCAAGATAAGGCGATTAACGGGAGGTATTTGAAAAAATATTTCCCTAGTGTTTGGCAAGAGGCCTAGTGCTCTCCAAACAATGGCGATGCATGCATCGCCCTTAGAATAAAAATGGCCGATACATAGTATCGCCCTTAATCACTGGACAACCGATCACGATGGGCATTCGTGTTGTTTGTTTTTTTTCTTGTTTTGTTTTCAGGTTCGTGCACCTCTCACCTGAAAACAGGGGGCTATGTTGACACCCAAAAATGGCATAGGCTAAACCACCGCAAAATTCGGACTTAGCCATATTTTGGAGGTCCAAGTCACCGCAAATTTCAGGACTTAGCCAAATTCTCGAGGAGGATCGAAAACGGCTTTACGGAAGGTGACCGGACTCAGCGACCGGACTCAGCGGCGCGTCCGGTCCAGCGTCGATCAGTGCGTCGATCGGGTCGGCGCGCTGCAGAAGTAGGCGGCCGGGACACCGACCGGGGCGCGCCCGTCGCGTCGGTCCAGCGTCCGGTCAGCGCGTCCGGTCCGGGTCGCGCTGCAGACCTCTCTGCGAGCCTTGACGGTGCGTCGGTGCTATCAAGCGGCGTCCGGTCAGCCCGATTTCGGGCTGATCCGAATCGTATCCAAATCGGTTTGTTTCCAAACTTGTTTGGTGCGATTTTTAGTGATTGGAAACGTCCTAGGGCGCCTTCCTAAAAGGATAAGACCACCCTCCCCTATATAATGAAGGGGTTCATGGCGATTTGATCCCATCTACATCCAATCGACAACACATCTACTACCGTCTTGCTTGTAGGTCATCCTCCTCTCCTTCTTCTTCGCCGCCGCCCGATGCCATGAGCGGAAGATCGGCGACAACAACGCCCTAGAGCGGTCAGGCCGGCTAGGGCAGCCCATAGCTGCTGCGGCGCCCTCACGGGGTCCGTCCGGGCGTGTGGGGTTTTCGGGTTTCAAGAGACTTCGCCGGCGTGTCTTGCGTACCGCGCTCCCGACGAGGCTCCTCCGACGGCGTGTCTTGCGTATCGCTCATCGTTGGAGGCACAAGGTCCAGGTGTGGATATCTCTAGGCGCTTGCCCGATCCCGATTTTCGGCTTGCCCTCACGTAGGCGATCTAGCTCTTGTTTTGGTGTGTTACCGATTTTATCGTCAACAGCGAGCATGTCGCTTGGCACCTTTTCCGGCACCTCAGGGGCGTTGCCATTGCCCCAACAAGCAAAGCCACCGCACCCTCGGTGTGGGCGGCACAAGCATGGCGATCGCTGGCTGCAATGGTTGTGTGAAGGCCGTATGCATGGGGATCAGCAACAAGAAGGTTGGGGAAGGGAAGCGATAAGGCTAGGGATGGTGGTTCAATCTATCACCTGCAGTTATCTGATTTAGTCCACCTAGTAAGATAGTTGTTGTCTAGAGGATCAGCAAATAATTAGCTAGTCTATTATCTTTACATGTTTGGATCCAGAAAAGATAATATAATTATTAGTGGACAACTACTATCTATAGAGATCAAAACAGACCCCAAGCTGGAACGTAGTCTAGGACCTGATGATGTACTAGAATGGAAAGCCCATATATATATAAGCTCGGAACCTGATGATGTACTGTTTTTTTAATCTTGTATATTTTACTAAGGGACATACTCCTTAAAACATGACCAGTTTTTTGTGACTAGAATGGTAGTTGAAGAACTAAATAAAGAGACTTTTAGTCACTCTATATCCAAGTACACCTTACCTGTATAAATAGCTTTGTTGGATCAGTGTCTTGGGTTGTGGCCACCGAGAATGATAGAAGATAGACAAGAGAGTACTAGCTACAGCCAACAGGTCATGTTACTAGGGAGTGGGATGCAGTGGGAATTCACAAAATGACGGCCTAGCCAACACCAGACACAGCATAAGCTCCGTTCTCTGATCTGTTATACCATCATGTCTGGCATTCGCCCCTACATTGAGTACCCTATCAGTTCAAAGCACGATCATTGCAAATGTAGGTGCTAGATCATAGAATTCTTCCATGAGGTCGCATGTTCGCCCAACTTTTAAATAGCAGGCTATGGCAAATAGCGGCACATTTTCTCTAGGGGCACAATTTGTTCGCCCGTGAGGCAAATGAAATGCCCTGGAAGTAACATGTACTGCAGCTAGCCGTTGTACCTGTACATGTATGTATAAATTAAGAAATTTCCTATAATAATTGAGGAAGAATTCAATGGCTCAAATTGACCGAGAGCGGCCGACCCGACGGTTACAAAGGTAGGAGGCAACATGAGGCAAAAGCATGGAGGCAAAAATTGCCTCTGTTGTGTCTATGACAAGGGCCATAGGAGCAAAAATCACCTCCCGTTGCCTCCGCAAAATGGAAGGATTAAGAATGGACGGTAATTGCAATCTTGTAATTCTTTTATTTTATAAAGGGTAAAATGGTAACTCCATAAATGGCTAAAGAATGTTTTTAGTAGTAGCTAAATGAATATCTTCTTTTGTTATCCTCTAGGGTTCGTCCGTCGAGTCGCCGCCCAGTTGGCCGCGGATCGCGGAAGCTTTGGCCGCAGATCTGCCCGGCGCCTCGAAGGCCTCGGATGCAAAGAGTGTAGGGAAGGAAGGCGCTCAGACTAATGGGGGGACGGAAGTGATGTGGCGCGCGGGGCGGACCGGTTCCAGCGGACAACACCTCGGGCGGCTACATCGCTGGCGGTGGTGGGGGAGGGAGGCGCTGCTCCGGTTCCCTAAGGCGAAGTGCACGGGTGGCGGCCTCGAATCGCGCCCGTCCCAGGTGGAAGTGGAGGCCGTGTGCTGCGTAGGTGCGGGTGGAGGTGCGGCCAGGGACACGGGCCGGAGGCCAAGTGCCGCGCGATGGCGGTGCGGTGGCCGTGCCTCCTTCGGCGATGCGCTGCGCGGCGCAGCAGCAGCACCTGGCCTCGCGGATCTACCGCGTGTCACGGGCATCCGGGGGCAATGACATTCGCATCGTCCTCCACCTCGTCACCATCGGCGTCGTGGCCCTCCTTATCGACTTCTTCCTAGCCGAGCAGCAGACGTCATGGCCTTCCTCGTCAACTGTATTGTTGCATTTCATAGTTCACAGTTCACGCTGCAGGGCAATGGTGTCACGCACGCTGTGATGCTGCTGAACAGCAATGGCATGGACGTGTGTTCTACAGGGGGACTTCGCTCACCTACAAGTTCAGGTCTTGTTGACTAATACAGCATGTTCAGTGTCGTTGTTTTTGCTGACTATTGGCTTTCAGTACATGAAACTACATCAAATGTGCGTGTTCTTTGCTGACCATCTTTCTTTTGTCAGTAGAATAGAGTTGAAATGTGAAAGTGAATGTGATTCACAGTTGCAATACAAATTAGCTGAATCTTACTGAGACGTCTGCATATGTGCTAGCTGTATATGTACTTGCTATTACCGTGCCGAGTATACAATTTTCAATCCATTTTTTCACTTTAGGTCAGTGATGAGATTGAGCAGCTGATGGATGACGACAGTGATATGGCTTTAATGTATCTCACTGAGAAGATTGAATGCTGCCTTTTGAGATTAGCATGACGGTAAGAAATTACTGCACTTCTAAAATGCTACTTATCCTTAGGCTAAGTTAAAGTGCTAAAAACAGCTTGACAGCAGTAAATAGCTAAGTCATACATATAGCCTTGCATACGAAGAGAATAGAAGCAGTGTTTTTGATGACCAAAGTAATTATGCATCCAGCAACAACACACATGGAGTTTCCTGTTGGGTCAAATGATAGGTACTTCCTACTGAAACATGGCAAATAGCTTATAAACTCATTTGAGGCCTGTCAATGTGTACATTGATGATCCATCATTAACCTGCAGTCAATGTCTGACATGATCCATCATTAAAAATTTTGCTTGGACTATTTGCTTGGACTATTGTTCTGATGTGTCTTTCCCCTTTTTTTTTTTTGTTCAGTTACTCGCCAAACACCAAAGAACTCAAGATCTTGTACAGGAATAAAGTCAGGAGTGCTGAACTGTACTCCCTGATGGACAGGATGAATGCACTTAAAAACGAGGCTGTCCAGTGTCCACTTTTTGTTTATATTTATAGGTTCTGCCAGCATGGTTTCTGAAGATGCAACAATTGCTTTCCCATCGGATTGGCGGCCGATAGCTGTTTGTGAGGAACTTATTTGATTTTCCACTAATAATTATTGGTCTCTAGATGTAATGCAGCAATACACAGTATGATCAGTAGTATGTACATTGGCTTCCTTATTTGACTCTGTGACAACTTATGCAGTTATCTATCCATTAGTACAGAAAAAATGCATCCATCAGGTTCGAATTAAACTAATCTAATAATAAATAACCACATCTTGCTAAACTAATCTAATACTCAGCAGTCACCATGTTCTAGTGCTGTTCTCCTGCAGAAATTCAGCGGAAAGCACAGGGCAGAAGATTACCTCATACGCATCACTGATCTCCTTGAACCTTTCTTCTGCTTCAGAACTCCTGCTAGTGATAATCCGGTGGGCAGCCTTGATCTCCTGGAGCGTGGCATCGCGGTGGAAGGGTTGGGTCCCCGCCGACGAGCCAGGCAGGACGGCGGAGGTGGCGGCGCCGTAAAAGGGCGACGACGAGAGAACAGAGCGGCGACGCAGCTATGGCGAGTGCAGGGCAACCTCACGTCGCGTTTGGGCATGGCAGCGCTTGACGAGGGCAGGCCGGGCGCTGGGCGCTGTGCGGGCGGCGGCTTTGGCGAGGGCGATCGAGGAGCCATGGAAGAGGACGAAACCGATGGTGTCGGGTCGGGCAGGGACGGATCGGGGAGGCCGCGGTGCTGCTGGAGGGACCGAGTGATGGCGGAATGACCAAGATACCCTTTACAAATAAAATTAACATTTTAAGGAGACAATGAGAGGCAATGGTAGTAGGATAAAAAAAAAAAAAAAAAAAGGCAATGGTAGGCAATTTCAAGTATTGTAGAATTAATGTAAAGAACCGATCCATGCATGGGCCATGTTCATATCTTAATTTGTGGGATTAGTAATGCTAAATACATATCTAAACTAATTCGTTTGTGACTTAATTTTGCATGTCCATGTCCCACATATACCACACACCTGAGCATCTGCAAAAGCACATGTGCGATTAGCCTTTTCGCAGATTGGGCGTCATATGTTGTTCCCAACATCGAACATACATCCATGCCTACACCAAATAAATAGAAGCAACTCATATAGTAGGTATATATTGATTAAATACGTATGCTTTCAACTTGGGGTTCAGGCTATAATAAAAAATTCAACGAGGCCGTTCATTTATATGTGAGAACACAATTAAGAAAAAAAAAAAATGCTAGTATTTTTGGATTGCACAAAATACCCGGGTTGTTATATGTACCATCTCCTAATAACTCTTGTAAAATGTTTTGACCGTCCAACTAGCTTGCCATGGAAACACTAACAGAGAAAAATGGTCACCACTTGTGCGCCCTTGAAATAATTAATGGTAGGGATTTCCATACCAGTTTTCAAATTCACTCATATATTTATATTGGACACTTTGACTGACTACAAAATAATGTAACAAAAGAACAAGTTACTGGCGCAGGTAGTTCTACCAAAATTATCTCTCAAAATTTTTTGTTGTCCCTCCATAGACAAACCCAGGTAGATCTACCATTATTGAGTTGCAGGAAAATATCGCCCTAAATTAAACACTCATACATGCAAACTCAATGCTTATCTATCATACTTGAAGAACATATCAAGAACACCGTTTGCAAATGCCATAACCTGGTTGATTGAATACGCAACCTTCTTTGTCGACGCTGCCACAAAGCCACACCAGACCTGATATCCACCAGAGAGAGAGAGAGAGAGAGAGAGAGAGAGAGAGAGAGAGAGTAATCATGCTACAGCCGCTGGGACATTTAGGTGACAAAATCAGGGTGACGAAATATTTCCATGATGTACCATGTGTACAAAGAGTTGTGTGAGAGATTAGAGCATGTTGTACCTGATAATGTAGGGTGCAAAATGTTGCTATGCATCCTTCAAGGAGGTGACGAGGGGGATGAGTCGCTTGCGAGGGAAGGGTTCACTTACGAGCCTTGGCTCTAGAGCATTTCGTAAAAAATACTCTAACTTGGGTGAGATATGAACAGATGGTATAGCAGAAGCTCTGATTACCACTTAATGGGACAGGGTTCCCGATCATTCGTCAAGTGAAGATATATAACTATCATTTTGGTTCGAACACATCACACCAGTCAAACTTCATATCAAAAGAACCAAAATCGGTAACCTTAACATGAGGATTCATATGTTATCAACCGTGTCACAATTCGTTTCACCTCACTGAGAATGATAATCCCTTCCCACTAAACAAACAACACAAGCAAGAACCAAAAAAGAAAGTAGTTCAATGAAGTGACAAACTGCATACGTAAGATTAAGAACACAAAAAGTGGGGCTTCATAACCGATGATGATGCTTGTTAAAAGAAAAGATCGATCTTAACAAAAACTGATTGCATCTAATCTGACTTTAGCTGACATTAATCTAATATAACAAAGCGGCATTTTTTTGTTTCGAGACCACGCCCGTTCGCGCGTTTTCATTAAGCGGAAGAAAGTTCGAAATACAAGGAGCAACGGTAACCAAACAGTTACCGAAGCAAAACCTAACTACTACTGGATACAACACATGGGATTACATGGTGACCAAATTTGCGACAAACCGGTCGACCGAACTAGGGTCTCCTCACCGCCGAGCCCCTCCATATTGAGCTCCATGGCGGAGAGGTCAAAACGTCCGTCAAGAAGCATCTCGAAACGGCGCCGCTTGGATGGCAGCATGCCACGCCTGAAGAGGGTCCTGACCTTCTCCTCGAGGACAGCTGGAGCCTCTCCCGCGTCCACTTCGCAGCCCAGCTTTGGTAGCAACAGCGCTTGGGCCTGCAATGTCGCGTTAGCAGCCCTAGGTTGTGCGGCAATACGGCCACTACGACGCAGGGTGTGGGTGGAGGCCGGAGGTGCGTCGCCGGGCGTGGCGTGTGGCCCCGACTTGAGAATTGGCTTGCACGACAACGCACGCAAATCCTGTCTTCAATCTCTTTCTGTGGCTGCGCGATACCGGTGGCCATGTCCACGGGGACACCGGAGGGGGCTCCGAGGAGCAGCAGGTTCCTCCTGTATTGAAGGGGCCTCTGGAACGCCTCGGCGCATTGCGGGCAGGAGGTCGCGAACTCTACCGCCACCAAATCAGCCCACCAGTCAGCCTGCACCGGTGGGGTGGGGGCTGGAGAGCGGACGTCCTGCACGAGGCGCGGTGCAGCACACGAGGCGACGATCTCCACAAGCATTGGGTCCCCCCAGGCGGGAGGCTCTGCGGCCATACGCGGTTCCCTCGCCAACGGGTCGTCGATGTCGAAGTAGGTGGCTGCAGAGTTGACCGACGACGTCCTAGGGTCAACGGCGGCGCTGTCAGCGACGAGGCTGCCCACCCTCTCGAAGGCCCCCACGCCGCCGTCGCCGCCGCTGCCGACGGCGAGCACAGCTGGCGTCCTCCACTACAGGCGGCATAAAACTAACTAATTAAACTCTAGCTTAGGATCATGTTAGGATCTAAGTCGGCTCTTTATACCGGTTGTTGAATTAAAAGTTGGACTAAACAACATCTTATGTTAGCCAAAACATGATCCAACTTCATCTTATGCAAAATAGATCTTATGTACTAACTAGAGTCTGTAGAGTGTAGATGCCATCTGTGTCCTTGTGCTTAATGTAGGAGTTGATGTACATGAACTTATCTTTACCAATCCGTGGGCTGCTGCTCTCTTTTATGAAGAACTATATGTGTATCTAATCTGCCGCCTCCGGACTCCTGGATAAAGGAGTCGTGCTTTCCAGCCCACTAGCGTCTAATTGATCAGTTATATGGGTTTAGGTGTTGAGGGATTGGCCTTAATCCCGAAATCACCTTTGGTCTTATTTATATACACACTGTGGGGCCAGAGCGGGCTCCAGATAACCCTTAGGGCGTCCGCAATGGTAATAGCTAGTGCTAGCTATTTGGTTTGGTGATGTGGAGGTGAGAGACACAAACAAAGACTATTTTAAGTTATTGGCCCCCATATGTTCATCTCACATGTTCTCGGGCCACGTAAAATAGTCTAGCTATTTGCATGTAGCTAGTGACTACTCTCTCTCCTACTTTTTGCTTGCCACGTCACATCTAGATAGTCAAATAGCTAACCATTGGGGACGCCCTTAGGGTTGCCGTCGATTAAGGCCAAATGACTTAGCTGTTTAGCACTGACTGGTGGACCTAATTAATATTAGCAAAACAAACATCTTGGGCTGAAATCACATTCCAACAGGACGTGGTTTAATAACTGTACCCGCAACTGCATATCTGCCTATATAAGTAGCTGAAAGTGCAAAACTCGTGTCAATACCATCAGCGGCGAAGACAACAGTACTCGAGAGATCTAAGGGTGTGATTGGTTGCCCGAGCCCAAGTCATCCCGGATGAAAGACCCATTCAGTATGCCCTTGCCCAGGGCGCTTAAGCATACAAGTGCTTGTGTTTGGGAAGCACTCGCTTGGTTGCCTGGATGGAGTAACAAGTTGTATGAACTGATACGGTCGATTGTGTTTGGTTGCACACCTGTGATGAATGAGAGCCACTTTTCGTCGCGAAACCTCGCGTGATGAATGAGAGCCAATTTTCATCGGGAACCCTATAGTTTACCGAAATCCACTAAACCTATAAACGTAAAAAGTTTCTTTTTCGCACTTTTACACCTAGAACCTTGACACACAAATAAAATTGGATTTTCACCGTTCTTCTACCTCAGTCACGTGATGGAGAAAGCCCATCCCGGCCGCCAGGCTCGAGCTTGGCACCGGACTCGCCGGGCATGCATGGGAGGGAGGTGAGATGGTAGGGTGCCGCGGCGCGCACTCATTTGGACTACTAGCTCGTGCCCGCCGTCATCCTCTCCATCGTAACCCGCACCCACGACGCCCGCGTCCTCGGCGAGCCACCGGGGACGCCATGGCTTTCGATTCGCCGCCTGAAATCTCATGTTTGGTTTTGGAAATTGATGGCGACACTTGTGGACTAATCCTTTGCTATAAGTGATGACTTTAAGGAAGGATTAGGTGGATGACAAGGAGCATGATGATCATGAACATGGACAATGTCGGTGGACTTGATGGATCGTCAAGCTCGGTGATCGGCTTGAGAAGAACCCGGGAGATCAAGGCAAAGGTATCTTGATAGGGTTTTCCTTTTAAGTGATCAAGACACGATAGAGCGTGTGATCACATTATAGGATAGATAGCCGACTATCAAGAGGGATGCCGACAATCCTTGCATGAAGTGCTTCTACGTCCAATTGACTTGCATATTGCATTTAGGACATGAGAGCACTAACTTCGATCTTGCCTAACATCGTGGCGTGCTAACATTGGTGATAACGTGGTCATCTTGGACGTGTTGGCAACCCATGGCAAGAGGCGAAGCAAGTTTGAAGCAAAGAGCAACAAAGAAGATGAAGACGCTGCTGTCATAGGGTGACCGGACGCGCGCTAGGTCGACCGGACGCACGCACCGGTGGCTCCGGTGAGTGCGTCTCGCGCGAGCTCTGCAGGCGGATTCCACGGGACGCGTCGACCGGAAGCTGGACCGAAAAGCTTCCCAGATACTGACCGGAAGCGTTGACCGGACGCGTGGAGGAAGGGCGCTAGCTATGGGCCCGTGGCTTGTCGGTAGCGACCCGGAAGCACCGACGGACCACTGGCCCGACCCGCTGGTGGTTCGGTCGGTCTTGAGAGCAAATTTTTTAGAACAACGGCTCTATTTGGAGGAGGGTCCCATATATACTTGGATGGCCGGTTCATGGGACTCTCTCTTGCACATTTGAACATTCTAACTTGCTTGTGAGCATCTGAGACTCCTCTCTACTCATCTCTCCATCCATAATTCGTATTCTTGGTGAGATTGAGAGTGATAGAAGTGCATTGCATTGGTGATTGCACCTAGAGGCACTTCATCCTTGGAGAAGCCGCGGGATTCTTGTTATCTTGGGAATTTGCCCGGTTCCCTAGCGGCTTGGAGCAAGAGGCGGTGTTGAGCTCAAGTGGAGCTTGTTTGAGGCCACACCGGTGGTGATTGTGAGGGGTTGTTCCTTACCCCGCGGGAGATCGTGAAAGGAGCACTAGTGGAATGCTCGTGGTTTGTTGGCTCTCTCTTGTGATCGTTGCTTGAGCTCCCATAGGGGATTTGGCACCGCCATTAAGCAGGCAACGTCAAGTGAGTGTGTCGCGACAACGGGACTTAGCGTCTTGCGGCAAGCATATGAACCTCGGTAAAAATCATCGTGTCACTTGTTCTTGCTCGTTGGAGATTTCTTGGTGATCACGGTGATTGGCTACATCCTCTACTCGACACCGGTGGTATTGTATTCGAGCACCTCTTTGCATTACTTTGGTAGTATACTTGTTAGGGTGCTTAGTTGAGTAGCTAGCTTAGCCTTGTTACCTCCTAGTGGTAGAATTAGTTAGAATTACTTGTCCACCTAGGAGTAACTTAGCAACCTAGCCTTTGCTTGTGATTAGAGACATTAGACTTGCTAGAATTGCTAGGTGGCTTGCATAATTAGCTTGAAGCATTTGCATTAGTGCTACTGCCTTTGTTTACTAACCGCCTTGCTTAGTGTTGTTTGTAGAATTTTTAATAGGCTATTCACCCCCCCTCTAGCCATTAGGACCTTTCAAGTGGTATCGGAGCTAGGCACCGCATTTTGAGTGGCTTAACATCCAACGGTGACAAAATGGCTACGACATTTCATGTCAACAACACCAAGAAGGCGCCACCTTTCGGTGGCACCAACTATGGCTATTGGAAGGTGAAGATGACCGCACACCTCAAGTCAATCAATAGAGAAGTGTGGGTTGTCACGGAAAATAAGTTTGAGGTTGACAAACCCAATGAGCCAACCGCCGCCGAAGAGAAAAAAATATATGCCAATGATGTGACCGTGAGTGCTTTCCATGAGGCATTCAATGATAGAGTGTTTGAGCAAGTCAAGACACTCACCATTGCCCATGACATTTGGAAGAAGCTAGAAGAGTGCTATGAGGGCACCGAAGGCGTCAAGCAAGCCAAAGCCTATATCAAGCTTGAGCAATTTAATAGCTTTAAGATGGAAGATGATGAGAGTGTGCCGGAGATGTTCCACCGCATGCAAGTGTTGGTGAACGATCTCAATGCACTTGGTGAAGAGATCAAGGACAAGACCTTCAACATGAAGTTCTTGAGATGCTTGCCCGAGCAGTTTGGGATGTTCATCACCGTGCTAGTGAGGTCAAATTTGAAGGATTTGACTCCCAACCAATTGCTTGATGAGGTGATGACCGATGATTCCTATAGAGATGACAAGAAGAAGCAAGAACTCATCAACAAGCTAAACAAGAAGGTCAAGGAAGAAGAAAAGAAGGAGGACAAGAAAAGCTTGGCACTCAAGGCAAGCTCATCATCAAGGGCAAGAAAAAAAAAAGAAGAGTCAAGTGATGATGATGAAGAGGCTTCCACAAGTGGAAGTGAAATTGATGAGCACATAGCCCTCTTTGTGAGGAAGTTGGGCAAGTATGTGAAGAAGAGCTACATCTCATCAAAGAAGAACAAGAAGAAGCAACCATCAAAGAAGACCAAGGATGGCAAGAATGAAGGCAACATGACATGCTTTCGTGTCATGATGATTGTCACTTGATTGCCGAATGCCCATATGAGAGTGATGATGAGAAAGGGCATCAAGAAAGCTAGAAAGAAGAATGATGCCAAGAATGAGAAGGAAAAGAAGCCCAAGAAGAAGAATGAGTCCCATGTGGCTATGTGGGATAGTGATGGCTCATCTTCTTCAAGTGATGAAGAGGAGGACAAGAAGAAGAAGAACAAGGGACAAGCTCACCTTGCCATGCATGAAAAGATCTCCCTCTTCGACACTCCTTCATCGTGCTTCATGGCTAAGGCCACTAAGGTACAATCTATCACTAAAGATGATGATGATGATGATAGTGATAGTGATAGTGATGATGAGGAGCCAACTCACACTAAGGAAGAATTGAAAATCATGCTTGATGATTGCATTGACATGTACAAGGAAAGTAGGAAGGAGGTCAAGGGCTTGCGTAAGGAAACAAAGAGCCTTAAGCAAGAACTTGATGAGCTTCGGCATCTTATGAGAGTCTAAAGGTAGACCATAAGAAGCTTGAGAAATCTCATTCTAAGCTAGAGAAAGCTCACTCCTCTCTACTAGAAGAGCACAAGTTGTGCCAAGTTGTGGAAGATGTTAGTACATGCAATGTTAGCATCATGTGTGATATTCTAGATGATGAATCATCTCCCACATGTGTGACCTCCACTAGCCCTATCACTAGCACATCCATCTCTAGTGAAGATACATGCAACCCAATGCTTATTCATGAGAATGCATGTTTAAAGAGGGAAGTAAAGGAGCTCAATCACTCCTTTGCTAAGGCCTATGGTGGTGAGGACCGCTTGCTTATGTGCTTGGGTAGCCAAAGGGCATCCTTATACAAGGAGGGCTTAGGCTATATCCCCAAGAAAGGCAAGGCCGCTCTTGTTACTCACAAGACACGTTTTGTGAAGAACAATGGTAGCTATTGCAAAGCTTGCAAGCAAGTTGGTCACTTAGAGCACAAGTGCATGAACAAGAAAACCAATGTCTCTTCCATCAAGCTTGATAACTCCTATATGCTTGTGAAGAAGAATAATGGTGTTCGTGCTAGGTACATTGGTACACCATGGATGGGCTCAAAGAAGAAAGCCATTTGGGTTCTAAAGGCCTTGGTGACTAACCTTGAAGGACCCAAGCAACATTGGGTACCTAAGAAGAATTGATCTTGTCTTGTAGGTCAATTACCGTGCCGGAGGAGAGCATTGGATAATGGATAGTGGGTGCACTCAACACATGACCGGGGATTCTAATATATGTTCAAGTCAATTAGCATCAAGGGCATTGATGAATATGAGTCAATCACATTTGGCAATGACAAGAAAGGCAATGTGTTGGGGTTAGGCAAGATTGCAATTACCCAAGAGAAGAGCTTATCAAAGGTGTTGCTAGTTGATCATCTTGATTACAACCTATTGTCGGTATCTCAACTTTGTGACCATGGCTACAAGTGCATATTCACAAGTCAAGAAGTTGAAGTGGTTAGTGGTGATGGTGCCAATATGATCTTCAAGGGATTTAGATATGGTGATCTCTACCTTGTTGATTTCAAGTCCAAAGAAGCCAAGTTGACAACATGTTTACTCTCAAAGGCTAGCAAAGGGTGGTTGTGGCATAGAAGGCTTGGTCATGTTGGCATGAAGCAATTGAACAAGTTGATGAAGCATGACTTGGTTAGAGGCTTGGATGATGTGAAGTTTGAGAAGGACAAACCTTGTGGAGCATGTCAAGTCGGGCAAACAATATGACAATGCACATCCAACCAAGAGCATCATGAGTACAAGCAAGGCATTTGAGTTGCTACACATGGACTTGTTTGGGCCAACATCATATTCTAGCATTGGTGGCAACAAGTATGATTTTGTCATAGTTGATGACTACACTAGATACACATGGGTGTTCTTCTTACATGACAAGAATGATGTGTTTGAGCTTTTCAAGACTTTTGTCAAGAGGGTTCAAAATGAGTTTGAGACATCCATCAAGAAGATTAGGAGTGACAATGGAAGTGAATTCAAGAACACAAGAATTGAAGAGTTGTGTGATGAGCTTGAATTGGACATCAATTCTCACCAACCTACACTCCTCAATCCAATGGTGTAGTTGAGAGGAAGAATAGAACCTTGATTGAAATGGCAAGATCAATGCTTAGTGAGTACAATGTTAGCCATTCTTTTTGGGCCGAGGCAATCAACACGGACTTGCTATTGTAGCAACCGCTCTATTGCCATGGGATGCTTGGCAAGACACCATATGAGTTGCTCAATGGAAGGAAGCCCAACATTAGTTACTTTAGAGTCTTTGGATCCAAATGCTACATTCTCGGGAAAGGCACAAGATTGGGCAAGTTTGATAAGAAATGTGATGAAGGGTTCCTTGTTGGATATTCAACCACAAGCAAAGCATATAGAGTTTGGAACTTGGGTAGTGGCAAGCTTGAAGAGATTCATGATGTTGAATTTGATGAAACCCAAGGCTCTCAAAATGAAGTTGAAAATCATGATGATGTGAGTGGTTCCAACTTGAAGAATGCCATGAGGAACATGGATCACTACTACAGAAGTGAACTACCGTGGCGGGCATTTTTCAATTTTGCATGGCGGGCATTACGTCGCCACCGTGCTAGGGGTCACGGTTAATCGTTCGATTAACCGTGGCGGACTCCATGCCCGCCATGCAAAATATATTAACCATGGCGGGCTAGTAACAAAGACCGCCATGGTTAAATAAATTAACCATGGCGGGCATCTTTACTTGCCCGCCATGGTTAATATATTAACCATGGCGGTCTTTTGTTAAAAGCCCGCCCACGTTAATTAATTCAGGATTAATAAAAAAAATAATTCAAAAAAATATTATAAAATTATAAATTATGATTTAAACCACATATTAAATAATAAAATAAGAGAATATTCACATAAATCTTAAACATGCATCACAATTTAACATACTACTAATAACATATATATGGACATTCAATTGAAGCACTTAGAGTTTAAAAGTGACCACCGCACACATCACAATTTACAAAACTTCGATCGAGCGATCGATTGATCAATCACGCTTTAGCTAGCTAGGTTACAAATCAATGTCCTCCCACAAATAGTCCATGTCTAGCGCGTTTCTCCAAATCCCTAAGTTCCCATAAGGCCTCGTTTGTAGCGAGGTCGCCGTTAGGGTCGAAGAATTTGCCGGTAGGCAACTTCAACGCCTCAACGGCGGCCCTACGGATGGCGCTAACCAATTTCTTGAACTTAAGGTCGTCCAAGTTTTCGTTCCAAAATCCTTGCATGGTTTTCTTAGTCATTTCGGCGCCACGTAGTGCGGTACACGTCAATTGCGGGATATAAATGTACGGTATAGAAACCACACGCAGTTCTTCTGGCGAAAGGTGCTTACCGCCTTTACACGCCGCGATATATGTAGCGAAAATGGTTAGAATATTATGAGACCATTCAAGATGGACGAGCAAACGAGAGTAATGCTGCATATACCTCGTAGTCTCGCCTGATCTTCATTTCGTCCCGTGGTTTTTCTTTGCGTATGCTCATCCTCCGATCGTATGACTTCGGGGTCTTTCAAGTAATCCTTGTATGCCCCGGTGCGAAATCTCACGGTGTCATGACTTACGTAAGTTTGTACTATGAAATAGTATAAGTGTCGTGACTTACAATTTGCGGGGCCTTTGCTTCAAAATGTTTGTAGAGGCCTTTTGGCGTATCATCCAACGAGTCCAAATTAAGGGCACATCCATCTTGAGGGAAGATTAGCCAAGTAATCCAATGGCCAATGTGTGCTTTGTTGTTTGTATACCGGCAATGCTACACCATTTTATTTGATTAGAGATAGATTCCAAGTGTTCAAAAAAATAAAAAGTATTGCTTTTGACTTACTTGATATGTTGGGCACAATGAGACAACCTACGTCCGTTTTGATCTTCTTCATGCACTTACGGATGTAGTCCGCCATCTCTCTAACCCTTGCATCGCATAATTTTTGAAAGTGTTCATATTTTTCGCCTTGCTCAGCTTTTCGTTCCTTTGGGCCTCCATCCGGTATCCATTAAATTCCGCCACGCCTATATACTGACATAGAAACACAAACCGGCTGATCCAATTCTTGGGCTATCAATGCTTGCATCCCGCAAGCACATGTGGTCACGCCATTATATATAGAATCGGAGAGCTAGAATTAGTCGTGTACGAGCGCCAGAATAATGATCGGTAAACAAACTCACGCAAAGATAGAGGGTGACAATGGATTGGTCGAGGTCCCGGCGCCGTAGCAACCGCCACATTTAAATCGAAGCCTATTGGCGGTGAAATATCGAAGTCCAAGTTAAAGAGCTCCTTAGGAACCCCGAAATGGAACTCCCTCACCCCCCGATCAACTGCATGCTGATATAATCGGTGGAACCTGCGAGTGTCCCACTCCTCTTCCTCGATTAGCTGGCCCTTGGGCACCATGAACTTGCCAAGCTCAAACCCGATGCAGGCGGTCCGGGCTGAACCATTGTCCCTGATGGGGTATATAATTCCTATACGAAGGAAAATGTACATTAGCATCTTCTAGCTACGCATGCGCATACGTAATATGTCCGGCTAAGTTTGGTTGAGATTATCACGCATATACGTACCTAGTGCTGCCGGTCTTCACGGCCCCGGGTTCAAATTTTAGCCAATCGGAGGTCCTTTTCCTTCTCCGCTAGCTCCTTCCCCGCCTCCTCATCTAAGTATTTGTTGGTCGGGGCAAGAACTTCCTTATCTTCTTTTGATAGCTTCTTCTTCCTCGGCGCTTGGGGAACCTTCGGCCTCATCCTCCTTCCCCGACCGCTCGGGCGGTGTTGAGAATCCTATGCATGTGGAATTGAACTATATTAGCCACCAATTAATGCCTAGTACAAGTTAATTAGCCATACTTTTTTTGCTATACCACGTCACATTTTCTCAAACCTCCTCGACCATTGGGCGCTTGAACGGCGTGGGAGGACGGCGAGCAACCTTCTTAGGAGAAGGTGTCCTCTTGCCTGAGCCGTGAGTTGGTGTCTTGCCACCGTCTTCTTCTTCCTGAGGTGGGTTCGAACGAGGACTTCCACCACCTCGGCCACCATCTTCTCCTTCCCGCACTTTCGGTGGGTTCGGACGAGGACTTCGGCACCTCGGCCACCATCGTCGTTGTCGTTATCATCATCGTCATCGCCACCACCACCCCGGGAGAAGGAGGGAGCCTGCGGCCGCTACCGTCGGGAGGTGGTGTCGTCGGTTTCCACAGGGACAATGTCTTCCTTGTTCCATAGGTACTCCCTCTCCTCCCGAAGGTCCTTGAGTCTTGTTTCTCCTTGTTCACCTGGGATATCGAGCTCCTCATCACCCGAGGCTGGTTCTATGGAGGTCGGATAAACGAAGGCATACTGCGGTGGGACCGGCTCGTTATTGTACAACTTAGCACTGTGGTGGAGCCACCACGGCGAGCCCACCTCCTTCTTCTTCCCCTTCCCGCCAACGGGTATATAGAGTTTGCCCATCGCAGGTTCGACGAGATCGTCGATTGGGTTCTTCCCTACGACATCACTCGTACTCACACCTTGGCTTCCTTGGATGTTGTAAAGACCTCTTGTCTTTAATGCCTCTTCTATTTTCTTGTCGACTATGTCCTTTATGGCTTGCTCATAGCTTTGCATCTTAAGGTTTTCCTTGTACCTCTGCCTCATGTGGTAGTCGCCCGCGTCGGATGCCCAAGAATCCACGGTCTTCCGGCTATACCTCGAGCCCCGCCCCGAACTCGGCCCGCGGTGCTAGGGTCTTCCGATTGCCTCGGTCGGCTCGTCGTGCTCCCTCCTAGGTTGGAACTCCCCGCGCCTTGGCCTCTTTGACAAGCATCACCTTCTTCTCCACCTCGTCGACCTTTGGGTCATTGTATTTGGGCGGGTTGTCTTTCTTACGCTTCTTGGGCCGACGGGCATACAAGAAGTCCGTGTCCTCTCGGGGAAGGTCTAGCAACGGATTGTATCCCTTTCTCGGCGTCCTCCCTTTCTTTCCGCCATTGTCCCTTATGACCAAAATATCCTACACCCCAAGGTTGTGCCCGAGGTCGTTCTTCTTTGCGAGTTCTTTACCCATTTTCGACTTGGCCTCATACTCTTCGTTAGTCGTGAGCCCGGCGAACTCATCCCGAACGGGTTGCTTTAAGAAGTTGTAGGCTTGAAGTGGTGACTTGCCCGTCTGCACATAGTGTGTGTACAGATTGTTCCACGGTGCGAAGCGCTTTGCTTGCAAATCGGTTAGCACATACTTCTTGCATTTCTTTTTGTGAAAGCCTGCCTCGGCCCCGGATAATGGAACGGGGAGTTGCACGTCTTTCCACACCTTCTTCTTGATGCCTTCGGGACAGTCCTCGATCTAGGTAGATGATGGGCCGCGACTTCCTTGGCTACAACGGAGATCTGGTTGCTATAGATGGCCCCGATAGATTCCCAACTCCACGGGATCTCCATTCGGGCCTATCCTCAATATATTACGCACCACCTCGACTTTACGGTGCCTCCCGTCTTTGGCCTCTTTTCAAGCCCCGACTTCTTGGACTTCTTGGAGGTGGTGCTCACATTTGAAGTCTTTGGGGGTGGGACCAGATTGTTGCCCCTCGGACCGAGCTCTCTCTTCACCAAACTCTAGACGCCAGGAGGCAGCAATGGTAACTATCCACGACAACAACTAGAATTAGTCGTGTACTTACATGAGGCACACGACGTTGTGTTAGTCGTATACTTACGTTTTTGGTTGCGGGTTGTCCACTCGAGAACCCCGTGGTTGCCGATCCGGATCAATTTCTTCCTCTCTAAGACGTTTCCTCTCCGTGGCCTTGGTGTCAATTGTTAGCTCTCGTATCCATTGTCCCGTGGAAGAATCGGACGTGGAGGCCACATCCTCCTCGCTCGGCCACCTATTGCACGATCTTTATGGCTTGGTTCGGGATGCCATTGGATTCTACGGGAAGACACGCAGCATTTTATTATAGTAATTTATAATAAAAAAGTAAAATCTACAGCGGTAGTATGTAGTATTGCCATCACAGAGTCATCTCAAATTATATTTATTGTATTCCTCTCATGATTACATATATATTTTTCCATTTTACATACAGTAGTTACAAAAAAAAAAAAAATTTACAAAGAAATAGATAAAATAGGTACATATTTTCCTTTTTACATAGTACATACAAAAATACAAAAATAAACAAAAAAATGTGTAACAATACAAAAAAAATATGTAAAAATAAAAAAAAAAGTAAAAAGCGTGTATTTGGCTCGGAAGTACCCAACTATCCTATCACATCGCGTCTAAACTGGTTTGCTTGTATATGTTATACAAGCCGTCCCTCGCTTAGCCGCTCACAAGTATGGGGACATTTCATCATCGCCGCTGCCTCGGCATAAAAATATTCACATCATCGCATATGCCCTTTGCCTCGGCATTAAGATTCAAATCATTACAAATGCCACAAGTAGATAGTTAAAGATAGTAAATGCCCGCCACGAAAAACGAAAAAAACCGCCCGCGAAGTTCAACACGGTAGTAGAGAAAATAGAGTCTAAGGTTGCGACTTAAAAGGAGTTAGAAAGAGAGAGCCACCATATATATGTGACATCCGGCCGTGGAATCGGCCAAGTCCTCCGCCCGTTCACTTTCACCCCCTCGGGGGCTAAATTTTCACGGGCGCCACCGTGAAATGTCACCACAAATCCCAAATATAGATAAAGTATGGCGGTGGCATTCGTGACCTGATGGCATAATATATAGATCAATATATGCTCGATTAATAAATAATCTAAAAATGTGAAGTTGCATCATGGGGCGTGGCATTCGGCATATGCTCGGTTAATAAATAATCTAAAAATGTTAAGTTGCATCATGGGCAGCATATGATCGGTAACCATCATCACAGAGCATCACGAGGCACAAAAAAAAATGGCGAACGGGGCATCACGAGCATCTCGGGGAGCATCACGGCATCACGCGAGCTTCCGCAGCATCTCGGGGAGCACAGGACGGGGAGGAGGCGCCGGGGCAGCGCCGCACAGGGGACGGGGAGGAGCACACCGAAAACGGCGAACGACGGGGGGAGCAGCGGCGTGGCACGCGAGGGACGGGCACGGACGTCGGGAGGAGCAGCGCGGCACGGCCCGGGACGGGAGGCACGGCACAGCGCCGCGCGAGGGGAGGCGCGGACGCGGGCGTCGAGGAGCAGCCTTGCGGGCGTCGGGGAGGAGCACACCGGGCGGAGCGGCGGGATCTCGTCGGAGTCCCCCGGTCCGGCTAGGGTTTCCCTAGCCCCGCGGCGGCGATCTCGGGCACGGGGAGGGAGGACGGGGAGGGAGGGAGGGGGAGGCGGGGCGGGCGCGGGCGGAGAGGTAGGACGGAGGGGCGGCGGCGGCGGCGTGAAAGAATTTGGCGGCCCCCCGGGGTGAGAGTGAACCGGGCGAAGGACTTGGGCGATTCGGGGACGGCGCCCCCTATATACACGCCGCCATTTTGCGTGGCGGGCATTTTACAATGCCCGCCATGGTTAATTGAATAACCGTGGCGGGCATGCAAAATCGATTCACAAAATGAATTTGTAAAATTCATAACAATTGAAATGTTCATTCAAAAATTCTAAAAATTTTTGTGTGGCCTCCCTCCGTGAGTATGTGTACCCATGAAAAATGTGAAACTTGAATTTTGGACAGTTCTCGCATGATTTAAAAATACAGTCTTTAATTGACAAGTCGGGGACCTCGTCCCACGTCAATCGCCGTTGGCTTGACCCAATCGCACCGGAAAATGGGTATCGTAGCTCTCTGCCATAATCAAGTTTCCAAATCTCTTGGATTTGCCCATAGTATGTCTTGAGTTCCTTGGTGGCCATGTCAATGCCCTCATCATACCGGACAATCCGCTGTTCGTGGACGCGCTCTTGTTGTCCTTTTCTTTAGTGTGGAACCCATGTATCCGTTGATGTCGTAACCTTGCCATGTGATGATTTGGCTAGATGGGCCGTATGCAAGCATCGATTCTTCATCCCCCGTTTAGGGGTATCCCCTGTTCTCGATCCACGTTTTGAAATTCAACCGGTGTTGTCTCGGTACCCACCCGTCGTGCGCCCGGCCACGCTTGCTGCGAATTTCCTCCGGATGCTTCTCAGCCCCACGTTTCCATTGATACTAAGCGGTTCGGAAGCTATTTGTCATGGGCTTGTTCGATTGTTTCTTGGTCAATATCGGTCCGTACTTTCCTCCCCAGCGCAGCCCATGCCCGCGTCCTGCCTTCGTGCGGGTGGTTGGGAAGGCCGATTGCATTTCCATCCCGGATGTATCTAGTGCAGCGAAGCACGGCCTCGTGTTGTGTATGCCTCGATCATAGAGCCCTCTCGGGTATGCACGGTTAAGGGCGGATCTGTTAAGAGAGGACATGAAGCGCTCGTTCGTCCACATCTCGTTCGGGTAGAGGGCCCCGGTTCTTCTATCGATCGACCATGTGTATCATCATGAGGTGTGGCATAATATCGAAGAAAGACGGTGGTAAGCACATCTCGAAGCCGGCATATAGTCTCCGCGATGAACTCTTTTCGGTGCGGGGAGGTCATTTTTCAGCGATGACCTTCTCGTGATGCGATTAAAAAGTAGCACGGGCGTGTAACGACCATCTTCACGAACTCGGGCGATGCACCTAATCACAATGGAAGGAACACCGTCGGCATGACATGGCGGTCATGGGCCTTGAAGTTTGATAGTGTGAGGTCTTTCATCGATACAATGCTCTTCGAGGTTGGAACAGAAACCGATCGGCACTTTGACATCCCCGAGCTATTTGCAAAAATCTCTCTTTTCATCCCGTGTCGGATTGTAGCTCGCGGCCGGAAGGTCGACTTTTCCGCTATTCCCCGAGGGTGTCAAGTGAAGTTCGGGCCTGATGCCCATGTCGGCAAGATCCTGACGTGACTTGACACCGTCCTTCGTCTTAGTCTTGATGTCTAGGAAAATCCCGACCAAGCTCTCGAAGAGATTCTTCTGTAGATGCATGTTATCGATGGCATGGGGTGTATGGAGCATCTTCCAAATATGGCGGTACTTGAAGAAAATCGACCGCTTCTTGAATGGGACTTTGGCGGTGCCGGTTTGCGTTACGCTACGCTTCTTCTTCTTCTTCTTCTTCTTCTTCTTCTTCCACTTTGCCTTTTTGTTCCGCTTCCGCTTCTTCTTTACCTTTGGCTCACCGGCTTTCTTCTTCTTTCCAAACTCGTGGTTTATGTTCTTCACCATTTCAAACACCTTTGGCCCGTACTTTACCCCCCCGGCTCCTCCGTTTCACCGGCTCGGCTCGCCGTCAAAGTACTCATCCATCGATGTTTCCCCGGTACACATGTTCTTTGCGAGGGAATTTACGATGTTTCATGTACACCGTCTTTTGGGATCCGCTAAGGTAAGTGGAGCGGTATTCTCAATGCAAAAGCAAAGTTTGTCTTCCCCTTAATCTGCCCCGACAATGAAAAAGAGAGCGGGGTAATCAGCGATGGTGACCATTATCATGGCCTTTAGAGTGAACTTCTTCTTCTCGGACGCATCCATAACCTTGACCCCTTTCCACGGTTACGCCAATTCCTCCGATCGCGGCTCAATGAGCACATCTATATCAATGCTGGCTGCTTTGGTCCGGAAATGAGCATGGCGAGAAAGAAGATATTTGCGCTTGGACACTTTCGTGAGGCGAGGTTGTATATGGTGAGGGTGACCGGCCGGGTCTTTGTCTGCGAGCTCTCACTGAGGTCTCGAACGGATTCATCCGTCGGTACTCAAAGCGAACCTTACGTTCTGGGCTCGTCCCCAAACTCCGGGAACATGTCATCGATGCGTTTCCACGTTTTTGGCATCCGAGGGGTGTCGCGACTTGCCATCGCCCTTCGTGCGTTCGATGCATGCGGGGACATCGGCTTGGCATCCTCACGGGTTTCCAAAAATTGCACTTGACGATCGAGCACGGGTAGGTACCACACCGATAGGGCGGGGATCTTCCTGCAGGTGTAACCCTCTTCTTCCTCATCCTCGAGGAGGTGGCATCTCGCTTCTTCTTGCCCGTCTTACGCTTCTTGGGCCCTCTCGGCGGTCCCTCCTCGCCGGTGGCACGACGGCCAGCATTCCTCTTGTAACGACTCACGCCGCATCGCGGACGGTTGTGCAAGTCCGCATAGTCACCCGGTATAGAATCACGATGGTTAGGGCACGCATGAAACTTCCTAAGCTTCATCGCCACGGACGAATCGGCTTCTTCAACCGATAGGTATTGGCGGGCACCTTATTCCCCTCGGGTAAAACAGTGTCACCGAGGTACCGTAACAGGTCATTGAAACTGTGTGTCTGACCACCCGTGGCGAGCCTTCATCATCAACATCGTTAGGTTAAAACGTAGCACCGTGCAATCCTTCGGACATTTGCCGTCGTCTTTGTAGAGAGGGTCAATTGCCGCCTGCTTCATCTGTCTAAAATTCTCGAGCCACCTTGGATTGCCAAACAACACGTCATCTTCATCTTTGAGGTTAGCAATTTCCTCGAAAAGAGCAGCATCCTCGGGCGACATGTCATCAACTACTGACTGTTCACCATCATCTCCACCCGCATTGTCGTCTGCAATGTCTTCAAGCAGTTCATCTACGGTGATGTAATCGCGATTATCAACTTTTTCACGTCCTTCGTCCACCACCGTTGTTTCCGTCGTTGCGATCGGCGGGGGGTCCTCAGATTTACCGGCCGCGACACTTTCGGTTCTTTTTCACCATGATACGTCCACACGGTGTACCTCGGCTCCCCCGATGAAACCATACCGCACCAAGTGCTCCGCGACATCGTCATCCTTGTGTAAAACAGATGCTTGCACCGATAGCACGGGCACACCATTAGTTCGAACCCTCGACGATTCGATGCTTCGCGGCGACGGGCGAAAAACTTCTTTCGCACATGATCAACGAATTCCAAACTCATCCTCGGCCTGTACATCCAATCCCTATTCGGCGCCATGGTCGACGGCCTACTCAAATTAATTAAACCAAAACAAAGAGTGCGATCGATGATTAGAGATCGAAATATCGATGAAAAAGACCACGTACACTTCAAATGAGAGGGGAGAGAGAGGGGAGGAGAAAGAGGGAGAGAGAGGGGAGGAGAAAGAGGGAGAGAGGAGGGGAGAGAGGGGAGAGAGGAGCTAGCTTGAGAGGGAGAGAGAGGGGAGGAGAAAGAGGGAGAGAGGGGGAGAGAGAGAGAGAGGGGGAGAGGGAGAGAGAGGGGGAGAGAGAGAGAGAAGGAGAGGAGAGAGGGGAGAGAGGAGCTAACTTGAGAGGGAGAGAGAGAGGGAGAGATCAAAACTAGATCTCAAAAAGAAAGGGAGAGAGAGGGGTGAGAGAGAGGGAGAGAAAGAGGGAGAGGGGGGGAGAGAAAAGAGGGAGAAAGAGGAGAAATACCCCTAACGGTGCCAAACTTCAATCAAACCAAGAGCAAAACCTCCCCCCCCCCAGAAATGGTGATTTCTAGAGTTTTGAAGCTCAAAACCCTAGAAAATGGCGAAAATCCCGTGGGGAAGAAGAAGGTTGGGGCTGTATTTATAGAGCAGACTTTTCCGTGGCGGGCACTTTACAATGCCCACCACGGTTAATGTCTATTAACCGTGGCGGGCACGTTACAATGCCCGCCACGGTTAATCGATAACCGTGGCGGGCGTTGCCCTTTGGCGGGGCTGCCACGCCAACTATTTTGCGTGGGCGGTTTTATAATTGCCCGCCCACGTAAAATAAATGCCGCGCAAGTTCAATTCAGTAGTAGTGGATATTGATGATATTCGGCCAAGACAAGTGAATGATGATGATGACACTCCATTGCCTACCACTACGGTTGAGATTGGTGCAAATGAAGCTAGCACTAGTGGCACTCAAGATGAAGATCAAGATCAAGAGCAACAAGCTAGTCCAACTCCTCATCCTAGTCATCAAGTGCAAGTGATGCAACCATCCAACATCGCAAGGGATCACCCAATTGATCAAATTGTCGGTGACATCAATAGTGGAGTGGTTACTAGAAGAAGACTAGCATCTTTTTGTGCTCACCATGCCTATGTAGCACAAGAAGAACCGGAGAACATTGAAAATGCACTCAAGAAGGAAGATTGGATCAATGCCATGCATGAAGAGTTGAACAATTTCAAGAGAAATGATGTATGGGAATTGGTGGAAAGACCAAAGGACTACAATGTGATTGGAACCAAGTGGGTCTTCAAGAACAAGCAAGATCAAGATGGAATTGTTGTGAGAAACAAGGCAAGGCTAGTAGCTCAAGGGTATACACAAGTAGATGGTCTTGACTTTGGGTGAGACCTATGCACCGGGTTGCTAGACTTGAAGCAATTAGAATCTTGCTTGCTTATGCTTGTGCACATGACATCAAGCTCTATCAAATAGATGTGAAAAGTGCATTCTTGAATGGCTTCATCAATGAGTTGGTGTATGTGGAGCAACCACCGGGCTTTGAAGATGAGAAGTATCCCAACCATGTCTACAAGTTGAAGAAAGCCTTGTATGGCTTGAAGCAAGCACCAAGAGCATGGTATGAGAGGTTGAGAGATTTTCTCCTCTCTAAAGGGTTCAAGATGGGCAAGGTGGACACCACACTCTTCACAAAGAAGATTGGCAAAGACTTGTTTGTGTTGCAAATATATGTTGATGACATTATCTTTGGATCAATCAACCAAGAGTTTTATGAAGAGTTTGCAAAAGATGATGGCCAATGAGTTTGAGATGTCAATGCTTGGAGAGCTCACATTCTTTCTTGGTCTCCAAATCAAGCAATTGAAGAATGACACATTCATTAGTCAAACCAAGTACATCAAAGATATGATCAAGAAGTTTGATCTACAAGATGCCAAGTCAATGTCCACACTAATGGCAACCAATGGAAGCTTAGACCCCGATCCAAGTGGCAACATGGTTGAGCAAAAAGAAGTATAGGTCTATGATTGGTAGTTTGCTCTATGCAACCGCATCAAGACCCGGACATAGCATTTAGTGTGGGCATGTGTGCTAGATATCAATCCGATCCAAGAGAAAGTCACCTCAAAGCAACAAAGAGAATTGTGAGGTACTTGAAGGGCACACAAGATGTTGGACTATGGTATCCAAAGGGATCCAAGTTTGATTTGATTGGATATTCGGATTCGATTATGGAGGGTGCAAGATCAATAGAATGAGCACAAGTTGCACATGTCAATTCCTTGGAAGGTCACTAGTATCATGGTCTTCGAAGAAGCAAAATAGTGTTGCTCTTTCAACCGCCAAGCCGAATACATTAGTGCGGGAAGTTGTTGCACTCAATTGCTTTGGATGAGGTCAACATTGAAGGATTTTGGATTCCAATTTGACAAAGTCCCATTGTATTGTGACAATGAAAGTGCAAGGAAGAAGACCCAAAATGCGGTTCAACATCCAAGAACAAAGCATATTGATATAAGGCACCACTTCATAAGAGATCATCAACAAAAGGGTGACATTTGTATCATGGGCATTGGCACCGAAGATCAACTAGCCGACATATTCACCAAGCCACTTGATGAGAAGAGATTTTGCATGCTAAAGGGAGAATTGAACATTATTGACTTCTCCAACTTGAGTTGATGCACCCCACTTATATGACATGCCTCTCCTTCGAAATACCCTAAGGTAAAAGTTGGTTGTCATGGCATTCATATATAGCTAAGGACTTGTTAGTGCATCTAGACATCATGCAATTTAATAGGCTCATTCATGGAAAACAAAATGATTTCAATGTATGTGTGGAACCACTATTGCTTTGATTGGTTCTATGAACTAGTAGTGGCATATGACATGTTTATGTGCTTGCAATCCTAGTGTCAACTCTAGAAAATACGCTATTGATGTGTATTCTAACATGGTGCAAGATAACCCTTATGCAAATGAGGTGTGAAAAAGCTTGTCCTTGGTTCAAACTTGAATACATGGAAAGGCAAGTGCTCTAGATGAGACCACATGTGATACTTTGATTGACTTGATTTCTCTCATTTACACCTTTTGGTGATTGTTGACAAAGGGGGAGAAATAAGTCACAAAGATGTTGGAAAGAATCACACAAATAGGGGAGCAAGCTCATAGACTATTTGTGCATTTGTATGTGCATGATCATAATGTGATGTTGCATTGGCAATCTAAATTCAATATTCATGATTGCTTGGTGTATGCTAGTTTTTGAAAATTGATTGGTGTATTGACCAACTAGCATGCATAGGATGTATCTAGACAAAGCTCGCATTTTTAGCCTATAATGTTGATCTCATGGGGTATGTTGAGTTTTGATGAATGTCTAGATACATGATGCTAACGACACCGATGGTTTCACGCTTCAAAGGTCCAAATTCTATAACCTTAGCATCTCTTTTGGTATTAGTATCGCTCTCCATGATGTTTATCCAACATATGTGCTAAAATTGAACCAAACACATGGAAGCACATATGTAGGGGGAGCTACTACTACCAAAACCGAACCTTGAAATGATTGTCCATCTCTTGATTCATGATCAAATTTCCATGGGCAAGCAATTCAAATTCAATTGAATTTTATTTCAAATCTTTGTGAGTTTGGTTGTCATCAATTACCAAAAAGGGGGGAGATTGAAATCTTATGTTTGGTTTTGGAAATTGATGACGACACTTGTGGACTAATCCTTTGCTATAAGTGATGACTTTAAGGAAGGATTAGGTGGATGACAAGGAGCATGATGATCATGAACATGGACAATGTCGGTGGACTTGATGGATCGTCAAGCTCGGTGATCGGCTTGAGAGGAACCCGGGAGATCAAGGCAAAGGTATCTTGATAGGGTTTTCCTTTCGGTGATCAAGACACGATAGAGCGTGTGATCACATTATAGGATAGATAGCCGACTATCAAGAGGGGATGCCACGACAATCCTTGCATGAAGTGCTTCTACGTCCAATTGACTTGCATATTGCATTTAGGACATGAGAGCACTAACTTCGATCTTGCCTAACATCGTGACGTGCTAACATTGGTGATAACGTGGTCATCTGTCACACCCTAAATTTTGCTTTTAAAAATAGAATAAAATGATTTATTTATGTATTTTTGTGCCCATGAAAACATAGCAAAATAATATTTTTCCATTAAATTAAAATAAATCATAAGGTAGTAACATGTATGTGCATTCATGCTGGAGCATTACTATTCTTGAGATGTCTGGATTTGTCAAACTTGGAAAAAGAATTTCAATTTTGATTTGAAAAGCTTTTTGAAAAGAGGTTTGAAATAATAATAAAAAAAAAGGGTATTTCTATTTCTATTTCCTTTGCTGTTTTGATTTCTAGCGTGAGAAGTCCAGCAAGCTTGGCCGTAGGCCTGTTCCTCCCTACCGGCCGAAGTGGGCATCCTTGGCCTCTCCCTCACGTTCTTGGGCCACTGGACAGCCGGGCCAGCTAGCCAAATTGGAGCACCGTGCTGCCCTTCTCTCTTGCCATCGACACGCCGCCAGATGATAACGACGCCGTCGTTCCTGGCGAAGCCGATCCGGCCTCGAATTCCTTTGCGACCTGGTGCAATCCGCACGCCTGTCCAGCTCGAACTTGTGCACAGCAGGTGCCGCTCGTCCCTTTTCCCTGGCTCACGCACGAGCTGGAACCGAGCCGGACACCATCACCGCACCGCAACTAAATTTAGCTAACCCGGAAATCTTTCCATAAGTCTGCGGGTGCCGAGCCTATATAAGCCGGGTGCTCGCGTCCATATCATCTTTGGCAACCCTAACCCGAGAGCACCGCCTCGAATCGAAACACAGCGCCGCCGCAACCGCCGAGCTCTACGTCATCGATCTTTCTACACTACTCGGTGGAGCTCTTTGTTCATCAAGCATCGTGGTGTTGGTGTTGCTTTCATCGTCTCCGGTCAGGCGTCTCTTGTACATCCTAGTCATTGCTCCGTCGTTGCCGTGAATCTGCAAGTCACATACGGTCATGTAGGTACATGTCTTACGTACCCTGTACTATGCTGCCTCTCCTTGCTATTGAAGCTAATCATCTTCTCCTTTGTTGCCCTATGCTAGTTTGTGATTGCCACCGCACTTGTTGATCTTGCCGATCAGCTTGGTCGATCAATTGTCGCCTTGTCCTCTCTGTTGTTGTGGCTGATGCTCGGCATGTAGGCTTCACAATTCAGATCGATGTGGCCATCCTGTCCATGCAAACAAAAGCCACGTGAACACATGCCATACAGAGTGGTACGTACATCCACTACACATCATCAAGCAAGCTAATTAGCTAATCCTTTGATTATTATTTTATTCATCTTGTCGACTCTAAACGATCTTGAATTTTCCTTATATTTATACCATCTTCGGCCATGTAACAGTTCATCATCAAGCTGCTTAATTCCATGTTTTGCTATCATGAAGTATCTCGGCTGCAGCAAGCTAGCTGGTGAGCATAAGGTCAGCGGCCAGATTAGTCCTTTCCCATTATTTTATTGATCGAATACCTTGCTGATGTCATGCACGCATCATCCATTCATCACCCTGAGTCTAATTCTGAATCTATCCTATATATCATGTCCGGCTGTGCATAAATATAATTGTTTTATTTTGGTTTTCTTTTCAAAGCAAAGCTTTCGGTAGTCGCCTCTTTATCACTATAAAACTAGTTAGAGTGCTTTTCGCGTTTGTGATCATAGTGACGTGTAGATAGCTTTTTACAAACTTTTCAACTTGTTTTATCACTCTTGGTGTATTGTTCTAATTGTAGCTTTATTTGATATGCATGATTGGCACCATATGGTTGTATGTTGTGATTGGAATCAAGTAGACGGTGAGCTTGACGTGGTAAACTGGAACATGTTGATGATCTAGAAGGATTTATCTTGAAGGTTTGAAAGTGAAGAAGGATCGATATTAAGGCAAGTATAGTTTTGGGATATGCTATCTTTAAACCATAATCTTATGACTTGTTTAATGTTTATGCACTGAACGTTAAATATGAATTGTTGACAACATGGTAACTTATCTGTTTGTGATCATCCGGGATATACAGTACAGCTGTGGGGGCTATGTGGCTCTGGCTTTAGTTGATCAAAAGTCCCTGTTTAATTGGTGGGGGTTCCCGAAAGGCACAAAAGGGGGAGTCTTGATTGGTTGTAGTGCGGCCTCTATCTTATATTGTGTATAGGCTGTGAGTCATTGTGCCATTAGAAGGGGGCTCTACCGCCACGGGGGCTCGAAACCTAGTGGCCAACACTAATTAGATAAACTTTTGAGAGGCTTTATATGGGTTTTCAGTGTATGGGAGTCGAGAACCCATGCAATGGAAAACCATGACCCGTAGTGAAAGTGTACACCTCTGCGCAGAGTATAAACTGTTATAACAGCCGTGTTCGCGGTCATGAACGGCCTTGGAGACATCTCTGAAATAAAACTTTTTGTTTGTTAAATTGTTCATAATTTATCGTTTATGCTCGACATTATTATGTTATAGTGATCATGGTATTTGGGTAAGATATTGCCTTGCTATATTCTTGTTGAGTTCGACATGGACTCACTCTTGCTATTTCCCCACGCCTCAGGAGAAGTTTAGGCTTGTGATCAACCAGTCAGTCGGTCCCTGTGGAGTCCACACCAGAGAATCAGAGAATCGGAGTGTTTTTCCGCTGTCTACTAGCTGAGGTTATATTCTTTATATTATGTTCGTTATATATTTTAAGCATTGTTGATTTGATACTACCCTTTTACTTGTGGCTATATGTGAGATTGACTTCCAGGGCTCTCATATGGTGTATACTTGGTTTTGTCCTTAAAACCGGGTGTTACATCATCTTGGACGTGTTGGCAACCCATGGCAAGAGGCGAAACAAGTTTGAAGCAAAGAGCAACAAAGAAGATGAAGACGCTGCTGTCACAGGGTGACCGGACACGCGCTGGGTCGACCAGACGCACGCACCGGTGGCTCCGGTGAGTGCGTCGGCGAGCTCTCGCAGGCCAGATTCCACCGGACGCCGTCGACCGGGAAGCTGGACCGAAGCTTCCGGTGCTGACCGAAGCGCCGACCGACGCGTGGAGGAAGGGCGCCAGCGTGGGCCCGCGGGGCTTGTCGGTAGCGACCGGAAGCACCGACCGGGACCCCTCGGACCGACCCGCTAGTAGTTCGGTCGGTCTTGCCAGAGAGCAAATTTTTTAGAGCAACGGCTCTATTTGGAGGAGGGTCCTATATATACTTGGATGGTCGGTTCATGAGACTCTCTCTTGCACATTTGAACACTCTAACTTGCTTGTGAGCATTTGAGACTCTTCTACACTCATCTCTCCATCCATAATTCGTATTCTTGCTGAGATTGAGAGTGATAGAAGTGCATTGCATTGGTGATTGCATCTAGAGGCACTTCATCCTTGGAGAAGCCGCGGGATTCTTGTTGTCTTGGGAATTTGCCCGGTTCCCTAGCGGCTTGGAGCAAGAGGCGGTGTTGAGCTCAAGTGGAGCTTGTTTGAGGCCACACCGGTGGTGATTGTGAGGGGTCGTTCCTTACCCCGCGGGAGATCACGAAAGGAGCACTAGTGGATTGTTCGTGGTTTGTTGGCCCCCTCTTGTGATCGCGCTTGAGCTGCCATAGGGGATTTGGCAGCAGCCATTAAGCTTGGCAACGTCAAGTGAGTGTGTCGCCACAACGAGGACTTGGCGTGCCGGCAAGCACGTGAACCTCGGTAAAAACATCGTGTCACTTGTTCTTGCTCGTTGGAGATTTCTTGGTGATTATGGTGATTGGCTACATCCTCTACTCGACACCGGTGGTATTGTATTCGAGCACCTCTTTGCATTACTTTGGTAGTATACTTGTTAGGGTGCTTAGTTGAGTAGCTAGATTAGCCTTGTTAGCTCCTAGAGGTAGAATTAGTTAGAATTACTTGTCCACCTAGGGGTAACTTAGTAACCTAGCCTTTGCTTGTGATTAGAGACATTAGACTTGCTAGAATTGCTAGGTGGCTTGTGTAATTAGCTTGAAGCATTTGCATTAGTGCTACGCCATCTTATTTACTAACCGCCTTGCTTAGTGTTGTTTGTATAATTTTTTAATAGGCTATTCACCCCCTCTAGCCATTAGGACCTTTCACCGCCCTAGCCAGTAATCAGTCCGTCCGTCGTCGCCGATGCGTCCGCGACCCTCCCAGCTCCATCCATTAGCTTGTGCAGTCCATGTGCTAGCTTGCCTACAAGGAGCTCCTCGCTAAGGAAGGTTCTGCTTGATTACTGCAGTCCACAAAAGCACCATGAATCGTCCTTACCCATGCATAACGAAGAAAATGAACCAGCCTTTTCCAATGTTACTGCTCGATCCATCTGTTCTTTTTTTTTTTTTTTTTTTTTTGAGGGAAACTGGAGGGACTGGGGTCCCTACAGGTGATTTTATTAAAAAAAAAAGAGCAATACAGTACAAAAAAAGCCAAGCAAAGGAGAGGTGCCCTACACAAGAGCTAAGGCACTTTGAAGGAAAAAAAAAGAAAATAAGCCAACAAGTTATTGGAAGATCGACTGAATCCATGATTCAAAATGATGACTGATTCCTGATTTGACTCGATATTTGAGTAGCAGCATCTCCTTTTTGAAGATTTCCTTTGCCCTTGGCACTGATGGTTGGACAGCTTTAAAAACTAGCTTGTTTCTTGATGACCAGATTGCCCAACACACCAGGATGGCTGTTGTCATGAAAAATCTTGAATTCACCTGATCTTTAATCTGGTCAGTTATTTCAGGAAACTCAGCGGCCAAAGGTATCTCGACCTGAATAAATTGCCAGCATTCCTTTGCAAAGGGGCAGTGGAGGAATAGGTGGCTGCAGGTTTCCTCATGACTATTGACACAGAAGACACAATTGTAGTCAGGGAGATCCATGTGTTTCCTTCTAAGGATGTTCCTTGTACTTAACCTGTCAGTAATCAACAGAAGACTTTGCGCTTGGGCTGGCAAGAAGTTTTCCACAGGCTAAGCTTATGTATACTGTTCCGGAGGATCTAACAAACGTAGCCTATCAGTTCCACCTAACACCAACTATTTCAGGCAAGGTAGAGGAGAGCATCAGGGCCAAGGCGATCAATCCAATTGAGCCTGCACCAACGCGGCAGCAGAAGAGTAGGGAGGAATATTCTTTCTGGGCATGAAGCTCCGTGGCGGCAGCGGCAGCGGCGGCACATCCATTACCAGTGACATAGTATCATACGCAGGCATGGGGTAGCACGCCCACCAAGCGGGGGCGCGCCCGTGAGAGTATGATGAGGCCTGCACCGACAGGGCATGATAACCATGAACAGGGGTATGTATTTACACAGTTTCCTGATTGTAGTTGTCGACAAAGATTTGTAGTTTCATTCTTTTGTAGAAACTGCAACCAGCAGCGTTATTTTTTATTATTGTTATAGCTAAAATGTATTTTTCTAGTCTCATCTGACGTACCTGACGGACAAAAAATGGTTTTATGAACTAAAAGCATTCATAAACCTTTCTTAAACCAATTAACACATGATAAAGAGATTAAGGAACAAGATTTGTCTTTCATACACTGGAATTGGGTCTGTTTGTACATAATCCAGTTTCTATGGTTTATGTAAACCTTTCCCGGACTCCGTTCGCGTCTCCAATTGATTGGCTGGCAATTATTCATAACGACACCAGTAATTTATACTTCTTGCAGCAGTAATCGTCTCTCATGATCGATGGCAGCCCAAGGTAGCTACGCGGCAGAGAGCTGAGGTCAAAGATAGACTAAACATTACTTCACGCTTTCAGAGATTTGATGGGAAGGGAAATAGACATAATAGCTGAGTTCTGAAGTTTAAAATGACAATCTTTATATATATATATAGGAGACCCTTGTCACAAATTTACCTCACACAAAAGCTACTTACTCCTCCGGGATGGTATTAGAAGTCATTTTGGGTCAAACATCGGGAATATAAATCATCAATAACTTTTAAGTTGTTGAGTTTGTAAATGTAAAAATTATATGAATAATTTGTCTTAAAAAAATACTTTGATAAAAGTATACATAAATCACATCTCTATAAATATTTTTATAATAACAAGAGGTCCGTGGAAGATCTAGCTAATCAAATCGTTTAACAACCAAATCATGCTAAGCTTATCCAACTAACAAACTTATTCATCTCCTATTTTTGCCCTGGAGCATTTGCTCTTGTATACTGTTACATGGCCTCCCTGCGTTTCATCAGAAGCAATTATTTTTTGAGGAAAAGAGGACAAATTAGTACAATTTAACATCACTGCTAGCAGCAAATTCATTGGATTTTCATGCCCTTCCTTGACCACGTTGTAATGGACACTGTCCAAATAGATGTGAATGTGCCTATATATGTTCTGTAGTTTCACTTCACGCAAGAATAGAGTCGGAGGAACAAAGGAGAGGGAGAGGAAGTGAAAGGGTGCCTTCTATCAAGTGTAATGTCATGTTGGTTTCATGAACATACAGAAGCTCGAGAACATGGATGCAGATTGGGCTTGGGAGGCATCATGTGGCAACTTAATTTTTGGGGGCTTCAAAGGCCTTTTGCTCTGTTGGTTTTAAGTGCCTAGTCCGTGGGTTGTCTAGCTTCTTTCTAGATTCTTCTCAAATCAATACTTGAACAATATTTCCCCTCGCAGTACTTGCATCATTCGTCTAATGGACAGCCCACGAGAAAGCCCAGGCCGGCTAGGCTTGACTGAAGCACACCACCAGGAGGGGGAGCAACCAGTGAAGGGACCGCCTCAGTCCGCGCCACTAACATCCAGATAGGATACGTATAAATTACGTACAGGCTAAGATTCTATTGACTATGAATAAAGGCGCTCTATGTAAACTTTCAATCTAAGCAGCAATAGTAATGGACGTCTGCATTGAGTAAATTCACATTTGTTATGAGTTTGTCTCAACTCTTGATTTTCAGCAATCTTGGCTCGATGCATTGAGTGCAAAGGATAGACGAAATCTATAAGTGTGCAGCGATTTGCTACAAATTGTGTTATGTCAAATGTGAAAAGACTAGCTTTGGTCAAGAAATATGTGACGAACTTCTCAGTAATGTCACTTGTCGCTAACAAAATGTTTTTAGATGCTTATGTTTTTCTTGTCCAGAAGCAGGGTGCAACCAGCCCTGACTTGTCCAGCGCACATAGATTAAATCGACTGCCTTTATGGCTACCTATTTCCAAAGGTTACCACTTATGTGAGCAGTATACAAAATGCATTTTTGAGATTATCTAGGACTAGGAGCACATTTATAAATGAAATGGACAAGGCTTTTTTCCAAAGGGTCAAATTGCAAATATTATGTACTCATTATTTCCATTAATTTGACCTATTTATCAGTCTATTGGTGTGTCAAATTCCATATATATGATCAGTTCTCAAATCTGCAAAGGTACAGCTTATTCAAATTCTTTTTATTTGTCACTCTTTTTTTATTCTACAACTGGGCTAGGGATGTTACCTTTTATTGGCAGGTAGGTGAAGAACCAATAAAGTCACTTACTCATTCAGTGCAACTATACTTACCCTATAAATAGCTACCTCCTCATAGTGCCATGACCAACAAGATTGCAAGAAAAACGCTTGAAACCAAAGAATATGGACTGCCACCAGTGTAGGGTGTTCTAGGAGTGGGATGCAGCGGGAAGCTGAGGGACGGCATGTGAACTCTGATCTCCAGTCCATCCTACATTTGTGGCGAGTATGCTACCAATATATGAGCTCAACGGCTGTGGAACACCAAGAGAACCTCGCAGCCTGAGCCACAGACACTACCAAGACACAAAGATTGTTAGCTATTGATTGATATCATGCCATGGGTTAGCTGAGAAGTGGGAAGCCGCAGGAATTTGTATGCTGTTAGCTGATGAGCAGGTCAGCAGTCAGGTTTCTACTAGCCTTGTGTGCCAACCTTTTCTCAGATATTAATTGTAGATTATTGTGGAGTAATCTTGTATTGGAGTTTGTGGACAATAAGATAATTACAAGAGAATAGGCTGTACTGTCAGTATATCTTCTTGATACTCTACAAAGTTTCTTGTCCCTTAAAATATTAAATTATTACCCAGTTTGGTTCGCTAACTTGTCCGTTTATTTACATAACACACCATCACTCCTTGTTAAGGTATGGTACATTGTACTTGTTACAACAAAATGGATAAATTATCTTTGCTTGTTGCCTAAATCTATGAAACCAACATGTGGTTGGTTCTCAAAACTTTTTCTAGTATTGCCTCATTATAACGCCAGCCAGTCCCTCCCAGAACCATTGCACTCATTTGCTTGGGTGAAGAACTCAAAGCAAATCGCTGGGTGTGTCACTACCATAATCACCACCTTTGCCGAGTGCCTGCGACTTTGATGAATTCGTCGGTGCTTGGGATGATGGGGTATGGACATACGAACGAGCTACGAAGAGAAACTTCAAGATGTAAGTTTGGTACCAGTACTGCTTACATAACTTCGTGGCGTATGGGATATTTTGTGGTTGGTGTGTTCATGGGAAGTGCCCTTGCCTAGTATCTAGGACAACTCTGAAGTTCATTTGGTTCAAGAAGGGTGATAAGTATTATGCATTTGACAAACTTTAGCAATTCCTTCATCTGGACCATGCATTCAGATGGGACACCAAGAATATTACAAAAGGTCTCAAAGTTACAGTCCCTCCACCGAGATGATAATAGTTGCCGCGGTCCGTGCTCAGATAGATGCTCTCGTGATAGAAGACGACTCTAAAGATGGTTGCTTTGTGGGTTATGACAAGCAACATGCATGGACTCACAAGTCAGGCTTACAGAGGCTCCCCTATTATGATGACCTTCTTCTTCCACATAGCATTGATGCAATGCACAGTGAAAAGAATATCGCTGAGGCACTTTGGTGTACAGTCATGGACACTGATAAGGCAAATGACAGCGTATAGGTATTGGAGCTCACACAGGCTATAATGTGCCGCCACCGGTATAATGTTACTTGCCATTTACTGATCGGTCACCATTACCTATACTGATCGATCACCATTTACATACGTCTTCTATGTTTTCACTTAATGACACATCAAATGTCCAGAATGGAATATACAAAGAGAGCACGACTATAAACACCTTTCTGGTACGCTCAAAACGTTTGATACCATTATGTATGCCGGCAAGCAGGATCAACTCTTTATGTTTTGAGGAAACTCTGCCATTTTGCCAATTTTTGGGTACCGGCCAACATAACACGATCATATAGGTTAATTGTAGACATCTTCACTTGCTGCTTGTGGAAGCGACATGAACTGTTCACTACCTGAGGGAATAACTAGATGAAGTTTCTCCACAAATGTGGTTTCTTTATCAACAACCGTTGCCAAATCTAAACAAAGACACCACAGAGAGTATGCAAAATGCTAGTAAATTAAGTCATAACGTATTGTATTTTGATTAGGACGTAGAGAGTATGCATGTGTACAAATTCCTGCCACATAGTACTGTGGCATTCCTCCCAGAAGCCATGAAGGACAATGACGTCAAGCTAGTTTCTCTCACACGTTAGTGCTATGTACCACCTCACTGTCTGCCAATTAATTACTTCATTATTAATCAGAGAAGAGATAAAGGCAAGAGACAAATGAGCATCCGTAAATAGCCTCCTGAACCTTATATAAAGCAGCTGGTGCGATGTTCCATTTCTCCATTCCTAAAAGTGTCATGTGTCTTTAGACATTTTTGGGTTTCTGAGTGAAACAACATCTCTCAGCAATGTTTTGGCCACCATAGGTTTGGGAGGTATCAGGAAAATTAGTCGATCCACAAATGAGCACTATGGCATTGGGATTTTGAGACCTCGTTGGATTCACGAAGCTGTTCTAGTAAAACTTTAGCTTCTTACATTCAGGAGCAAGAACACATTATTTAGAGCACAGCAAGAACTCCCTTTGACAGGGGTGGTGGACCCAACATTACAAAGAATAAGGAGCTTGAGTGTATGGAGCTGGAGTGGACATACCTTTGAATCAAGTGATTAAATGTCGGACCACTGACCCAGTTCTTGCTGGTGGATTTCAACCACGGCCCACAGGTGGTTGCCACTGCACACGTGCTCATATAGTCATATGCAATAATGCAGGGAAGGAAAGCAACAGGTCATCACCGTCACATGACTGGTGAGACTAACAGACCCAATCAATCCCCAACACAATCTCTTCATGGAAAACGGTGCTACCGTAGCCTCATTCCACTTGCCTTAGGAATTCGCAGCATTCTTGAATTATTATCTGTTCATTTCTTTTACAAAGAATCATGTGCTTCTTGCTAGTCAAAATGAAGCGCAATTGGTGGTTGGCTAGGCCGCCAGGGCTTGTTGTTGGTCGATCCTTCTTGGTGTCCAGACTTCCCAGGATAACCAGGTAGTTGAAGACTAGCCAGGATTGTGTAGGCCTGGTTCCGGTGCCTATGTTACATTCAATTTTCTGCATGTTACCAGGACAAATTCTCACAATGCAAAATACAAATGCCCCGTGGGGTAGTATATAACATGATAAGCAAGCACACGTGAGTATTACCATCTTGGTTTTGTTGAGTGGCTATATACCCTGTATCGTCGACGCGGGCTTTTGGTGTTGCGGTGAGGCAGTCCGGGACCACAGACATTGGCAGGATGGATGCAGATAGTGCAGGTGCGGACAGAAGGATGAGGTAATTAAGAGCCTCCAGCGCTCATGGCAATGACACAAACATCACCGGTCGGCATGGCAGCAACAGACCAGCTACTATAGGAGAACTGGAGATAGCCCTTCCAAGCACTGCAAGTGTTCAATGAAATGCCAATGCCAATGTTTTGGGGGTAACCATACCATGTTCTATGTCCAGGTTCATCTTCTATTATGTAGGTTATCTTCAGGGGAGCATATTGGCTACGCTCCTGGGCCCAGCTACAGCATACTGAGCAAACAAAGGATGCCCTCGTGGTTTTAAGCAAGCGTTTAGAGATGGTTGCTGTGTACATCCACGGATGTAGAGGCCGGATTGTTTTATCCATTATCTTTAAAAATGTCCAGGTTCATCCAACTCTTCCGTACAGAAAATCAAACACAATCTTATCTGAGCTTGGCTCTGTAGAAAGAAACAATCAAACAAAAGCACTTGTAACATTTGGACCTGTCTCTCGCTGGCTGGTCAGCCGGCCGAGGCACCCCCCACAACCTTGAAATCAAAGACGTCCTTGGTTTCCACTTCTAATACTTTTAGACCAGAATTGGAACTATAAAAGTGGATTTGCTTGATAGAAATCACATGCCGACATATGGTATATTGGCAGCTTCAAGCACACAATATGCATGTTGGACAAGCATCGGCGTTTGAAATGCCACCAAGTATACTAGATGGTATGTATGATGGAGGATACACGATTGACGAAATTTCAATCTACCTCATAGAGATGAGCATGTTCCCGCAAAATTCTTCTCAAAGTCAACTCTCAAAAATTTTCTCAAAGTTGCAAATCGTGTTGGCATCTACACCAATGATTGTTCCATTGCCACAGAGGAAGCTAACACTGCAATTTGTTCCTGATGCCTCTCGTGCCTTACCGCCAAGTATGCAATGGCAATTGGCAATGCCTCTTGTCATACATAATTTTTGGGTTACATTTGCTTTTTGAAGTGCAGATGTACATATATGGGGGGTTGCCATAAATATTTTGGAGAGGTTACCAGATTTATAGGTGAAGAAATTACGGATATACATAATCTTTCCGGATATTTGTATCTGAAGTGTACGTTTTGTTGCACTGTTTCATCGATCTGGCAAACAATGCTAAGTACATTTATGCATGACTGATGCAAAAAACATAACATTGAATGGAACATGTTGCACGGATTATTGGGGACTCTATAATGTTCTCTTCATCTAAATAACCAATTTATGCCAATAAAGACCCACCCACAATCTGGTAGGTTTTAATAACCATTCAACAATAATTAATATTTATAGGAAGTGTAAAATTTCCTAAAAACATACATTGCTCAGATTTTATAAAAATATACAGTCCAATTACACCCTAAATTTATATCTAAATTACCTATGTATTTTGAGAAGTTTTACAATGGTTACCAAAAATGAATTATCCATAAGATGGAATTACAAAAAATTGAATTATCCATAAGATGGAATTCCAGTTGGATGATGCAATCATAGGAGGTACCCATGTCAATGTACTCAAAACAACCAAAATGGTGAGGACAGTTAGTAGATATGAAGAGCCAGTACTGAAATTTAAGTTAATGTATTATGTATAGAAGTGGCCCTGCTTTGTCAGACATGGTAATGGGATGATTGTAATGAGAACTGCACCCTGCCAATAAATATATATGTCTTTTTAGTTGTGCTCTGACCTATTACCGGAAGTGCAAAAGCCGACAACATACCATTGGTGCCAAGACAAGAAATGCACGAGTGATGGAAGCAGAAATGCTCAGAAAAAAAAAACTCTGTGGCATGGATGGACCATGCACATTTCTAGGAGTGAGATGCAACAGGAATTTTAGTGGAAGATAATTGCATACTATTTGCATGAGTTCTTCTCAATTACTGCAATGTATGCACGTACAGAACTTGCATCTATATTGAGTTCCGCCGTTATCTCTGAGTGTGGCTCAATTGAACGCATGAATGGATCAAGACTGAACAGTGCGATCTTTTGGCTGTCCAAGACCAGAATGCACCAGAGATGGCAGTAGAAATGGTCAGAAAAAATACTGTGTGACATTGATGGACCACGAACATTCCTGGCAGTGATATGTAATATGAATTTTGGTGGAAGCTAGTCATGCGTTCATCTAGATATGGATGGCGTCATTATCGTGCTAGCTACTGTATTTTCTCCTGGCTAAGGTGTCCGTCATTACCATGCTAGAAGGAAGCAGAAATTTTGTAACTGCGAGTTAAATATCCATTTCATTGTCTCTTTGTTTCAGATTCTGAATGCTGCACATCTTTCTTCGATCAGCCATGTTTGTATATCTACTGATAAAGCAATTGGGAGATCAGTCTTTTTGCGCTGGTGCCTCCTTGCCTTCTCCTTTTTGTTTTCCTTATAACGGAGGCATTGAATGTTCTCAAATTGTGTGGAAGATGTGATGGAGGCACACTTCCAGAACCTAGAGAATACTGCGTCTCATTGGTGGCGCATGTGCCAGAGGCATCATGGTGGTGGTACCTTCAGCTCCTTGACTGTGTTCTTAATTAGACCATGTGGTATTCTATCACGTCAAATGCTGCCACACTCGTTGAGAGGACAAGATTGGCTGGATATGTGGTGGGCACAGAAAAAGATTTGTCTGTGCTGTTCACAAATTATGGCAGAATGAAGATTGCAGTACACTGATTTTTTTTAAAAAAATAAGAATAAGAATAATAAAAATATATGATAACTGGAGGGATCAGAGACAGGTTGTGAAGATCGCATTGAAACAAATTTGTTTGACTGCTAATATGTTTTGTTTGGAGGCCGAATAAGTTTTGGATGGAGTTGGTAAATCTGGACCCTCGTACGTATCATAGGGTATCCCTTTTCCGACTCGTTCATCAAGAAAAAAAAGGACAACTTCTTTACATCTTTCGACTAACAAACCATGGAGGAGCTAGCTAATCAAATCATCTAACAGCCAAATCATGCTAAGCTTATCCAACTAACATACTTATTCGTCTCCTGCTTTTTCCCTTCAGCATTTGCTCCTATGTACTGTTACGTGGCCCCTGCATTTCATAAGCAATTATTTTTCGAGGCAAAGAGGACAAATTAGTACAACTTAACATCATTGCTAGCAGTAAATTCATTGGATTTTCATGCTCTTCCATGGCCACGTAGTAATGGACATTGTCCAAATAGATATGAATGTGCCTATATATATGGGCAACTTCACACTAGAGCAGAGTCAGAGGAAGGAGAGGGAGAGGAAGTGAGAGGGTGCCTTCTATCAAGTGTAATGTCATGTAGGTTTCATGAACATACAGATCCTCGAGAACATGGATGCAGCTTGGGCATGGGAGGCATCAGATGGCAACTTAATTTTTTGGCGCTTCTAAGATGGGTAGCTTTTGATTTTGAGTGATGCCGGTAACGATACATCAGCACAAGTAATCTGGCTGGCCCGTTGTGCTATATTCATCTCTTTTGAGTAGAAGTTCAGCAGTTGTAGAATCCTACTGCAATCAATCATTTGGCTGATTCAGGCAGGAGAACACAGTGGATTTCAGTTCAGTGCCATGTTCTGAAAGTTAATTTCTGTCAATTTACATTACTGTGCCATTAAGTGGCTAGTCCATGGGTTGTCTAGCTTCTTTCCGGATTATTCTCAAATCAATACTTGAACAATACTTGAGTAATTATATATATATTGAATAAATTCACATTTGCTATGAGTTTGTGTCAACTCTTGATTTTGAGCAGTCTTGGCTGGATGCATTGAGTTCAAAGGATAGATGAAGTCTATAAGTGTGCAGCAATTTGCTGCAACTGTGAAAAGACTAGTTTTTGTCAAGAAAATATGTGATGAACTGCTTTAGTTGCGTCACTTGTCGCTAACAAAAATGATTTTTAGATGCTTATAGCTTAAATCGATTGCCTTTATGGCTACATATTTCCAAAGGTTACCACTTATGTGAGCATTATAAAAAATGAATTTTATGATATTAAAAAAACGGATTTTAGTTATATAGGACTAGGAGCACATCTAAAGGGTCACATTGCAAATATTATGTACTCATTAATTCCATTAATCTGACCTATATATCAGTCCATAGGTGTGACAAATTCCATACATCTGATCAGTTCTCAAACATGCAAAGCTACAACTTATTCAAATTCTTTTTATTTGGCACTCCTTTTAGTCTCCATGTACTTTTGGGGGTAAAGGATCTTACCTTTTATTGGCAGGTAGGTGAACAACCAATGAAGTCACTTACTCATAGAGTGCGATTATACTTACCCTATAAATAGGTACCACCTCATAGTACCATGACCAACAAAAATGCATGAAAAAGGCTTGAGACCAAAGAATAGGACAGCCACCAGTGCAGGGTGATCTAGGAGTGGGATGCAGTGGGAAGCTGTGGGAAGCTGTTTGAGAGTACCATTTCATAAAGTTCACCCCAAATTGGCATCCGCACGGTCCAACCTACGAATCAAAATATTCAGTTGTTTCATTCGCAGTGGCACACACCAGCGGCACGGTGTTCGTACACACACAGCTCCTTGTCAGTGAACATTAGTCAAGTCACATTCTTTCACACATCAATTGCTGCGAGAGTAGCTCGTTAAGAGGACAAGACTGGCTGGACTGATGCTGGCGCTAATGATGGAGGAATACAATTCCTGTCGACATGCCATGCGAGGTTGAAGAGGGCACTTTTTACAAAACAAATATCTAGATGGAGCTACGCCGCTGTTGTTCAGTGCCAGCTGGTTGAGCGCATAAACAGATTGAGATAGTAGGATGATCAGGTTGTGAGAGAATGGTTAAACGTTAAGAAAAAAGTGATGGACTGGCACTACAGAATCCGGCTTTTTGCCGAAAAGCGAAATCGCTTTGCTGAGAGGAAAAATCGGGCACTCGGCAAAGAGCATATTTGCCGAGTGCCGGTGTCTCCCACTCGGAAAATTAGATCTTTGCTGAGTGCGTAGCCGTCGGCAAAATAATACACTCGGCGTGTACTGGGGGCAGGCTTAAACGTTAAGAAAATGGTTCATAAATTGAAGGTTTGCCTTAAGATGCGTGTAATTTTTTCGGAGGTGTACTGGGGAGGTTCGTGTATTCATGTTTTATGTTAAAGGCTGAAATGATTTTAATGTTACTTCAATAGAACAGTGATGCAGGAACTGCAATCATGGTGTAATACACAGAGTAGCTGCTGCAGTGTAAGGAAATATTACTGTCTTTTCATGACAGCATTCTACTAGGACTCTATATTGTAGTGAGTCCCTATTTTATACGTATCTCTGTTACAGCAACGAAATTTATAGTGGTACGGCAGGTGTTATGGATTCATCGTCCAGATTTGGGTTTCACCTTATGCTGCAGATTGTCATAGGTTGCATCAGAGAAGCGGAATCAAGGAAGGAGTAAAGAACCAAACATTACAGAACCACATAATTATCAACAGTCCAGCAAGATAATAATTCTAGCAAAAAATTTGGAAAGCAGGCTCTGTGTTTTAAACACTATGTGTAATTTATCTAAAAAGTTTGACACAAACAAATAACTATATCCAGCAGCTAGGCCTGCATGATTCTTTTTTTTTTTTTTTTTTTTTTTTTGATAGATTCAGTTTCATTTCAGAAGAACGACAGATCTCTCGAGCAACCTGATTTGGTGCCATGATTGCCATCGACTAAGATAGTGAATTTGTTTCGGGTGAAGAAGGACAGGATCTCTCAAGCAGCCTGATTTGGTGCAAATCGACACCCATGATTTGAGAACTGATCAGAATCTGCATACATGACGAAACAAGGAGACAGGCAACAGACTAAAGAGCCGCAGCGCACTGCATCTGGGACCTTGGACATGATGAAGTGCTTGATGAGGGACCTCAGCACAGGCACGGAGAGAACGAAAAGCCCCAGCGATGTGTAGCAGCTCGCTGGTAGTTGAAGAGCTAATAAAGAGACTTTTAGTTACTCTATCCAAGTACACCATACGTGTATAAATAGCTTGGTTGGATCAGTGTATTGGGTTGTGTCCACCGAGAATGATAGAAGACAGACGACAAGAGAGTACTAGCTACAGTCGACAGGTCATGTTACTAGAGAGTGGGATGCAGTGGGAATTCACAAAATGACGGCCTAGCCAACACCAGACACAGCATAAGCTCCGTTCTCTTATGGGCATTCGCCCCTACATTCAGTACCGTACAAGTCCGAAGCTCAATCGTGGCAGACGTAGGCACGACATGCTGGCAGCGAGCATGATTGCCATGAGGCCTGTGAGGAAGCAAGCCAACCTCTCGTCAGGCAATGGAAAAACACCAGGACTGGACTTACAAACTTCTGGAAATGCTCTTTGGGCCGGGATGCAACATGTACTGCAGCCGTTGTACTTGTACATGTATGTATATAAAATAAGGTAAAGAACCGATACATCCATGGTCCATGTTTGTGTCTTAATTTGTGGGATTAGTGAATGCTAAATATCTAAACCAACGTTTGTAATTTAATTTTGGGTGAAGCAGGCGCTAGGACGTCCCATGGAATTATTTTCCATTAGAACGCCCCACCCGGCCCACCTGCAAGCTAAGCGCACTGCTTGATGCTGCCGCACTGCCTACCTGCTAGCGCTAGCTTGCTAGGCTCATGGTTCAGGGGCTGTTTGGTTGAGAGACTAAACATTTTTTAGTCCTAGGGACTAATAAAAAAGTCTCTCCAAGAGAGTCTTTTAGGGACTAATAGAGGAGAAGTCTCAAAAAAGTTTCACCCTATTTAGTTTGGTAGGGACTAAAAGGGACTTTTTAGTCCCAAGGACTAAAAAGTCCCTAAACCAAACAGCCCCTCAATCACCCGATCCTCGACTGTACTGGTGCCCTACCAGCTCTGGGAGAAAAAGATGCAGCAAAAGATGGGAGGAGCAGAAATTCAACCCTAGATTTACCTTTGAATTGAACATCCAAAAATAACTGTTACAACATATATCCAATATATGTGGAAACACACTTTAGACATGTTTAAGAAACATTTGAAAAGTACATACGAAACACACTTGAAAACGATTCCCATCGCAAACATTGAATAAACTGCATGCAACAATATCTGTGAAACAAAAAAGTGCAACATTCAGATAAACTCAGTTACAACATGACAGCAACGTGGTCTCAAAAGCACAACTTTGACTTATCTTTTCTACAAAAATATTTATTGGAAAGATATATATGTATATTTTTATATAAAAATAATTTTGAAGACAAATCTAATGATATGATTTTTGCATTTCCAAATTCAATGACTTCAAAGTTATTCGTGATTTATACTCCCAATGTTTGACCATATCATTTTCCGAGGGCTGCTCCTCTCTCTTGATGAACTCCATGTATATCTAATCTGAAGCTCCGCAAAGGAGTGAGCTCCTGTAGTGCAACTCTATGTATATCTAATTTGAAGCTCGGCAAAGAAGTGAGCTCCCGTAGTGCAACCCCTCCAGTGTCCAATTGATCAGTTATATGGGTTTAGGTGTTGAGGGATTGGTCTTAATCCTGAAATCACCTTTGGTCCTATTTATATACATGCTGTGGGGCTGGGCCTTACTCCAGATATAACCTCTCCCTGCCGATGGCGTCAAAAGACTTAACTGTTTCTCACTGACAGGTAGACCTAATCAATATTAGCGAAACAAACATGTTGGCCTGAAATGACATTCCAACAGTTATTTTTAGACATGTTGAAGACTTGGTTTAATATATAGCCATACCCTAGCCTCTGCATATCTGTATATAAATTGCTGAAACTGCAAAACCCATCTGCATACCATCGGCTGCGAAGAAAAAGAATGCACGAGAGATCTCAGTGGAAATGCTTAGTAAACTAGTTTGTGGCCTCGATGGACCAGGTTCCCTAGCTAGGAGTGAGATGCAACAGGAGCTTTTGAGAGTAAGGATTCATGGGGTTATTACCAAGCTGAAGCTCTAGATTTTTTTCCCCAGCTCAGACCCTGGACTACAGACAGTGATCGAGCCTGCAGCGCTTGTGCAGTCCATGTGCAAGCTCACCTACAAGACGCTCCTCACTGACGAAAGGTGCTGCTCGCGAGTACTGCAGTCCACACAAGCACCACGAACCAAGCTTGAAGGATCATGCACAACCAAGAAATGAACCCGTCTTTTCCAAGGTTCTGGCTCCACATCTTGTGAATGGGCTAATCTGCTCTTTGATAAATGTCATGCCTCTCCATCTCCTGTAGACCTATATACGACAGTCATATATAACCTTCAAAGCCAAAGTTGAAGTCAAGCCTAGACTACAGATTACTGCACTCTTTGAGAGATTAGATGGGAAGGGAAGTAGCTAGGTATATTAGTTGAGCTCTGAAGTTTATAATGACAGTCTATATAAAAGAGACCCTTCTCGATCACACCTTTACCTGACGCAAGCTAGTCACAAACCTTTCGACTAACAAATCGTGGAGGAGCTAGCTAATCAAATCATCTAACAGCCAAATCATGCTAAGCTTATCCAACTAACAAACTTATTCGTCTCCTGCTTTTGCCCTAGAGCATTTGCTCCTGTGTAGTGTTATGTGGCTCCCCTGCATTTCATAAGAAGCAATTATTTTTTGAGGCAAGGAGGATAAATTAGTATAAGTTAACATCATTGCTAGCAGTAAATTCACTGGATTGTCATCATACCTTGTCTATAAGTGTGCAGCAAGTTGCTACAAGTTGTGTTATGTCAACTGTGAAAACACTAGTTTTCATCAAGAAAAAGAAGTGATGATCTGCTTAGTTGGGTCACTTGTTGCTAACAAATTGATTTTTAGATGTTTATGTTTTTTTTTCCAGAAGCAGGGTGCAAGCAGCCCTTACTTGTCCAGCGCACATAATTTAAAACGACTGCCTTTATGGCTACCTATTTCCAAAGGTTACCACTTATCTGAGCAGTATAAAAATGGATTTCTGAGATTAACAAAAACAGATTTTGTTGACGCAAACAAGGGTTTAGACCCACACAGCATTAGGGCTTTGGACGCCCACGAGTTTGCAAACAACCTGTATGATCAACAAGGATCACATCTTGGTGGTAAAAGTCGGCTTCGAACTTGATCTCGGGTAAAACTGCTTGAACGCCCTCCGGAAGGATCCGTCAGGAAAAAGCACGCGAAGGATCTTCTAGGATCGGCAAGGCCGCCTAAAACACCAACGATATTCATTTAGAACGTCGCGGATAGCAGATTAGGGATGGAAAAGGATAAAAGAGATTTTGTAGATTGATTTGTGTCGATTGGACGTAGATGGGATCAAATCGGCCATGAACCTCTTATTGTAAAGAGAGGGCCGTCTTATCCCCTTAGGAAACCGCATTAGATATGTTTCCAATCACCAAACCTTTCCAAAAGCCGAATAGAAATGAGATCGGTTCGAACGGATCAAACCCGACACACGTGTCGAACGCCACCACGGGGAGTGCCGGACGCTGTCCAGAGAACCCCACAAGCCGAATCATTGCTGGACGTGGGCGCCGGACGCAGGGGGTCAGCGCTCGACGCACCTCGACGGCGTGGTCCGGAAAGGAGCACAATCTAGGGGCACCGCCGGACCATATGGGGGACTCACGCCGGACGCGCTTCCCCCGAGTTCTAGTGTCCGGCCCGTGGTTCTCGTGGCCTGCTGCCCTCTTTGCCGAATTTCTTGATCTTTGGGCCTTGCCGTCGCACTCCAAGCATGTCCATGACCCCTTTGACACTCAAGTTAACAAAAATAGCATAGGAAATTTTTGGGTGTCAACAGATTTCAAGTTATCTAGGACTAGGAGCACATTTATAAATGACCTATTTATCAGTCTATAGGTGTGACAAATTCCATATATATATGATCAGTTCTCAAATCTGCAAAGCTACAGCTTATGCAAATTCTTTTTATTTGACACTCCTTTTATTCTCCATGTACTTCTGGGCTAGAGGATCTTACCTTTTATTGGCAGGTAGGTGAGGAACCAATCAAGTCACTTACTCATCTAGGGCGACAATACTTACCATATAAATAGTACCTCCCCGTAGTGCCATGACCAACACAAGAATGCAAGAAAAAGGCTTGAGACAAATGAATTTAGAGTGCCACCAGTGCAGAGTCTTCTAGGAGTGGGATGCAGTGGGAAGATGAGGGACGGCAGCCAACACGAACTATGATCTCAAATGCATCCTTCATCTGCGGTTATACCTACAGCTTGTGGCAGGTTGAGAAATGATCGATATCAGTCAGCAGTGCAGCTCTATGTCCTCACAAGATGTACTGGCCACAGATCCCTGTGACCGGCCGGTAGCAAGTATGCTACCAATATGTGCTCAACGAACCTCGCAGCACCAGCGCCACGACCAAGACACATGACCAATCACAGCTAGCAGAACTAGCCTGAAGAACTAATCATCAAAAGATGCTTCCATGGTGAGTGGGGTAGGCAGCCCACCGGCCTCAGTAGTAATAAAAACTAAAACTGATAGGCGAAAAGGACATGATTCAGGTTGAGGATTTGCTGTACAACATGTAGGAATGACTCCTCGACTTCAGCCTGTAGTGCCATAGTACCTTTTGATACTTGAGAATTTGAGCTCAACTATTGGGATGTGTACTTGCAATGAGTCTTCTAGTGCAACTACGTCTGCATTATACATAAATACTTAGAGCTTCTCAAGCTACATAGAGGGATCAATGAGACTGTAAAAAAAGAAGAGAGAGAGCCACGAAAATATTGATTGATGCCATGCCATTGATGGTTTCCCATATGCGTACGTGCAGAGTGGGGAGCAGCAGGAATTTGCATGCTGTTAGCTGATGAGCAGGTCAGCAGTCAGGTTTCTTGATAGCCTCATGTGACGGCCCGATCTTAGAGATTAACTGTAGATTATTGTGGAGTAATCTTGATGTACAGTACTGTCAGTGTATCTTCTTGATACTCTTTAAGGTTCTTGTCCCTTAAAATATTGCATTATTACCAAGTTTGAATCCCTAACTTGTCCGTTTATTTACAAAAGACTATGATGCAATATACTACCTCCATTCCAAATTATAAGATTCTCTGGCTTTTGTAAATACATTTCTTTTACTTTATATCTAGACAGTGTATAAATATATGCATAATAAAAAAGAAAGGGGATTTGGTGATTTTGCCCCTGTTTTCGAGGGCAATGGTGATTTTGTCCGTATTTTTGATATGTGCAATTTTACCCCTGTTTTTGTGAATGGAAGGCAATTTTTACCCCTATTCCGTTAACACCACTTAACGGTGTTAAAAGGACCATGAAAAGACCATTTTGCCCATGCATTTTTGCCTTACTTTAGATAGGCTTCATGATTTTGACATTAATCTCAGCAGTAATTTGATCTGACATAAGTTTTTGCATGGTTTTGTTGCAGAATTACGACCGGACAAATTTATTTCATAAAAATAAAAAAAGGGAAAACCAAATAGGATCAGTCTGTAAGACCGGCAACAAGTAAATGAAAAATTCAGTGCAAATGAAAAGAGAAAAGACACAACAAATCAAATATTTTTTCCATCAACTAGCATAGGTAAAATCATGATGCAAAATTCTATCGGTGTCATATCATCAGGTCGGCACCCTACCGATTCTTCCTGTCTCGATAGAGGCGGTGCACGCTAGTGGATGTGCCGAGAAGAAAGCACAAGGAAAGAAAGCTGCCATGCGCGGGTTGCGGCGCCGCCCCTCCGCGGCGCCGGCCGCCCCGAAGCAGCCCGCCGCCCTATGGCGCGCCGCCTGAAGACGTCCGCCAAGCCCGCCTTTGCCGGGCTCGAGATCTCGCACCGCCGCCATGACCTCGACCCGCCGGCCTTTGGATCCGCCGCCGCCCGCCAAAGATCGGATCCGCCGCCGCCGCCCGAATCCCGCCGCCGGGTCTCCATCGTGGCCAGAGCGCCCGGAGAGAGACGGAGAGGCGGGTTCTGTTCGGCTTCGCTCGGTCGGGGTATCGTAGGGAGCGGACGGTGTTTTTTTTTTACATATCCCCCACTAACACCGTAAAAACCAAGGGTAAACGGAGGCTTCAACTACGGAAAACAAAGGTAAAATCGCACATACCAAAAAACAGGAGCAAAATCACCATTGCCCTCGAAAAACAGGGGGCAAAATCACTAATTTCCCTAAAAGAAATGCATCTAGAAAAGCCAGAAAGTCTTATAATTTGGAATGAAGGGAATACTACTTATGGAGTCACTGTTCACGGTGTGTGGTCTAGTACACACAGCTACATCTCTCATAAATACAAATATATAGGTTCTCAACTGTTTATTTGTACATTGAGAGATCAATCAGAATAATGAGTGCAGGAGAAGTGTTGAGAGGAAATACAGTATCAACGATGCCATGATGCAATATACCAGTAAAATTTAAGTCATAACGTACTGTAGTATAGGACCGAGAGAGTATGCATGTGTAGTACTAATTCCTGCCACATAGTACTATGGCATTCATATCCCTGGAAGCTAGGAAGGACAATGACCTCAAGCTAGTTTCTCTCACACGTTAGTGCTATTGTACCACCTCACCGTCTACCAATTAATTACTCCATTGTTCATAGGAGAAGAGATAAGTGCAAGAGACCAATGAGCATCCGTAAATAGCCTCCTGAACCTTATGTAAAGCAGCTCATGCGATCTTCCATTTCTCCATTCCTAAAAATGTATGTCATCTTTAGACATTTTATGGTTTCTGAATGAAACAACATCTCACAGCAATGTTTTGGCCATCATAGGTTTGGGAGGTATCAGGGCATGTAGTCAATACACAAATGAACAATATGGCAGTGCCATCCTAGAACCTTGTTGGACTCACGAAGCTGTTCTCTAGCGAAACTTTTCCTTCTTACATTCAGGAACAAGAACACATTATTTAGAGCACAGCAAGAACTCTCTTTGACAGGGCTGGAGAACCTAGCATTACAAAGAATAAGTAGCTGGGGTGTATGGAGTTGGAGTAGACATACCTGTGAATCAAGTGATTAACTGTCGGACCACTGACCCAGTTCTTGCTGGTGGATTCCAAATGCACTTAACCTTTTTTGAAAGAAATTGAGAATGAGGACTCACCATATGCACTTAACCTTTTTGACAGAAATTGAGAATGATGTGCTTGTTGCTGATAAAAATGAAGCGCAATTGGTGGTTGGCCAGGCCACCGAGGGCTTGTTGTTGGTCGATCCTTCTTGGTGTCCGGACTTCCCAGGATAACCAGGTAGTTGAAGGCTGGCCAGGATTGTGTAGGCCTGATTCCGGTGCCTATGTTACGTTCAATTTTCTGCATGTTACCAGGACAAATTCTCAGAATGCAAAATACGAATGCCCCATGGGGTAGTATATAACATGATAAGCAAGCACGCGTGAGTATTACCATCTCTGATTTGTTGAGTGGCTATATATATACCCTGTGTCATCGACGTGGGCTTTGGTGTTGCGGCGAGGCGGTCCCGGACCACAGACATTGGCAGGATGGATGCAGACAGTGCGGGTGCGGACAAAAGGATGAGGTAAGAACCTCCAGCGCTCATGGCAATGATGCAAACATCTCTCGTCGGCACAGTAGCAGCAGACCAGCTACTATGGGAGAACTGGAGATAGCCCTTCAAAGCCATGTATGTGTTCAATGAAATGCCAATGCCAATGTTTTGGGGCTAACCATACCATGTTCTAAGTTCATGTTCATCCAACTCTCCTGTACAGAAAATCAAACACAATCTTATCTGAGCTTGGCTCTGTAGAAAGAAGCAATCAAACAAAAGGACTTGTACCATTTGGACTTGTCTCTCGCTGGCTGGTCACCGGCCGAGGCACCCCCACAACCTCGAAATCAAAGACGTCCTTGGTTTCCTCTTCTAATACTTTTTTAGACCAGAATTGGAACTATAAAAGTGGATTGCTTGATAGAAATCACATGCCGACATAGGGTGGATTGGCAGCTTCAAGCACACAAGTTGCATGCTGGACATGCGTCGGCCTTTGAAATGCCACAAGTATACTAGATGGTATGTATGCTGGAGGCTACACAATTGACGAAATTTCAATCTACCTCATAGAGATGTGCATGTGCCCGCAAAATTCTTCTCAAAGTCAACTCTCAAAAATCTTCTCAAAGTCACAAATCGTGTTGGCATCTATACCAGTGATTGTTCCAGTACCACGAGAGGAAGCTAACACTGCAATTTGTTCCCGATGGCTCTCGTGCCTTACCGCCAAGTATGCAATGGCAATGCCTTTTGTCATACATAATTTTGGGGTATATTTGCTTTTTGGTGTGCAGATGTACATATATGGAGGGTTGCCATAAATATTTTGGAGAGGTTACCATATCTATAGGTGAACAAATTACGGATATGCATAATCTTTCCGGATATTTGTATCTGAAGTGTACGTTTTGTTGCACTGTTTCATCGATTTGGCAAACAATGCTAGGTACATTTATGCATGACTGATGCAAAAACATAACATTGAATGAAACATGTTACATGGATTATTGGGGACTCTATAATGTTCTCTTCGCCTAAATAACCAATTTATGCAAATAAAGACCCACCCACAATCTGGTAGGTTTTAATAACCATTCACCAATAATTAAGATTTATAGGAAGTGTAAAATTTCCTAAAACATACATTGCTCTGCTTTCTTGAAAATGTACAGTCCAATTACACCCTAAATTTATATCTAAATTACCTATGTATTTTGAGCAATTTTACAATGGTTACCGAAAAATGAATTATCCAAAAGATGGAATTACAAAAACAAAATGAATTATCAGCCAAAATGGTGAGGACAGTTAGTAGATAGGAAGAGCCAGTACTGAAATTTATGTTAATATATTATGTATAGAAGTGGCCCCGCCATGTCAGACATGGTAATGGGATGATTGTAATGAGAATTGCATCCTGCCTATAAATATATGTCTTTTAGTTGTGCTCTGACCTATTACCGGAAGTGCAAAAGCCGACAGCATACCATTGGTGCCAAGACAAGAATGCACGAGTGACGGAAGCAGAAATGCTCAGAAAAAAAAAACTTTGGGGCATGGATGGACCATGCACGTTTCTAGGAGTGAGATGCAATAGGAATTTTAGTGGAAGATCATTGCATACTATTTGCACGAGTTCTTCTCAATTACTGAACATGCATCTATATTGAGTTCCGCCGTTATCGCTGAGTGTGGCTCAATTGAACGCATGAATGAATCAAGACTGAACAGAGCGACCTTTTGGCTGTCCAAGACCAGAATGCACCAGAGATGGCAGTAGAAATGGTCAGAAAAAATACTGTGTGACATTGATGGACCATGAACATTCCTGGCAGTGAGATGTAATATGAATTTTGGTGGAAGCTAGTCATGCTGGTTCAACTAGACATCGATGGTGTCATTATCGTGCTAGCTGCTGTATTTTCTGCTGGCTAAGGTGTCCGTCATTATCATGCTAGAAGGAAGCAGAAATTTTGTAACTGCGAGTTAAATGTCCATTTCATCGTCTCTTTGTTTCGGATTCTGAATGCTACACATGTTTCTTTGATCAGCCATGTTTGTATATCTACTGATAAAGCAATTAGGAGATCAGTCTTTTTGCGCTGGTGCCTCCTTGCCTTTTCCTTTTCGTTCTCCTTATAAGGGAGGCATTGAATGTTCTCAAATTGTTTTTTAGTACTCTGATTCTCCGTTTCTTGGAGAAAATTCCCATTCTCTATCTTCTGGATAAACATGTGGAAGATTGGCTCATGAAAAAACGTGTGGAAGATGTGATGGAGGCACACTTCCAGAAGCTAGAGAATACTGTCTCATTGGTGGCGCATGTGCCAGCGGCATCATGGTGGTGGTACCTTCAGCTCCTTGACTGTGTACTTAATTAGACCATGTTGTATTCTATCACGTCAAATGCGGCCACACTCGTTGAGAGGACAAGATTGGCTGGACATATGTGGTGGGCACAGAAAAAGATTTGTCTGTGCTGTTCACAAACTATGGCAGAATGAAGATTGCAGTACACTGATTTTTTTAAAAAAATAAGAATAAGAATATGAAAAATATATGATAACTGGAGGGATCAGAGACAAAGGTTGTGAAGATCTCGTTGAAACAATTTTGTTTGACTGCTAATACGTTTTGTTTGGAGACCGAATAAGTTTTTGACGGAGCTGTTAAATCTGGACCATCGGAAGTGGCATAGGGTATCCCTTTTCCGACTCGTTCAAGAAAAAAATGACAACTTCTTTTCATCTTTTGGGTCATGATTTTTCAGCGCCGCGACCACTCCGTCCTTTCTCCCTCGATCTCGCACTCGCTGCTGCTTCTACTGGCTGGCGTGACTTCATCTTCACTGGTCGGTGCTGTCCTTGGGCTGAGGCCATTCCGTGTTAGACTTTTGCTGTGCTGCTCACGGTCCAGGAGCTGATGATTGGGGAACCAGCAAAAAGGGGAGTGAGGGTGGCGGCTGCTGCTTGCCGCCCTATTCTGATACAGGCTCTCCTAATCTTGATGTGTTGATTTAATTGGCCCGTAGATGGTTGAGTTCTTTCTGGTGTAGGATTTTTTTATTAGTGGACTGAAGGTTAAAACTTTGTTCCTGTATGGCACAAGAACTTGTTACTAGTCGTAGTGTGATCAGCTCTTATATACATCGTTAAATCAAGCGATTGTACTCAAATTGGATTTGGAAACTCTGGTTAATGGTCTGAGATTCAAGACATATTTAGATACGTTTGCTAAAGGGAAATACATATACCTATACACACACAGCCGATCAAGCTAGGTTTTATTTTTGTTTTTTCTCAGTTGTAAGAAAGCTAGAAATTTTAAGGACTGTGGTAATTTTTTCTCAGCTGTAGAAAGCTAGAAAAATTATCTGTGCGGTCATAGACTCCCGTGTGACAATTGAGTTTTTTTGTTCTAATTTTGGTTTTACTCACCCTTGTCTTTTAGAAGGCTTTAGGTATCAAATAACCGCGACATGCATGGAATTAATTCGGAGTAGCCCCTTATTCTTGAGCACAGACATTTAGTTATTTATAGTTAACGTTCATTATTTCATATAAGTAATGCCACCGTAATTGTACTGTTTGGTTAAAGGCCGTTTAAATATAGGCTTGATGATGATAGTTGTTGCGGTTAGGATGCTGATGTTTTTGGGGAGATGTTGCTGAAATTTTAAATAGTCTTTGGACTTAGTGAGTTTTTATTCTGAGGGTAGCCTCCAGTTGTCATTCTAATCGGTGCATTACAAAGATGACGCTTTGTACAAAACACATATGTACATGAAGCTCCGTCGCCACCATTGAGCACTGCCTGGTTGAACGCATGAATGAATTGAGATACATGGAGTCCAGATCAATCGACCTAGGCTGTACACGTGTTGGATGTAGGTTGGACAGGCTCAAAGTTTAAGAAAATGATTAAATAATTGAATATATGGTTTCTCTAGGATGTGTATAATTTTTGACAGAGTTGTTGTGTAACAGTTCTTTTATTCATGTTGTGTGTAAAAAAACTAAATGGTGTTAAAGGTACTCCAAACAGAACAGATCGAGCTGCCATGAAATACAACTATGATATATTAACCTCCGGCGTGACCGGGACAATGGAATGGCAGGGGATGGTGGTGGTGGCCGGGATCGGAGAAACGGAGGAGCCCGAGGGGAGGCCATGGAATCCGATACCAGATTGTTGTGGCTAGCTAGATTGCGAAGTGGATACCTGTGGCTGGTGGGAGGCCGGGGTTTGATGCCCCGGCGAGCTGGTGGCGGCGCCGAGCACGGCGCCCTGGGGGAATGACGAACGACAGTAGAGATGGAAAACAGTACTCGTCCCAGGAGCCCGAGAGATAATTCTCAATCTCTGGCTAAGATCTTTCACACCAATAGTTCAGGGTACTTATACCCTCAATCCTAGCAAACCTCAACTTATTCTCTCGAATTACAAAATAGTGAATGAATAAACAAATTGACTAGATAATTATCCTAGAATCTAGGATCTGGCAACTGAACTGCGCCTGCTCCTCGGCTCCTTAGCCACTGCTTGGTTGACGATGCCTGTACACTTGGCCCGTCATAACAATTTTATATTTAGATCACAAGCTCTTAATACTGATGAGTCACGTCCAGGAGATGAACCACTTTTGGGTCAATTCTCTGCTAGAAGGGCAAGTAGTAAGCCTGAAGGTAATCTCTGAAATTTTTACTGCATATGTGCAATAGTGACAAGATATAAGTTGATTTGCAGTAGCTGCTGCAGCTATCAGTGCTTTGCCATCAGGCTAAAAGGATGGATGTTGTATGGGGAGAGACTGCTGGTGTTGAAGGTCAATTTTTGCTGTTGTGCCCTCTCCTTTTTCTCTAGCAGGTATTCTTTCTTCTGATGGCTGCAACGTTTTGAACATGCCAACTTACATTGCAAACTTTTGTTTTGGTAACCCTGGGTGATTTTGGCTTTTATTCTTTTCACAGTTCAACATTTTGCATGAGAAAGATAAAATGGATGCGAAATTAATATTAAAATATTTGTTTACTAGTGCCATTATAAAATGGTCATACTTTGCTTTTGAGGTGGTTCATAGTCACATTATTCTTATTATCTTTGCATGTGTAGGTCTTAATTTCTTATATGTGCTGTGTCCGCAGCTTAAAGAAACCTAGATTGTCCCAACTCAAAGTTCTGCCACTGATTCTAGAAGACAACTAGTGTCAAACTGTAACTGCTATGTGGTAATTTTAAATAGTAGTTCCATGTAGTTTCATTGGTTCTCGTATCAGCCAATTAAATGGAAAAATTTGGTTTTAGTATCGCTTGTGGAGTTTAATTAGTTAGTGATGAGCCAATTCCTGAGTTGAAGTAGCATTTCTGAATTCTATGCATTCAATTTTTGCTCTAGTTGAAGTAGCATTTCTGAATTCTCAGTTTGACTGAATCACTTGGCAAAATAAAATTAGTAGACAACTCAACAACTGTCATCCTTTAGCAACCGAATTTTTTGGCTTTTAAGTATCTTTTGACAGGTTATCATGGTTAAAGGCAAACACATACATTGGCAATTTGGATAGACAAAGATGTCAGCTGAGGACAAGAAGGACAGAAGCTCGCCAACTCCAACAAGAATTTGTTCTTTTGATTGTCATCAAACCATGAGAATCTGAGATGTACTTGATTAGCTCATTCACTTGCTGTTAGACAGCTGCCTTTGAATGGATTTATGGTAATGGATTTGTGATAATATTATAACCCTAAATGTATGGACTTGTGGTTATAGATTGGAAGATGAGTTCTTAATTATCACTACACCACAACCCTTAATCAGCGACTTTCGGTCCGTTGCTATATGGGGGTACAGCGACTTTCAGTCCGTGGCTAAAACTTATAGCAACGGACCTCTCTAGATGCTAATGAAGCCGTGGTTAAATATATCCAGCCACGGACCCTCTTTTAGCCACGGACCGTAGGATGGTAAAACTTTAGCAACGGACAATCAGTTAGAGCTTTTAGCAACGGATGGTCCATCGCAATATTAACTTTTAGCAACCGACAGTCCATCGAGCTCATTTGTAAATAGATAAAAAAAAATATAAATAAAAGCTAGTCTCATGTTATAGCTAATGATCAAACATTAGCCATATATTAATTCACATACACAGAAGTCATGACATTCAAAGTGATCACATTACATTGATTGTATCAAACAAGTACATTATACATGTAATGTCACTTAACATCCTTGTTTTATGGATCGAATGATCAAAAGAAAGGCTAATCCTAGTTGCTAATCTAAAGTTTAGCATAACACATGTCCATGAAAACCAACAAGCTGGTGGCAGCGTACAAAAGTTCCTGAAAAAATGACAGAATCAGTTCTCTAATGAAGTACAAATTCCAAAGTACAGTTTATAAGGGAGTGAGAGAAGACACAGTTTCACCATTCAAGAATTCACTACTTGAGTTTATTGTTTCTCAGACTTTGATGACATGATATTAGCAGACAACAAAGATAATGATTCAACAAGGCAAGCTGTGAAGTTAGGCTGAGTGAATTACCTAAAACCAATGTCTCTTGCTGTCACAGATTGTATCAGGTACTGAAATGAGACAAACTCTGAAACAATACTACTCAAGTACTAAGATAATGAGAAATATGCTAATTTATTCACAGCAGCAGCAGGATAGAAAATCCTAAGGCAATGTATTTACTGTAAAGAATAAACATAATATCCAATCAATGGCACTAACAAGCTTAATGCAGCTGTAAAGAATAAACTTAAGATCCAATAAATGTTGATACAGTGTACCAATAATTGGAAGAATTATTGTTAGTCCAGAACTACTAATCAAATTTCAGCATATTGGGCCCAGCAGAATTATGTTGAACTTTGGTTGCAGCACATAGATCATATAACTTAAACTAAGAGGACAAGTGCACACTGTCATACCCTTTGAGGAGTTTATCTTGGACATCCAGAACATGACATCAGATTAGGTAGGTTCTGTGGTGTCAAACATAGCTGCTGATAGAGAGCAACAAACCTGTGAGTTTATCAACCACTAGTTCTATGCATGATCTATATAGATACCAATAGTAGTACAAGCCCTTAGTGGGAAAATTTTCAAGAATTTTATTAGATATACCAAATCATACGGTAGCCATTTATCTAATGCACAGTAAAGCACAAATACATCCACAAAAATTAGTACAATACAGCTCACCTACAAATTGCATTGCATATCATTCAAGTGTTTGATCTTCAGCTATTCTATACTTCTACCAAAGCCGATGACACACAACAACCTAACTGTCAAGGGGTAAAAACTAAAAAATAATTGCATCACATATCAGCTGAAATTGACACAGTTGTAATCTAACAAGACTGGAACCACAAAAGTAAGAATGAGTGAGATACCGTCCCAAATAAACTAACAGCTTTGTACTCTACTCTGTCAAAAAAATCATTGCTCAAACACCTGTTAAAAAACTACAACCTTTCAATTAGCAAGTTCCTACAATCCTATCATGTCAACGCATAGAACTAAAGATAAGATAAGAGCAATAACCTACACAACCAAATCCTACTGGCAGTACATAGTTATCTCCTAAAACAGCAAGCACAGGAAGTGATGAGATACCTGATAGTATGTGCTGGTTCATTGGTAGCCATTTACGACATGGATATATATCCAGTACTACTGGCCAAATGATAGCATAATAATTTTGCCATTTATTTTCTGATATCTAAATGTTAGGAACATTATCAAGCTTTGATAATACCTTTGATAGCTTGTATTCCCTGCAATCCGAGTACCAAACCAAGTTAGTTCAATAGCTTGTATAACCAGGTTAGTACACTTGTTTTCTGGAACTCTTGCAGGGTGTAAGCATTAACGTTATACTGAAGAAGTGAAGATTGCATGGCTAGTATACATATTAATAAATTCAGAAAGAACACTTATCTACCTTTGATAGTACGTGAAGTTCCTCCCACTTGTCTGTGAATAATTTATAGATATGTACTTCATGGTTGTTTGGGCAAAAGGCAATCACTGGACGAGAAGAAATGTTTCCCAGTCGATCAAATGTATCATCAAACTCCCAGGCATTTTTCAAATACAAGATAACAACAATAAAAATAGAATATCATGTATGTTTAGCACAATCAGAAAGCTAGTGGTGCGTTGTTCTTAAATTGCACTTGGCCTTTTATCATTGAAAGCAGACAACATCATCTATTTTGGGGTATATTTCCTAAAAATAATTGAAATGACAGCCTCCTAGACACCATAAGCAACTCTATAGTAGCAGAATGCCATGATTTAATCACCTATGTGAAAGTAAATACATAATGCAATCATGAATCCCATAATTAGCCTGCTAGCTGTAGATTCCACAACCTATCAGTACATAACTGAGCTAAAGCCTATCACATTTGAAGCAGACAATACCTATTGGAGCCATACGTGACCTATTGCAAACTGCTATAAATACTGACAGAACAAATGATTTACTGGCTGCACAAACAGACAGACGAGATACAAAAATACTACTAATATAGTCTAGAAAAGTAAATTAATACCAGGAATTGAAATGTGACTTCATCTTAGCTACCCGCAATAGCAGAGACTCTGCATAGCTGTATGAACATAAATGCAGATCCTGAATGGACCAAAACAAGGAGATCAATTTTCCAAATCGCAAGAGATCTCAACCATAAGCCATGACCTAAGGGGGAAGTCGAGAGACGTACCTCACTTTAGCACCGGCGGTTGCACAGGTGGTCTTCTAGCTCGGCTCTCCTTCCCCTATTCCAGTCCGGTCGTCGCAGAACTGGAGGACCGTGAATCGGTCGTGGGTTCCTCCGGATATCAGCGGGGCCGGGCATTGGCTGTTGGCCGCCGGGCGCGGGCGGGCGGCCGGGCGGCGCGGCGGCCCGCGGCCGGCGGCGGGGCAGGGACGGGCGGGCGACGGGCGGCGTGTGCAGCGTGGAGCAGGGGCGGGCCTCGGGCGGCGCGGCGAAGCGGGCAGGCGGAGGCGGCGGCGCGTGTCGGAGTCTTGAACCGGAGGAGCAGGTGGCGGCGGCGTGTGCCAAAATGGCTGGATGCAGCTGTGGGGTGGGTCACGTGGGGTGTCTTAGGGTTTGTTTTTGGGCCAACATAACTACGAGAACGCCCATGAATGCAAATTTTATTTAGCAAACGGAGGATCCGACTTTATTATTCATGTATAGCAACGGACCATTCAACGCAAAAGTGAAAAAGTTTTAGCAACGCACCATCCATCGCCGTATTCGGGTTTAGCAACGGACAATCCGAGACAAACATTTAGCAACCCACCATCCAACGTTAATTAAAAGTTTCAAAGAATCGCAATCGGTTGCTAATTAAGTGTTGTGGTGTAGTGTATGGTCCATGTGTGAATTTGAATTTGACATTTTTGTGTAATGGAATTTGAATTCAAATCTATATTTATTCAAATATGTAACTATTCTCAATGATATAATCTTTCTCTAGAGTTCTAATCCTTGGGGAAGACTGCTAAGAAAAAGCTACTTTACACGTTGGCCACCTTTCCACGTCGGGGTTGGGTTGTGCCATCTAAGGATGTTTCCCTAGGTGATGGAACCCCTAGGGAAGAAATGTTTCCCTAGCGTTTTTGTTAACCGTAGGGAAATGCTTTCTTTCCTATCGAATTCCTCCCTAGGGGCTTTTCCCTACGAAATACCCTAGGGAAATCGTTTCTCTACTGTTTTATAGCCATTCCCTAGGAACATTAACCCTAGGGAAATATGCAGATTGTAGTAGTGTAAAGTCACTCTAACAGAACAGATCGAGCTGTCAAGAAATACAACTATGATATTAACTGTACGTAGCTGATGCAGTTAATGAAACATTATTACTATTTTTCATATCAGCTTTCTAATACTTTATATAGTAGCAGCGAGCCACAACGAGTGCACATGACCTTTACCTTTTGTGCTCTCCACTACATTTGGAGTCAAACTAGTTTTATCAACTCCCATCCATTTTATACTCTCTCTGCAATGAAGCTAATAGGGGTGAGAGGTATCAGGATTTCATCATCCAGATCCGGACTGTGCTAAAGTGCATTTAGACATCTTGCGCTTAGTTTTCTCTAGCAGTCAGCATCTAAGATCACAGATTGTCTTGTGGCCACAGGTTCGTGGTCAAAATAATGATGTGGGCTCGCTGAAAGTCTTGTGTTTTCATTCACGCACAGGACCAATTTCAGAAAGTTATGGATACTGTGTGCACAGAGAAATGCAATGCACTAATGTCAATGCCAATTATTATAGTATATTATCAACTAGTTGCTTGTAAATTTTAGGGATGCAAGATCTAGCTATGAGGGAGGTCGTTTGAACCATACTATGTTTGAACCATTATTATCGTATATTACTATCAACTAGTTGGCAGTTATTATAGTATACATACTATGTTTGAACCATTGTGCTGCAGCAAATTAAGCCCGTTACAGTGATAGGACAATGATACTTAACAAGTTGCAATCTTGCACTTCCCTGTCACGTCATCCAGAGGTCGTTATCCGGTGATGGCATCAGCGCCCTTATGCCGATTGATGAAGTTTGAATTCATGCACAAAGACAGTGCTGCACAACGAATTCAGGCATTTTGGACTCAGAAAGGTTCTACAATTTTGCAGGCAATTGGAGAGATCAAAATGGATCATAAGGATATGGGCATATGTACACAACATCTGATGAATGAAGTCTCTCAAGCAGTTGAGGGACTATTCAGAGACAGCATCAGTTTCCATCATGTATGTATCGTTTGTGCTTTATCGAGAAGGAATCGAATTTTATTCTCCAGTTGGATCGCATCGCTAAAATTTTACTAAAAAAATCTTAACTGTGTGTTGCGTCCAATGCAATGAACGCTGCTATTTATAAGTTGCTGTGATCAATTCAACAAGCTCGTCATGAAGAACACCATTTGTAGCCAGAACACCACCCCAAGGATAGATGTTCCTGCGCCCTGTTGGGTCAGCAGCAAAATCCAAAGGTTCCCCTCTCCAATCACATGTCTGTCAGTTTTTTTAAAGTTAGAAACACAGCATTATCATAATGTTAAATATCAAAACAAGTATATATAGAACAAAGAGACACTTGCTATATACTTTTGTTCCTGGATATTTAAATAAGGCATACCTTCCCTCCTGCTTCCTGAACACAAATCACCCCAACAGCATGATCCCAAGGCTAATTGAACAGGCAGAACACAAATGGTTAATACAACTGAAAAGTAAGCCGACAAGTTATTTAACTTGTCATGTAGTACACAAGAAAATTCATCTAGAGTAGAGGACACCTTGATTTGTTTTGCTGGTCGTGCTCGGAAGATAAAAACCGACATTCTCCCAGAGGCTACCATGAGATACTTCGACAAGCTGGAAAAGCAGCAAAATCAATATGAGAACATCATGCTCAATAATCCAGTTTTTTAAAACGAATCAGGCAGTAGAGCTGCCGATTATATTAAAAAGTGAAAAATCCTAAACATTATATTGACAATTCATTAACCAGTCTACGTCACTATCATCCTAATATATTTTTTGTAGAAAAGTGAAGGATAGCACAAGAAACTGAGGATAGCACAAGAAACAAATAAGGAAACACAATAGCACATTGATGATGAACTATAAGCAAATAAAAACACACTATCTTGAGAACACTCGCACTGATTCACTAGGACTATTTAAATTGGTTAGGAACGAAAAAATGCATGTGCGTATTTTGTGGAGGAAAATGCAACAAACCTGCCACCACAAGAATTTTGGAGAAGAATTTTATTCTCATCTCTGGGAACAGATTCATCCATTGTCGAATTGAAGTGGAGAGACAGTGGCATCATATTCCACGTATGGCTATCAACAATGCAGTAGCGTGCCATGTGTGCTATTGAACACGGATCAACAATGCATCTCTTCCAAGCATCCAGCGCTGTAGTGAACTGGTCAATCTCAGCAAACAAGGGCCTAGACCAAGTGCCACAGCCTACATGAGACACCATAAGGATACCATGGCCAGGATGGGCCGCAAGTGATTTATCTTTATCATTTCCTGTGATGCCATCTGTCCAATTTGGACATCCCATCACTCCTACAGCTAGCTTTCCATCCACCACAAGAGCCAAGCCCACCTAAACGAAAGCAAATAATTAAAAGGCTTCTTATCGGATGAAAGAGAGTAAAGGAACAAAGTGATCAAGATCTAATGTTAAGGAATCACTACAGAGTTCCATGCTTATTCAATGGAATAACAGTTTTGTGCATGCTGAAATTTGCAGCCGAAACCAAAATGTATGCTTCTGCATTTCTTAAAATGCATATGTTCCATATTTCAGTCATTAGGTGGTGATAAAAAAATATATAATCACGAGCAATATAGAAAATGCAGAGAGACATACCACATACAGGGAATCATCTGCTCCTTTCAAGAAACTCTTAGTACCATCAATTGGATCAAGCACCTACAAATCCACAGCAATTTTACTTTTTGGAACCAGAGTAACTTTTGTAGATCAGGCTAATTATGAAACTTTTACAGCATACCCAATAGGTGGCGGGATTTGAATCGAAGGATACAGCATCCATGCCTCCTCTATCAATAGCTTTCAACACATCAGCATGACTTAAAGGTGAACCATTGTTACTCACTCTGCCTGCAACAAAACTTGTGATTGATTCAACAATTGTGTTACTGTTGCTTTCATCAGCAATATTAGACGACCGCAGAAATGCTGAGTCCTCTTCTGCCACAAGGGGTATTGACGGAAACAATTGCTGTAGCTCTTCAAACAGCACACAATCGTGAAGGCAGTATCAGACAAAGGAACAATGTCAAATTAAGCAGAAGCTGAACTGAGGAGCTATGCTATGAATTACCGAAGCTAATAAGGGCCTGAACACCGAAATCGGCAATTGTTACAGGAGTATTGTCATTCTTTTCAAGAAACTTTCTGTCACCTGAAAGCAGTGATGCCTTCACCTGCGAAAGCAATCAATCGAACCAGTAAAATTTAGCTCATGTTATTGGATATATTTCATAGGTATATGCATGCCAGGCAAACATATAAATCTAACAGCTCAGAAAAATTTATCAATTGGGGCTAAGTATAAGATTTTGCATCTGAAACCTCTGGTCTGACGTATCTAGCTGCACTCTTGTAGTTAGAACAGGAATCTTAGCACACCTGACTATATCGAGAAATAAACTTTCGTTATCTAGGCAGAAGGCCATTCATGAAAACAATAGTTATTCTGTAAACTAATGATTAAATAGCACACCCTTTAGTCTATTGATCGACTCCCCACACTTTCTGGCTGGCAGTGCCCGCCATCACCGTCGGGTGAACCTTCTCTCTCAGCAATCCTTCTAAGTCTGCTGGACTCACTGATAAACGGGTTTATCTCGGAAAATCGGTGAGTTTATCGTTTTCTTTTCGTACAAATTTGAAAAAAAAAAACCCGTCAATTTGCAGAGGATAACATATAGATTGTGTCCAAATCAAGTAACATTAAAAATACACACATAGAGATTTTGGGTTAGAAGGACTGAGGATATAGATATACGGAGGAGGGAATTTGGTCCTGACATCCGGTGGGCCTTTTTTGCGGGCTCGAATTCAAAATGGCCAAAAAATTTGAGCAATAAGGAAAAATACCGGGCATAGGTGAGAAACGGGATTATCGGATTTATCGATTTTTTGTCACCGAGAAAAAAACTGTGGACTCAGGTAGGTCACTAAACCTCCAATCATAACTTTAACTGTCCTAGTGTTATAGAAGACAACTAGTGGCATTCTTGGAATAGTAAGAAAAATCCTACTGAAAAGAGGCGTTAAATCACTTGAGTGATATTTAGGTTTACTGGAAGAACCATGTTCATATTAGGAGTGAGATGCTCTATAAAGAGGGTTCCGCAAAAAAAAAAAAAAAATTGTAAACACACTTCTTCATTTAGTGAGAGTGCTCACTAATTTATAGTAATATTAACCTCAAAACATAACATGCTTAGGGCTGCCAAAGATCCCATGCTCAAAATTAGGCTAGCAAAGCCATGGAAGTAACAATCATGAATCGAGATGTATAACTCACATCAAGGCAAAGGTGACAGGCGCGCCGACAGAAGCGACGGCTGCAGCGAGCTCACGGTGGTAGGGAGCGATATCCGGTGAGAAGGGTAGCACCCACGGTTCATCAATAACAACCAATGATGGCTCCGCTGCGCCATAGCTGCCCCTGCCATAGCCGCTGCCCTGTCAACAGCGATAACAGTGGTGAGCCATTGCTGCCACCGGTGCCCGAGATTCTTTTTTTTTTATTGGTGACCAGGGAAGAGGACCAGAGCAATGAAGGACGAACCTTACAGAGAGGCGAGTGGGGGGCAAACTGCATCTGCAACGCTCGACGACAACGACACGCGTGGCAGCTGAAGCCGCAGCTGGGGCACGAGCGCCATTTCGATCGTCTGAATGTTTTCTGAAATATAAATTGTGATGTGGTAGAGGAAGTAAAAATAACAGGCGATTCCATCCTAGATATAAATATTTGATGGAATGGACCACGAGTCCATGACGCTCAGATGCTGGTGGTCTAGGTACATACGACCTTGCACCTCCTCTCTCCAACCTCAAGAATTTTGCACGGTCGTGTTCCTGCGGTATTCAAGAATATATATGTTTATAAATATACTGCTGTCTCAGGTTAAATTGCTTGTCCCTTTTGATGAATATTCCGCGGGCATGCAATGATTTAGTATATAAAAACAGATGAAATTATCCACACATGGATATCGGCGCAGGTGTAATCATTGGCAGAATAACAATTCAGAGCCACAAGGATCGGATCAAAATTTGTGTGGTATCCACTCATGGACACTATCCATGTGCATAGTACGTTGTGTCCACTGATTCCATCTGTACACTTCTCTCTCTCTCTCTCTCTCTCTTGATATCGTCTGTGCTTCTCCTTGACGCTTTGCCTCCTGTACACACAAGGAAAATGAACCAGTGTCCTCCTAGTAAGTGGTTCTGTGGTCCTGGCTTAGAATCAATAATAGTTGCTATTTTCTAAATTGATTGAAACTTCAAGAGTATTCGATTTAATTGATTACTATATCCGCTGTAAAGATATATATATAACTAGTGGATATAAGGAGTCTCTATGCTAAGTTGTTCACAAGTTATAGCAATACTGATGAGATATAAGGAGTATGCAAATTTGATCAAAAGATAGCATGGAGGTGGAGTGTCCAAAGTTTTGATTTCTAATTTATCCAATTTTAAACTTCAAAACATGAGAGAAGTGAGGGTAGAGTTGCACAAACCACCACTAAAGATGAAGGAGCTAATGGGATTCATTTGTTGTCTTTCTGCAAGGTGGATTGTTCAAGGTTCATACAACGTGACGGTGGGTGATCACAAAAGTTTGTACTTTGAGCTTGATAGATCTTTCTCACACTAATTTTTATACCAACATTTATTTTCATAGAAACAAATAAGGGCCTAAATTTTATACCAACTAGTTTGAACACCAATGAGCCTAAATTTTATTAAAGTCATTGTAATAAATTTATTTTTTTGTTATTATATTTTTTATTTTTGTTTACTTTATTCATTCTTATTTATTTGTTATCTTTATTATTTTATTTTAGTACCTCATTCAACATTTTTCATGTAGATCAAGCAAGGCTGAGAAAAATTGCATTCCAAAATCATCTAACATGTTACTAGTTTTAAATTGATATGACAAAATAAAAGAAAAATTAATAGACTGATTAAAACATCTATTTAGAGATTTGGTTAATTTTGGAAGGCTCGTAATCACTAGATTATTGCTAGGTGTAAATGTACTAGCTTGAGACAAATAAAGTTGCAATTTCGACTCATTTCAAATACAATTTTTTCTATGTGGTGCCCAACACAAAAAAATCCACGATCATTAAATATTTTGTTACTTAGTAATGGCCGAGACAAAAATGAAAGAAAACTTAATGGACTAATTAAAACACCTATTTGGAGATATTATTAGTTTTGGAAAGATACCTACTAACCATACAAATGTGCTTCAGGCCCTTTGAGTAGTTTCCTTTTTTTTCGTTTTTTTTTTTTCGCCTTGATGAAAAGTTCAAATTGTGGCAAATTTCAAATACAAATTTCCAACATGGTGGCGAGTCACAAAAATACACCATCAATTATTTCTTTATTAGTTAGTAATGACCAGGATAGAAATAAAAGGAAACTTAATGGAATAACTCAAACACCTATTTGGAGATCTAGTTACTTTTGGAAGGTGTATAATGACTAGATCCTTGTGAAGTGTGAACTCTGCCATGCACACGACATTTTGAACCTAGCTACTAGCCATACATATTTGCTTTAGGCCCTTTCAGTTGTTGTTTCCACTTTTTTAGTTTTTTCTCTCCTTTTAGATCAAGTTCATTTTTTTGCACATTTTAAATGCAAATTTTCCATATGGCGCGCTTAAAAGAAAAATCCACCATCATTTATTGCATTATTAGTTAGTCATGGCCAGGATAAAAATGAATGAAAACTCAATGGATTAATTTAATGCTTGTTTGGAGATCTGATTACTTTTGGAAGAAATAGAATAACCTGGTCATTATTAGGTGTGAACCTAGCTATGCACATATGCTTCAGGCCCTTTTGGCAGTTGTTTCCATTTTTGTTTTTCCCGCCTTGAGACAAATTTCATTTTCCACAAATTTTACGTACAAATGTTTCATGGCGCCCTTTCAAAAAATCTACCATCCTTTAATGTGTTATTGGTTGTCAATGGTAGGGTAGGAGTGAAAGAAAACTCAATAGGCTAATTAGAACTTATATCTGCAAATTTGTTTACTTTTGGAATGCATAATGACGAGATCATTGTTAGGTGGGAACCTACTAGCCATATAGTTGTGCTTCAGTTGTTGTTTCCATTTTTTGTTTTTACCACCTTGAGACAATGTTCAAATTTCTACACATTTCAAATACAAATTTTCATTATGTTGCCATATCACAAAAATCAAACATCAATTAATATGTTATTAGTTGGTAATGACTAGGTTAAAATGAAAGGAAACTTAATGGATTAACTAAAACACCTATTTGGAGATTTGGTTACTTTTGGAAGACACAGTTACCAAATCATCGCGTCGTGTGTACCCAAAAACGCACATGTCATTTAGGCCTTTGGTAGTTGTTTCCATTACTTTTTAGTGTTGTAATTTTCACGCATTTCACAAACAAACTTTCCATGCACTACGAGAATCACACTCTTTTGCCGAGTGTAGACAGGTTTGTCGGTGTTTTTTTTTTTATCGGGCACTCGGCAAAGATGCATTTTGCTGAGTTTTTTTTTTTCCTAACAGCCTAGCAGTCGGCAAAATGCATATTTACTGAGTATTTTTTTGGCACTCACTAAAGAGGCACTTTGTCATGCGCTTTTGTTTTGCACCCAAAATAGTTTTTAAGGCAATTTTTTATGCCCTAAACGAGTTCAAATCTAAAAGTTTTCAGCTACAAAGCTTCATAACTTCTCAAAATCTACGAAGTGTGTTTTCGTAATTTGACAAAGCATTAGTAACATTGTTCACAAAATCTACAGCTCTGATATCCTCTCATAGTTTTTCTGAAAGGAAGAGATGTTTATAAGACTTGTGAGCAATTTGCTACCACTATGTCAAATGAAGAAATGACCAAAATAAATTTTGTAGATCTTGAGAAGTTATGAACCTTCCCGACAACTTTATTGTTTGAAATCATCGATGTCATGCAAAGCTATGTTTGAATTTTGAAAAAAATTAAAATTTGATTTTTTAAATGACCTCGATGTAGAAACTTCCTAAATAAAAATGTAGATCTAAAAAAGTTATGAAACTTTCTAGTTCACAACTATTTGGTTGGAAACCATGTTATCATGCAGAACTATGTTTGAACCTCTCCAATTAGAAATTCATTTTGTAAATGACCTCAGATGGAGAAACTTTCCAAATTAAAATTATTGTAGATCTCAAGGTTGTAAAATTTTTGTAGTTGACAATTGGTTGATTTCAATTTGTTTAGTGCCTCAAACAAGCAATTTACATATGGTTGAGTATAATATTTGGGGAACTGGAACATAATGTTGACACCTGTTATAGCATAATATTACTAGTCAACTAAACATGAAATAAGGGCATAAAATGAATAATCACATAGACTAGGGGCTTTACTAACACGCCTACAAGTTTTGATGATTTATATATGAACAGTAAAAAGCCTAGAGTTTGCAAGACATATGAAGCATAAACATGTTACAAACATATTCCTAGATAGCACCATTGCAAAGAGCTCGTCGAGACGATCAAAACGGATATATTGTTTGCTATATTCAGAGTCCGTAATCAAAAGATATCAGTTGCAGAGCGAGTTCACTAAAACGGTCATAACTTTCTCATCCGACTCCATTTCCTGCAAAATACCAGTCTTTACAAAGCTATCGATGAGATCTATGCACCCACAAAATTTGAACTCGTTATGCCACAGGGGCCTGGTGGCCGCCAGGCCTTTTTCACACGGCGGCCGCCAGAGATTGAGCCCAATCGCTTTAACTTTTATGTCGGTTTGTAAATCGACTTTGAGGTTGTATCTACACCGCTGCCAAGGTCGGTTTGATCCAAGGGCTATCGCTCATCTCCAAGCTATATAAGAAGACCCCCTGACCCCAGGGTGAAACCCTAATTCATTCTATTCATTATCTCTTGACCTATTGGTCATAGAGGTGTCCCAATGTGAGGACAACCTCTCCTCTCTAGTTCCAATCTAGATTAGAAGATCATGTAGAACTAGAAGAGTGAGTTGAAGAGCAAAAGCATATCAAGTTAAGAGATTAGATCTGTAGTACCCTAAGAGAGTGACTAGATCTAGTCTTAAGAGCTAAATAGTGGGTGGAGGAGAAGAAGGGGAAGCACCGGACCTGTCGGTGACTCCTCTATGCGTGTACCTCCGGGATCAAAGGCCTCATGGCACTTGATCCTGAGACTTCTATGATGGATCAACTTCTTGTTTGAGTAAGTAAATGTGTTCTTATTGCTCTTATTGTTCATAACTCTTATTTGAGTACTTTAATCTATGGGAATCTATAGATTAGAGGAGTATGCTTAGGTTTAGGCGTGGTGCTTAGACTGAGGTTGCTTGTGAATGCACCCTACATTCCGGGACATGTGGTAGTTCGTGGTAGTGACAGTACCGTTGATTCATTTGGAGTCCACCCCCCGAATGATAGGCCAAGCAGGACCATGTTGTTGGAGGATTGCATGTTTCGTCCATGTCTTCCTTTGAGTACGTCCCCCTAAGACAATATCAACATAGCTTACAAGGATAAGAACTAGACAACCGTAGGAATCTCCTTATCTCTTTATCCTCTCCAGTTCCTTGATTGCTGCTCAGGGATTAGTTATATGCCTAAGTTATCCTCACACCATCCTCCCTGTGGATTCGATATTAAAACCCTCTCCCGGATGAAGTGCTCACCGGTATCCATTCGCTTGCGGATTATACAAACTATAAATATCTTATCAAATACCAACACATAATGTGGACACATGTTATGGTGTAATGTGGTGGCAGAGGCGGGATTCATGCGAGGGAGGGTTCGAATCCTGCCGGGTACCGTAATGCTGCCACAGGAACTCGGTAAAACAGCTCAGTCCCGTAATGATGGCACCCTTTCATAAAAATCTCACGTCATTTATTATGCTATTAGTTTCCAATATGGCCCGGAAAAAAATGAAAGAAAACTTATTGTACTGATTAAAACATCTATTTCGATATTTGGTTAATTTTGGAAGGCATATAATGCACAGATCATTGCCAGGTGTAAACCTACTAGCCATACAGTTCGGTTGAGGTCCTTTCAATTGTTGTTTCTATTTTTTGCTTTTTCTCGCCTTGAGTCGAGTTTTATATTTTTGCACGTTTCAAATACAAATTTTCCACATCATGCCCTATCACAAAAACCATCATCATTATATGTTATTAGTTAGTAATGGCCTATACAAAAAATGAATGAAAACTTAATGGACTAACTGAAATATCTATTTGCAGATCTCGTTATTTTTGGAAGGCATATAATGACTAGATCATTGTCAGGTGTGAATCTAATAGCCATATAGATGTGCTTCAGACCCTTCCAGTTGTCGTTTCCATTTTTTGATTTTTTCCGCCTTGAGAGAAAGTTCAAATTTTCACACATTTCAAGTACAATTTTTCTATTTGGTGCCGTACACAAAAATCCACCATAATTATTTTTTAGTCACCATTGACCTGGATAATGATGAAACAAAACTTAATGGACAAATTAAAATACCTGAGATAGTTACTTTTGGAAGGAATGTAGTGACGAGATCAATGCCGGCTGTGTACCCATCCAGGCACTAAGCTTTCAGGCCCTTTTGGTAGTTGTTTCCTTTTTGTTTCTCCCGCCTTGAGACGATGTTCAGATTTCCACATTCAATTTTTTTTCATGGCACCTTTTCACTCAAATTAATGGAGATATAGTTACTTTTGGAAGGAATGTAATGACGAGATCATTGCTAGTTGTGAACGCAGCCATGCACTTATGCATCAGGCCCTTTTGGTAGTTGTTTCCTTTTTTTTGTTTCTCCCGCCTTGAGACAAAGTTCAAATTTTTCATGGCACCTTTTCACTCGAATGTGCCATCATTTGATACGTTGCAACTATATATATCCTTAAAATCTCTGACCTAAATCCTTCCAGCTCCTCCATCTCCATCTGTCCATCATCGAAGCAGCAGGTTGGTACCATACAGATCCTATCTCTCAGTTTGCTACCCGGTGGAAACTAAAATTTTATTTTCTCCACTTCTTAGTAGAATGGATTGCATTTTGCACTATGTGCGTATTCAATCTGTATTTAGGTCTTTGTTCACCATTGCTACTTTTTTTTTTATGTTCATGATTGTTACTATACTTCCCATCCAACAAGGGGGAGCAGACATGGTTAGCCTGAAGGAGATGGCTCGGTCTGATGCGGAGCGTGCCCCGCCTGCCTGGCTGCATAGGCTGCTGCACATCACGTTCTTTGAAGCATGCCCTGAGCACCCGAGAAGCGGGGGCCTTGCTAGCAGGAGAACCGTTGGCTGCAACTTCTTCTGCACTCAATGTGACAGCGTGTGCCCTCTGCTCCAGTTGCGTTGCTACCCATGAAGGCCATGAAATCATCCAGGTAGACAGGACTACTTTGTCGCAGCAAAGGTGGATTAAATACGGTTTTTGAAAGAGAAATTGTTGTGATGCTCGCTTTGTGTGAGGTGCAGATCCGGATGTCGTCAGGCCACAACGTTGTGAAGGTAGCGGATGTTAAACATCTACTGAACGTGTCATTGGTGCAGACCTACCAATACAATGGAGAGCATGTTGTGTTCCTGAACAGGCGGCCTATGTTGGGTCAGAGAAAGCGTGGCACATCTCACTGTGAAGAATGTGAAAGGGGACTCCAAGATGAGGGCTACCGCTTCTGCTCACTTGGGTGCAAGGTGAGACATCTTTCTCGCTCAATTCATGCTGCAGGATTTTTTTGTATTTGTATTGCGAAGTGAAGTGATTAGGACTTGCTAAATTTCAAGTTTTCAATTCAACTATCATATTGTAAAAAGGAAAAGATATATTGCTGATGAGTTGAGGGGAGTTAAACATAACCTATTTCACATTAGACGTAGGTAGGAAACAGTGGCAAAGCTAGGAATTTGTATAATGGGGGACGTACTACCAAAATACATACAATAAAAAAATTATGAATCTCAAAATTTATATATGGATTAACCATCTATTACATATATCACTAAAATCACAATTAATTGTGCATGCAGCAAGTCTATAGTGTAAAAATCTAACAATTTTTTTGATACATACAATTTAATCGCTGAAGATCTGTTGTTGGAAGCTCTGGAGCTTTTCATTTCTTCTATGTGCTCTTCCTGTTGAACAGCAAGCTGAGTAGCTATACCTTGCTTTCCCTAGTTAGAATTCAACTGTCTCCCGTTCAGGTTTCATGATTATCCTTTAAAATAAAAATGACAACGTTCGGGTTCAGTTGTTAACTTCTCTAGTTTCTGACTCACACGATTGATCCTCCTGATAACCTATTGCTTGATTTTCTTCAAATAAAATAATCAATCAACTAGTAAATGTGATCTGCTCGGTGATTGCTGATGCGTACAAGTGGTGCTGGTACAAGTAGGAAATATAGTTAATTTGGTTACACAAAGAGCATGGGATCACGTAACAACCTTCTACCGAACTTTTCCCACTCCACTTAATGATTTATAGTAAATATAGATGACTTCAAGTGTACTAGTACAAGTGGCCTTTCAAACCTTTTGGTGAATGTCACTCCTAAGAGCGGCGACGGCACGCACGGCGACGCACGCACGACGGCAATGCCACTCCGCAGCGGCGACGGCACGCACGGGCGGCACTAGGGCCAGCGGCGCTAGGGTTTGGGCGTGGCGGTGGCGCACGAAGGACCCAGCGGTGGCTCTAGGGTTAGGGAGCGAAATCGAGCGAGCCTGAAGACCAAAGCTGTTGGGTGTTATCCATTTAATTTTTGTGATTGATCTCAACTGGTTACAGGTCCCTTGTATTTATAGTCAAAGGAACACTTGCATCTAAAGAAATCCATGATTTTATTTCCTATTTTATTCCCTAAATATCAATTACCTGATGACAAAGCAATTGACACGGCCGTGCAGCGGTTATCCACAGGCGCCGTGAAAGCATGCACCGAGCCCCTTTGGGGCTTCCGGTGATGGGATGTGACTGCTCACCCTTTTTCCCTATAGTGTCATTGCTTGGTTGTCGACGTTGACGAGGAAGTCAAAGCAACATGTCCCGGAGATTGTTGCCTCCACTTGCATATGCAGGGGTTGACACATTGCAGCTGGATCCTAAGTCGGAGGTGTCGTGGAGAGGTTGGTGGGCTGGCCGGATATGAGTTTACTGACCTTTATCTGTACTGGGTTGAGTTAGGAGTCCAGTGATACCTTGGCCGATAGTGTTGGCATAAGCGAGGTGAATCTAGATGAAGGCCTCCAATGTAGAGAGGGACGCGACGAGGTGGGAGACATCTGGCAAGTTCTCCTTGTCGTCGTTCTTGTCGTAGTTATTGGAGTGGTTGTCGAGGAAGAAGATCGGCACCGATGGAGAGAAGCTATGTGGTAGCTCCTCTACCAGCACGATGCTCACCGGAAAACCTTGCGTCAATGGCGAGGACGTCGGGAGGTGGACACCAACCGCCTTGAGCAGCATCCAAGCCGTTGAGTCTGCTTGAAGCTCTATGATGCTGGCCATGTTTTGTAGCTCATGGTTGGTCATCGTGGTGAGGCTAAGCCGACGAGAGCCTCTGGGATAGCGATGAGGTTGACGCGGTAGAGTACCTGTGCGTGTGGCACGCTCATCTTATCGCCGGTGTTGGAGCTCACAAGTCAGATTTTGTTGAAGACCTCGTGCGATATTGGGGGTGGGGGGGTCCAACCGGTAGGCGAAGTCAGGTCATCATGCTCGACGCGGCGGGTGCCTCTTGTTGCACCGCAGCCCAAAGCTTGTTGTGAAGCCCGTTGATGAGGTTGAGAGAGTAGTCATACCGAGTGTTGATGTCATCAAGGATTGAGGGAGCCGGCTGGAGCGGCCCCTCGAGTCATCCCAACCGTTATAGCCAAGTCGCCCATGGCGTTGATTTCGCCGGTTGTCGCCAAGCCGTCAAGCGCGGTGTGTGGCGCCAGCGGCGGCCAGCCACAGAGCTCCCTAGGCGCATGCGCCCAGCCCCTTTGGGCCTTCCGGTCATGCGCCGTGACCGTGAAGCTTATGACGAGTACACATTCATTATTCTGAGGTGCCTTGTTGATTTCATTCTAATTTTCAACTTTTGTTATCAGGCTAAAGAAATAGAGGACGGACTTGATTTCAGTGTGTCATTTGCTCTCAATCCAAGCAACAACTCTGGAGGTGTTACTGAAGCAAACAACAATGAAGAATGATCGAGACCATGAGTTCTAGAAGCAGGGAACAAAGTCAGCATCGTCTTGCAGGGCCACAGTTGCCTGCAAAATGTATCCATGGACCATGTGATTCTCGCATTATGTATGAAATAATGGTGAAAAAAACCAGCATCATATGATTTAAATTCATTATTGTCTGAGGAATGTTTTCACTTTGTCAAGTTTAATATTTTTATTGTCCTTGTGTCATATATGCAACTCATTTTTTGATACTTTGTTGTGAGTCTTTTCGTGGTAAGCCAACATATGGTGATTATATCATATATAGACAAACTATGCTAAAAATATCATATATAGAGAAAATAATGTTACATCAGTGGTGCAGCACATATTAGATGTTTTAACTCGTCTAGGAGCCAGAACAGAGTGAACAAATGGTACCATTACATAAAATTAGCTGCTCTCACCTCTAGTGCATGCATGCGCTAATAAGTCTGATGTTCTTCGTGCTACATTCTATCTACGTTGATTTAATCATATGTTTGTGGATGGTTTCTAGTTTGTGATACGAGACGAACCATTTCTTGTTTAGCGAGGTTCATGTACTATTATATTGTTGTATCTTTTTGTTTGCATCCTTGCTAAAACTACAAGTAGTACAAAACCCAATATTTAATTTGTTGTTGCTCAAGGTTTGAGTTGATGTCAAAGACTAACAAATGATTTTACCATGTGTTTGATTGCTACAAGTACTCAAGGTTTGGCTTGCTCTCTTGTGCTCACAATTTTGAATCTCACTCAGCCCACCAATTAATTTTGGATCTTTCACTAAGCGCACAATCTCACATAGAGAGGTATAGGAAGGTTTAAAAAGTAGCTCTGGCAACCACCAGACAGGATTAGCAGGCCCCCCAAACAAGAGGGCCGGGGTTTATTCATACCCCAACTCAGAATCAAGTAGTTGGACTGTGTAAAATAATACTGGCAGACAATATTATTTTTAACTTACGCAAAAACATTGGAAATTCCAATGAATGCTGTAATTTTTTATAAGGATGGTAAGTACGAACATGCACAATACTTTAGAGACCAAGCAACTGCCCCTTGTGACCCCTACACATATTGTATTGGTCTGGTCTACTATGACCTGTCACAGTGCACTAAATGTTTCCCGGGAGGCTATCACTCACTTGAGCACTATGGACTAATCAATTATCATCCTGGTGCATCTTAGGTCCTCGATAGACTACTACAAAATATGTTTCGCGGGGTACCATAGAATAATAACCGTGGCGGGCACTTCTTTTTTCCCGCCATGGGTAATTCAACAATTAACCGTGACACCCGCGACGGATAATCGATTTTCCGTCGTGGGCAACATTAAAGGCCTGCCACGCAAAATAATGGCCCAGTTGGAAACCCATCTTGGCCCGATAGTATCTTCATATATAAATAATGTACTTTGAGTCTGGGTGTCCCTCCACACCGCCCTCCCCCGCTCTCTCACTCTCTAGAAGCCCATCTCACCGCACTCATCTTCCGCTCTCTCCCAATAGTGCCTCCCTAGCTCTCTCCGCCTCTGCGTCCCCAATCCGGCCGCCCCTCTCCTTCCACTGCACCTTCCTCTTCCCCTCCGGCGCTTGTACATCCCCCCCATCCCACACCTCCCCTCTCTCAAGTGGACATGTGTGGGGTAGATGAGGGCGGCGTGGAGTCCGTCAGCGGCATCATCCTTCATGTCTCGGCCGTCCCTCCACCGTGCAGCAAAGAACGGCCATTGAGCAACCCGACGGGTGGGGATCTGCGCCGATGGCCTCCACCACGCTGGATGCAGCCCGTGCATGCGGATTCTAAGGCACTCGACCTCCCACCACGGTGGATCCAGCGGGCGGCTGCGGCCACCACGGTGGATCCGGCTCTGGAGCTTGTGGATCTGGTGGCGGGATCTAGGTCCATGCGTTCTAGATCCAAGCCCGTGCGAGCTTTTTATTTTTTTATACTTCTTCTGAATGATTTACTGTGGCTGGCGCTAGTGCCCAACACGGTGGGTTAGCGATTTTCCATGACCATAGTACTGTGGTGGGCCCCTTTGTCCACCACGGTAAATCAAAATCGTCTGTCACTCAAAAAAAAATTATGTGGTAGTGATAGAATGACATTCACATCAACTCATGATTAAATGAAAACCGAAACTCTTGTAATTTTGTTCAACCTCTTGATATTCGCTATCCTTTTTCTAATGTAATATAATATAATCTCGCTAGGGCCAGATGTTTTCTCCATGGTTTCTGTTAAAAGGTGAAAACTGAATTCAAAACACTTGAGCTCCAATTCAAACCAAGTGCCATTTCTTGCATAAAGTACAACACTTGAGGCTGCCAAAAACTTATCTCATCCATATGACCACAGCCATCTTGAGCTTGTGACATATAGAACCATTATTTCAAGTTTCAACACAATATGAATTATAGTAGTCATGGCTCCAAGTCATGCTCTTCCATAGAATCCAATGATTTGATCGATCCTCCACACGATGTGAGTTGCAAAAACCTTAGAAATTTTTAATCATGTTGTCATTCAATGCATAAAACCCCACTAAAGGGCTAGTTGCATATACAATTTTTATTCCTAGAAACTAACATCATGGCACCATGGTTCTGCTTTAAAAAACATCATGATACCATGCCTGCAATGAAAGAGTAGTAAACTCTCGCCTTATAAGGATGACATGACATCTATGGAGAGGGTGATACTGAATTGATCATTTGGGAACAACCTGATGAGGGAGTGGTAATTTCAAGATTGTTTATATTCTTGATGAGGAAGTAGTAATTTCAATATAGTTAGATATTAGATTACCCCATCATAATGCCTATGGATCGACGGCCCATACAAATTTGAATTGCAACATGTTCATTGCCATTGTGCCTAGCATGATTGTGCAGAGATGATAATATATTGTGGTATGAAATATGAATGACAAGCCAGCGCGCACACCCATTCCATCCCTTTGTGTGGTCTTAGAAACTGCAGATATATACAAGAAGAAATTAATTGATCCCTTGGCTTTCCTCTCGCGAAGTTCACATATCGCATGTCATAATATATGAAAAATTCCTAGATGACTTTCAGGAGCATCTAGTCCAGGATTGTGAAAAATTATAGGAATCAAAAGAGGGAGCAAAGAAAGCAACTGCACTGTTAGTTTGTAAATTGTATTCCTGTGTCTCTCTCCTGCATCTCTCTGCCACGGTGGAGGTGGTATGGCGCCGATAGAGACATTCTGCTGGTCTAGCCAGCAAGGTGCAGACGATGGCTGGCTCGATGAATTCTGTGGGTCTCTAGGTGACATTTTGATTGCATTGTCACTTTCCTCTGTCAATTTCTCTATGCGAAGGAGCATATACAGTAACAACGAAATTTGTGTTTGCCCGTCACTGAAGATATATAGGGTAGAAGTTTCGCAAAAAAAAAGACATATACTGTACAAGTATCTATGATATACATTATAGCTAGGCATAAACCATAGAAACCATTCTTTTAAAGAAAACATAGAAAAAAATATGTAGAAAAACTTTTTCCCGCTTATCAATATTCTTGTTTATGGCTAGAATAAGTGATATAACGGGATGTTAATTTTAATAACTTGTAATATTTGAGTAAGCACTACGTCAGCCATTTTTATATAATGGTCTCTTGACACAGCTGTGTTTAGGTACAAAAAGAAAAACATGCTGGCAAGATCCTACGAGACCATGTTGTAGCTATATATATCACATAGCGTATCATTGTGTCTCACATTTAAGTGGGGAAGGTTGCATGGTGCACTTCGATGTATGAGGGCCATCTTGGCATGTGAAGCGTCAGGAACCAAGAAGAGAAGCTCTCAGGCCTGTAATGTCCTTCATGTCAACAGGGTCACACTGTTAGATGTTATGGACACAGGAGCTCATTGAAAGATTACAAAGGAGGTGCCCACATTGCATATTCTACTCCACTACCCAGCATGGGTACTCAGCGCTGGCTCTCGCTAGTAGATCTCAGAAACCTTGCTAGCATCTTATCCTAGAATTCCTGAGGAGGAGCGAGGCTGTGCCTTTGGTAGAAGCTAATCTATTATGCAAGGACCTGCTTAACGTGAGATGCACAAGCGACAACGTGCATGATTTCCAATCAGTTTGTGGCTCTCTATCGAATATCACAACATCATCATGATGTTGAATGGTTGCAATGAATCAGAAGATAGCATGTTGTTAATTTTACTGGTGCTAACTGCAGAAAACATTCTACAAGATCCCTACCAATGACTCGAACACTGCAGTTGCGAACAAAAAAGAACATGTATACAATCCTAGCCCATATCAATATAAAAGGAACATTTTGTGATTCCTAAAAGATAGAAGTATATATTCATTGGTCATGCATACATGTATATTTAATGTGAATGCACAACATAAGTACTTTTTTACTTTAGGCTAGTTTTTTATACATAAACAAGGGTAGTTGTGGCAATATAAATTTAAGGAAAAAGTCTACATCACCCCTCAACTATGGGTGGTAGACTACATAATCCCCAAACTTTAAAACGGTCTATATCACCCCCTGAACTTTCAAAAACCGGTCAAATTACCCCTTAAAGCAGTTTTGAAAAATCATAGTAAATCATAGAAAAAAACGTAAAATGAAAAAATCAAATTGTGTTAGACTCCGAATGAGTAGATCTACACAATGAACATATAATATGGTATGCTTTAGTACATTTTTTTTGCTGCAGCTTTAAATTTCTGTTTTTACATTTAATAGATATAATACGGTTCCCTAAGCATCTTTCACAAAAAAACATAGACTCTAGCAGGGATCCATAATGACGCTACAGTGGGAAGGACATAAACACTAAAGCTGGAACCCATGGCACTTTCCATGTCAATGGAAATATATATGTCGGCCAAATTTTTGTCATCCTCTCCTTCAAACGAAAGTTGCATATATGCACATCCTTTAGACTGAGATACCTCAATGCAAACAGCAATACAAAAATTGGGTAGAGCAAAAAAGTCTCGGGGAGCCCACACAACTAGTTGTTGATACGATTAGAAATTACACCTTTTTGTTGTCTAGATCAAATACCAAAGGAAATTCAAGTTCTAGGATCGAGTTTCTCTGATGGCATTGTGGTATCAAACTGTCAACTTGATACAATCTGGGACATACTGATGGCAAAAGGACTGGTGGTGTGGTTACAATTTGGGACAATCAGAATACAATCTGGGACATACTGACCTCTTGATCTTTGTATGTTTATGCAGAGACGACCACATATCTTGTTGTGAGGTCATCGTAGCATCATCATGAACGAAAGATCCAAGATGCACATACATTTCCTTTTTTGAGTCCACACGATGCTCTGTGACAACTTTCTATACGTGAGTAACAGCTAGGCATGTGAAGCGTCAGGAACCAAGACGAGAAGCAAAAGAGGTGCTCACGCCTGCGATGTCCTTCATGTCAACAGGGGTCACACCGTGAGAAGTTCTGGACAGGAGCTCATTGAAAGACATCAATCAAAGGAGGTGCATCGCATCTTCTACTAATCTACTACCCAACATGGATCCTCAGCGTCGGCTCTCGCCAATAGATCTTAATTAGAAACCTTGCTAGCATCGATCTTATCCTAGACTTCCAGAGGAGGAGTGAGGCTAGCTGTGACTTGTTAGAACTAAACTATTATGAGACAGCCTGCTTAACGCGACAGTGGGCATGTTCTCCAAATAATTCCTGGCTCTCTATCGGATCACAATTAACATCATGGCGTTGAATGGTTGCAATTAATCACAGAATAGCATGTTGTTCACCCGTGCAACTCTGGTACACATTCTACAAGATCCGGAACACATGCAACTCCGGAACACATTCTACAAAACGAACAAGTATATAATCCTAACCGATGTCAATAAAACAGCATTTTTTGATTCCTAAAAGATAGAAGTATATATTCATTGGTCATGCATACATGTATATTTAATGTGTGACTACACAACATAAATATTTTTAATTTAGGCTACTTTTTGTCCATATAAAAGGGTAGAAGTGGTAATATAAAATTTGTAGACATAATTAACGGGTACCTAACCTTCTTTCATAAAAAACATAGACTATAGGACGGATCCATAATGACGCTACATGGGGAAGGACATAGACTGCAACCCATGGCACTTATAGTTCCATGTCAATGGAGATACATATGTCGACCAAATTGTTGTCATCCTCTCCTTCAAACCAAAGTTGCACATGCTTTAGGCTGAGATAGCTTAATTACACCTTTTTGTTGTCTCTGCTAGCTCCCGTCCGGACGGAATTGTGTTCTCAAACTGTCAACTTGATAGATGGTTCAGTTGTAGACGTCAAAACTCCAAAGGACTGATGTGGTTACAATTTGAGACAATCAGAGTACAACCCCGGACACATAATATTTATGTCCCGTTCCAACTCACATATATATATACACGAATGTTTGTTACGAAAAAAAGTGTTCTATTGACAAAGATAAATGTTCTTTGTGACCATCATTTTTTAATACATGTTCAAGAATGTCATGTTTTGTCTTTAGAAAAGAGAATATTCAAACAGTACAAGTAAACGTTCTGAAAAAAAGAAATACTTAAGGTGGAATATGGTGACAAGACTCCTGGATATAAGAGGCAGTATGGCCAGACGTGTTATCCAGTGCTCTAATACACATACTATTGTCTAATACACGATCAACATCACTACATAAACCTACTATACATAGTGAGGTAGCTCAAATCCCAACCACCCCACCCACGTGCGCCCCACTTCCTTATCTGTTATCATCAGTGTTTCTACAATTTTCTTCTGAATTATTTCTTGTCAAATTGGTAAAAATAATGGGCACAACAGAAAGGACAAAATTGGTATATAAAATAATGATGCCTCTACGTTGCTGGGCTGCATATAAAATGGCATCTTGACCTTAGTATGTTTATGCGGCGACCACCAGATATCTTGCTGTGAGAATAGTGTTTCTCCAAACATGACTAGATAATCTCATAGCATCATGAAGGAAAGATTTGAGATGAACATACTTTTCCTTAATTTTTTTAGTCCACACGACAGTCTGGGACAACATTCTATACATGATTAACATCTAGGCATGTGAAGCATTGGGGGTCTAGAAGCGGAGCCAAGAAGGCATGAACCTTCGTCACAGCAAAAGTTGCAGGCAGTGATGATCTCTCGTGGCTAGGATTGGAGCAGGGCTCCAATGTTGTCGGTTCTCAGAATGAGTAGCTCCGTGGAGAACAATGATGCTAGATGAACCATGCCAAGAATCAGGATGCTGAGCTATGTAAGTTATCCAAAATGTAGGCTTCATGTTGCCCTTAAGGATCAGGGATCAATGGAGCTAACTAAATTAGTTATTTAGAGTCTATTGAAGACGTTTTCTCCTAATAATAGCCGCGGTCAGAGTGCTCATAGTGGTAGGTTGTGCGGCGTTCACAGATCTGATTGTGCGCTCGTTCACAGATCTGAGTCTATGTCTCAAAAAAGGATTTAGCTCTCCTCTTGACTTTTGTTCTTATGTCCATTAAAAGTTGGCCCCGGTGGTACTGTTTGCTAAAATTGTCTATTCATCAAACGATTTCTTAAATCATTTATTTAAACTATGGAATGATTTGTCACAGCTTGTTATCTGCAGATTGGATGTAATCCAATATCATTCTATAGCAAAACAATGTTTAGCTAATATCATACTGTGGAACCAGGACATTCAAAAAGAAAAAAAGGAATAACGACTTCACAAATTCGTCCAACGTCCAAAAACAATGATACATTGTTTATGTAAATCTTTTTTAAAAAAAAAAACTTTGCAGATTCTGATACAAATCAACCAAACTGAAGATATTGAGATTGGAACCTCTAGATTGAATGGATCAGTGAATGTGAGGAAGGCATATCCATACGAGAACCAAAGAAGGCATCTGTTTTTATTCGATGCCCAGATGTCACATGTTTTCGAAAAAGCATGAAGATCATCGAAGCTGCAATGCTGCAATTTGGATAATCCCAGTGCATACGAGCATTGTGTGGGGCATTGTTCTAATCCTGATGCTTCTCATACCTGTCTACACACACTCTGTTTCCATGCAATGTATTTTTACCAAACTATACCATGGGGAGATATAGCCAGCCGCCTCTATTTTGTCGTCTTCGACTTCTAGACAAATAGCTTGCATGGACTTGAATTTGGGATGAAATGGATAGTGGTGTTTCAGGTCTTGGTCATGCAACATATATAGGCCGAGTGTTGAATTACTTTTTGTATGTAGAAGGAAATGCAAGAGAAGCATTTATTAGGCATCAGCCTATATGGACAGTCACAATCTGGGCCTCTTCCTTTACAATCCTGATGCACTTCTGTGGTACCCTATTACTACTCTACTACTAATAAATTGTCCCCTTTTCATTTTAGAAGGTGTAGTAGTGTTTAGAAATGTCTTTACATATGTGAAATGTCAATCTAGAGACATTGCTTTTAGCACCAAGTATGAATAAAATTTGCGCTATTAACTAATGGTACTAAAATACTTAGCTTGACTTTCTGTACTACCCAAAAAAAGTATTGATCTAATTTGGCTGTGGACATCCATTCATTCTATATATCTGTAGTGGCCTACTACATCAACAGGATTGTCTGTTTGTATTTGGTAGACTGAATAATAGATTATGTAGTTTATCAAATAATCAATCTATGCCCAACTGGCCAGCAGTACTTTCTCTCACAGCATGAGCCATGAGTCAGCCAGCCAACAATACTTTCTCTCACAGCATAAGCACCAGCCATGAACCAGCCTGCTAGGAAAGTCAAAGTTGACCATCCTCCACTTATCACTTTAGGTGGGCTCAAAAGTAGCATGTAGTCTATCAAGTCAATAGAATCACCCGAGAAGCAGTTTTTAAATGTTCATATATATTTCTTTTTAACAATTAGAATATCCCTCCGTCAAGATTTAGACTATCCCTAAGTCAAACTACTTTGTGTTTGACCATTTTATAAAAAGGAGCAAAAATATTCATGACACCACATTTGTGCCTGATAAATCATGAAATATATATAGTTTTATAATAAACTATTTGATGTCCATTACTTAAAAACATCGCTCCATCCCCGTTTTTTCTCCACCCTCCATGACATGCCCTTTCTCTCGTCTTCCTCCTTCGCTATTAAGACAATGTCACATCTTACATGCCCATCCTTCACCTACCAAAAACCATGGCCCCAAATGGTGGTAGATGATTAGGAAAAATAGATCGAGGGTGCACCAAATGCCATGGAGCCTGACACTTTAACTTGAGCCACCGCCGGATCCTACTCCGCCATACAAAAGAGTGTAATAGCCACCGCCAATGTTGAAGGTGGTGCTAGCCTCCTAATGTACGAATGCTAGTGTAGCCGATGGTGCTACATCCTTCCACAACATCATATGGTGATGTTGCCACCATTGTTGATCAATGCGACTAAGATTAGGGACCTTTCCACATGGTTGATGGGGTGGGGGCCAACTGAATCTTCTCGACATAGGGATAAGAGGCGGTCGTGTGTACCAAAAATCTGACCACAAAGCAGTGAAAACCAAGTGGGGCTTGGCCGAATTTACTTGCCATCAGGGGAGGAAGAGTTGTCTGCTTGTGAAAAACGCTCACCAAAGGAGAGGATAATCTGGGTGGCTGCTGGCATCGGTGATCATGACGTTGAAGAGGTGACGCACAACCACACATGCTAGCCATACACTATATGAGAAAAGCACATTAGTGATGTATCTAGGCAGTCATTAGTGACAAGGAAAAAACGTGTCATTTATAATTATCTATAATTAGTGACCTGTTCAGTCAAAACACATCACTGATGATTTTTCACCATGATTCGCTCGTTCAACCAAGACGAGCCGCTGATGACTATTCACTCGGACGTGTTCAAAGCCAAGACACATCCAGTATTCACTAGTGTGGACTCGTTCAGCCAAGACGCGTCACTATAACAATTTGCTAAAATAAAAAATCTCAACCACAGTCCTATATAGGTGCTGTCGTGCTTCTGTTCAGTACCCATTATTCACAGCCAGAGCAGAACCTATGGCTAGAGATCTATTTCACACATTAGACATTTTTGGTCCATTGTCCTCAATCAAATAATTTAAAAACTTTAGATACAACTTATTCTACGAATGAATTAACTGAAGGAGCCACATCCTAGAATCTCTCTTACAGCACATAGAGAGGCATTCACATTATGGATTGAATGATGAAAGAAGACTATGAAAGAAAAAGAAATCATATTAATAGTCAAGTTTGAACTGAAGAGTATAAACCAAGAAAGAAGGACAAGTTCAAGAGCATTTTGTTATATGGGCACAGTATTGGCATTTGCGAATGTATGTGGGCACTCAAGCATGGTTGGGGTCGAATGGGATACTAAAGCTTAGAAACCTCACCAGCTGAAAAAGAGCTTTGCCATGAAAAGCCACGAGAACAAGGAGAATTATATTTCATATCAAATTGTGCATATGGCCCAACTATTTGTAAGGAGACAAACGTGATTGGACACAGTGATCATGATGGTATACAGGAAGTTCTTGTTTTCATAATAATGCCACATCAGCATTGAATCTGACCTCATCAAGGATGCAGCTGCCTCGTGTTTTCAAACAGACACATGAAATTCATGAATTGTTAATTTCATGTACCTGGCGTACTAATAAAAGCAAATTACTGTTGACAGTAAAATCATCACTTTTCTTGTAGGGAGTTATGTGCATGTGTACCTAATACAATGAACAATAGTATGAATTGAAAAATACTTGCAAACCTTTGCAGTACAATTAACAATAGTACCAATCGTTGTTCTAACAATGTTGTTGCATGTAAATGCAATTAGAATTTTAAGATAAAATCGTGTTATTTAAATTAGCTTATGTGTTGTAATCTCCAGCCCTTCAATTTTTTGAACCTGTTGCACATCAAGATTTGGGGTCAACACAGATGGGCAGCTAGCAGCGACGGCATGTGCACTCTAAAACCTACACTTGGGCATGTATGCTTCCAAGACCAAAACACAGAGGCTGAGGGGTCTTAAACACCAAGCAAAGAAGCTACAGTACTTGGTGACATGCTCCCTACGTGTGGAACGGCAGACATATTGTAAACACCATTAAAAATTTAGTAGCAATGCAAAGTGGTCATTGAATTTGTCGACGATTGTCCTTACATCGAGCAATACTAGGCCTATGTTTGTCTCACTCTCCGTCTTAATGCAGTTACTTCGGACAGCTCCAGTCAATGGCGTTGAGGAAAAGGCTGCTTGAGCTTTGCAAGCTCCAATTTTTTTTTTTTTGTTCTGTTTTGCATCCCTTGTGCACCTGTACTTGTACTGCAAGTTTATAAAAACACAGGTGGGGAGTTTTCCCTTGTGCAACATTCCTCAGTCTGCGGGTTCGTCGCCTCTCTTAGTCCTCATTCCATTGTTGGCCCCTCTTTTTCATGCCTCAGAAGGGGGGCAGCAGCAGAGCGGCGTACCCACGAGGCGTGGTGCAGGGCACAAAGGCCACGGTGAAAACCGGGCGAGTATGCTATTCTTCTGCGGTGGCACAAATCGACGTCGACTGGCGACTCTGGACTTGGTCTAGAATTGACCTTGCTGTTATTTGTGTGGTCATTTATGTTCTGTGATGTTGTATTCTCTCCCTCCCTCTCTTTGTGTAACACTCTATGCTTTGGGTGTAATTTTTCATTTCATGTAAACTTGTTTCCTCTTCCCCCTCATGTAATCAATGGCCGCTGCTAGCTGCTGTACTCTAGGCCTCGTGCCCTTGTTCACCCACTGGGCTTGCCCGCATCTGTGGGCAATGGATCGGGTGGGAACTTTTCGTACCCTCCTTAAAATAAAAAGAAAAACAGTCATGTTACAGAGAAAAGTTAGAAGCAATTATATTACCGCTGTGTCCCCTTCACCTTTGGCGCACAAATCGAATTTTACTAAATTTATCTTCTTTCAGTTTTAAGAGAATGGTAAATAAAATATCTAAAAATCAGCCATTGTCATCGATTTGTCATTCAGCCATGGAAACGTGCGCTTTTTGAGTCACAAGTTCAATGTTTAATTCCTTGTCTCTCGTTGCAGTATGAGTTGATGAGATTTTGTATGCAATACTGATGGAGCCATCCACGAAACTCGTCATGATGTGGTACAATGTGCCCGTGATAATGTCTACCATCCCTACCTTCATTCTTCAAATGAACCATTCGTATCTCGTCCTTCCTCTCCATTTTAACTTCGGATATACTACTCGTAGCTAAGCTGTATAAATACAGGTGCCTTGCGACAATGAAAACTGACAAGAAGCAGGTGCATATTTAGATGGGTGAGGTTCATAATCTCTCAATGCTCCCATCTTCAACTGGCCTTTATGTCCAATCCTTCTTCCCCTGTACAACCCCCCCTCCGGTGTAGTCTACATTGTTGATGTGTCACAACTCTCCTATTTGAGCATATATGTGTCACATGGCCTCTTGCAGACTCCTCATTCAACATTTAGTGTCATATATATATCAAGAACGGCTGCTCCGCTAATTCACGATGCATCAACTCCACACTGTACATCACATTGCATTGTGGAACCATGTACCTAGTATGCCAAAGAGCATGAGTCCACCACGGTGCAACAAATTACAGGGTGGAGGGATTGCCTTTTAATGTTCTTGTTTGCTAGTTTTGCCTGGGCACCGTGGCAACCAAAAATAAAATTGCTATCGAGAAGATATTCCCGAGAGCTCGAACTTATGTCATTTATCTTGCATTATCCTTAGTGCAGAAATGGTCAATATTGCTTAAGGAAGGTGACAGGGTGCACGAAGCACAAGTGAAGACGATGGTCATGCATTGGGTGAAATCTTTCACTCCAAGGCTGCTGACTTCTATGGATATTGTTCAAATTTAATCTTGTTAGCAAACCTTGCAATCTGGCTGTTTATTTTGTGTTTGTTGTACTTGGTTTAAAACCATACTTGTAAGCTGGCATCCCTAGTAGATGATGTTTTCACGTTATGTTTTTCTTAGATGCCTAATGCTCTGTTTTAAAAAAAAAGTACACGGGTCTCTCATCTCCGGCATGCAGCAGTCAGTCAGCACAATGAATCCACTCTACACTTTTGACATGCCAATTAATCATTGCAAAGATGTCCACTACCGTCCCCAGGTGCCGCTATTAGGACTACGTAAAACATTAGGGGTATTGCCAATGTTGGAAATTTTGGTGAGTAAATCAGTTAAAATTGGAAGTGATTAGTCCTAGTAAGAGGCTGAGCGGTGTCAAACACCAACCAAGGAAGCTGCAGTACGTGGTGATATGCTCCCTACGTGTGGTTTTCAATGGCAGACATACTGAAGCACCATTAAAAATTTAGTAGCAATGCAAAGTGGGAACTGAATCTGTTGACCATTGTCCTTTAATCGAGCAATACAAGGCCTATGTTTATCTCACTCTCAGTCTTAATGCAGTTACTTCCGGACAACTGTTAACTTGTTAATGGACTGAAGACATGTCTGGTCAACGGCGATGAGGGAAAAGGTTGCTTGATGAGTTTTGCAGAGTCCAAATTTTTTTGTTCTACTTTGCACCCAGCTGAGCCCTTAAAAAAAGTCTATGTCTACTCCTTTGTCCAAGTTTATATAAAAAAATAGGCGGGGAGTTTTTCCCAACTGAGCCCTTTTAAAAGTTAAAAAGGTCAATGGCATTGAGGCAAAGGATGCTTTTGGCATTGCTCATTAGGTATCATCTTAGCCAGTAGCCAGGTCCAGTGCACATTGCAGGGAGCAAGTCATAGGTCAAGACATTATTCCTACACACCTAGCCCACAAAAGGAACAAGGTCCACACTACCCTCCAACACGTGTGTCCAAGTGGAAGTGAAGTTTGCTTGCCAACCATAAAGCAGTATGTATTTTTACGTACCCAAGCTAGCGAAGTGACTGCCACTCCAAGTTACAAAAAGCATTCCAGCCCATGTCTTGCTCCACAGACGTGCAAAGCCACCTTACACATAGGCATTATCAGAACTCTTGTACACTAGGAATGCAAGACATCAGAAATACGACAATCTGAAGCAGACAGTATTAGCGTCCCATGATTGCATATTAAAGTACACGGGGTTATACAAGTGACAAATTGGTACATGTGTGGTTTCCGCGAAACCATTCCAACAATACACTCTACACTTTTGACATGCCAATCATTGCCATGTCCACTGCCATCCACACTACTTGTCGGACGATCCACCCTACTTGTTCTTTGACTGCATATTGGTAAGAGTTCTACTCTGACCGAGGTGTGTCGTTATTATTAGGTCTACGTAAAACATTAGGGTATTGCCAATGTTTGGAATTTTTGGTGGGTGATCAAATCAGTTAACATTTGGAGCAATTAGTCATTTTAGGAGGGGATGGTGTTTGGCAGTCATGCCTTTTGGTTAAGCAGGAATGTCATAATATTTTGAAGAACAAAAGTTATTCAAAATTGTCATATTAGATTATCAACTAAGTAATCAGCTAATTCATACAGCTGGCCTGTCTTTTGGCTAGAAGAAGAACACACAAGGTTTGGTTCTGGCAGCTTGGTCCAGGTAGCCAAGGTTTGTTTTTCAGAGGGTTTTTTATAACTACTCTATAGGTTGATACTGTTTATAACGAGTGTGGTCACCATTTTTGGTTTTGGCTCTGTGTTTCCTGTAGAGGTTAGGAGCAACATTTCTGCTTTTGGATGTGTGCATCATGTGAAGACTGTTTATATCGATGCAATATTAAAAAAAAAATACAAGCTTCATCATGTATCTAGAAAAAACATATACGTTTTATTGTTCCACATTAATTATAGTTGATGCCGTCAGTGTATAAGCGATTAGCTGATAAATGTCCATGTGAGTGGGTCTTAGGTCCTCCAAATCTCTACTACTCTGGCTTCACATCTGCTCCATATATAGTCTTGTTAGTTTAAGTCTCCAATTGACATCCAGTCTCCGATCCGTAGCTAGCCTATTGAATTGCTTCTTTTCTATCTCCGTCCCTCTCTCCTATATATTTGTCTATACTCATTCAAATGGTATTGCAGCAATCTGTGTTGATGGCATCACAACCAAGGCAAGTGCAGTGTAGCAATGAAACCAAAGGATGGGAGGCATCTGGAGTTCAGTTTGTTCAGTGCAGAAGCAACGCTGTGTTAGGTCCTAGCATGCACTACACTACAGGAACCTGGTTCTTTGCCCAAGCACTTGGCACGCACGGCAATGACCACCAGGCTGTCGGCGAAGGCTTCGCCGAGCACAGTTCTCGGCATAGGACTGACGGGAAAATTTCTCACGATAGAGGTCCTATGCCGAGAACCCAGTAGGACTATTGACGAAGAAAAGCGACCGTTAACCTCCATTGTAACTGACGGCATTTGCACCAAACTTCGCCCAACACCTGTTAGGCGGTTCTCGGCAAACTCGAAATCTTTGCCGAGAACCGAGCGTTCTAGTTCTTGGTAAAAGATTCTTTTTGGCCAATTCTTCACCGACAACCTATCAGCAGAGTTCTCGGCAAAAAAAAAAAAAAAAAAAAAAAAAAAAAAAGAAACCTTTTTCTTCGTTGAAATTCTTCGCCGAGCACCTGTCAGCAGCGTGCTCGCAGACATTTGGATGTAGTCTGTGACATCCAAATGTATGTGATGCACTCCCAAAATTCTTATGGTAGCAAATAGGACGTTTCCGTCATCAGTGTGAGAGCAAACAGAGAGGATTAGTGTAAATTTATTTTAATGGGAAAAGTGAGAGGACAAAAGTGACCATTCTACCAGTAACTCTTTGTGGTCAGAAAATAACAAAGGAGAATTTATTTCAACCAGAAACCCCAATATATTTCCCAATAACCATCTGTACAGAAACTCATAAACAAATCTGAGCATTTTCAGTTCAAGTCTATTTCTAATATTTCAACCAGAAACCCCAATATATTTCAAGTAACAGTAGGGGCTCCTCACTCCTAACTGTCCTTTTTTGCCCATATTCTTATCTAGTTATCCCGATGCTGCCCTATTACAATGAGAATTTATGTTTCAAATATGCAATAGCCATTGGAGCGCAGTTTTGTTAAAATTGGGCACCTATAAATAAAAAAGAATAAAAGGATTGAATAATTCAGGAATAACCTTCAAGTATAATAGAAAATAAATAATTAGGCAAAATCTCTTATCAACCTGAAGCTCAAGAAAAAAAAATAAAGTGTTATTGTTATAAAGCAATATTGCCTTGCACTGAATCTAACATTTCTACAAAAAATGCAAGGCCTTAGGTGCACCGTAGTAAAATAAAATATTTTCCAGATTTGCCACAACAGAGCATATCACGATTTTGAGCTGAAGAAATAAAAATGACTCATGATGTGAAGTCATAATCCAGATCAAATGTTTCCCCAACTTCTCCCTTTATAGCCTTTGAAAACCGACTTGACCTAGATGCATACTAATTCCTTACTGTTGAAACAGCACAAATTTAGAATTCAGAAGATTTAGAGTTAACACAAGTGAAGAGCCGAACAGAAGAAATCACCAGGGGGAGAAAGAGGATATGCTCTCACCCATGCCCTTAGGAATGACCTTGACGGCGACCTTCTCGCCCTTGAGCTCGCCCTTCTTGCACTTGGAGGCGCAGGTGAAGCCGAAGTGGCCTTGGGAATGACCTCCCGACCAAGGTCGTATTTGGTCACAAAGTGCCCGGAGTCCCAACCACGAGTGCGCCTATGGATGGTCGGCGTGGCGGGCGGTTGCCACCGACAAATAAGAACCCAGAGTTCACCCTCTTCCCCGGGCAGGGGTGCCGTGGCCACGGCGGTTGCCTTCCACCTTACGATGATGTAGCTCACCGTCAGGCCGACCGAAACCCAAACATAGGGGGTGGATCAGATCGGGGCCAAAAAAACCGACCCAAGGAGGCAAGGCAGCACCGAACCTTCTACCGGAGCACGGTGGAGTTTCCACGGAGATGGTGAGGACGTCCCCTGTGGCAATTCCGTTGACTGGATATTGGTCGGGGAGGGGAGGCCAGCGAAGACGACCTTAGCGGCGGCCAAGCACCGCGAACAAGGCGGGCACTCCGTAGCATGCGGGGGGTCTTCGCGTCAAAGAGGGGCTGGAGGTGGCGGTTTTTGCGCCGGAGCCCCCGACGGGGAGACCGGGCGGGGGGGTGAGACGTGGGACGCCCGCCTGGGGGAGCGGCGGCAGCGGGGGAGGTGGATCGCGGCGGCCAGGTGCACCGGATTGAGGGATTGGAGGGAGCTCGGGGTGGAAGACGGTGGGTGGCGTCATGGGAGGTTGCTGGGCGGGCTGGTGCCACTAGCAGGATTCTTTTTCGAGAGTGGGGGCTGTGGGAGTCGCCGGGTAGCTTTTGCCGTGGCGTGGTGAGTCTGCCCAGGTGGACGATTGCTTTTCACTCTTTTAGTAGTAGATAATTCAATTCATACTTGGAACATATCTGTACATCACTCTGCCGTGACTGGCTAATATGTCCATTGGAAATGTTACCTGAATTGTTTCGAATGATTCAAGAATAGCATGTATCAGGTATTTGATTTCCCATTCTAACGGACCCACAGCTTTTGTTTCGAGCTGGAATGTGATTTACCATTCTATCCGGCCCCCAACAATGGAGTCATGTCTATTTTTGTTGCGATCCTAAAATTCTAGAGGAGCCCCATCTGGGCCGTCCGCCCGACCCCGCCGTCTCACCAGCAGCGCCCAGCCACCACCTTCCACCACCGGTGCCTACCACCAGCGATGGTCCTTCTTGCCCCGACCAGGCATGGCGGCGCGCACACTCCGCGCCGACAGCCATGATGCCGCTGGACAGAGCCGCCCATGGCTGCATCGGCCCGCGAACGGGCGCGCGTTGCGGCAGATCTGCGACGGGAGGTGGAGTCAAGGGGCGGCCGCCATCGCCACCAAGACGTGGGATCCGCCGGCGCCGAAATAGCACCGCGCCACAGGGATCGGTAGGCACGAGGGCAAGACGGATCGCCGTCGGCAGACGCCACGTGCCTGGGTCAAAATGGGTCGCTCCCATGCGCTACCGGACGGCATGGCGGAGCTCCCGCATAGGCAGCAGGCGGGGGTGCCCAAAGGGGTCGAGGAGGAGTGGATGGGGTCACAGATCCAGTGGCGACTACCTTTCTTCGCCGCCACGACGATGGCAGTTGTTCCTCACGCATTCTAACAGTGAGCAACGACTTCTCTTTCGCTGGGGGCAGATGCTTTTAGATTGGCGACAATATTTGGCGTCACGATGCACCTCGGCGACCCGGCAACGCACAGAGACGGCGGATCGAACACAGTTCGGGGTTGTCCTCCCGAATGCCACCGATACATCAAGGTAGAGGGGCAATGGTGAGGACACACGGTTTCAAGCGTGGGTCGATTTGCTAGCTGCAGTGGGGGTTGTCTACATCCAATGAGTTTCTTTTCGAGTTTATTTTGGTGCACGCGTTGTTCAAGGCGTGGTGGCTGATTCGAAGACCACCATGAAGCAACATCGATATCTTTAACACACTGTCTTGAGTAGTAAACTCAATTCTTTTTTGGATGTAGTAGATCTTTAGTACATATATCTTCATGTACTAAAGTTTTTATTCTTAATTTTTGTAATAAGTTTGACTGTGTGTGGTCATGCAGGAGCTTTAGGCTGTGTGCGTTACCACAGAGGCCGGAATGTTAATTCCTTTATCTAAAAAAAACCAGGCCCCCAAATCATTTATTTATTCTCTGGTGAGTGCTGCTGGAACTGTTAACTTGTGGAATCGATAAACTCCATTTTGTAAGTTTGGTGTACTCGTGAAAGAGTACGTGTTTCTTTTTCTGTGGAATGACTACACTGCAAACATTTGAGAGACTGATGACTGCCATCTGGTTCCCTTGCCCACCTTTTATATTGTTCACAGTGACACCACAGTAACTGAGCTAGCTTCTATCAATCTGACCTACCACAACAACACTGGGTATTGCACGCGCACAAGGTCTCACCACCTCTATCTCTATGGTCCTAAACTAAAATAATCATCACATAAATATTCTTTAACCATATCCCAAACTTTCCCTTCACATCTCCTCCATATATATCCTTGTTAGACGATCGAACTTCCACATTATTCCACATCAAATTGCCCGCACCCCCCGTGCTATACATTGCTCTCAGCAGAAGGCACAAATGCTTTCTGACCATGCGCCTTACCCCACACACTCAACAACGTTTGGTTCCCATCCCATTTTCATACAGTGTATGCCAATGCAAGGCGCTGTGTCAATCATAAGAATGGGAGACGTCGGGACTCGCATGTGTTCGACGCAGTTCCACCAATGTCTCTTTCCTTGATACAGGCACTCATCCTCTTTGCTAATGTCAGTCTGGACTTACAGAACCTGATGATCAAACAAGAAACAGAGGGGCACTGAAGAAGACTACAACAACCGCGCCGTGATGGCTACAGCCACCAGGCCCAGGCACCCAGTACAAGCCCAACATTCACCATACCATCCCGGAGCTGAGCTGGTAGATAAACTGATCAGGGGCGTGAGTTGTAAATGATGAAGAAAACCTAAACCTGTCAATTTGATCTGTGCCGTCCTCACCTCTTTCTCCTTTCCCAAGACTACTACTTCTCCTAGCCTCGTCATTTGCTTTGTCTCGTCCTGATCGTGCACAATCCCACATCGTGTTCCTTGTCATCGACACTACCACCCATTTCCATGGTTCCCGCGGCGTCATGGACCTGAACATCAAGCTTGTGGTCAAGGAATTTGGCTACCCATGATACAATGAGCATGATGCCAAGTGGTAGCAGCACTTCACCAAGTTGGACCATGACCATCTTGCCCACGACTCCACCGTAGACAATCGCCTTATCTCGCTATAGTCGGCATGCATCGAGCTGGAGTCCCTCCTCATCGCCCACACGCCAAGGCCGTGTGCTGCTGTTGATGGAATTCGGCTGCTCTACCTCTTTCATCAGTGTGTCTGTTGTAACTTCCCTTCCATTGTCTAGCCATGAGCAGGTTGTCCGTGTACAGGTTCTACTCGTTCATAAATTTTTCACGAGTCTGCGTTCGTGTCGGGTTCAATAATGTACAATGGATAACTGCTCGTTCAGTTCAGACTTCACGTTTCAACCTTTGTCTGCAGATGATATTATTGTTGACATGGATTGGTTGGAGTTATTCAGTGCAAAGCAGGTTCACTGGCATGTTAAAATATATAAGTGGCAACTATATTCAATGGGAGACACTGTGTTACATGGTCTAATTGGAACAGACTCACCACCCTAGCGGTTCCTCCAAATTTGCTTGCTGTCCGATCAAGAGCCTCTTCTTTATTGTTCAGCCGCAGCCACCGATTCCAGCATCTTTTCATGGTCTCATCGAAAAATTTGCTAGCGTTTTTAAGCACCCATACGTACTCTGTGCTTCACTATGGCTAGTGAAGGCAAGCACAAGTGTAAGCACAATTGTAATAAATGAAAACTATAGGGTCACAAACAACAATGAAAAATCAGTACTGATCGAGATATGAAAACTAAGAGCGTGCAAGGCTATATTTTTCTAGTACCATGTGTCTTGTTTGTTTGGCAATCCGGATGTATGCAATCGCCAACCTAACAACACCAAGCAATCATGCATACTTGGGTTGGGATAGATACTGATCATTTCATATCTGTTCTGGATTGGGTCAGATGTGAAACAACTGTACCATTTGCTCCCAGTCTGTCTCTTTGTAGTGAAGGTGGACACGAATTAAATACGCTTGCCCACATTGTATTGAGATCTCATATAATAAGACACGCCATGCTCATCTGTAGAAGTGTAAAGTAGTAAATATAGGGCCAGCTTGGTAGAGCTCTTTGTGCTTCTGAATCTCTGTGTAAAGCTAATTCTACGTGATAAGCGATTTTCTGATTGAAATTGATTCCGTGTGATTCACTAGGATATATTCTGTTTATACAATGATTATGTTTATGAAGTGAATCATGAGAACCTACCCCTTTTAGCTCCAATCCTCCCTGTTCATTTTTGAGAAACACTTCACACCAGTAAAAAATGAGTTCTCAGCAGAAAACTGTTTGGCTGGACTTTTACTATAGTAGTGCTGGAAGCTGCTCTTGTAGCTCTGCTAAACACGATCTACACCACCATCGTTGGCTTAGCTGTCCCATTAAAACATAAAGGGATGCATATGTTGCCCGTGACATTTACACAACCCTATCATGATATGCCAAGATATATAGTAGTTCGATCCATGTGGCATCTGCATAACGCCAGCGTCTAATATGTCGCTCCATTGGAATGGAAAATAGTAGGTGTGTTCGGTACCAAGGAAATTGTTAGCACATCTTTCCCACCTAGCTAGGACAATGGAAGCAGGGGAAAGTGGATGGAGGACGTACCAAGGATACAGGTAATTTTGTATTTTACTTGCATCTCTTACTGACCACACATTAACCATCACACCACTTTGTAATTTGCATTGCAACACAAGAATCAAGATATTTGTGAATGCTATGTTGTGTTTGCAAACAACTAGATTACATTTGTATAACCATGGAAGAGATGGGTGGAGCAAATTATTACATGAAGTAAATGAGTTTTGTGAGAAGCATGATATTAGAATATTAGAAATGGAAGATGCAGTTGATCCCAAAATGTTTAGGAAGGTATCTGGAATTACAAACAAGCTTCACTATGAAATGGATTAATGTTCTAATGAGGTTATATGTTGGTTAGTCCAAGAGGTTGATAGCCGCTTTTGACGAGACAAGCTCTCAACACTACTTGTTTGTTCAGTCGCTTTCAATCCCTGTGATTAATTTTTATTATTTTTACGTTGACGTTCGATCAATCTAGCAAATTTATATCCTGATGTTAGAGACCATAGGGATGTTAGGAACTACATTGGCCCCTATTGCTCATGTGAGAGAAAAATAGATCTTTGTTATCCATTGGTTTATCAATTTTTCACAAAAAATTAATGGTGGTCGAAAGAATAGATCATTCTGTTGGTTCCTCCTATTTTTGAACCATCACATCTAACAAAACGGAGCGCACTCCTATTATTTTCATGCACCTTAAATTTTCACTTATATATATTACAACATTTTTTTGCCGCTCATCCAATTACAAGACAAGCCTATACTACCAGACTTTGTTGGTATTGGACGCGTCAAACCCCACATCCGACCGACTGAAGGAAGGAGATCAGCCTGCCGGTGCTGTTTCATTGGAAGCAACCCTCGGATCAACAAAAACGCGAGGTACCATATGCAGCCATGGAGGAAGCCACCGCCGCCCGTGGGGCTATGGCCGCAACCATTTGGGACAAGTGCTGCTGCTGCCGGGAACATGGTCTTCCTTGCCACCTCCGCCGCCAGGACCATGTTGAACCTTGCCTTCGCTGCACGAGACAAAATTTGTTGGGCCTGGCACAGGCCCGTCCTAGGCTTGACAAATAAATCCATCATCCCTACCTGCACATATATTATATTATCCAGTGTACTGGTCTTTCCTAGTTTCTTTATAACTGAGTCTGGAGTTGTATATAAGGTGACACTAGGATCAAGGTAGAGATGCAACAAGCCAACAATAAGATGAAGCGAACGGGCCTTCTCAGTAATAAGATGGTAAATTTGTTCATATCAAGGTTTAGGCGTGGGAAGTATCAGGTACAGAGCAATATGCAACAAGATAAATCACAGGAGTCACAAAAATCCGAGTTGGTCAGGAGTGCAGTTTCATTTCACCAGAGAGGTATCCTCTGTGGCCTGGGCTAGGATTCAGCATGATTCAGCTGTTGAACATTAATGGCTCTGTAAAAGGATATCACTGCTGACGGGACCTATGAAGTCCATTTGATTCAACCTTCCTGCTGGTTATATTATCCAGTGTACTGGAATATTTGCTGCCATGCCCGCTTGGATATTGCCGGGGAGGAGAGAGGAGGGCGAGCCTCTATATAGCAGCCAGTGCCTCTAAGCTGGCGACGCTGTTTGATGTTTGGTCACAAAAATTGTTTGGTGTAATAGCTTAGTGCCTCCTCGCTGTTTTTCCTACTTCTTCGATTACTCATTCCATGTTGCAAAATGTAGCATGCGCTGTGTTCCAGCTTAACTACCTACTTAATGAAAAACATGCTCGTTTGAATGGAGTCACCAAACAAATTGTATCATGACAGTTACATGTTGTTTTTCATCGTGTTGAACCCAACTTACTCTGGGCATTTATTTGAAGAAATCTTAAACTACATTTTATCAAATACATCTGCTTGTTTATATGATCCATTAAAGCAGCATATAGATTTAGAATAAATGAAGAGCAGAGAACCAATGAGTGTGTTAATGATCATGTACGTCTACTAGAACTGTTGAGCATGGGGCAAAATTGAGAAGTAGAATAAAATGATGGCACAAGTCGCGGCGGGATCAAAAGAAGCTATTACTACCTCTTCTGTAAATTTGTATTTGTCAACGCCTATATTGAAACAATTTTCTGTGTTGTAGGTTGAGCTCATGGCTGATGTGGTATTTTTCTCTCACCATTAAAGCATCTGTATAGTAGACCTTTATTGTACATGCTCTTCCAGATTGTACATGTCGTTAGTGAATCCATATGTTGATTTGCTAATGACTCTCCCACGGTGAGTTGATGAACCGAGTTGCAGCACCGAGTACGCATGCAACTGTTTTGGTCAGGTTGCGGTTCTGGTCCTCAAGAGTGCCCCATACCTATATAAAAATAAAATAAATTCTCTATTCGCATTTCTATTGTGAAATAAATTCCTAGCTGCCCCACACCTGTTTAGGGAGTTGTATATATATATAATGACGAGACCCCCAGCAGTCAAGGTAAGCTCAATGGTAGGGGTGACTTCCATTAAAATCGAGAGGTTAATGGGAGTTTCTTGTAATTAACAAGAATTGGAAATTTGGTAAGCCTGATTCGGTATGCGAGGTATCAGGTATGGAGAAGTATGATGTGCTCCCTCAAACAGAGCAACCTCACCATCAGCCAGGTCCTCCAACTGGATTTGTGCCGCAGTGCACCTGTCTTCACCTAGCCCTGGCACCCTCTCCCATTCACATCCTCGCGGCAACTCCTGCTGGCGGCTGGTGTTCCCCAATGGCAGGATCTTTGGGCAATTCGACAACCCCCAGTCTGGGATGCATACTGTTTGTCTGCAAGTAAGTGTACTTGTTGTGGCTTTACTAAACCTTGGATCCTTGTCAGAGGAGATACATGTACTGTTCAGGAGTAGGTTAGCATGGGTTGTTCTGATTTTTTAATGTAAATCCAACTTAGCTTGCTTGTAACGAAGAATTACTAGCTATTTTTATTGAGAAATTATTTGTGACACCTAGGGCCGACATGGATGTGATGGGGAATGGCAACATTATTGCTATTAGCAAGATTTTATTTATTTATTTATTTTTTGATAAAAGGCATGCTAGCGAGAGTTGTCCCATTCAACTGTCCCTGGCCTAGCTGTGGTATAGTTGTACATGTTTAGGGGGAGCTAAGTGTGTATTTCAAAAATACAGAAACCAGGTTCAGAATTTGTTCCATCTTCATGGAGGTATATGCACAATTTTAATGTATCAGGAACTTGGTCAGTGCTCAATAGATGTTTAGGGGACTAAACGTGCAACATAAAAGTACTAGGACCTATTAGCTAGATGACAACTCAAGTCCCAAAATATAGGACCGCCGCTGAAATATAGGACTCCCTCAGTCCAAAAAATACATGATATCATTGTTCTAGTATGACTTTACAAAAGGATTAAATAGTACACAAGAGAAATTAATGACAATTAGGTATTTATTACATGTGTAGTTTTGCACGCACACACACAAGTAGACAGCCAAATTAAATTACTACGCATCACATGAAGCTAGTCATGTATGTTTTTGCATTGTTTCTGTGCATTGAACAATTTATGTGCCAATCACAGACATTGATGCAAGAAGATTGCAGATGTTAACGGAGAAGAATTTCCTAGCAACGGAGGATAAGAAGAAACCATTGTGGCGTTGTCTCCTCTCATGGGATCCTAGCAACAAGTAAACATCATCCGTACTTTCTATACATTATCGATCTGTTAGGATCCTGCTGCCCCACGTGCACATCTTATTTTCAATCCAGTTACAAATATTTCTTAGTATTTATTTCCCTATATATATATTGTTATTAGCATTAGCTCTACATATAGTTGTATTCCAACTACTTAATTTCTTTGATTCAACAACTAATTTAGTTCACATGCATTTGCACTTAATTTCATTAAATTCCATTTACCATGGTCGGTATGTCAGGTTTAGGTTGATCAGTGCAGGCCAGTATACTCCTGCCCTTTAATATCATTTGCCACTGTCGGCACGCGTGTTCTGAAACCACCATATATATAGCCACCGAGATCCTCATCAGGAGCATATATAAAACGGAGTGCCCTCATCCTTCTCTACAAGTTTGCATTGCATCCTAATATCCCATCCCAAACTAGTGATTCCAATCTAGTACATAGCTTTACCTCTCACTTATCTATCTCATCACTAACCACTGATGATTTCACCGTTGGTAGTAAAGTAGTAGTGGGTTTGCCTTGATTACCATTGGTGCGTCATGTGAATGGGCGGCATTGAGGAATGAAAGCTAGCAATGTTGTATCCATGCTCACTGACGACTTCAGTTTTCTCAGCATGAAGGTGAACATGGATAAGGAAATCTATGCCCTCGAGCCGTGAGAGGAAGCCGCCACAAAAGGAGCCTGATTGTTTTGCATTATATTGACAGAGGCCATGGCCTTGTAAAGAATAGGGTATCCCGATGCCTTCTCATGCTAATGGCTTCATGTTATATAGGCTAGGAAACGCCCCTAGTGTGGCATGTACATCACCTTGACTTACAAGCAAAGAAAGAAAATATTACAAGATCACGGTGGATCCATCTATGACTTCAACAACAAGCTATCTATCTATGTCGCATGTTACATACATTACCATAACACGAAGCCCCGGCCTTGCATCGTTTAACACCCTCCATCAATCACAACTCATCTATAAGGTTGAGATTGGTCCTGAATATTTTCAACTTATGAACCTGCAATGCATTGGTGAAGCCATCTTCTATTTGGTCATTGGTACTAATGAACCGAATACTAAATTGCTTGGCTGTCACTTGTTCTCTCACAAAATGATAATAGATTTTGATATGTTTAGTCCTGGCATGAAAAACTGCATTTGCTGACAACTAGGTAGCTACTAGATTGTTACACCACAAAATCGTAAAGCCATTGGATGAGGAACACCAAGTTCATTAAGCAATTTTCTTACCCACATGACTTTAGCGTTTGCCGTGGACTTCTATTCAGCTTCTATGCTTGACCTTGACATAGTTGCTTGCTTTCTTGCACACTAGGAGATTAAATTTCCTCCAATATACATTACAAAACCTCCCGTACAGCGCCTGTCATCTGGACAACCTGCCCAATCTGCATCATAGAATGCACTAACCAGAGTCATCTTGGACTTGCCAATGCGCTGCCCTATGTTCATTGTTCCTTTAACATATCTCAAGATAGGTTTAACAGCTTCCCAATGCACTGTAGTTGGAGAGTGCCTGAATTGACAAAATTTATTGACCGAAAAGGAGAGGTCTGGTCGAGTTAATGTCAAATACTGCAAGGCTCCAACTATACTCATTTATCTTGGGTAGTCATCCCAATGAATGGCCACTAGTGATGGACAACTTCTCTGACACAGTAATGGGTGTAGTCACCAAATTGCACTTACTCATATTTACTCTCTTCAACAGATCGATTGCATACCTTTCTTGAGTAAGAAGAAGCTCACCATGTCCCTTCTTCGCCTCAATGCCTAGAAAGTAATGCAACTCACCAAAATCTTTAATAGCAAAGTCTCTCTCAAGGTCACGAACTAAGGCAGACACTGCTTCCTGTGAAAACCTGGCAACAATTATATCATCCACACATACGGACATATAGATAGTATATTTTCCAATTTTATAGAAGAACAGGAGTGTATCAGCCTTTGTTGGAGCGAACCCGAGCAACTGCAGCTTTTGACTCAAATGTGCATGCCATGCACTAGGAGCTTGCTTGAGCCCATATAGAGCTTTATCTAGCTCGCAAACGTACCCTAGATTTTTCTTATCTGCATATCCTGGTGGCTGATGCATAAAAACATCTTCCTCAAGTACACCGTGCAAGAAAGCAATATGTACATCTAGCTGATGCAGATAACACCCCCGAGAAACTGCTAATGATAGACTTTGGGTACGGTAATTGGTGGCTCTTGCCTTGTTTTCAAGCGTCACAAACCCTCCCTTTATTTGACTCAGGGACAAGCTAAATAATTTTTATTAAGAATCTGGTGAACAATCGTCGATGTAGGATGACCTAGACGAGCATGCCACTGAGACTGTGAGACCTTGATGTTGTGGACAGCTTTATTTGGAGGTGTGGTTGTGAGCGTCAAGGGATATAGGCTGCCTCTACATTGGTCTTCATGTAGAACCATCTCCATGTCCCGATCCTTAATAAGAAAACAATTAGGGTAGAATTCAAGGTAAACATTATTATTAGCAGCTAATCAATGAACAAAAGCTAGGCACTTATTTGATTGGGAACATGAAGAATTTTATCAAAGACAAGATTGTGATCACGGTATGAAACAAACCGCGACCAACATGACTAATTTTCATACCGATCCACTACCGAGTTTCTCAAACTCTTTGGTGATGTCGTCGATTGGTCCCGTGTCGACATACCAATTGGTGTCAACACCGTATGAAGCAGCAGATGAGGCCAACGTGTTCCCCTTGCTCTTGTCTTGACCACCAGGGTTGACATTGGCATCAAATCTCTTGTAGCAGGGATGTGCGGGGATGGCCCTTCTTGCCACGGTCGGCATATGATCCCGGACTTCGAAGTTGGAGCCACCGGGGCATTGAAGCCCCCACAGCCACGACCATGTCCACCATTGTTGCCGCCACCATGACCTCCTCCACGAGAGGCCGTGTTGGACGATGAGTTGGATCCTTGGAATAGATCCATGCACTGCTCAAAGCTTGTCATCAGGTGAAGAGCTCCGTCACACTGATCGGCTCCACCCTTACAGCGATTGTAGATACCAACGGGCTAAACTCGAGGTCAAGACACACTAGTATGTAGGAGATGATATCCTCATTGTCGAGCTTCTTCCATGCAGATGTCATCTCATCCCTGAGGGCCTTCATCTTCGTGAAGTACTTGGTCACAGTCGATGTCCCCTTTTGGGTCATGGCGAGTGCCATACGCGTGTTAATGACATGCGCCGGGAATTTGAAGCATACAAGCCTTCAATCACCATCCAAACACTGGTGGTGGTCTTCATGAAGTTGGCAAGCTATGACATCACATCTTTCCCAATGGAAGAATGGATGAAATTCAGGACCTGTTGGTCTTTAGCGAACCATGTCGCATAGTCGGGGTTGGGAATCTTCTCGGCCGGCTTCACGGTGGCCTTGGTGACCTCCTTGGGAGGAATCGGTGCAGCGAGGTTGATGGAGTGTTCCATTTGAGCTCCGTTGATCGCGGACATCTACCGAGCCTTCCACATCTCGAAGTTGCCCCTACCGCTTCTCGGTTGGTGTATAACCGATTGAGTGCACAGCAGGCGGCGCGGAGGAGGAGCCCATTGGTGCGAAGGAACCATAATTGATTTTCTCTAATACAATGTAAAGAATAGGGTAACGTGATGCCTTCTCAGGCTCATGGCTTCGTGTTATATAGGCTAGGAAATGCCCCTAGCGTGGAATGTACATCGTCTTGACTTACAAGCAAAGAAAAAAGATTACAAGATGACGGTGGATCCATCTATGACTTCAACAACAAGCTAACTATCCATATCACATGTTACATACATTACCATAACACGAAGCCTAGTCTTGCATCGTTTAATAGGGCTGGGTGGACAAGAATTCATCTCAAAATGGCGAAAAGTGGACTAGACTTCTAATGATATGCACGCATGCTATGGACCAACAAAAACTTCAGCTAGGCATGGGCCGGGTTTGGTTAGGGCTAGGGCGCTCATGACTGGCCAATTTAGAAAGCCTAGCTAGATGAAATTAATTAAAATAAACCCCATGGCTGATTTGAGATTGTTTGCCCATAAGCTTTTGGAAGGACCACTGGATGGAACAATTGTACCCAAATGTTTGCCAGAATTTTTGTAGTGCTTATTTCATTAATCTAGCTAGATAGTTCCTTTGATCTAAGTAGCTAATTCAATGTTTTTGATTTTGAGTGATGTTATTAACCAAAAAGTGTGAAATTATTGTGTTCACCTAAGTAGGTACTTCAATGTAAGTAGCTTGTTCAGTGTTTTGGGAAAAAGGAAGGACTATGCATAGGACCAAGTAAAAATTATCCACACTTATTGTCAGGTTAGATCTTGTTGTCCTACATATGTATATCACATTTCTACCCGGTTATAGATATTTTGTTGTATTTCTTTCACTATATACATTGTAAGCTAATTTGTATATGCATGTTTCCAACTAAATATTTCAATTCATTCAACAACTAATTTGTGTATGCATCTTTCCACTTAATTTGTCATTCATTGTTTCATGCATGGTCTGTCGGCAGGTGAGTTGATCATAATGCAGGCCTGTCCACCTCTCTATAATCTCATTTGCAACTCGATCACCAAGGACCGGTGCAGAAATCGCCATGTAGCCATGCACAGCCTAGGAGTGTCTTCCGCACCCTCCTTACCTAGTTTCCAACCTACTACTACTAGTTAGCGTGCTTTTCAAACTGGTACACAGCTCTCTCAGCGGCACTAGATCCCTAGCCCCATATCAAACGCTTACGAACACCTTCTTCCACTAGATCGATCCCTAGCCCCATATCTATGCACGTATCATGGGAAAAAAATATATCTAACCTGTTTGCCCGGACAAGCCACTATATGCATGAGAAGCATCATGACGTTTTATATGACTTAAGTGTTGAAAACATATAGAAATGAACAGACAGATGGAATGTACCCAACAACGACCATATCAGTGAGACCAGGAAAAGCTCGGGCTCGAAGTGACAGTGCTTTTTTATTTGGTGCTTTGGCAGTGCCTGTGTGAAATTAGTTCAACAGGCTGCCTCCTTGGAGAACTCGGTTGCATCTTAAATAACTTGGAATAACCCCTAGCATGGCTTATACAAGATGAACAACTTGATTTACAACCAAGAGTCGCACACTAACAGGTGTTGGACTGCTGATCGCCTGGCACATTGTGGTTTACCTCATCTTGAGTATTGTGCCTTGTGTGAAAAAATAAGAGGAGACTATTGACCATATGCTTGTTCATTGCGTGTTTGCAAGAGATTTTTGGTTCAATTTGTTCAGACAAGTCGGTCTTCAAATCCTGTCCCCTTAGTCTACAGAGTTATCCTTCCTTGTTTGGTGGGAGAACACTAGCAGTATGACTGCTAAGGGATTGATAAGGCAAGGAGTTAATTCTCTTATTATTCTTGGAGCTTGGATTCTTTGGAACCATCACAATCTTCTTTGGAACCATCGCAATGGATGTGTATTCGATGGAGCAGCCCCTAACCTTGTTGGTGCCCATAGCTTAGCCAGCAAAGAGTGTCGCTTTTGTGCTCTGCTGCTGGGCCTCAAGGACTGTCTTTCTTGACTGCCCTCCTCCCTAGTAGTTAGGGTGTGTGTAGTTGTGGTCGTTTTATTTTTTTCTTGACTGCCCTTACATTCAATTGTTTGGAGAATACGTCCGAATACCAGGGAGCACTCGTTCCAGGCGTCAATGATCGCGAGGACGATGGGAGGGGAAGGCGCCGATGATCGCGGAGCACGGCGCGCACGCATGAATCTGGGCGGGTGGGGATGTGTCCATACTTTTGATCCTGATCGTTCAATTGTGAATGAGTAATGAGAAAGAAGATTAAGAAACAATTTGGATGGTTCATTCAAATGGATTTGAATGAGAGACAAGTTGGTGCATTAGTAGGGTAGATAGGATTCTCATTACAAAGCCAAATTTATGGCATGTTTGTTTCAGCTTTTTATTTTTCACTTGTGGCCCAATGCTAAAACGCTGGAACAAATGACATCCATGTACACAAGTAAGCTTTGTCATGGTTCCTTATATAGAAGATGTAGATGTTGAGACTGATATGGATTAACGATACACATAAAAAGAAAAAGAAAACTTACATTATTAGGAATGGACAAGTACACATGCATGTACTGGAACAACAAAAGGTTAAAGAAATGGAACCTACGTTAAAATGGAGGAGATAACAAGGTATTGCTCGATGTTGATAGGACAAGTTCTAATTAATACAAGTAGAGAACCAAAACTTTGGAAACTCATGAGCTGAGGACATTTGGAGCTACAGGAGCTCTCTCTCCCTCTATATATATAGCAATACCTGAATTGGATGATAATACATATAATACTGATAAGTCGTTGCATGGATAGTTTTCTGTCCAGGACTACAAATCAGCATTGCTGAGCGTGAGAGGCATCAGGAATACGTAATCCTATGGCCACATCCACGGCTTTGTGTGGTCCCAGCTAGCTAGTAAAGACTAGTTCATGTAGCTATGACACTACCAGCTAAGTCAGCCTGTTTTTGGTGCCTTTGATGTCACTACGAGTGGGAGTGTAGTGGCATGTAGTCAAGAATGCCACTATGAGACAATCCTCGTAAGTGTGCACACACGGCGAATCATAGGCTGGCGGGGACTACTAGCAGATTCAATGTTTTCAGCTACGTAGCGCTAAATGGGAAATAGAACAGAAACCACCACAATTCAAAAGCTTCTGTGTGTTCAGTAGGATCCCACAGACCAACCGTATGACCGATGTTTTTTTTCTTTTGAGGAATCCTCATGGCCGGTGTTCTTCATACGTAATCCTAGGACAAATGGAGACCTGCTTCCAGCCCTTCTGCCAAACCAGTGGACACCCACTTGGATGAAGAACAGAGTACATTCACCCCAAGACACTGGTTGATGGAATGGATGGGTTCTTCATAACAGTCCTAGGTGATCATTAATTTTGAATGCCCCTCGCTACTACGAGTGTAAAACAAATTAGTACACCATAGTTTGAGCAGCATGCATGTGAAGGATCCTTAATTTTGAGTGCCATTGTCCTGTTTAGGCCAGTCTACTAACCAGTCATCGTGTCCTTCTGTCTGTATTGCTTCATCTTGTTTGCATTGTGATTATTGTCCGCTAATTTGAGCGGCATGTGAAGGATATATGAACTGATTAATGGCTCGGACTCTGAGCTTGCACTGTCCATATCCTTACCATGTTTCCTACATAGAGTGAGACTAAATGCCTTTGTCCTGACGCTACAGTCCTGGCTGAAAAAGTGTCACCCTGGAAACATAAATTGCATGAGGAACTAATTATGTAGAATATAGTTTGGCAATTACCAGTACCATGTAGAACATTTTTAACCACAGTCAAAATCAAATAGACTCTAAAAATCAAGCATTTCTAAGCACGGATATGCTTTATTAGCTCCCCTGGAAATCAATCTTCATGGACGGGCGTATGTAAAGTTGCCTGGTACTAGAAATGTTTCAAAATATCACAGAAAATAAATAATAGTACCATAAAAAATATAATGCTCTCACGTCCAAGCGCATGGTGGTGCAGTAAAAGTCAAGCTGACATGATATTCCACTGCACCTAAACCACGATCACCATGTCTGCCATAAGGTTCGAGCACCCCATCAATAATGCTCATCAAGTGGTGGATTCTTGTCTGCATATGCCTGTTTCATTGCATTGCCGAACAAAGAGGTATAAACTTAATTAACAATTTGGCTTCCTTCACTTTGCCGTAAAAAATCTTCCTTCACTGCACTTGATTCCTTCTTGCTGACTAGGTGGGTGCCAGCACAATTGCGTGATAAGGCTTGCATTTCAGTATCATACAGCCTCTTCGTTGGGTTCCTGTATGGGAGCATGGTGCCAAAGCAGTAGTTTGTCCAACTTGGCTTCTAGAGGAGAGTTTTTCTTCCAAGCTGGAACAAATGTTCTGGTGAATCAGTAAGACAAGTCAATACAATTACTGCCAACTATGCAACTCTTAAGTTTGATAAATCTCTATACTAGTGTGGTGCACCATTACGACACCTAGTTAGGCTAACTAAGAGTATGAAATAGGAAATGAGACATATCACTACCAGACTATTTTGAGTTTGAATGTGATGTTTACAATGCACTATATATAGGAATAGAATGGTACTACTGTTTGTCCTTTCAGCACAGGGATACGTTCTCTGCCAATTGATCATTAATTAGAAACAACAGAAAATTGTACGACCAGCAAATGAGATCTGCATTCGGCATAATCACAAAAGCAAAGGAACACTAAAGACACAAGTGTTTAGTAAAGTACGTAAATGTAGTAGGTGCCGGAAACAACAGAGATTAGAAATAGAGGACCCTACAAGCCATGTTCCTCGTTCAAATGAAGGAAAAGATATATTGAATGATGTTGATAGGAAAAATAAACACACGAACCAACAATTTTGATACTCACCAGCACATTTTGGAGCTCTCTATAAATATCATAGTTCAATGAGTTGAAGCGACGATGATATATGCATTTGTATGGTTTTCTTTCAAGGCAATAAGATATCCATCAACATTGCTTAGCATGAGAGGTATTTGGAAGAATTTATCCTGCTGTCACGTCCATGCCTTTGTGCCGTTTCAGCATGCAGAGACTGCCCTGGCAGGTTGGCCAGCCAGCAGTTGATGAGACGGACACAGCATGAGGCCACGGCCACTAGGAGAGAACAGTTGTCGTATGTAAGCAGGAATAGCCAGCAAGAGACGAATGGCACATGCTACCAGAAAAGCGATAGAAGGGGTGAAATTGAATCCCCAAGGATATGTCATTACCAGAAAACTGTAGAGCTGCCCCCTATCCCTGACGCCAACCCACGGACAATTCTAGCTAGAGGTAATCTAACATGCTTCGTCATTATAGGTGATGGATTCCAGCCATGATGACTATGCAAAAACTTGATATGCCGAGGAGATACGTTGACTATATAGATCATTTAATTATTTTGTAATTATTCATGTTTAGAATTCATGTGTAGTAGAGCGTGTACATCTGGTGCATAATTATGCCGTTTCAGCATGAGACTGCCCCGCCGACTACTGTGGAGCCAGAGAAGCTGAAGTGTGTATTTCTATAGATATGACATGAAAAAACAACCCACTCGGAGATCATAAATCAGACAACTGATAATAGAAAAGTAAACAATTTGTGGTATGCCACAACAACTCAACAACACAGCTGGGAAAAGAAGACAAGCTCCAAACTGGATGCCGCTAAGCGTGACCAATCATTGCTACGCCCATATGAAGAAGCCACAAATGCTCCTTCCAAACCAAAGCAAGCATGTACGTTTATCTTCTAAAAAACAAATTCGAGTATCTCATGCTTTTTACAATGCACCAAAGAAATACCACGGTACTAATATTTGTCCTTTTTTGTACAGAGGACATGTGTTCTGTCAATTGGCATTAGAAATGTTGCAGAAGATTGTACAACCTGCTGATGGAACCTGCAGTGTTGGGTGCCCTGCATCACAAAAGCCAAGGAGCACTAGGAACATATCTGCCTAGGCAAGGACTAGTACACATGTGCCCGAAACGGTAGTGTGTGTGTTAAAGAGAACGGAACTGACCACTAGCCAAGTGCTAATTAAAATGGAGGAAATAAAGAATTATTGAATGACATTGATGGTTGGACAGGGTATAATAAACACAATTCAACAACTTGAGACTCAGGAGGACATTTGGAGCTCCAGAGCTCTTCCTATATATCTTACTTGAACTGAATGGTGATATATACCTTCTCGTTGATATATCTAATGTTTTCTTTCTTGGAGATACCTTCGACATTTTGCTGGGTATGTGAGGTATCAGGAATAGGCTGTCCTCCTGCCACGACCATTCCTTTGTGCCATTCGAGCTTGGAGAAACATCCATCCATTGAATGAGGACAAGACTTGGAGAAACTCCTTTGTGTCACTATTAGCAGCTTGGCCGTCTGGTCATTGTTGCCAATCATGTCACCACCAAATGGACATCAACTGCTACTACCAGATCAACCCATGCAAGAAGGAGCAACAACTTCAATCCTTCCACTGAGGGCCTGACTGGATTGTGGTAGCTAGGGTCGTCATACTTGTGGGACTCGTGGTTGGGCAAGGTTCAGCTTTGGCCTCAAGCTCGGCCCTTACAGGCGCCATCCTCAACTTGTCACCCATGCTCATCCATGCACCCGTATGTGCACCACACAGGCATTTTGATGCTGCGCAACTTCTGGACTGCTGCACACTAAGTCACTCGTCCTGGTGCCCCTGCAAGTCCCCTTCATCTCAAAAAAAAAAAAAAAAAAAAAAAAAAAAAAAAAACAACAAGTCCCCTGTACTGCCTTCCCATATCCAGTCCCTCTCAAATCAAGCAGCGCATAGGAATCAAAGCTCCATCATCATCTTGGTCATTGAAATCTGTGGCTTTCTCCAAACTATTGTAAAGATGATTCCACATCCATTTGACATGGTATCGTTGGCACAGACCTGGTGTTCGTGTTTACCTCTTAGTACTTCATCCTGTCGTGTTGCTAAAATTTTGATTTGAGCACTTCTTCCATATTGTCCTTATCTCAGAACTAAAATATTATATTATTGTGTGAAGCCCATTAACTACAATGTGAAATTAGCTAAAAAAAATGACTGAATGGAGGGTTAAAAATAATGCCAAACAAGCCCTACTAGCCATCTATCTCAAATGTGAAATTTATATGATGGACACAGAGAGAAAGAGACAGAGACATTTTCAGTTTGAATGTGGTTTACAATGCACCTTACAAATACCGTGGTACTAGTATTTATCCTTTCTGTAATGGACATCTTCTCTGCCAATTGACATTACAAATGCGGAGGATTGTACAACCTGCTGATCGAACCAGCAGCATTGGGTGCCCTGCATCACAAATGTAAAGGAGCACTAAAAGTTTTAGTCTAAAACATATCTGCTTAGGCAAGGACTAGTACACATGTGCTGGAAACAATAATGTGGGTGTGTTAAAGAGATCGGACGGAACCCAGCACGTACTAGCCATGTGCTCATTCAAATGGAGGAATAAAAAAGGGATTTATTGAATGATGTTGACAGTAGGACAGGTTATAAAAAAACAAGTAATAAAGAACCAACAATGTTGAAACTCAGGAGGAGAATTATTTGGAGCTTTCAGATCTCTCTCTATACATACAAACTTGACTTGGATGACGACATACCTTGTTATCGATGTATGGTTTTCTTTAGGATATACAATCGTCAACATTTTTTTTGGGAGTGTGAGGTATCAGGAATAGGTTATCCTAGGTCATCCATCCGCCATGTCCACTTTCGGTTGTGCTGTTCCAGGTTGAAGACACGGGGCCAGCAGCTGTACCAGTAGAAGCTTGGCCAGATGGTTTTTGTTGCCTGCAATGTCCACAAGAGAGCGAGGGTTGAAGAACCAGTTTTGTCCGGCTTCTCCACATGAGGTTCGTGGCCAGAGCCGAGCACTTAAGCAGAACCAGTTTTCACAGCCCCATGTTTGTACACGAAGAATGGCTCCAGGCTCCACCTCAGTGCTTTCCCAGCCAGAAACGCTCCTCCACGCTTAACCATTTGGTGTGGCTCTATCCACTCCATAGGTACAGCCAGAAGTGAAACCAGAGTATAGGAGCCGTAGAAAAACGGGGTCATAGAACATGGCTAAAAGATGATGTTCAAGAAAACTTTGTAAATAGTTCGTCAGGCATTTCATGATTTTGTGGAGTCAATTAACTACATTATCATCATTCATTAGGCATTTAAAGATTCTGTATAGCGAATTAACAAGAATGCAGCCATTCGTCAGGCATTTGGCATCATATATTCATCGATGTGTGGTGGACAGATGACCTGACCCACTATACTAAACTTGCCGAGGGAGAAATCGAAGAAGCATATCTATTTGTTTCCATGAAAAAAAAATTAATGCGGGCTATAGAATTTAGCGAGGAGGTTAGCCAAAAGCGCTATTAGCGCTAATTGGCACTATAACGCTATAGCGCGCTATTTGGCATTGCGACAGATGCTTTTGGCCACTATTAGCGTGCTATTTCGTCGCTATAGCGCTCAATTTTTTTCATGGATTTGTTGTGTCTGAGCTTTATTGTTGTTGTAAACAACATGCTCCTGTTCTCTGAAATTGACCGGTAGCTGAACCAGTGCCAGTGGCATAGTATGACTTCGATCAGAGAAAAATGGGCTGGCCGGCAGGGAAGGTCACGGTGATTGAAAGAGCACTGGACAATGGACATGAATGGGTTGCGCAGACCAGATCGTGAGACACCAAGACCATGATGACGAGAAAATTCAATAGAGATCAACGACAAAATTCTAGATGCATGCATACAGATCTGTCATTAGATTCTAACATGTACTGTTATGTGCTAATCAAAACATGGATCATCATGTACAACCAGCGATATGCTCAGGGTTGCAGGAAGCTTGCTACGCTGGGTTGTTGTCTTTGCTGCATGTGTGGTGCGAGTGTCAGTTCGTGTGAACGCGAGACTAAGTCACAAATGCTGCACGCAATGGCTTTATGATAGAACTTGCCTTCCTAGGATGAATAAACGCTTTCCTGCTGCCTCCTATTCCCAATATATCTCTTTGGATGGCAATACAATCAGTTCATATATGCGCAGGGAAAGAAAAACATGTACTATTTGCACTAGTGAATTGTATCGTTCAACATTCATATTGCTTTAAATGTCGAAGTCACTTCTAACTTTTTTAGTACTAGTAATTGGAAAAGGACAATATACTGCTTCTTAAAACATGTCTTCTGGAAATGGTTGGAAGACTATTGCATTATATTACCCTGGCATTTGCATAACAACAGTACTCGTGTAGAGGCCGGATATGTTTATCCATTATCTAAAAAAACAACAGTACTCGTGACAAAAACTGCTTCTGAACACATGTTTTTTATACAAGCCATTTGCCGGTTTCCTGGCTGGCCATTCTTCATAATTAGTTCCCCAGGGCAGCATATCAGCATAACGAGGAAATCCATGTTATGTCGCTCAGCACAAGCATCGAGCTGGAGGAACGCAAGACCCCATGCCGGCATGTAGACGCTAGCTTCAGAGCATTGTGCACTTAGGTCCTATCAGTAGCAATATCTGCCATGGTTCAGCTAGGCATCACCAGCCTAACATTACCCACGGCGCCTCCAACCACGCCGACCATCAACTCCTTCGGGCAACCAGTAGCACATGGCTCAACTGGCATGCGCCACAAGCTGCCGTGTCAGTTGCAGCAGTACTAGCATGTTGCGAGATAGATCGATGCTGCGGGAAATCGTTATATTGGGCTAAGGATGAACGAGACTACAGAGAGAGAATTTGAAAAGCTAATGCCAAATATTTAAGAAATGAAATGTTGTAAGGGTTATTGTGTGATAGTCAACTAATTTACTATTTATTCCCTGTTAATTGACGCACATGCTCACATGCCATAATCCAGCCTGTCTCTGTCATCGGATTGCTGCAGGAAATCCGGTGGTAGTTCAACTCGTGTAAGCAGAGTATGACAAGTAACATTTTCTTTAGCGTTTGGATAACATCACGGTTCGTCAGGTAGTGTGGCAATTTCACAATTGTCTGAACAAGCACTCAAAGCAAACATCCAACACTGATCTTGTAATTAATAGGCAAGGAAGGGGCTCTCAGAAAATATTTAGTTAAGGAGTGCATATTTAATCAAACCATGTTCAAACAGTGTTCAAATAAAACACAATCGCAAGCCAAATTTAGATTTTGGAACAACTTTTGTTTCATTTTGATGTTCGTTCAAGATAGTACAACAGAATATGGTAGTTATGCAAATTGGGATTGGAATTGGATGATACATTTGAGCTAGTAGCTGTACTATAAGATATTACTACTTTTTATTTCACTTCCCATGTTGGCTTCGCTCTCTGCTGCTAGGAACAATTAATTACTACAGTCTGGTTTCTTTGGTGATGAACTAAAAACAATTGGTCCCTTTGTGTAACTATGCCTTTCCTATAAAAAGCTACCTTCTGCTCACAATGTTAGAGACCAACGAGAATGGTTGAAGAGGATGCAGACAAGGGAACATGGATTACAAAGCATGCGTTGTGTTCATATAAGGAGTGGGATGCAGTGGGAATTCAGGGGTGGACGAGGCAACATGAACTTTGATGTTATTTCCATCCAGCACAAGCCAGATTTTGCAACTATCGGTGGCCAGAGACAAACAACATGAACATGACTCGTGTTGGCTAATGCCCAGCAGGTGTAAATTTTGCATTATCATTAGACCTGACAACTGGTGTTGGGACTCATAGAGCAAGAACCCTTTCTGAGGTCTGAACCTTCTGACCCATTCCAACTAGGCTCTCATTGTTACTTCTCAAGCCTTTGTGTTGAGAACGAAGTCCAGCTCCAACATTCCTGCAAGCTTTGTATTAGCACCATTAAATATTGAGCCAAAAAGGCAATGGTTATGGAGTCTGTTAGAGTCACAACTGTAGAGACAATGACATCTTCATCCGTTAAAGGTTCCATGTGAACGATTCACTATCCAACACATCCTTGAGCATGAGTGTGTGTGTGTGTGAGTTATAAATTAGTTATGGTTGCTTTAATCTGGTATACCAACATGAAACCTTTTGACCTTTAGACCTGAAGGACCGAAACGGCGACCAGAGGGAGGGTGAATGGGAGCCTCGATTTTCCTTTTCAATTTTGGGTCATCGGCTCAACCCCCGACCTCAAAAGCAAACTCACACAAGGTCCGGATAACACACGTGCTAACTGGTAGCAAGGTGTTACAAGCAAAGAGAGCACCGAGATGTCCACGACCCAAATGATTGGGTGGATGTTCCCTAGGAACACAGCGGGACACCTCAAACTATCGCACACAACCGACGAGAAGAATTTCCAAATCGATGGACAAAAAAGAGTTACCCAACTCCTATTGAGAAGAAGTGGGTTCTCTAATCTAAAATACCCAAGTCAACTAGTGACAGGAGCACTCAGATAAAATCCTCGAATCGACAGAAAATCATCGCAAAAGCCGGATCTCAATTCGGAGATCAAATGAATAAATCGTGGATCAATTAGCAAGAGAGAAAATCAAACTCAAGCCATGCTCGGCAGTTCGGCACTCAAGCTGAGAATAACAAATGAATGCTCCTGTAGCTTGAAAGTGATAGCCAGGAAAGCCAAAATCAAATCACGAGCAGGCAAGAGACTTGAAGCTGAAATCGACGTGCAACTCGATTAAACTAATTCATGCACTGTAGCTAGGAAGAGATATTTCAGGAATTTGCTAATCAAATCTCAGACAAGCAAGCTTAGCACTTGGAGGAGTTTACACGTGAACACTGGGATCGATAAAAGCTCAAGCTGCTGCGAACAACAAACGAACTAAAGCACTGCGGCAGAATTGATGTTTCAGACTGAGAACCGATCGAAGCACAACTGCAGCTCAAGGAAACAATCGCAGCTAGCAGCTTGGGCTGAGTGAGAGCACAGCCAGCGAATCACGAACCTGCAGAATAGGAACACGTACACAGCAAGAAGCAATCTTTGTATACCATGAATACTACTCTTGTCAATTAAATAAATTAATGCTCCAAGACAAATACGAGATGCTACACTTGCTGAAATTAGATAGTTTTGCTTACCTACTTACCATTTGCTTGAAGCACCAGGTGCTGGACTGCTCGAACTCATTGGTGCTGATGAGAAGCTGCTCTTCTGAAGAATTCAATCTGATGGAAAGCTGCCTGCGAGCTACCCAGCAGCAGGACTCGTACGGACGGCCATCTGCGGCTGCGCCTTCTGGCCAAGCACCGCTCGGTGACTGGAGTTCGCCTTGCTGCTGAGCAGGAGCGAGCTGCTGAGGGATCCAGCGGCCAAGAGCGAGTGCCGCCCTTCAGGACACGCACGGCACCAGAAGGCCAGCGCTGGTACGCACTAAGAACAGAAATCCTGCGCACGACGAACAGAGAAACAGACGGCCACCAAATCGACAAAAACTCACTCGAATCAAAAGCTCGTGAGCCCAAAATTTGCCCAGATGAAATTCATCTTGGGACAAACCTATCCCCAAAAATCACAGCCTGGGATCAACTCGGTCACCGCGAAAATCAGATCGTAGCCATGGCGAAAATGAAGAACAACACACTTCACAGACCAACGAAGAACACAAATCAAATAGATGAATCCCGGAGGAGACAAGCAGGCTTTGGGGCTGCTCTTCTCACTCGAAAATCACAGGTTCACAAGCACGAATTGTTTGATTCGTGGACCTCTCTCTCACACACAAACCCTAGGGAGGAATTAGGAAAATGAAAATAAGAGAGGCAATAGGGGATGGAGGGGTAAGCCTCCACTAAATAGTCTAATATTCCCTCTTCCTAAACTACCCCTAAGATACATGAGTCGATCTTCTAACCCAAGGGTTATTTTGGTCGACTACGGGTAATTATCGATCCGGCGACCACCGCGCCTCCTCATCCGTAGCATCGCTCCACGCAATCTCCCGGATGCCGCCACACGCCGTCCTTCCGTCCACGGAACGCCCGGGTTTTGAGGCTCAAACCCGTGAAACCCGCCGATGGTTTTGAGGCCCAAACCACAAACCACGGCGCCCGTGGTTTTGAGGCCCAAACCACGAAACCCGCACCGATGGTTTTGAGGACAAACCACCAAACCTCCTCGACACGTGTCATCGCCCGTCTTGACCGCCCGAAGTCGCCAAGTCATCCGAGCTCCCCGCTCTGCGCACGCACGCTTCGCCCGTCTTGACACCCGATCGACACGGTCCTGCCACGCCCTCTTGCATCCGTCGATGTCCCGGATGTCAGCCCACTATGGCTAGCTACCCGGCGATCTAGTCCCTCGGTCCAAGCCTCACGTCCGTCCTTCACCTCCGCGGTCCGTCGGCCCGCACGTCCTCCTTGGCCCCTTCACCTCGCCGTCGGCTACCATCTCCGAGCTCCACACCCGCACAACATGAACCAAGAGATCCGTCTTCGACACACTCCACGTGTGCCGGTGAACATAGCCGAAGCATAAAGAATAAAAGATAATAGAATTAAAATGTTGACTGTTGACAATCATTCAATCACAAAACTAAACACATGTGACCTAAATCAACCATGTGTTCGCAAGACCACTTTGATCTTGACTACGGGAAGCCTGAGCATGGATCATATAATTTACAACTCTAGAAAATATCGGAACACATGTCTAAAAAACCAAAAATGTTATAATCATTAGCTCAAAACCATTAATGTGATCCTTTTCCGTGTGCAGGATTTGTTTATTGGATGCAATCTAGCTTCTCCTGTAAGTCGCTTAATTCATATATTTCAATGTATGCTCATGTTGTGTCATTCCAGATATCGTGATGGTTGCTCATAAAGAAAAAAAAAACAGATCACAAGTATCAAGCGTTTATTTTAGGCTAGTCTACATGTCTTTGCATCTTTCACCAAGTAGTCCGGCCTTCCATTTGGAACGGAGTGAAATGTCCATACACCTATTTCTTTTTGGCTAAAATAATCATGTATTGGAGTCACCCTGATTGTTAAGGGACGAGCTCGTAGTCATCTCGTAACATCTTTACCTACAAATACCAGCTATAGCTTCTAATATGCTGCAGGAGATGACAATGGGAAGGGTTGGAACAAGAAAAATACTGATACTGAGTACCATGGCAGTGGCAGGTGTAGGTTGTCATACCCTATTGGTTGGGAGTGGGATGCATTGGGAGTAATTTGTCCCTCTAGTCTTGGCGGGATGCATGTGCTTAGCCAAGCAGGTCTGGTGGCCTCCATGTCAAGCAATTTGTCAGAATCGTCTCATGTGATGCCATTGCCAAGGCAGCCTGGCAAGGGCACATGCACCACAACACAGACATCGAGCTAGGCGCCAATGGGCCGCATTGGTCTTCTACTATTAGCAGACATGCGGGCGCTTAGCCAAGAAGGATCCAAGTCCTCGATGTGCAGGCATTTGTCAGAATTGTGTCATGCAATGCTATTACCAATGCGGCCCATGACAGTGGCACCCGCCATGACGGAGGGTCAAATTCAGGGGAAGGGAAGGGGTTCTCCAGCATGCAAACTCGTGCACTTCCCTGCGACATCATGTAGTTGGTTTAACAAATAAGTCTCTCAAGCAGTTGAGTCACAATACAGGGACAGCGCCATGGTTTATCTTAAAAAGGGGTTAAGAACTCAGACGGTCAGACCTTGTTCATGGTTTATCTTTCAAATTGGTGAAGAAATACAATCTAATTCTCTAGCTGTGGACATCCTCGCTAAAATTTTAGTAAAAAAAAATTATAACTGTGTGTTGTGTCCAAAGCAATTCAACACTGGTAATTATGAGTTGCTGTGATCCTTTTGTACAAGCTCATCATGAAGAGCAACGTCCGTAGCCAGAACACCACCCCAAGGGTAGTTGATCCTGCGCCTTGTCAGGTCAGCAGAAAATTCCATAGGTTCCCTTCTCGAGTCACATATCTGTCATTTTTGTTTTTCAGCTGGAGGACATGTCTGTTTCAAGTACACAAACTACCCCAACAGCATGATCCCAGGCCTAATCGAACAGCCAGAACAGGAAGGGTCAATAAAACTGCAAACTAAGACGCCAAGTTTTTCTAACTTGTCATGTAGTAAAACAGAAAAATCAGGTAAGTAGAGGACACCTTGATTCGTTTTCTGCTGGTGCTACGAGGATAAAAACCGAGACATTCTACGAGAGGCTACAATGAGTTACTTCGACAAACTAGATAGAAAGCAGCAATAACAATATGAGCACGTTATACTAAATAATACAATGACAGTCCATTTACCAGTCTACGATTATTGCTATCATCCTAATATAGTTTTATAGAGAAGTGAAGTAACAAGGGATAAAACAGCACAAAAATCTAAAGGATAGGTCAACTTTGTACATTGAAGACAATCTATTAGTAAACAACAAAACACACTATCCTCGCTGAGAGGACTAGCGCTGATTCACTAGGACCATGTTTTCCTTTTGACTGCCATAAACCACAAAGTTAATTATGATTTCTTTGCGTAATTAATATATACAGGCAACCAGAGTACTCCACACTCAGAGAAGTAAATGATTTGACTAAAATTTTTTTTGGTTAATTCCCATCCCTATACTGACTCACTTGTACATGGGCCTTATATAGCTGCCCAATATGCAAGCTGTCGAGTTTTGCAGTGCAATTATATTCCTCTGTTTATATATGGATACACATCCATAGAGAGTTGATAACAATTCAGCTGGCCCACAATGATGTGCGGCATTAAACACCGCATGTATTCATCTGAAAATGAAGCTCATATATACAGAGGTTAGCAGGGCATCAGCTGCGGAGGTGAGATGAATCCCCTGGGCTTCCCCTATTGTCTTTTCCTGAACAGTGGACAACATAATTAGGACTTGGATGCACCAGGAGCAACAATTCTAGTCTAATGTGTCAATATGGCTGCTTCAGAACCACTTAAGGTCTGCATTCCTGAATGGTGTGTGGCTAGGTCTTGTGCATGCCCACGTATGACCCCTCTGGTTCCATGAGCACATTCTGTACTTCATTGGGCCTTCTAGCTAGGAACCATTCCACCTTCCTCTTTGGTGAACTAGTTGTGCACAAAACTTGTGTACCACTAGTGGAAAATCCTATTTCCATGGCGCCATAATAATTTTGTTACTGGCGGGCGACACGTGGGAAGACGTGGGATCAGCCAGTAAAGAAAAATAAGTGGGGTCCACAGAAGAACCGACAGTAGAGGTGATAAATTAGTGGCGTCTTTCATAATCACACCGCCTGTATAATGTTACTCTTTACACTAGCGGTGTTTATTAGTGTAGCGCTAGTGATATAGTTCTTTTCACAGGCGTTGTGTTGTACACTACCGACAGTGTTACGTTAACAGTATTACGTGCGGATGTTGTACCGTTCGCGCCGGTATTAACACTGATTCACTGGCGGCCCTGCTAGATTATCCGACGCAGGTGATAATAACCGTACGCTGGTGGGATGGTAAATTAACCGCTAGTGTGAATTGAATTCGGCGTTGTCTCGATCGGGTGTGCCCTCGCCGCCCGGCACCCCAAGAGTCACCGGCGAAGCAAGCGTCAGATCAGTTACAAGTTGCAAGCCTTCCACATTCGTCGCATCGATTGGCACGGCGTCGCGATATATATTTAAACCAATGCAGACATTAGGAATATTGAAGATCGATCGATCGATCGATATGGAGCCAGCAAATAATCGCCGTCGCGTCGACAACGACCCGCCGCGCAATGCCGACGAAAATACGACGACCGCGGCTGGGGTTTTGGCGGCACCACTAGCGCTGCAGCAACCATCGCAGGACGAGAACGGCGCCATCAGCTGGGAGCCGCGGGGGCCGCGGCCATCGTCGAGCTCGTCGTCGACGGCGCCACCACCGCCGCCCCCATCGAGCCCCCCGCCGCCGGGCGCCGCCGCCGGCCGCCTGCCGCAGACTATCCGTCGAGATGTCGCCTTCCTGAGCGGATACCCAAACATCGACACCACCATAACATGTGACCCTACGGTGGCGGAGGAGTTCCTCCAAGAAATACGCGCTGCAGGTGAGCGTATACGCCAAATCTTCTTGGAATGGTTTCCATCCAAAAATCCAACAGTTCCAACATTGTAACTCTACATACCTAGAATGCAATAGGTAAGTTAAGGCAGCATGCTAACGACGATCCTCTCAATTACCAAGTTCATTATCACCTGGACCGTTCTCAGATGCACAAGAAACAACCAACCGGTAGGCATCCACACGAACAGGACTCCAATGTGCCATCGGCGAAGCCAACCAAGTAGCTCTCTCGATGAGGGAGCAGCTTGTCTAGTTCAATGAATCGGATCCAAGAGCCGTAGGCACACAGTCCTTAGGTACCTAAGGTTACGCCTGATGCTTCTCGTACCTAGCGACATGCCAGATTGATCGCCACCTACGAACCACCCACATTTGAGTATCATGATGACTATTGTAGAGCAAACATAGACTGTTTAGTTTCTGGTTTTTCAGCATTGTCTTGCAACATATATATATACACCTAGGGTCTTGATAGCCTTCGTAGATGGAAATGCAAATAATACACTTATACCTTCAATTTATTGACAATTACAATCGTGGCCTCTTTCCTTTACAGTTCTGATGATGCAGTCACGTATATCTCCTCTTTCTTACTGTTGATATAATTGTCTCTACCATTCTATATAAAGCCTAGTCGTGAGGACCAAAGAAGGCGCTACTTGTTCTAATGAGGAAGTCACTTGTTCCCACCAAAGAAGTATCCATTATCTAAAAAAAAAAAAAAAAAAACCAAAGAAGACACAACGAGGAGATAGTACCCATGGCTACCAGTTCTAATTATTTTTTGGTGGGGTGCCATGGTGGTTTTTCCTACCGGTAGGAAAAAAATATCGGCACCTGCCGATAAATGCGATATTTTGGAAAATTCGAAATATCGGGTCAAATTGAAACAAAATTAAATTGTGTTTTAAAAATTTGGCATCATCTCACTAGAAAAACTCCCAAATCCATCTTCTATCATAAATTTATATAACATGAACGAAACAACACAATATATCACATAAGTTGTGCAGTGATAATACAACGGGCCCACGGTGGGCAACTTGCACAAATATGCTAGTGTCATCGGATATGGTAGTGAGAAAATTAAATACTAGATTTGAAGAAAATAAGTCTTTATTAAAACTAGAGGATATGGAGATTTTAGGATGGTTTGGTGTAATTTTTTGAGTGAAATATGAATTTAGCCAAAAATTTTGACCGATATAAAATGTTTTCGGACCTCCCTGAAAAATGTGATATATCGGAAATTTCGGCGAAATTTTGCTGAAAAAAAATTCACATGGTGCTCCCTTTTTTTTTAATCCAATGCTAGTACCTGTTTTAATCCATGATTGAATCACTAGCAGCGGGGGTTAGTCAAAATAGCAGACTAACTCGGTTCTAGATTCAGTTGTGAGGTGGTGCCAGATACAGTTGTACTGCCAGAGGACTAAGCAAACAGATAGACCTTCAGCGCCACCAATGCCGAAGTCAATAAGAGTTCCAAGTCCAAACCCTAGCACAGCTTCTGACTCCTGCTGGTCCCTTCGTTCCCAACTCCGAATTTCTGAGAAAGCGCATCATGAAGGCCGTCGGCTGGAGCCATGGCAATGCCTTCTGCCCTTCTGACACCGTCCCTTTGCTCTACCTCCATGCCACCTTCCTGCATTGTCCTTCTGTCTTCCATGACTGGTAAGCGGTCGTGGCTGGGCATAGGCAAGTTTGCCGACGACCGGCTAACTCTACTTCTGTTGCATAATGCTCTCGGTTAGGCAGTTCCCAGACGCACTAGCCCCATTGTGTATGTGCTCCAATAGGCATGCTCAGCTGCTCAGCATGTGGAATATCTCGTCATGAGAGAATGGTCCAAGAGGGCTAGCAAGATGCGCAATTCTCACCTGACAATTTCAATAGATTACGCTTGCTTTCTACATGCAATTGTTCTAATCCTGGTGCTTCTCATACCTAGCTAGATCCTGGATGGCCACCTCTGCTTCATGAGCATGCTCAGTGCTGATTCTATATGAACATTCTCTGGAAGAGGTGATCTCTTCTTTTCCATGTTGGACTTCTTCTTGATATACCACACTTGATTCTTTTGCCAGTGGTTTGTAGTTTAGCATCCTCTGCTGTCAATATATATACCGAGTGCCCAGGTTTATAGAAGGTTATAATCAAAACTGTGGGACCCTTTCTCCACTATCCCGATGCACTTAATTATTAAAGCACCCAATACAATAACATGTATGCATGGATATTATTGATGTATTTTATTTCTGCAAAGACACAACGAACCGACCCTCATATAGTCGTAGATCATTTTGCTGGATCATTTTCCAAAGAGTCTGTAATTGTCATATTTGTAGTTTTCTTTTTGTATAGCTCTCTGTCATTTTCCAAGAAATCATTGCCTCCTGGGCTGTCTTAGGGATAGAAAATAACTGAAGGATTGGAAGAACAGTACTTTAGAATATAATTGAGCTAGAAGAACTAGGGAATATAGAAGAGGAATTTGCAAAAGATCGAGATGACAAGTCTGTTCCTTGTTTGATCCCCATTGGCTAGAGCTCACAAAGACATATGTTCACACAGCCAATGCAAACTCTAGGGAACATACCACTCTGGGTCAACAGCTAGTAAGAGAGTTAGGCAATGCTTGATGTTTCGCCTGGAGTAGAGGTGTGGCCGGTCAACTTGATTCTTCCATGTTGACCGTTATTGGATTATCCCTGCTTGATTCCCTCGACAAGAGGCATCTGTAGCTAGGCGTGCAATCCTCGCCTGTCTTCGATGTTGAATAAGCAATACCTTGTAGAGTGGGTATGCATCCTTCTAGTCCTGACGCCTGTCATACCTAGCAACGGTGGTCCACTTACGCTAAGCACGTACATTAACTGGAGTATTGAGACTACAGAAACATACACGGGAGGTAATTAACCACTTAGTTTTTTCCTATTTTCGCCTTCTACATAGTTGAACTGGATCATTTGAGGAATCTGGTTTAGCATCTTCAGGTTGCACTATATAGCAAGCGTCCAGATTGCTTTTATAGAGCGCAATGCACAAACAATATATTTAGGCATCTATCCACACTCAAAATGGTTGCACTACTATATGTATAAAAGATTTTATGGGACACTGCAGAAGCTGCCTCTGTTAATGGTTGGGGCTCCAGGGAGTTAGCGTGGTTTACAACTCTGACTAGTGTCCAGCTTCTGATCTGTCCCTCAGTGTATTGCTGTATTTGAAACTGAGGTGAGGAGGTAGCGTGGAGTATCCTGAGTTCATATATGTGCTGGCTCAGCCGAGCTGCTTATAAAATGGCCTCTAGATCTCTCACAGCATAATAGAAGGAAAAAAAAAAAGGCACGCTAATGACCAGAACATGTGTAGCTTCAACTGCAGCTTCTTACAACATTCGATCAATATATATCATGCATTGTACTTCTCGCTTTTACCTTGGATTCATTGGCAGAAATATAGTTTGATGGCAATTGCTATGGTACTCCCAAATGACTGTGGACCATCTATTTTTTCCGATCGGACGGTCACGATCATATATTACCTCCTAAGAGATAATAGTATTTATTGAATTCTTATTTTACAAAAAAGGGTAAATAAGGAAAGTTTTGAATATAAATTTTCCTTTTTAGATATTGTTGATGCATGTGTAATCTGTACAAGGCAACATATGCATAATCTGTACAAGGCAACTCATGCATAATTTTTTTTTTTATTCTTGATATTCATTGCCTTATAATTGTATACCTCACGCATGTGGTGTCTTTTTATTATTATTTTTTATTTTTGATATTCATTGCCTTATAATTGTATACGCATGAGTGTGGTGTCATGCATGTCGTGTGTATGTTAGCAGCTGGTTAGGAGGGTGGTGTGTCATGAACGTTTTTTTTTTTTGAAATGTGTGTCACACTTATTTTTCTTTTAATCCATGACAACAATTTGTAACCAGACGTTCTCCCTCATATTAACTCCGATTGTGATGATTTTTTTTTCTAATTTTTTCCAAAATCATGATCCATCAAGTTGTTATGCTCTTACCGCTATTGTCTTATTCACCGTTTCTTGTGCACATTTTGAAATTCAAATTTTAAAAATGACAACTTTAGATGTCATTTTGGAACACTAAATGGCTTCATCTAAAAAATCATAAACATAAAAGTTGTACAACTCATGAAGATGTACAATTTTTATTTTGGTCAATTCTTCATTTCACAAAATGATAGTATCATGGTTCACAAAATCTAAATTGCTCTCATAAAGTTTATGAAACTACTATAGAGAGATATAAGATTTGTCAACGATGTTAGTAACACTGTGCGAGATGAACAAATGACAAAACTAAACATTGTAGAACGTGAGAAGATATGAAACTTTGAAGTTGACAAGTTTTTTATTTGAAATCATCTTGTTATGCAAAATAAGTTTGAATTTTTAACATTCAAAATTGATTTTTTTTTTAAAAAAAATGCCTAGGATGGAGAAACAACTAAAATAAACATTGATCCCGAGAGGAAATTAAGCTTTGTAGTGGACAAGTTTTTTTACTTGAAACCATCTTGTCATGCAATACTATATTTGAATTTTTCAAATTTGAAATTCAATGTTTAGGGAATTACGGATGGACATTTTTTTATTATTATTACAATGGGATTTGGTGCTGCTCTCGCTCTCTGTGATTTGCTCAATCGGCGTTGTTCTCCTGGTCCCGTGCTCGCTTGGAAGGGGGCCGGGCATGCAGGGGATTGACTCCGTAATAGAGGCATGCGGGATTTTCTTTTTCTTATATTTATTAATTCATTCAGTAATTCATTAAATGGTAAATAATGAACGCTCGGATCGATTTGAGATCTTACCTCCTAGTAGGTAAACGGAGTATCCGGGCATGAGATGCATTAGGAAAGAAGAAGAGTTACAAAGAGATCCCTTTATCAGCAACTTCCAGATTGCTTTCTAAGATTCTTTGGAGTAGAGATAGAAGGTCCTCAAAGGTTCTTCCACCCTGCTATAATCCACTAAACATAACAGGGCAGATGGAACAACATCTCTTTGCAGAAGACCTGTGCAGAATTTTAATCCTGAACTCCAGCTAGCGCCTGAGCATGCCACTGGACATTAAAGTTTTATCGAAATTATCATGAAAAAACTTATTGTTGTCTATTTTACATCATCTAAAAGTTTCGTTCCAAAATTTTGTCATATTCACATCCATGAAGTTTGTCCCTTTCTGCCAGTTCAGTCATACCAGATTTGCTTTGTTATCCAGTCTTTATATTGTGCCCAGGTTTTGCATTAAATTAAATAATTTACTCAAATGTAAATTACTAGCGTCTCGTGACTTTTATCCATGGTTTGAGATATATTTTAGGCCAATGCAAGCACAAGTGAAGATGTTTAGCTTGTGATAGTGTCCCTATACCCTGATGCTAAATTCATATTAGCCCACAAGTAATTAAAGTTTGAGTAGATGGTAGTGGCCTCATCATGCCCTCTTGATCAGACCTCATTTATGCAATAATGGCAAGGTTATAGCAATAACATCTAGTAGGTACGCTGATGTGAACCAAATGAGGTGGCATGCAGAGCTCTTTGTCCTTATTGGTTCTCTGAGACACTTTGAATTCCACATGTTTTTATACAAATTTTCACTTTGTATAGGACCTAGCTACAGATGGAGCTGATTCAGCGAATCTGAGAATGTGAGGTTGGCGCTTCAATGTATCATGGATTATCTAGGAATGTGAAGCGTCATGGAACATGATGACAAGCAAAGAAGCTTGTGGCACCGCTTGCCAAGGACCAAACAGCGACCCGGAGGGGGAGGGGGTGTGAATGGGAGCCTCGATTTTCTTTTTCAATTTTGGGTCATCGGCTCAACCCCCAACCGGCCTCAAAAAGGAGCTTACAAATACGAGTGATATACGTGCTAACTGGTAGCAAGATATCAACCGCGAAAAAGTTGGCTTCAAAGAATCGAACGCAAAAATCGGTTCTCAAATCAGAGATCAAATGTGCACAAAAACCATCGTGGGCGGCTCACGCTAAAAACGATACTTCACAAATAGCAACCGAGAATTGCACTCAGTTTAAGCAATATGAGTTGAGCTAATCGGATAATGATTGGCAGTCGAAATGTGTTGGTCAGTAACCTGAATGAATGAATTCAACATCTTTTCTGGATTGTCATTATGCTAAAATGGTTTGGAGGATGGTGTACCTTGCTACAGGCCTAACTCAACCCGATCTATTAGACATCTATTTGGTCCTTGGCTTTCTAATCAAAATTCTAAGATTAGAAATCTGATTTGGGTTGGGGTCGCCGCTTTTTGTTGGGCCATCCGAGTACCATCGCAATGATATTTGTTTTAATAGAATTAAAAATATGTGAATTGGCTTGTAGTCCAATGGTAGGACGGTCCAGTGGGGCGCTACCCACCAGGGTTCAAATCACGGTGCTCGAATCTTTTCCCCGGAATTTTCCTAGGATTTTCCGGCGTTATACTTTAAGTGGTAAGCGACGTTCCCGTCGACGACGAGGCGCCTACGGTGACTTCGAGAATCTCCGTGATTTGACGGTTGCCCAGTCCTTCGAGAGGTGCTCATAGGGGTAGGGTTTGCGTGCGTGTGTTTATAGGGGTGAGTGTGCGTGCGTGTTGTGAGTGTCTCATGTTGTATGCGTGTCATTCTCAAAAAAAAAATAGAATTAAATATAACTCTATTCTGCAAGTTATTTTCAAGGGCACATATTGGCTACGTTTAAGTCACAAACAAATAAGTGATGATTTAAACAAGAATTTACTATCATCGTTGAGCACCAAAATTGAGATGGTCTCGCTTCAATGTGCAAAGTAACGGTGGTTGGAAGCACCTTTATAGACTATTAAGATACAAGGAAGCAAAAAGCACAGAAAAAAGAGCACCGCCACACGGCTTCGAGCAATACAACGAAGCTCAATCAAAAAGCCACCATACGACAAAGGCTACTTACGGCTAGCCCTTGCCCACTCCAAAATCACAGGTTCACACACACACGAATTGTTTGATTCGTGGACTTCTCTCTCACGAAAACCCTAAGAGAAACTAGGAAAATGAAAATAAGAGAGGCAAAGAGGGGAGGAGGCTGTCATCCTCCACATATAGTCTGAAATCCCTCTTTCCCAAACTACCCCTAGATACATATGAGCCGAAGCGCTAACCCTAAGGCTGATTTAGTCCGACTCGGGATAATTTGATCCGACGACCACCGCGCCTCCTCATCTGCAGCCTTGCTCCACGCAATCTCCCCAGATGCCGCCACGTGTCGCCCTTCCGTCCACCGGAACGCCCGAAGTTTGAGGCCCAAACCCGTGAAACCCGCCGATGGTTTTGAGGCCCAAACCACCAAACCCGCACCTGTGGTTTTGAGGCCCAAACCACGAAACCCGCACCGATGGTTTTGAGGACAAACCACCAAACCTCCTCGACACGTGTCATCGCCGTCTTGACCGCCCGAAGTCGCCAAGTCATCCGAGCTCCCCGCTCTGCCGGGCCGCCGCCGCCTTGACCCGATCGACACGGTCCCGCCCACGTCCTCTTGCATTCGCCGATGTCCCGGTGATGTCGGTCACCATGGCTAGCCACCCGGGCGATCCGGTCCCTCGGTCCAAGCCTCATGTCCGTCCTTCACCTCCGCGGTCCGTCGGCCCGCACGCCCTCCTTGGCCCCTTCACCTCGCCGTCAACTACCATCTCCGAGCTCCACACCTGTACAACAGGAACCAAGAGATACGTCTTCGACACACTCCACGTGTGCCCGGTGAACATAGCCGAAGCATAAAAAACAAGGAAAATAGAAGTAAAATGTTGACCGTTGACGATCACTCCATCACAAAACTAAACATATGTGACCTAAATCAACCATGTGTTCGCACTTGCTCATCATGGGAACACTATATTGACACTGTGTTGCTGCACTTTGTAGACATGTGGTTCGCTCGTTACCTCAATGAATCGACACTATGCGATCTTCTAGTCTTCTGCTCGTTTGGAACCTCCAGGTCATCAGATCTGTGTTGTCCTCCTGCAAGCTAAGCTGCGAGTTAGACTGCGGCTTTAACAGAATATCTGGATGTTTATTTATTTTTTTGAAGCTGTACGTGTGGGAGAGGGGTGGGATCAGGTATTTCAAGATTACCAAAACGCCAAAATTATGGTACATAGAATTTTGCGCTTGTATTTTTCCTAATTTAACCAATCACAGGCCTGAACGTGGCAGAGAGCACTGCAACCCAACGGGCCCTCTATCGCTTTCGGCGTCGACTCTTTGTCGTCCCGAGCAAGAGACATTTACCTCATCTTGTGTGAGCGGACGCCACAATCTGTCCTCTTATCTCCCGTTCGCAGTTCGCACAACCCCGCACGGCTGCAGACAGCAGGATACAGCAACGACGACGACTCTTTGAGCAGGAAACGTGTATAAGCGTCTCCGGGCACGATGAGTGAGCTCACGCAGAGATGGGGGCACAACACTTGCTAAGCTGTGTACAATGAGGACACCCAGCACAGTGTAATTTGGCAATACACCCAATTCAACTCAAATTAGTGCCCTAGTTGTTTTCATTTGTTTGCTCTGATTCATGGAGATGTGTTTCTGGTCGCTAGTAGTTGGGGTCTCTCGCATATTCCCTATTTTAACTTTTCTTCTTCCTGGCTGTAGAGTTGTATACTAAGTTGTGCTCTTAAGGTGTGTGTTGTAGGAACCGGGCAAACCACCGTGTTCTTAATTTGTTTTGTTTCCTACCGTCTAATAAAATTTGTAGCAAGTCTCTTACTATTACTTTGAAAAAAAACTATAATTAGTCTTTTTTACAATAAGCACTACAATTAGTTGTACCTGGTGCATGTTCTCTCTTTGTATCTCTATATATACACACACATTTCAGGACACGTGCAATAACTATCACTACTACAGAATTAAGCTTGCATGATGTTTATTTTTTATTTTCCGTGGCGGGCATTTAGCAAACCGCCACGGAAAATAGTTGGCCTGGCAGCCCCCCGGCCAGGGGAATGCCCGCCCGGTTGTCGATTAACCGTGGCGGACATTAAAAAAGTCCGCCACGGTTAATCTCTATTTTCCGTGGCGGGCATTGTTGAAAGTCCGCCACGGTTAATCAACAAATAACCGTCCACGGTAAATCGCCCGATCCGGCGCCCCATTTAGACCACTAGCAGCTTCTCATATATATATATCAAGTCTCAACCCTAATCCCTCCACTCCATTCTCTCTCTCTCCCGCTCCAGCCGGCGCACCACCTCCCTCCACTCTATCACTCTCTCACTCCCTCCACCTCCCTCCGATGGCGCGGGACGGCGGCGCGCGAGCAAGGGCGCGGATCGGGCCAGGCGGCGCGGACGGCGGTCCCCCTCTCCGGCGGCGGCGAGACAAGGCGCGACCTCGGGCGGGTGCGCGGGGCCGGGCGGCGTGGACGGCGTCCCTCCCTCCCCCGCGGCGGCGTGGGCGACGCACAGGGCCGCGAAAGAGTGGCGCGTGGGAAAGGACGGGCGGATGGTGGCCCTCCCTCCCCCCGGCGGCGCGCTCCCCCCCTCCCCGGCGGCCCGCGGCCGGATCTGGGCGCTGGACGGCGGCGCGGCCGGATCCGCGCGGGGCGGGCGGCCGCCGCTGGATCCGGTGCGGGGCGGCGCCCCGCGGCCGGATCCGGCGGGTCGGCCCGGCGCGCAGCGCTGGATGCAGCGGGCGCGGTGGCCCATTAAGGGTTGGGTTTGGGCGGGGAGGCCCGTTAGAGTTTGGTTTGGATTTTTTTCTTTTTTCTTTTTTTTTTTTTTTTCTTTTTTTTTTTTTTTTTTTTTTATTTATTAACCGTGGCGGGCATTGTTAAAAGTCCGCCACGGTTATCGATTTTGCGTGGCGGACATTTGCCCGCCACGGAAAATAGGTCGATTAATCAGTGACCCTAGCTCCGTGGCGGACCTAATGCCCGCCACGGAAAATCAAAAATGCCCGCCACGGAAGTTCATTTCTGTACTAGTGTATTTTAATGCCTATCAACTACTGAAGTGAAATTGTTTTTTCTCTGCAAAGTAAGATACTGATTATTGCAACTAAAAAGAAGAGCACGTACGTACGGCGCCATAAATAAATATAAGAAAGTCAAGCAACTGCAGTGTGGTGATATATATTGCAGCTGACCTTGTGTAGCATTTGAGACCTCGCTCATCTAGGAAAGAGTGTTTTCTCATGAATTACCTTGTGCAATATGATGTATTACACAACCTAGAAATTGCTATGTTTCAAGGTAACTGGTATTTCTGCTAAAAGAGACTAGAGCCACACCATATATGCCACTATACAACTAAATTAGGAATTAGGGCTCGTTTGGATGTTGGGAGAGAAACACACATGGATTTCCAGCCCATAGGGAGGAAGTTTGCCTGCCCGTGACAATCCCTCCTCCGACGGGTGATAGAAATCCCATGGGGAAGCAAATACTAGGGTATTGTTTGGATGTCACGGGGATACAAATCCCGGTCGTGCAAAAATAAATATTAAAAAAAGAAGAAAAACGAAGATTTCAAAAATGCGATTGAAGAATCGAAAATCAGTAACATGTGTAATCTTTCAATGGTGCAATACACGAATTGAATAAAAAGAGATCAATTACTTTACTATTCAAGACACATTATTCATTTCAAAGGAAACCAATGACCTTTCATCTTACAGAAAGTTGGCCATCACCATTCGTTTCAGAGGAGTCTATTGAGCAACTCAAGAAAACAATACAAGAGTACACAGGTTTACAACAAAAGTACATACTACATTAATCTTATTAAATAACTAGAGAGAATTAACAACTTTCTCGGCATAACTGCACTAGGAGTGAGCGACCAAGAGGAAGCGCACGTCAAGTCGAAGATGCTCCTGCCAAAAGGGATCAAAGTCGGAGTGGGATCCAGTGGTGGTGGTGGCGGTGGTGTGAAAAGAAGGGCGGGGATGATGGCGGCTGGTGCATACGATGGCGGCTGCTGCATACGATGGCAGCAGTGGCGTTCAATCCCCAGCCTCCGCCATGCCTTTGCGAGCCCGAGAGTGAGCCGTGAGAAGACGAAGGGGAAGGAAATAAACTGGGGGCGACTCAGTTTTTTCTGTTCCCCTGTCAGTTGAACCGCGTATCAGTTACTGGGGTTTTCTCTGGCTCGCATTTTTATTGGCTCGTCTGATCCCGAACGGCCACCGGGTATCGGCTGGGAAGGGAACTCGCAGTGGGATTTTGGTTCCGCAGACGCACGGGGATACCGGCGGTATTCGCCTTATCCAAACGAGCCCTTAGAGACATCAGGATTCGTCAGCACGCAGTTTACCTCACGCAAACCCTAGCCACCATTCTAGTGATATTCCCCAGGTTGGCGCTCCCCCGCTTGAAGCTACATGGCAGCAGCTAGCTACAAGGGTCACACTAGATGCTGGACTTGATCCGCCTATTGAGGACTCAGCATGGAAGTTAGTTCACTGGTAGAAAATTAAAATTAGCATGCAAAAACATGTAAAAATGTTTTTATGACATAATGACAGTGTATGGGATTAAAGCTCGACTTGATCTTATCTTTCCTGTCCTCTTTCCCTCTCCCTATCTGTATGTTCTCAAGCCAGGTGAGGATCCCCACCAGCATCTTTAGCTCGGCAGTGCCCGCTAGAGCTTACAGCGCCCCTTAAAGCCCATGTAGGAGTGCGTTTCAGTGGGCAATGCCTTTCTTCCGCATCGGCACCAGCGCTTGCACGCGGATCGGCCCTTCCAGAAGTAGTAGAGCTTGCACGGGCAGTGTCTCTTCTAGCAACACGTGCGCCATCCTCGGGGATGTGGTGTTAAATATGGTAACATACATTTGCTCGACTGGGAAGATCTAGCTGGGGGTGTGTTGGTAGTCAAAATAAATCACTTTTTACCGCCAACTTAACTCTAACATATGAGAACTACCACTCTTATGTCACATAAACCTTTTGCTATTAACCTAGTTCCACTTGTATTCAAAGAAAATATGTTCACGGATTCTTCGGAAATTAATTAGGGAATAAAGAAAGAGTTTTCTTCGAAATTAATTAGGGAATAAAGAAAGAGTTTGCTTAGGATGATCTTAGGACTTTTGGTGTGCAAGGAGATATTCCATCTATAAGGAAGACCCTTATTAGGAAAATAAATAGGATTGCTTGTAAAAGGTTTTCCAATCATATAAGGAAACCTTTTAGAGAGATTGCTTGGTTTACAAGTCCCACTAGCCAGGCTATAAAAAGTAAGGGGGTCTCTAATCTTTCAGGTCAACAAGCAATAAAGAAAATCTATTCCCTTTTGTCCCTGCCCCACACACACGCCCCTCACCCCTGCGGCCGCCGCGCCCCGCAGGGCGCGTCCGCCACGTGTCACCCCAGGATTAATCCGGTTTGTGACAGCTGGTATCCGAGGCTGAAAGAATAGGTTAACGAGATACAATTTCCTGGTGATCTCGGTTGCATGTTAAATAGGGAGAGAAACACCCTCTCCATGGCTTGTACAAGGGGTAAACACTAGGGGATAAACCCCAACAACCGCACAATCTTCTTGTACAACAATCATCTACTAATGCTAACTAACTTAGCCTATCAAGCCTAGACACGCTAGCTAGACTTACTTCTCAAGTTACATCATTTAACATTCCCCCTCAATCTTAGCCACTACAAAGGTTAAGATTGTTTCTAAATTGTACAAGTTTTGCAACCGTCAATGGTTTGGTGAAGCCGTCGCCACCTGATCACCTATATGTATAAAAACCGAATGTCTAGAAGCTTTTGTGCCACTCTTTCACGAACAAAATGGAAATCAATCTCGATATGCCTGGTCCTTGCATGGAAGACCGGATTAGCTGATAGATAAGTAGCACCTAAATTATCACAACACAACCTACTCGGTGGATGTTTTATCTTCAATTCAGTCAACCACTTCTGGACCCAAAGGATTTCAGCTATAGCATTGGCCAATGCCTTATACTCTGCTTCTGTACTTGACCTTGACACTGTTGCTTGCTTCCTCGCTGTCCAAGAGATCAAATTGTTCCCAAGAAAGACAGCAAATCCACCTGTAGACCTTCGGTCATCTATGCAACCGGCCCAATCAGCATCCGAGAATGCACTTACCATCATAAAATTTGATATGCCAATCCTCAAACCAAGACTAGTGGTACCACGTATATACCGTAGTATCCTTTTTACTGCAGTCCAATGAACAGTAGTCGAAGTATGTAAGAATTGGCAAACTTTATTAACAGCAAAGGAAATATCTGGCCGGGTCAGTGTCAGGTATTGTAAAGCACCAACAACACTTCTATAACGTGTAGAATCATCAGGTCCGAGAGCACTACCCAATTGTATACTGAGTTTTTCAACATTCGACATGGGTGTATTTATGGATTTACTTTTGTCCATACCTGACCGTTTTAGTACATCCTTTGCATACTTCTCCTGAGTCAACACCACCCCATCCTTGTCCCGCTTGACTTCTATACCCAAGAAGTAATGCAACTCACCCAAGTCCTTCAAAGCAAAGTCTTTCTGCAAATCTGCAAAGTAAAGCTTGTGTGCCCTCCTGTGTAGAACTTGCTACAATGATGTCATCAACATATACAAGTACAAAAATAGTTTGACCACCCTTGCTATAATAGAAGAGTGACATGTCAGCTTTGGATGGTACAAACCCAAGTGCAATTAGCTTTCCACAGAGTCTATCATACCAAGCCCTGGGAGCCTATTTCAAACCATATAAGGCCTTCTCAAGCTTACAAACATGATCAACACGTGACTTGTCAGCATACCCGGGTGGCTGAAACATGCTCCTCTTCTAATACACCATGAAGAAATGCATTTTGAACATCAAGTTGTCGAAGTGACCAACCTTTGGATATGGCAATAGACAAGATGAGTCTGATCGTCGCCGCCTTGACCACTGGACTAAATGTGTCCTCATAGTCTATGTCGTATATCTGCTTATACCCTTTCGCCACCAACCGAGCTTTGTACCTGTCCACTATGCCATCTGCTTTCCTTTTCACTTTATATACCCACTTACATCCTATGATGTTTTTACCTTTGGGACGAGGGACCGGACGCCATGTTTTGTTCTTCATCAGCGCTTGATGCTCAACATCCATTGCCTTGACCCACTTCTTATCACGAAGTGCATGCTCAACACTTGTTGGCTCCTCAGATCGACTCTCTACAGTCATACACCATCTAACAATACCATCAGTATAAGATTTTGGCTTGCTAATACCTCTTTGTAGCCGTGTAACCGGTCCCTGATGCATGCCATGTTCACTTGCCGCAGGAGAAGACACACCACCTTCGGTCACACCGGATCCACTCTCGGTCGCGCTGATCCCGAGAGATCTCCTGTCAGCAGGCTGCCCCCGTCACTCGGATCGCTCTGTGCGGCCGCACCAGGCTCGGCTGTGACGACTAGCGTAGTTGGAGCCACAGAAGATCCGGCTCGGCCTCCCGATCCACCGCCCGACAGCGACAAACCCCTGGAATCCGAGGTGGATCGACGCGGAGTGTTGCTGCCGCCATCAGGTGAATCACCTCTGATTCCAGTGTTGCTCTCGCCCAGGGCACACATATGATATGGTGCATCCGGATGGATATTGCCATCATTTCCTACCAAATTTCCGCCTGTGTGCAACAAATTTTCACCAGAACTAGATCTTCCATTAGTATGGTTAGTATGCATAGGAGATTCATCATGTTGATCACGTGAATGCGTGCCCCCTACATGTGAGGATGGATTAAGCAAAATGTCGGGTAAAAGAGCAAGCTCGGCTGTAAGTTGTGCACCAGCGTTGGCATGCATAGAAGCGAAAGGAAAAACATGTTCATCAAAGATAATATCCCATGAAATGTAAACACGACCGATAGCTGGATCAAGGCACTTATACCCCTTATGAAGGTTACTATATCCAAGAAACACACACTTCTTCGATCTAAACTCGAGCTTCTTAGCATTATAAGGTCTAAGATTGGGCCAGCAGGCACATCCAAAAGATCTGAGGAAGGTGTAATCGGGTTGCTGTCCATAAACACGATAAAAGGGTGTCTCATTATCAATCACTCGAGATGGCAGTCGGTTTATGAGAAAAACAGCGGTGGTGAAAGCTTCATCCCAAAACTTTAGCGGCATACTAGAGTGGGAAAGGAGGGATAGTCCTACTTCGACAATATGCCTATGTTTCCGTTCAGCGGCGCCATTTTGTTGGTGGGTATGGGGACAGGAAAGATGATGAGCAATCCCCATACGTGTGAAAAAGGAATGCAAAGCTTGATATTCAACGGGACAGGAAAGATGATGAGCAATCCCCATACGTGTGAAAAAGGAATGCAAAGCTTGATATTCAACCCCCCCCCAAAAAATCTATTTGCATGGTGCGGATTTTCTTATCAAATTGGCGGTCTACTAAAGACTGAAATCTCGAAAGCATTTGAACACATCTGATTTGTGGCGAAGCAAATAAATCCAAGTGAACTTACTAAAATCATCAATGAAGCTCACATAATAATCTGCTTTCGACCGACCGACTTTGGGGCAGGACCCCATACATCCAATGAATGAGATCTAACACACTAGCGGACACACTAGAAGCCTTTGAGTAGGGTAACCGATGACTCTTCCCTCTCTCGGCAAGCATCACATATGCTGCCTTTATTCGACTCTTCAACAAATGGAAGCTTGTGGTAGCTAAGGACACCCTGAACAACCGGCGACGGAGCATGCCCCAACCTATGATGCCACAAGGACGCGGATGGCTTGGTTACTCCAAGCGCCTCTTTATTCGACGACTTCACTGGATAGAGGCCACCTCTACATGGCCCTGTGAGGAGCGTTCTCTTCGTCTCCTGCTCCTTTACACAAAAATGATCGGGTTGAAACTCGAAAAAGACATGATTATCACGAGCAATGCGGTTAACTGAAAGAAGATCTTTGTTTGCACTAGGAACATGGAGGATGTTTTTGAGATGCAATTTGCTAGTAGGGGAACGCAAAACACCATGACCAATGTCTGAATCTCCATACCTAAACCGCTGGCAGTGTGGACTTGATCTCCACTGTGGTACATGTCATGAGTCGACAACTTGTCTAGCTCGCTGGTGATGTGGTCGGTCGCCCCGGTATCCATGTACCAGTTGGTGTCGACGCCGTAGTTGGTGGTGGCCGAGGACACGGTCTTCTATGGAGCACCGGTGTAGGAGGCGTCGAACCTCTTGAAGCACTTGCTCGCGGGATGCCCTTCTTTGCCACAGATCTGGCAAAGGACACCATGCATGAAATTCTTCCCACGGCCACCATTGCCACCGCCACATCCTCCCTTCTAGAATCCACGACCAAAGCCCCCACGGCCGCCTTCACCACGGCCGCGGGAGTTGTCGTTGAAGTTGTTGTTGCCACCGCGACCACCTCCTTTGGTCGCGATGTTGACGGACGACTGGTTGCCGCCACCGTTCTAGATCTCCATCCGTTGTTCCCAGCTCACCACCTGGGTGTAGAGTTCGGCGACCGAGATGGGCTCGACACGCGCCGCCACCGCCGAGACGACAGGGTTGAAGTCGAAATCCAACCCCGTCAGAATGTAGGAGATCAACTCCTCGTCATGTAGCTGCCGCCCAGCACACGCCATCTCATCTGCAAGACCTTTCATCTTGCCAAAATACTCGCATACAGTGGATGTACCTTTCGAAGCTATCGCCAGGGCCATCTTGACACTGATGGTGCGCGCCCGTGATGTCGACGCAAACAGTGACTCGATGGCCGCCCATGCACCCTTCGCCGTGACCTCCATGTTCACGTGCCCAAGGATCTCCTTCGAGAGATTTGTCAGCAGATAGCTAAGGACCGTCTGGTCCTTGGCCACCCACGTCGCATATTCGGGATTCGTGGATGGGTGGGTCCTTTTGAATCGGGCGTCGCCGGCTTGTACTGCGCCGGTGGTTCAGCATTGGCATCAAGCCAATCGGCCAGCTGAGCTCCTCTCAGTGCCGAGAGCACCTGCGCCTTCCAGGAAGCATGGTTGCCGCGATTGAGTTTTTCCGTGACCAGAAGGAAGGTGGTCGTGGAAACGGCGCAGAAAACCTCGGAGGAAGAAGTAGCGAAAGCCATGGAAAAATTCCGTGAGGAAGTAAGCTCTGGATGCCATGTAAATAATAGGTTAACGAGATACCTTTCCTGGTGATCTCGGTTGCATGTTAAATAGGAGAGAAACGCCCTCTCCATGGCTTGTACAAGGGGTAAGCTTACAAGGGGATAAACCCCAACAACCGCACAATCTTCTTGTACAACAATCATCTACTAATGCTAACTAACTTAGCCTATCAAGCCTAGACACGCTAGCTAGACTTACTTCTCAAGTTACATCATTTAACAGAGGCCACTACGATCCACCCACCACCATGGACGTCGAGATGAAGAAGATGCCGACCGAGCCGGGGAAAGCTGTTCTCCACCTTCACCACCCGTCTTGACACACTCGATCGATCAAGTTGCTGTCTTCTCGTACCGATCCGGTAGAGGCACGACGGATCAAGCTACTGAAGGAGGCTGAGACGGAGCTAAGGACAATCATGGAGGAGTCCGGCCGCGCCTTCATCAAGGCAAGAACGGACGGGGGCAAGACGTCCGCAAATGATCTAGTCAAAGCGGTTGATCCGAAGAAGATGTTGGCCATCTTCCTCGAAATGCAGCTGTCGCCAGGAGGGACGCCCCGTATCGGCGTGGCGCATTGTTGACGGTCGTTAACTACATATTTTATACCGTCAACATTAATATAAAACCACCAAAACACAATAGTAATAGGGCTTTGAGCTAACCATTTCCACAAGTTTTGGTACTTCACTTGTTTTGCAGGACAATGTTGGAAACATATACATTTTGGGCCAAAAGCAAAGGAAAACATATAAATAATAACAAGGCCCTAAATGGACATAAGCAAAGCAAGGAGAAGAGAGGAGAAATGCCCATAAACATGAATATCAACATCTATACATAAGCCCAAGAAGTGGAAACCCAAATCCAACATGAAATGATATTGGGCCACATGACATGGGTTTAGTATTTTGGGCATAACATCTTCATACGAACTCCGTTTTCGGTGCACCACCGCCAAAACGGAGCTAACAAACGAAACGGGCGCGCCCACAAAATTTCAGCCCAAACGGCCCCGAGAACAAGGTGCGCCCACACCCAAATTGTGTCGGTTCGGGCCCAACCTTCTCTGGCGGTGCAATCAATGCAAAAGAATAGGCGGTGCGGTGTTGGTTGCCACGTTCCACCGAACCCGGACGACAGGAGGAGGTCGGTGTTGACACCTGTTATAGCATAATATTACTAGTCAACTAAACATGGATAAGGGCTTAAAATGAATATCAACACAGATTAGGGGTCTAACTAACATAATTCCACGAGCTTTGGTGATTTATATCTTTTCGTGGGACTTAATGGATAAATGCAGAGAAGAATGGAGAAAGTTTCGGAATATACATCCCATACGATGACAAGGCTTTACCGTGAAGTAACTCAACCCGAAAAGTGAACTAAAACATTCTAGAAGGTACCAGAGGACACCGGAAAGAAACGGGATGCTGAGGTGGCATGCCACCCCCTCGGCCGCCATTGCCAACTAGGTCAGGGGGCCACATGTCAGCCTCAATGTATGTCGGTTTACCACTGACCTTGAGGTTGTATCTACACCGTTATTGAAGGTCGGTTTGATCCAATGGTCACCGTTCATCGCTAAGGCCTATATAAGAAGACCCCCTGACCCCATGGCTGAACCCTAATTCATTCTATCCCATTCTATTCATTATCTCTCAGTTGTAGAGGTGTCCCAAATGTAAGGATAACCTCTCTCTGGGATTAGTGAATTAGAAGTAGATTAGCTATGTAATTAGAAGTAGATTAGACATGTAATTAGAACTAGATTAGATCTAACTTAGATCTAATCAAGAGTAAAGGAGAGTGGAGCTATGCTCCTATTCTGGAGATGTCTTCAGAGTATGGTATGTCTTTGTATCTTCTCTACAAGACTTATGATTCATATATTTATCTTCTCTATTCACATCCATGCCTTTCATATATGGTTAAGTATAGTTGTTATGCTATTGCATGGGATCTCTGCTCGTATTGAGGACTCTAGTTATTCGCGGTAGCTAGAATAGTAATCGATAGTGTAGACTTGGTGTCTAGGCTATAGGTTATCGAGGTTGCGCCCAAACCTACGGATAGTTGTGGTAGCCCTGTGGGTGACAGCCCTGTTAGGCCTTTGTGTAGTCCACCACGTATGGGTTGGTGTTTCGTAGAGCTTTAGGCAGCCTTCTCCCAACTACCTTCTTCCCAGTCTTTCTCGAGAGTTGGAAAGGAAATGTTGCTCCAAAGTGCATTAGTATAATTGCTATCATAGAACCTAAGTAAGAGAGAATTACCCATGAACCTTGATCTCTCCCTTTGAGCTCTTGATTAGTTTAGTTATTCTCTAATATTTTAGATAGGATATTATTTTATGCATTGACATTTACTTATCCTTTATTAATAACCTCCTCACTTTAGTCTAGTGGTTTGCTAAGTTAGTAGATGCATGATTGTCACTTATTAGAATTCTTTAGCCAAAGCTTCCCTGTGGATACGATACTCTAGAATACTCATCCTAGAGAAAAGCTACAATGGTAGGTGTTCTGTGCGCTTGCAGAATCCTTCATATTCTTTTAGCACTTAACAAATGCCAACAAGCTTTTTGGCGCCGTTGCCGGGGAAGCAATTGGCCTAAAGATTCTAGTAATGATCATGATGTCTGCTAATTTAGTATATCACTAGCTTTAGTAGGATTACCCTTGTTCCTGGCGAGTTGTGGAATTGGATGACAAAAGATGTCGTTAAGACCTTCCGACAAGATTCCACAAGAAAAGAAAATAAGAAAGATTGAAGAACCCGTGGTGCCTGATCATTCAAGATTCATCACACATTGGAACCCTGCTATTTCAAGGTATGTATTTAAATATATATTATTCTAACCATGTATAGATTGAAGAAGAAGTCGCCGTCACAAGAATTCAATGAACACATCTCAAGTGACGTACATATAGAAGCTGCACATCGTGGTAAGTATGATTAAAAGGTGAGAAAGTCTTGCTCATGGACTATAAATTGATTGAGTAGTTATCATTTAATTTCTTGCATTGCATGTTTACTTAATCAACTCATGCATTCACTCCACTTAGTTTATGTTTTATCATAGTAGATCCATTGCATGTTTTGTTTTTGCATATGTTGGGGAGGGCAACCCTAGCCAGCCCCGGCAGCCCCGCAGGCCCCACTCCGGAGGGCCAAGAAGTAACCCTTAAACCCATCAAAACGCTAAGTCATGCAGGTCCAACAAGCGGAAGACCCTCTGTGGGCGCCCGGCCGACGAGGCTTCGCCCCGCCGCCTCAGGAGGCCTCCGTAAGCCCCTCCGGGAAAGGCCGAAGGCTAACCCTTATCGGATCTTGAAGCAATGCAGGGTCAGCAGGAGAAGGCGAACCCTCCGCAAGGAAGCAGCGGCGGGGGGCCACTCCGCCACGGAGCAGTCCCGAAGGCCAGCATCCCAGTCCACAAGAAAGGAGGGCATCGGAGGAGGCCCACCACGGACCACCCTCCGCAGGAGCGGGCGACCGGCGGCCAGGAGGGAGGAAACCCTACGGTCCCAAGCAACGAAAGACCCTCAGTGCATTTCCCATGTTACCCTTGTATAGTTAGTTACTAGCTTGCCCCTGGAGGGGCCCGCCTGTAAGCGTGTGTTGCTCCATCTACCGTGTACCAAATTGTAAATCAGCCCCTCTGACCCCTGGTATTCCTATAAATACCCGGGTACGGGCTCGCGAAGAAAGGAGAAAAAACACTTGGCCAGTTAAGCGCCATTTACTCGTTTTCCGTCCCGCGTCTTGCCACGCCCAAACAGTCACTCACAGCAAGGAACCGGGCCCCCTCCGATCCGCCCTCCCCTCGGCAACGCCAGCGAGGGTCGGGCTGAGCGGAGGCCGCTCCGTTCTCCTTCCTCCGCTACACCGTTCTTCCCCGTGGGAAGCCCTCGCCCCCTTCCCGCCCCTCCGGGAGCGAAGGCTAAGGGGGCAGGAGTGATCCCCACAGTTGGCGCCGTCCGTGGGGACCGACACGAAAAGCCCGAAGCTATGCCAGTCACTCGCCGAACAGACGCTCTGCGCCGCAGCGGGGCAACCCCACCTCCCGAGGGGGACCCCGCAGGATCGAACCCATCAAGCAGTCGGCAAGCGGTCACCGCACAACCGAGCAGCTCCGCGCCAGGGGCTGCGGTAACAGGGGGACCCGTCATCTCGGACCCTCCGGTCATCCCGATATCGGAGGTCACCAGGGAAGAAGGCCCCGACGCCCAGCAAGGCGGCGCCCCGCAGGGCCGAGGGGCGGTGGTCCAGCAACCAGTGGCACAGAGGTCTCCGACCCGAGCGAACCCCGCAGACCCGCTCGAAGGGCTCCTAGAGAGCGCTACGGAGGATGAAGAGGACGAAACCGAGCAAGGGGAGCAAGCTCTGGAGGCCCTACAAGCCCAGATCGCAGAAAAGAGAAGGCTGCTGCAGGCCCTGGATCGGAGGCAGCGCCTGCGGACGCTCAGGGAACAGGCCGAGGCCGCCAGGACTGAGTTAGCATGGATCAACCAGCAACTCGTGGCAGTGCAGGAAGTCACTGGCGGAGGGCAGCCGCAACCCCCGGACCATCCACAGCCCCCCGCTTCGGGGCAAGCCCCGCCTCCGCCAACCCCACCACCGCCGCAACAGAACCAACCACCATCGCAACACCCGGCATCCTCAACCCTCCGCATAAGTCAGCTGTACCCTTCCATTCCCATCAGAGAAGGCACTGGGCGCCTCGCTCAGGCACAGCCTCCGCAGAATCATCACTACGATCCCAAATCCCCGCTCTCCTATGCACTTCAGATCGCGGAGTGGCCACCGGCGTATAGCCACCAGCACTTGCCAAGATACAACGGGGCCTCCGACCCCAGGCAGTTCGTTATGAGCTACGAAGCCGCCGTGGAAGCAGCAGGGGGAGATCACTCCACAATGGCCAAATCGTTCGTGATCATCGCAAGAGGAGTCGCTCAGTCTTGGTACTGCACGCTGCCCCCGAACTCAATCCGGAGCTGGTCCGACCTTCGCGACGCCCTTCGCGCAAATTTCAAGGGAGTTGACTCCGAACTCATCAATAGCACAGAGTTGCTGAACGTGGTGCAGAAGCCAAACGAGCCCCTACAAGAGTGGTGGCGGAGGTTTCTCCAAACCAAGGCCAGGACCGAGGGGGTCTCCGACCAGAGCGTCATTATGGCGGTGGTCTCTTGCATCCGCCCAGGCCCATGCCATTCAAAGATCGAGCGAAGGCAGCCGAAGACCCTAGCGGAGCTACACGAGATAATGGACAAGTACTGCAGAGCTGATAACAGCCACAAAGCGAAGATAGAGGCTTTCCGACCTCCGCCAAATCAGTACCAGCCACAACGACCACAACGCACAGACAACCACCCAAGGCCAGAGGCCGTCAGAGTCGGCACCATCGCCAATAACCCCCCGCCAGAGCAAAAAACCAACCAACCACCCCCGAGGCAAAACTACCCACCAAGAACCCCCAGACCAAACCCAGACACCAACATGAGGCCTCCGCAAAAACAACCCTATTGCCATTACTGCGGAGAGGGCAAAGGCCACTACACCAAACAATGCCCGTATTTCGCCAAGGGGAAAGAGGCGATGGACAGGGAACTCGCTTCGCAAAACCCTCAGAGGCAAGTTAACCACACAAGGAAACCAGCAAACACCCACTCCCAACACTACACTTTCACCCCCTTCGACTACGGAACCCCAGCACACCCAGGCTTCCACTACCCAGCTTTCCACTCCAGCACCTTCAGCCAGAACCAGCCGCGTTACTACCCGCAAGAGTACACAGTTTCACATCCCCCAGAGCCTCCGCAACCAAACTATCACAACCAAGCCCTACCACCTCCACCCCCGCTACCCGCACCACCTTCGACCCAGCAACACCCAGTCAAGCAAGAAATCCAGACAATTGTCAGCAAGCCCAACTCATCTTACGGAGTCATCCTCGCTATCACGGGGGGCTCCAACGAGGACCACGGCAACAAACGACAGCGAAAGGAGCACTATCGGAGGGTCCATCATGTCGGTACGGAGGGGCCCCACAGAAACACTCGCTGGTCACACATCCCGATCACCTTCAACGCCGACGACATGAAGCTAAGAGATTACCCACACACCGACGCGATGGTCATTGACACCAACATCGGAGGCTGGACTGTTACCAGAATCCTAGTAGACACGGGCAGCTCCGCAGACATCTTGTTCGCTTCCACCTTCGACAAAATGGGCCTGGACAGGAACATGTTACAACCAGCAGGCAATCCCCTCTTTGGCTTCGGGGGCCAGCAAGTTGGGACCATCGGGAAAATCACCCTACCAGTCTCCTTCGGGAAAGAGCCCATTCACCGATCAGAAAACATCACCTTCGACGTGGTAGACTTGTACTACAACTACAACGCCATTTTCGGCCGCGGAGTCACCAACGCGTTCGACGCGGTCCTCCACCCGAGTTATCTTTGCATGAAGATGCCCTCCGTCGGCGGCATAATTGCCGTATTCGGAGACCAGACCGCAGCAAGAAACGCGGAGGGGGCCGTCGCACCGGGGCAGCGCAACGTCCACAACCTAGAACAAGAACCACAAGGGCAAGAGAGACAGCTAGAGGGCGGCGCGGAGCCCCCCCCGCGAGCACTACCAGCAGAAGAGACGAAGAAAGTCAGGCTTTTCAGCTTCGACCCCGATAGAGAAGTAACCATATCCGCACTCCTGGGCAAGACCTCCGAAGCAGAGCTCCTGCAATGCCTCCGAGAGAACTCCGACGTGTTCGCCTGGTCCGCAGAAGATTTACAAGGTGTTAGCCGTGACCTCATCGAGCACCACCTCAACATAAGACCGGACGCCGCTCCCGTAAAACAGAAGCTCCGCAAAATGTCAGACGAGAGGAGAGTAGCAGCGCAGGCAGAGGTGAACCGCCTTCTAGACGCGGAGGTCATCCGCCCGGTCAAGTACCCCACTTGGTTATCCAACGTTGTCATGGTGAAAAAAGCAAGCCTTAGCAAAGACAAAGCGGAGCCCACCAGATGGAGGATGTGTGTGGATTTCACCAGCCTGAACAAAGCGTGCCCGAAGGACGATTTTCCCCTCCCCCGAATCAGCTCGCTAGTCGATGCAGCAGCAGGTTGCGAAAGGTTGTCCCTCCTAGACTGTTTCTCAGGATACCACCAAATATGGATGAACCAGGCAGATGAAGAGAAGACAAGTTTCATAACCCCCTTCGGAACTTATTGCTTCAGAAGAATGGCCGAAGGCCTCCGTAACGCCGGCTCATCCTTCGCACGTATGACAGCGGAGGTGTTCAGAGACGATGGTGCCATCTCGGCCTACGTCGACGACCTGGTGGTCCAAAGCAAGCTAAAGGAGGACCACATCACGGACCTCCAAAGGACCTTCGTCAAACTGCGCGAAGCCAGGCTCAAGCTCAACCCCGCCAAGTGTGTATTTGGAGTAAGCAAGGGCAAGTTGCTAGGCTGCCTCGTGTCAGTCAAGGGGATCGAGGCCAACCCTTCGAAGATCGCAGCAATCACCGCAATGGAGCCTCCGAAGAACAGAAAGTCGGTCCAGAGACTAACAGGACGCCTCGCCGCCCTGAGCAGGTTCATCTCCAGGTCAGCCGAGCGGGGGTTACCGTTCTTCCAAACTTTAAAGGAAACAGACCCGTTCAGCTGGGGGCCTCCGCAACAAGAAGCCTTCGAAGATCTCAAGCAGTACCTCAAGAACCTCACCACCCTCGCAACCCCGGAACCCGGCGAAGGGCTCCTCCTCTATGTCGCCGCGTCCCCGCACGCCGTCAGCGCGGTGCTCATCAAGGAAGTGGACGAAGGGCACCAGTCCAGGCAAATCCCCATCTACTACGTCTCCGAAACCCTCGAAGGGCCCAAGCTGAATTACACAGAGCTGGAAAAGGTGGCCTACGCAGTGGTAATGGCAGCGAGAAAACTTAAGCACTACTTCCAAGCACATGAGATCACCATACCTTCGAGCTTTCCCCTTGATAACATATTCAGGAACCCGGAGTCAGTGGGCAGAATAGCGAAGTGGGCCACCGAGATCGGAGACCACGCAATCAGATTCGTCGGCAGAACGGCCATCAAGTCCCAGGCCCTGGCAGATTTCCTAGCAGACTGGACACCTGACACATACAACCAAGCAGCAAACTTGGACCCGATTTGGACGGCACACACTGACGGGGCCTGGGGGGCACACGGAGCCGGCATCGCGGCCATCATCACTTCACCCTCCGGAGTCAAGCTGAGGTATGCTGCCAGGCTAGAGTTCCAGTGCACAAACAACACGGCAGAATACGAGGCAGTGCTCCTGGCACTAAACAAGCTCCGGGCCATGTCAGCGCGAAGGGCCATCATCAAAACCGACTCGGAGGTGGTCTCGAAACAAGCCGAGAAGGACAACAAAGCCAAGCACCCAGAGCTGCAAAAATACCTGGCAAGGCTAAGGAAAATGGAGGCCTTCTTTCTCGGCGTCACAACCAAGACCATATCCGGCAGGGACAACGGCGAAGCAGACGAGCTCGCGAAGGCCGCGTCCCGAGCGGAGCCACTACCACAGGACGTGTTCTTTGAAATACTGCGTAGCCCCGCGATTCAAGAAGGCGACCCACCCCCGAAGTCGGTCAGCGCCATTCACAGCGAAGATTGGAGAGCCCCGATCATTGCATTCATCAGAGGCCTCTTCGAGCCCCAATCCAAGGAGGAACAAAAAAGGGTTGAGCAGAAGGTCCGAGGCTACCGTCTAGTCGACAACAAGCTGTACAAGGCATCCGTAACCGCTCCATGGCTAAAATGCATATCTACCGGCGAAGGCCGCGCCATCCTAGCGGAGGTCCACGAAGGCATCTGCGGCTCGCACAACGGCCCCAGAGCGCTAGTGGGAAAGGTGTTCAGGCAAGGGTTCTACTGGCCCACCGCACTCAACGACGCCACGAAACTAGTCAAGCACTGCGAAGGATGCCAGCTGACAGCCCACCACTCCAACAGGCCAGGGGCTCCGACAACCATCATCTGCCCCACATGGCCCCTTCAGCGATGGGCGATAGACCTCATCGGTCCAATGCCGCCGGCTCCGGGGAACCTCCGCTACGCAGTAGTGGCAGTCGAATACTTCACCAAATGGATCGAAGCCCGCCCTCTCGCAAGCATAACCTCTCACTCAGTACAAAAGTTCTTCCGGCGCAGATCGTCTGCGCGGCCGGAACCCCGCGGAGCATAACGATCGATAACGGCACCGGTTCGACAGCGAAGGCTTCAAGCAGTTCTGCCACCAAATAGGCACCAAGATACACTTTGCCTCCGTAAGGCACCCCCAATCTAACGGGCTCGTCGAAAGAGCCAACGGCATAATCCTGCAGGGTATCAGCGCGAAGGTCCACGCGAAACCAAGAGGAAAGTGGGCGGAGGAGCTCACTCCGGTGGTGTGGTCACATAACACCTCCGAAAGCCGTGCGACCAAATTCACGCCCTTCAAGCTCCTGTTCGGGGAAGAAGCCGTCCTTCCAGAAGAACTAAAGCACGCGTCGCCAAGGGTCACCAGCGAAGCCCCCCCAGAAGAAGACGCAGTCGCGAAGGACCTCCTCGAAGAAACAAGAAACATAGCCGTCCTCAACCTCCACGCATACCAGGAGGAGACCACAAGATGGAGGAACAAGAAGCTCAGCCTCCGCACGATCTCCGTCGGAGACCTCGTCCTGATCAGGAAGCAGAACGCGAAGATGGCTGGCAAGTTCATGGCCAAGTGGACGGGCCCATACCTCGTTACGAAGTCCACAAGACCCGGCTCCTTCCACCTGCAAGATCTCGAAGGCCATGATCTCCCACACACATGGAACGTCGACGACCTCCGCAAGTACTACCCCTAGCGGTGCAATGTACCAGGCACTCGCGAGTTGTAAGGGGCCCAGCCCATTTTACCGCTTCATTTTTTCTCTTCCTAAACTTAAGACCATGAACAATACGGGCTGCACTCTTTTTCCTTGCGAAGGGGCGCAAGGTTTTTTAACGAGGCAGTACCAATATCTAATATATGCAGGTTAGTTACCCCCACATCGGAGAAAGTTGCAGCGCAAGTATGGCACTGAAAGGGGCTGGCTGGCGCCACCCAGCCCTCATCAGCGCGAAGGTAACTGGGATTGCCCACGCTCGGGAGGGCAGCGCAAGGCTGCACCCCCGGCTCGGTCAAACCAGCAAAAACACTCCTTACTCTAAATTATGTTAAGTCGGGCGCCCTGGCACCTCCGCCAGGGGCTCGCAATGAAGACGCCCCGCGCTCTCCGAGTATGAGACCCGCGGAGGCGCACAAAAGTCGGGCGCCCTGGCACCTCCGCCAGGGGCTCGCAATGAAGACGCCCCGCGCTCTCCGAGTATGAGACCCGCGGAGGCGCACAAAAGTCGGGCGCCCTGGCACCTCCGCCAGGGGCTCGCAATGAAAGACGCCCCGCGCTCTCCGGGAGTATGAGACCCGCGGAGGCGAGGCAAAATCGGGCGCCCTGGCACCTCCGCCAGGGGCCTGCAATGAAGACGCCCGCGCTCTCAGTATGAGACCAGCGGAGGCGCAAAAAGTCGGGCGCCCTGGCACCTCCGCCCGGGGCTCGCAATGAAGACGCCCGCGCTCTCGAGTAAGAGACCCGCGGAGCCGCACAAAAGTCGGGCGCCCTGACACCTCCGCCAGGGGCTCGCGACAAAGACGCCCCGCGCCCTCCAAGTATCAGACCCGCGGAGGCGCACCAAAGCCGGAAGCCCGGGCACCTCCGCCAGGGGCTCGCAGCAGGTACTTCCGCCACCCCTCGAGGTCCGGCCCCACGGGGGCACGACAGAAATCGGAGGGTAGGGAGCCTTCGCCAGGGGCTCAACAACAAAAATACCACCACCTACCAACGACAAGACCTCCGCCGTACAGCCTTAACACCACCACCTGCCAAGGACAAGACCTTCGCCGTACAGCCTCAACTCCACCACCCACCAAGGACAAGACCTCCGCCGTACAGCCTTAACACCACCACCCACCAAGGACAAGACCTCCGCCGTACTAACCATAATCACACCAAGCACTTATGACATCCACCCAACGCCAGGAGCACCACCCGCAGGAGCACCTCCCCCGCCCCCAAGGAGCACTATAAAACCAAACCTCCCCCCCACAAGTCCCATGTTAGGAAGAGAGCAGCCATCAGCCACACACGCCACCATGCTACCACCCATAGCCAAGCCCCGATCCTATAGAGCAGATGCCAGGATACCTCCGAAACCCACAGCCTCCCAATCCAGCGAAGGCACCACAATGGAAAATGTAAACGGACCCCGACCCCCCGAGGCGGACCGCGAAGTGCAATGAAGAGCAACAGCGCTACAGGTGCCCCCGAGGCAGCGAAACATCCAAACCTCCGCAAACCAACAAAGACCAAATGCAGACAAACTAGAGCATTTCGGTCCTCCGCAACCCCCTACGCCAGCTGCCCAGGAGCACCTCGCGCGGGACCCAGCCAACTCGGAGCAGTGACTCCTGCGAAGGGGATACCACAATGGAGAATGTAACATTCTCCCGTGGGCAACTCCACCAAAGGAATCAAAGTTCCGAAGGGGGGTAGGGCGCAGCCCTGAACACGAACGCGAAAAGGCGAAGCAACCGCGACAACCCGCAAGACCGCCACTCGACAAGGATGGGCGTACACAAGGCGCAGGGATCCACCCCAGCAAGCCACCTCCGCAAGAGTCCCAATTCGTGCCAGGGACAGTCCGCACCCAAGTCTCTGGACGATGAGTCGTGCGCCCGCGGAAATACAAGGGCGCACCTTCGCACCAACTTCAAGCTCCAACAGGGAACCCTGTGGAGCGAAAAGGACCCTCCGCGTCCCAAAAGAACTTTGTAACGAAACCCGGCAATAAAAAGCAACAAGTACTATTTGGTCAAGCAAACCTTCGCGAAACGCGCGACCCTCGCACTAAGAAGAATAGGGGACGCCGCTGTTCTACACGGCTACCTTCGCAAATCGCACGAGTCTCGCACTAAGAAGAATAGGGGACGCCGCTGTTCTACACGGCTACCTCCGCAAATCGCGCGAGTCTCGTACTAAGAAGAATAGGGGACGCCGCTGTTCTACACGGCCACCTCCGCAAATCGCACGAGTCTCGCACTAAGAAGAATAGGGGACGCCGTTGCTCTACACGGCTACCTCCGCAAATCGCGCGAGCCTCGTACTAAGAAGAATAGGGGACGCCGCTGTTCTACACGGCTACCTTCGCAAATCGCACGAGTCTCGCACTAAGAAGAATAGGGGACGCCGCTGTTCTACACGGCTACCTCCGCAAATCGCGCGAGTCTCGTACTAAGAAGAATAGGGGACGCCGCTGTTCTACACGGCCACCTCCGCAAATCGCGCAAGTCTCGCACTAAGAAAAACAAGGGGCATACATGTGCAAACGTACGCATCAACATAAAGGCGACTCCGCAAATACATCACTTACACAATAATACAAGTTACAACGCCCTCCACGGCCCAAAGGTGCCAGGAGCCTCCGCACATACATCCTCCGCTATACAAGTTACAACACCATGAAGGACCGCCCTTACAAGCACCTTCGCAACACGCTCTACAAAAGCCTCCACATCAACTACCTCCACTAGCTCGCCAGCTAAAGGAGCGACCTCCGGCACAACCGGCTCCGACACCACGAGCGGGAGGTCACCACTCAACACTCGATGACGGAAGACCCTCCGCAAAGTCGCTCCACTTTCGAAGCCGATGTCCTCTTGTTTCGCACCACAACCCGACCTCCGATCAACCCGGCAAGAAGCGCTGGCCAAGTGCTATGGCAACAACAGCCTCTTCATCCTCTATGTCATCCTCCGCCCGCGGCAGCGCCGGCCCCCCAAAAGCATCCGCTCAACTTGACGGTTTTGTCGGATCATGCGACCGCCGGAAGGCCTCCGAAGTTTGGTTGGCCAGGTCGTACTTCCGAACCCTCCCCCACCAGAACCGCTCGAAGGGCAGTCCAGGGAATCGCTGCATGGCGTGCACCCAAGTCTCACCCGAAATAAACACATCCTGACGGTTCATCATCAACGGAACCACATTGAGCACCCTCGCGCAGCAGGCCCCCAGTACCTGCGCGCGGCCAACACAATAAACAACTGCTATCAACTACCGGAACCCGCCGAGGCGAACCGCGAAGATGAACAAACATAAATTAGCGAAAGGAAAAGAGTGACAAAACCGCCAATCCTTCATTAAGAGTTAACGATGCCCGGGCGTAAGTATAGACCGCCTCCGGGCCACAAAACCTAAGTACTGCAAAAACAACTAAAATCCTATGGAGCCCTAGACCACCTCGTCCTCGGAGGCCGCAGCGGGCATTAGCAGCTGGGGGAGTCGCAGGAGGGTCGCCAGAGCCGATGTGCCCTCCGAGGAACGTCCGAGGCGGAAGCAGCGGTTGGGGACGCGCGAGAGACGTGGCGGGGGCGTCAGAGGCGGCAGCGCAGGAGCCCGGGCGGGGACTAGACCTTCGGCCGCGGGCGGAGGCGCCGGAGCCGCCCAAAGGCGCCCCCGAACCTCAACCCGCCCGGCATCGGCGGAGGTTCCTAGTAGCAAGAAGCAGCAGCAGCAGCTGCAACACCACACCACCGCATAAGTCGTCATAAAGAAAACATCAAGGAGGCCAAAGGAAACAAAAAACAAAAAAGAAAGAGAGAACGAACCTTCCGGGCGAGGTTGGCCTTCGCGAGGTCCAGCGCAAGCTCCCGCCACCCTCGTACCAAAAACCGCTTAACGAAGGCCGCCGCAAACGCTTCGCGTTTGATCCTCCGTCGACGCCTGACCTCCTCACCAGACGGAAGGGGCGCCAGCCGGATCTTCGAGCGGGCGCGGTGCTCGCACCGGAGCCCCTCGAAGGGCACCCTCGAAGGCAAATGCCGCCGTGCTCGCCCCAAGTCCGGCGGAGCTCACCATCACCTTCTTGAGCTCCGCCGCCTCGTGGCGCATCCGGTCGCCCGACGAGTGCAGCATCAGTCCCGGAAGGGCCGAGGGAGCGCGCCCCTCCAAGAACTCGTCCCAGCGCCACCTTGAAGGCCCCCGCCTCCGCGTACCAAGAAAGCTCAAGGTCGTTAAGCTTCTTGGCCGAGGCCTCCACCTCCTCCGCCCGAGCGCCCGCCTCCTTCGCCCGGGTTCGTTCTCCCGGGCGAAGAACCCTGGCCCCTTCCTTCAGTCCGCCACCTCCTTCCCGGAGCCGCTCCGCCTCGCCACGCCGTCGCTTTGCCGCTGGACCTCCCCGGTGGCTCCTTGAGCCTCGAGGGGTGGCCTTCCTCGAGCGTCCCCTCATGGTCAACAGAGTCCTAGCCCTCCCGGATGGCCGCCCCCTGCGCCAGCACCAGCAGCTCCGCGGTCTTCACCTTGATGTCCTCATGAATAGCGGAGAGGGGGCGATTGGCCACCTGCATCTCCGCCTCTGGAAGGCGCACGCGGTCAAAGACCCGCCCAATCATCCTCCGCTCGACGTCGGTGCTGGCGAAGGGGTGTCCCGGTCGGCTCCGTGTGGAGTTCCACATCGACATCATCAATGCCGATTGTCTCCGCCACGTAGGGCAGCGTAAAGGCCCTCCGCTACCCCATAAAGCTTTCCCACTCCCGGCTGGAGCCTCCCGCGGGATCCGCCCACAATCTCGCCCCTCCGCCCACACATGGCTGCGCCGGTATGGGCGCGGCACCCGCGCACTCATCGCGGCAGGCCGCCGCGGGGCCGCAGAGCGCAACCGCGCCGCTCTCCTCCTCGCCGACTTCCTCCCTCCTCTTCGGAGGGGGCCGCCACCACTCTCCCTCCTCCTGCTCCTCACAGGGGGCCGTCTTCTTGAGCCCTCCTCCTCCTCGGCCTCCTCCCGGCTCGCTCCCTCCTCCGCCGCCGCATCCTCCGCTTCCCCTCCTCGTCGTCCTCCTCATCCGAGATGAGGAGATAGTCGAGGTCCGCCCGCTGCCGGCAGCCCCGCAGACGAACCCGCCTCCCAAACAACGGGCGGGAGCAACGGTTTGCGCTCACGCTTCGCGCGGGGCTCCGAGGCCGCCCACCTTGTGAGCTAACCTTGCGGACCCCCCTCTTTCGCCTCCCGGCATCCATCGCGTCGGCGTCGGCATCCGTTGGCGGTCGTTGTACTCAACGCCCAGCAAATCGTACACCCGATTAGTACGGTGCCGATTTGCGAGGCTCGCCCGGATCTTCCGGATCTCCGGACTCTCTAGCTTGCCGATCAAAACCTCGGCGACCGCAGCAGCCTCCGCCATGACAAGGCGGTCGAACTCCTCCTTGTCGTCGCCCGCCGCCTCCGCCAGCTCCGGCCACACCTTCACCAGATCCATATCCAGGGCCTTCAGGCCCTTGGGCGCGTAGAGGTCCGAATCGCGGACCTCGACGAAGGTCTCGCCCCGCCACAAGGGCGAGACATTGGCCCCCGCAAACTCCTCCACCAGGTCGCGCACGCACACATGGGGCGCCATCAAGCGCAGCGCCTCCAGCTCCCTCCGCGCCGCGTCCGTCTTGACCGGCTTCAGCTTCGCCACGGAGACAGTCGTCGGAGCGCCGACGAGCCCCTCCGCGTCCTCGATCCGGTAGTAAAACCAGTGGTCCAGCCAGTCGGCAGCCCACTTGTTCCGCTGCGCCGGGGCAGGGGCCTCCACCCCGCTCCGAGGAATGAAGGTGCACACCCCAAACTGCGACCGGAAGACCTCCGCGTCAGTCACTTTGACGGTGCGGGGCTGGGTGTGCACCGCGTGGCTACCGACGAAGCCGTCCACCGAAGGCTCCAGCCCGACGGAGCGGCAGGCCCACACATAGGTGGCCAGCCGAGGGAAGCACGAGGACGTCAGCTGATGGAAGCGGAGGTTCCACCTCCGCAGAACCGCCAGCACAAACTCCGACGCAGGGAAGCGGAGCCCGGCGTGGAAGAACTCCAGGAAGACGACCACCTCGCCAGCTTTCGGAGACGGAACCGTCTCCCCCTCCGAGGGCCGGGCCCTCTTAGGCCCGAACCACTTATACTCCTTCTGCAGCTTCTTCAGAGATTTCTCCGTGCATTTGCTCGGAGGAAGCTTGAAACTCTCAACAATAGGCTTCGGCCTCGAAGTCTCCTTGACGCGCGCCATCGAAGCTACGCGGGCGAGCAGGAAAAAGCCAAAGCGCGGAGGGCCGAGGGACGGAGCCTCCGCTACGCGAAGCACGGAACGACGGCAGCAAAGCACCCAGGGCAGGAGCGCAAAGGCGAGAGGCGGAAGCGGAAACGCAAAAGCAAGGTGGGAGCACAAACCCTAATCCCACCAACCTTACGTATTTATAGGCCACGGCCAAGAGGAGGACCGCGCGCGGGATCCAGCCGAAACCCCCGAAGATCGCGGCCCGGATCCCAAAACAGCGCCCCGCCCTCCGATCCACCTGTCCAAAGCAAACGAACGGCATCCGTACTCAATAAACAAACACAAAAACCCCCTATCCGCGCCTCAACCAAATCACCCAACCACGTCCGCCCAAGGGATAACCTACACCCCCGCGCCTGACCAGCGTAAAAAGGCCTAAGCCCACCTCCGCGCGGCCCACGAGCAGCCGGGGACGCCGCTGGCAAGGGCCCATGGGGCGCCCAACAGGCCACCCGCATGGGACCCTCCGAAAGGACATTCTTTTTTCTGCGCTGGCCCCCCTGAGGGGAACCTGGACCTTCTCGAGGGGCTGCTGTTGGGGAGGGCAACCCTAGCCAGCCCCGGCCCCCCCGCAGCCCCACCCGAGGGCCAAGAAGTAACCCTTAAACCCATCAAAACGCTAAGTCATGCAGTCCAACAAGCGGAAGACCCTCTGTGGGCGCCCGGCCGACGAGGCTTCGCCCCCGCCTCAGGAGGCTCTCCGTAAGCCCCTCCTGAAAGGCCGAAGGCTAACCCTTATCGGATCTTGAAGCAATGCAGGTCAGCAGGAGAAGGCGAACCCTCCGCAAAGGAAGCAAAATGGGGGCCACTCCGCCACGGAGCAGTCCCGAAGGCCAGCATCCCATCCACAAGAAAGGAGGGCATCGGAGGAGGCCCACCACGGACCACCCTCCGCAGAGCGGGCGACCGGGCGGCCGAGGGAGGAAACCCTACGGTCCCAAGCAACGAAAGACCCTCAGTGCATTTCCCATGTTACCCTTGTATAGTTAGTTACTAGCTTGCCCCTGGAGGGGCCCGCCTGTAAGCGTGTGTTGCTCCATCTACCGTGTACCAAATTGTAAATCAGCCCCTTTGACCCCCGGGTATTCCTATAAATACTCAGGTACGGGCTCGCAAGAAAAGGAGAAAAAACACTTGGCCGCTTAAGCGCCATTTACTCGTTTTCCGTCCCGCGCCTTGCCACGCCCAAAACAAATACTCACAAAGAAGGAACCGGGCCCCCTCCGATCCGCCCTCCCTCGCAGCAACGCCAGCGGTCGGGTCGGGCTGGCGGAGGCCGCTCCGTTCTCCTTCCTCCGCTACACCGTTCTTCCCGTGGGAAGCCCTCGCCCCCCCTTCCCGCCCCCCTCGGAACGAAGGCTAAGGGGCAGGAGTGATCCCCACAAAGATACATCCATATACTTTGCATTTTTTTAAAAAAATCCTCACCATGATCATGCTCTTTTTCGTCTCTAATTGGATAAATCTCTATAGTGCTTTCATACTACTTTTGCCTCTATGGTATGCTTTAGTTTGGGAGTATTCTATAGGCATATAGGGTATTTCAAAAGGCTTTTAAATTAAGCATGGTGCTTAGGTTAAATAGCCTTCCTTAATTGAATTAGACATGGAGTCTAGTTTAGTTATTGAACTAAGAATTGCTTGCATAGACGTTGGTTATTGTGTTAGACTAACCCCTGTAGAAAATTCTAATTATCTTTGCCTTGTGCAAAAGTCAAGAGATGAATTTAGATCGAGATGAAGCAAGGCATATGATGAACTCCAACCTTGTGCAAAAGACACGGCTCATTCATGGAAGAATTGTAAGTATCAAATATCATTCACTCTGTCTTTTTTGCTACAAGTTATCTTTTGCCTTGATCCATATGCTAGAGTGCAGCCACAAATAAATGAGTTATAAGACATGAAAAAAAAAGAAAATATGTGCTAAGAGTAAACAAAGAATCACCTTTCCTTTAGCATAGATGAGATCTTATGAACTTTGGACAACAACCCCGCTTCAACCATGTTGTATATTCCCTCAGGTATGTGTCCACTAATATTTTGCAGAAAAAGAGTCTATGCTATGTCTATTCGATGAAGAAGAGTGTCATACAACACGATCACAAAAAGTAATCACTCTAAAGAAGTGGATGGACAAAGCTACAGGCCATAAGAACATCAAAGACAGGTAAGTGAATATAACTCACATATTTATATACAACTTTTGTCTTATGTTCTAAAAAGAAAATAAAAATAATATATATATCTCGAGCACATGATGGCTCATGGTAAAAAAGTAACATGTTCCTAGGACAAGTTCCTTCGGGTATTCTTTGTCACTAACCTTGCGTAAACAAAGGATGAACAACATCTAAGGACATGGTGATTACAACACACGATTAGGGCAGTCCAAAGATTCACACTTGAAGTGCCGAGTGACAGAAAGGCTCAAGCATGGGGGAGAAAGGTCAACTCTTCTAAAGATCATCCGACATACTCTTCCTCTATTCAAGCTCCCGCCACTCGACATGCTGGTTTTGCGATCCCTCTACTCACGCTACGTTATCTCCCTAAGTTTGAATGGTTAAAAATGTCATACATCAAAATAAAACTTAAGATATAATAAAATTTCCCATTAGAGAAAAAAGTAATAGTGAACATATGCTAATTAAAATATCCAACCAAAACCTTTTGTAGCATAGAAGATACCTTTTTTAGCTCCATGACAATTCTACCCTTGTTGAAATTACTTGTATATTCCTTCTGTATGTGTTGTCAACTAATACTATAGGAATAAAATCATGATAGGAGCAAAAAGGTTCAAGCACAATTTAAAAGAACAAGAAAGGAAGGACGATGTAATAAAGGAGACAAGTGAGGAACAAGATACACAAGAGGCCAAATAAGGAAAGCTTCAAGCAGATGGAAAGGTCCACCACGAGGTGTTACGGTGCCGGCATGCTTCAATAATTAAGGTAACATCTTGAGGTAAGTTGTCAATAAATAAGCTTTCCCTCAACTATGGCATGTTTATAAACAAAGAGCCGAACATGTTAGAGCAACACCCTTGCTTGATCCATCTTCTTTAGCTCAACATGTTTTGTTTCTTTAGTTGTTCCTACCACCATTCTATTGATCTCTTAGTCCTCATCTTGTAAGCTAGAATATTGCTTACCTTGTTTTGGAAGAATATAATCATAATCATGCCTTTGGTGTTTAGATAAGAAAACCCTCAAAGAGTCAATGAGCTTGATTCGATCTGCCGAAAGTTTTAACCACAAACGATCATGCTCAATCTTTTTGATCTTGTCACCCAAGTTAGGTTTAAGAAAAGCGTATAATAAATCAACTCTATCTTGTTTGTTGTGCCTATGGTTAGAGAAGAATGAATGAAGTTTTGGTTCTGTTGGTGTTTTCCTACCAACAGAGCCCATGCACTTGATCTCTACATTGACTTTGCAAGCAGACATACTTTGAGCAAAAAGGTGGAGAAGCTATTAGTCTCTCCAAAATTCAACAAGTGAATGTCTTACAAGCATGCACACTAAAACAAGATGTTGTCTATGTTTCATTCCAACTCATAAGGCAAAGAACATGGGTGATGTAGTCCTTCACCATCTCAAGGAGCACAACCGTTAAGATTAGATAATACACTCAAGGAAATGACAAGGTAAGAAGTCTCATTCGGAGGACTTAAAACACCAATCCTCACCGAAAAGGTAAGATCGGTAGTTATCTATATGCATAGCATATCTACTTTATCGCATTGCATAATTATTTTCCTTTAGCATATTTACATTATAGCACTAGCCTTGCATTAGAAAACAAAAATAAATATTTGTTTGTTGCATATACATTGAAAAACTCTAAGCCCCATGTGAGTAATTTTGTGGTGTGTAACAACCCACAAGGATATTTACTTGTGGTGGTATAAAAATAAAATAAATATGCATGCATCATCATTCTTATTTCCATAGAAAATCCAAAAATATTATTGATGCTGAACTACTGTCTTAACGGAATTATCATAATCTTTGGCAACAAGAAGCTAAGTGGCTAGAACCACTAATGCTTAACTAGTTCCACTAGCTTTGTTGTTTATTTGAGTTCAGCGAGGATTCAAGGAAGAGAGAGATGATAGGATGACACCATCGCCGTTGTCTACCACTACTTCCACATCATCATCAAAGACTATTGTCAACATCCAAATTGGGGGGGGCAACCCCCACGTATCCGCATAAGTATTCTTATACCTTATTTAATTTTAGCTAGATTTGTTTGCTTTATTGGAAAGAAATAAAAGATGCATAACTAAGGAAACCAAATAAAAAGAGTCTATCTAGTCTTTATAAAAGAGTCTTTATTAGAGTGAGAGAATAAAATAAACTCTAAAGATAATCTCTAGCCTTGGAGATGATGAATAGTTGCTCTGTCGTAATTCCTTTCAAGTACCTACCTTTCAAGATTAATTTCTCTCGAGCTTTTTTTAATGCAACCGCTTTGACTTGAAATTTGCTCAAACTCAAAACCTGTGGGTAGCAAATGCTTGCTCAAGTCTAGGTAATTGACGGATATGATATATGAGAGTCCGAGCTGCTATTTATCTTACTCCTAATGATACTAGATTTCTAGAGATTTATCTTTTAAAAATTAAAAGTGCATATGATAAGTTCTTGTATGACGAGTGTTGAACCTCCTACCACAGCCCATATATATACATGCTCCATAGATTAGGAAAACCTTTGATATATATATATATATATATATATATATATATATATATATATGTCGCTTGCTTTGCATTGAGTTTGGTCAATCTTTGTCGACCCTTAGAAACTTGTCATGCCGATCATGCACACTCCACTCCACTACACTCTATTTCACTCCACTCTAGTCCACTTGCATTTATGCTACTTCTACCCTGAAGTACGCATCCACAAAGCATCCACCAAATATATATGCACCAAAAATGTTCTACTCATACCCTAGGAGAGATCAACCAAAAATATTCCCCACACATATCCACTTAGCCAACATCTCATAAAAGCTCCTTTATCCCTCAAGCTTTACATCTCTCTACAAGTTTATTGCAAAAAGAGGCTTGGGTTGTATAATTGAAAAGAAGAGAAGAAAGGGGAGATGAAAAATGGACAAGTGTCCTATGGGCGAGTAGAGCCTACCTCCCTAGAAAAGAAATGAATAAAGGAGAGTTAAAAAAAATGGACAAGTGTCTGCAAAAAAATAATGGGTACTTAGATGCCCGCCTCTCCATAAAAATATATATATATATATATATAGAAAAAAAAAAAAATATATATATAGAGAGAGAGACAGAGAGAGTATACAGCCCAAAAGTTCTCCCAAATTCCGCATTCCAAAGAGATGAATTCCTCAAGGAGCAAAAGTAGAATTAGGTTTTCCCCTCACTTTTACACCTCATTCATTCCATACACCTTACTATATTATCTGTTGGGTGAATGCTCAACACAACATATTATTGATGAAGATATGGTTTACAAAGTGGCCATTCAACATGGCGATTACAAAGGGGGTCGGGGGGTATTTATAGGCCCCCCCTTCCGTAATGGTACAAGAATGTTAAGATTTCTAAAATAAGTTTCTACGAGGCAATTATCCTAGCGAAGATGTTCTTCTTGTCTTCGCGATGTCTTCTTTCGTGATCTCTTCCCTAGTCACATTCTTTTATTCTTCCTGAGATGAGATGTAACCCTCGCAACGAAGTCGATGTGACCGTCTTCGCTGGTTTATTTGGACTTGATCTTCTTGTTTTCATCCTCATTGTCCGATCGCTTGGCCAACTCTTCGTGAAGTCATCTTCGTTTTTCCAATTCTGTTCTCCTTTTGTTCATAGTTTGCACACCCTCGAAAATATCAAAGTCTAGGGCTTAAAGTTTAAAATCGTAAATCGGTTAGAACCCAACAAAGAAATCCCTCGGCGAAGGCTGACTTCAAAGGCATGAAACCCACCAATCATAAGTTTTTTCAAAACTTTGTTTCGATCCGAAAAACGTCGTCCCCAGACTTTGAAGTTGGACTTTCCTCTTTTTTTTTTTTTTTTTTTTAAGTTTGACCATTTGACCGAGGAAGTCTATAAATAGCGGCACACCCCTGTTTTCTTCATCTTTTCGAAGAGGGGCCACCTTTTTGATTTTTTCCTAGGCGACGCCGGTTTCTTTGCGGCCGAGATTTTTTGCGGTCAAAAATTTCTGTAGGGTTGAAATCGGTATATTTTCTATCGAAGTCCGTTTTATCCTTTTTCTTTTTTGTGAAGGTTACTTGTGATTAATTAATTAATTATTATTTTTTATAGAATGGCTCTTGTTGAGGATGTTCCGCCTAGCTCCCAAGAGCAAGAAGTTGATGAAGAAGTTAACTCACAACAAGGTGACTCGAGTATCTTTCTCAAGTTTCGCTTCGAGTCGAGTTGTTGCCCGATGATCGCATCTCTTTTATGTTTGGTCTTAGCAAAATGACCGAGGAGGAATTGAGAGGAATGGTTAAGGATGGTGTTCTTCGAGAGGGTCGGCTCGGACCAGCGGAGCCGGATGCAAAGGTTCCTAAGCCAAAGCCCGATGAATGCATAGTTTTCAAAGATTTGTTTACTGCGGGTCTTCGCATGCCTCCTGATAACTTTCTTGAAGAAGTTTTTAAGAAATTCAACATTGAGATGCATCACTTGACTCCAAATGCCATAGTCAAGTTGTCTGTTTTCTTATGGGCTGTGCGAAGCCAAAAAGTGAAGCCAGATATTGATGCTTTCTGCACAATGTATGAACTTCATACTCAATTCAAGATGAAGAAGATCGATCAGCGTACTGTGAAATTGTACTTTGGGTGTTGTAATTTTAAGATCGCCGAGGTCGGCGATTTCCCACGCTATGAAAAAAAAATAAGTGGGCGATGGGTGGACCAAATACTGGTTTTACCACAAGGTTCCTTTGGTTGAAGAAAACAAAGGCGAAGTGTTGGAATTGTCAAGACTTATCCCTTGGCTTCGCGTATGCATCGGGGCAACGTTTTTGATTGTAAGCCCGAGCCACAAAATCTAAATCTTGTTCTCAATGTTTAAAGGCTTTCAAGAGGGTCATCTCCCAACAAATCTACCCGAGATCTTGTCGAAGAGTATTTGGCAGCTGGTATCTGGCCATTGAGACTAGGTTGGGACTTTCTTCGATATCATACCAAGAAGATAAAGGAGAAAGATTACATTTTTCCTGACAGGGATACCGTGATGCCTTCACGTTATAAAAATGAAGAAGAATTTGTTGCTGATGTGGAGAATAGAGCTGTGGAGTTGCTTGGGAAGTATCTTTATACTGAAAGGAAACAAATGGACGAGATTATTGGCAAGGATTATGTTAGGCTAAATCGTATTTTTGATTTAGCCAACATAACTTACAAGGTGCGTCCACCTCCTGCTATTCTCGTGGGAAAAAGGATCAAGATGAAGAGAAAGGAGCTGATAAAAAAATTGAAGAGAAAGAGAAATGATATCGCGAAGGCTCCTGCTTCTTCCCAAGTTGCAGCGAAGAAGGTTGACGTTACTCCAAAGCGTCGAAGAAGAAAGCTAAGAAGGCCACAACTTCGTTGGCTAACACTTTGGATTTAACTCGGACAAAGGTTGATGTTCCAGAGCTTGAGGCTTCGCAGCTTTGGTACTTCTCTTCGTGATTTAGAGGTGAGAAAAATTTGCAAGATTTTTGCTCGACCGGGATTGACTCGATCTTCTCACCCGCTAGCCGAGCACTTACAACTTTTTGGGTCGCGCGAAATTGGGTGCCTCGTGCACATTTGGGGCGAAGGTGTTGATGTGACCATGTTCGAAAGCTTCCCCATCGGGTATGCAGATCTCCTTCTTCTCCTAGAATTAGAGATCCAACCCCAGATTTTCCCATGAATTTAGCCGATAGCTCTTGTGTTGTGGGCGATGAGCGTAACAATCATAGATTAGCTAAGTTAGCCAAAAATATTCATGTGAGTCATTTGATAGTGCATCCGTGAGAAATGTTTTCAAGGAGCCGGTTACCGAGGGAAATGAGGTGCCGCCTCTGCGCAAGGGTTGTCCTGTGGGTTCCATCACGAGAGCCTCGCAAAGTTTTGGAAATTCCCGAGGAGCCGAGTGTGCCGCAGATGAATCTACTATTGGCGCGTGTTTGTTATTTGGCTCTTTTTGGTTAAGTTATTTCATCCTAATTTTTCCTAAATTTTTCCTTTTTTTTTTTCTTAGAAAAACTTTGAAAGAAAGGGCCGATGATGCCATTAAGGTTGTGAAAGAGAAACCGCATAAGAGAGGTACCAGGACTGCTCGCTTTTCTCTTGACGATTTTTGATGATGTGGTGGATGATCAAAATTTGAAGCGCATCAGCGTCGTCGCTTTGTCCGAATCATTAGTAAATGTTGAAGCTCAAGAGAAAATTCCTTTTTGCCCTCTCAAGGAGGGTGAAAGAGTTTGTAAGTTTTTGTTATTTTTATTTCTTACTTTGTTTATTTGCTAAAATTTATTTTTATTTATTTATTATTGTTATTATATTTTTTTTTCTTAGCTCAATATTTTCCTCGATGCTTCGACTTCGTCAAAAACAAGACTGTTGATGTTGGATCGATGAAGGATGTGATTTTGGATCACCCTACTCCCAAGTTGCCGTTGAAGAAACGGTTATTGATTCTGGCCGCCGCTAAGTCCATTGACAACACTCTTAAGTTTTGCTTAGAGAGTGGCGTTAATTTGGATTCATTTAAATTTGTTGGGGTCGGAGTGGACAAACTTCGCTCTTCCTCCAAAAAGGACCGAGAAGCAATTAACTAAATGTATCGATGATGCTTATTCGGGTTCTCGACGCTGGTTGAATCGGGCGGTTAAACCCTCCGGAGTTAGCCGATGCTGGTATAAATTTGATGTACAAGGTAATTTTTCCTTATTTTGTATATATATTGTTTTCTTCTTTCTTTTTCGTATGCGAGTCTATTATATATATGTTTTTTACTTTATCTTGTGTTTTCAGGGTGTTTTGGTTAATCGTGGACTTTGCAAATCTCTTGAAGATAGTGCGACCGCCTTTGCCGTTTTGAAAAAATCTCTTTTGAAAGAAATTGAAGATTTGAAGTCTCAAGTTGCTTGCAAAGAGAAAGAGAGAGGAGAAGCTGTGGATGAATGGCATAAGCTTGATCGCTTTGCTTCATCAAAGCTTCGGATACTATAAAGGAGAAGGATGTGGAACTTGAGGTTGCGAAGACCACTATTGCTAATCTTAAGAGAGAGAAAGATTATCTTGAGAAGAAGGGTGTGGAGATGGAGCAAATGATGTTAAGAAAATTCAACCTGCATGGGAGTTGTGCAAAATTGCATATGAAAAGTGGGGGTTGTTCCCCGAAGATCCTTGTTGGGATCTTGGGGGGAGTACGACCCTTTCTTTAGCCGGCTTTGCGGGCAATATGAGGATCTAAGTGTTGTTGTGCAAGCTGCTGCTGATACTAGTGTTATGTTTTCCACTAGAGCCTTGCTACACTTGATGAAAGAGGCGGGTGATCCATTGTATGAGGCCTTCGCTGCTCCTACATTCAAGTTTCCTGCTGATGTTGTGAATCAGATTTCACCAAGGACTCACTTGCTTTGTAAGAAGTTCTTTAATGAATACTGGCCTGGTGTCGGTGTGGACGAGAGCAAAGTTGTCTTGAGAAAGTTAAAGAGAAGTTGAGAAAGGTAATTTTGTTATCTTGTACTTGTAGTTTGTTTATCTTTTGTTTGATTTTGTGTTCTGACCTCTTGATTTTAACAAATTGAGTTTGATATTTCTCGTGAGGAAGAGGCTCTCAAGAAACAAATACCGGAAGAAGAGAGGAGGATCCAAGAAGAGGAGAAGAAAAGTCGTGAGGATGTTAGTGAGAGAAGAAACTAGTTTATTGGATTACTTTTGAGTGTTTTGGGAGGATGTTCTAGAAAACATGTTTGAATACTAGTGCTGTAATTTGTTAAAATGATGGGTTACTTAATACCTTGTTATATTTGTTTATGCGAAGTTGATTTTGTTGCGCTTTGTTGCAATTTTTCCTCCAATCTTTATGGTTTGTTTTGACTTTGATAAATCTTGCGCAGGTTTTCGATGCGCGCCGCCTCGCGAAGATATAACCGCCGCGATGCCCTTAATGATTGCGAAGGGTGACTTTGTGTTTGAGGCTTCGAATTTTTGGAAGCTTCGTGGAGGATATAGATGAATTTGTAGACGGATGTCTTGGAAAATCTAAAAGCAACGAACCCGTATAGGATGCCTAGGATTGTTGACTTTGGTAACTTTGGACAAGTAAGATTGTTGTTGTTTTTATTGGGGTCTTCTTTTTTTTTCTTTTGGTTCCCGCTATAGCCGATGTCGCTAAGTTTTTTGTTCCAGCTTCTTGTTCGAAAAGGCCCCCCGAGCTTTATTTTTCGGGATGGTTTGCAAGACACGGCGGATAAAATAATCAATGAAGTTGTTGAAGATATCTTAAATTGAAGCAGCAACTAGTGTTGCTTCGAAGATTTTTGAATCATATTTCGATTCAAGTTTGTTTTATGTAAAGTTTTAAATATGTATATTTTGTATATTTGTGAATCTTGGTTTGTAAAATAAGGAATTTTATTCATTCTCTCTTGTGCTTGCGTAGACTCGTGGTTTGAAGTCAAAAAGTTTCTCCTCGCAGAATTTTGAAAATGTCGCCCCTCTTTTTTCCCGCGAAGTGAGAGCGGAGACTTTTGATTTGAAGTCCAAAATTTCTCCTTAGAGAATTTTGAAAACGCCGCCCCTTCTCTTTTTTTGAAGTGAGAGCGAAGACTTCGATTTGAAGTCCAAAATTTCTCCTTAGAGAATTTTGAAAACGCCGTCCCCTTCTTTTTGCGTAAGTGAGAGCAAAAGACTTCGATTTCAAGTCCAAAATTTCTCCTTAGAGAATTTTGAAAAACGCCGCCCCTTCTTTTTGGCGGAGAGCGAAGACTTCGATTTGAAGTCCAAAATTTCTCCTTAGAGAATTTTGAAAACGCCGTCCCCTTTTTTTTTGGAAGTGAGAGCGAAGACTTCGATTTGAAGTCCAAAAATTTCTCCTTAGAGAATTTTTTGAAAACGCCGCCCCTTCTTTTTTTTGCGAAGTGAGAGCTTAAGACTTTGATTTGTAGTCAAAAATTTTCTCCTTAGAGAATTTTTGGTAGGTAATAATTTTAGTTTTATACTTAAATTATACCTACTTATTTTCTTTTGGTGAAAACCTTTAGCCGATAAAAAAGCGTTTAGTTTTTTCGGCTTTGTGACGATCGAGAAAATAAGAATGTGCAAGTTTTGGGGAAACTACTTTCTCATTTATATTTGATATGAGAATTTACAATAGAGTCTCCGCCTCGTTAAAAACCACTCACCTGCTAAGGGCTTCCCCGAGTGGAAAAAGAGTGCAGCTCTTGACCGAGAATCTTAAATTGCTTCTAAGAATTTGAATCTAATTTGCTTATCTACGTAATTTGTAAAGAAAAATCCTAAGGATAATACTTGCGAAGGTCCTTGATGTTCCATGTATGGCTGAGTTCTTCTCCTTTGAGGTTCTCCAAGTGATAGGATCCTTGTCTGCTTGATTTTGTTATGATGAAAGGCCCTCCCACTTTTGCTGAAACTTTCCCACAAGATCTTCGTTTCTTTTTCTTTTCAATACGAAGTCTCCCCGGCCGCAAGTCTCTTTTGACTACTTTCTTGTTGTACCATCTCGCTTGTTTCTTCTTGATATTTTGTAAGATTCATGACAGCTTGGTTTCTTTCTTCTTCGAGCAAGTCTTTTGCTTGTCTTCTCGGTCTTCTTCGCTTATGATTTCAACATTTGTTCTTGGGCCTTTGAATTGTATTTCTTACGGGGTCATTGCTTCATCACCATATAGTAGCTTGAAAGGTGTAAACTTTGTTGATCTTGTTGTAGTTGTGTTGTGACTCCAAACAATTCTTGGTAATTCTTCGACCCATTTTCCTTTTGGGGAGTCCAACTAGATTTTTTGAAATTCCCACACATATGATGCCATTTGCTCTTTCAACTGCTCCATTGGATTGAGGGGTACTTGACCGATCGCGAAGCAAAGTTTGATTCCCATATTTTTGCAATAGCTTCAAAGTCTTATTTGTCAAATTGGGTTCCATTGTCCAAAGTTATGTGTCTTGGAACTCCGAATCTACAGATTATATTTTGCCGGAGAAACTTCTTCATTGTTGTGGATGACATATTTGTGATTGGCTTCGCTTCTATCCATTTCCCGTGAAGTACTCAACCGCAACAATTGCATATTGATGGTTGCCTTGGGCTGGTGGGAGTTTGCCAATTATGTCTATTCCCATCTTGAAAGTGGCCATGTGGGTTCAATGTGTCTGAATTGGATTGGCCGGTGCATTTAACTTGTTTGTTGAGATTTGACAATTATGACAAGTTTTGACTATTTCCTTGCTATCTTTTTGAGTCATAATAGAATCCTTGTCTAAATGCTTTTCCTGCTATGGCTCTTGGGCCGGCGTGATTTCCACATGTTCCAATCGTGTATTTCTTTGAGCAATTCTTTTGCCTTCTTCGCTTGAAATGCATTTGAGTAATGGTTCACAAATGCCATGCTTGAAAAGTTGATTATCGATGAGCTTGTAATTTCTTGTCTTGTGTTTCATTCTTGTTTCCTCGGCTTAAACTTTACGGTTCATAAAATCCTCTTAGGAATGCTATTATTTCGATCTCCGCCTTACGCTTTCAATGATGTGAATGTACTTTGGCTCTTCAAATTTTGCTTTTATCGAAGATTCGATAATACTTGATAGAACACATCTAGGGGCAATTTTGTTTTTGAGCTTTTGCCTTCGCTATCTCATCTCGCCTCTTCGTTATTTGTTCTTGAAATGCTTCGCACCGTGAACCCTTCGAAATGTTTCTCTTGATCTCTCGGATTTTGTAAATATTTCACCAATTCTGGGCCTTTTGCCTTGTAATTTTTCTCAACATGGCCAGCAGTACTCGCGATGTTATTGGTACATCGAAATTCCAATCTTGCTTGCATACTTCATTTTGACTCCGGATGGTGCGGTTATTATTTGCTGCGACGCCCAGCCTGCGAGCCCCATGCTCCATCACAATTCATTGTCCATTCTTGACAAGACAAGGTCCATTCTTGGTGGTCTTTTTGGTCTTCGCCATTTGTTGCTGGTGTCCAATCTGTAATAAAGTCCGCCAATACTTGTGATTTTATTGCGTTCTTTTTTTCGAACTCGATGAAGTATTGTGATATCTCGGCTGCCCCATTTTCCAAGCCTTCCTGAAGATTTGCAACTTTGGAGTACGTCTTTGAGTGGTTGGTTTGTTGGGATTCTCACTTTGTGTGCCGGGAAGTAATGCTTTAGCTTTCTTGTTGCCAAAAAAGTACTTTTGCATATGCTATTTTCTCAATTTCTGAGTAGAATATCTTTTTGACCCCGGAGAGAGCTTCGGAGACGAAGTATATGGGTTCTTGTTTCTTCACGTGATCTTTTTCCCTTTCTTGTATTAGAACTGCACTCACAGCTTTTTTCGGATCTTTGAGATGTATAACAATAGTTCTTGATCAATATTTGGCGTTGTCAATGTTGAAGGGTTTGAAAGATATTTCTTTATTTCTTCAAAGGCTTTTTGTTGGTCTTCGCCCCATGTGAAGTTTGTCTTCGCTCCTTTTAGTGCCTGAAAAATTGGGAAGCTCTTTTCTGCTGACTTTGGTATGAATCGATTTAGCGAAGCCAATCTTCCCGTTAGTTTTTGAATATCTTTTATGTTCCTTGGAACTTCGTTTGCATAATTGCCTTTATTTTCTCTCGGATTTGGGTCGATGCCTTTTGCGAGACTATGCATCCAAGGATCTTGCCTTTCTGTACTCCGAAGGTACATTTTTCGGGATTGAGCTTGAGATTTGATTTCCTCAAATTCTCGAAAGTTTGCTTGAGGTCTTTCGGATGGTCTTCGCGCTTCTTGCTTTTATTATTATGTCATCTACGTATGCCAGACAAATTGTCTCCGATTTGGTCTTTGAGTGCTACTGATGTCATTCTCGATAAAACTTGAACTGCGTTGCGGAGCCCCTCTCGCCATTCTTTGGAAACAATATGTCCCAAATGGTGTTATAAAACTTGTCTTCTCTTCATCTTCTTTCTTCATATAAATTTGGTGATATCCTGAGAAGCAATCGAGGAAGCTTAGCATTTCACTTCCTGCAGCTTGATCGACTAATGTGTCGATTCTTGGTAAGGGAAAGTTGTCTTTTGGGCAAGCTTTGTTGAGATCTGTGAAATCTATGCACATTCTCCATTTTCCATTGCTTTTCTTTACCATCACAATATTTGCCAGCCAAGTTGTGAATTGAACTTCCCTTATGACTTTGGCATCTAGTAACCTTTGTACCTCAGCCTTCGCGGCCATTGTTCTGTCTTCGGAGATCTTTCGCAATTTTTGTTTCTTTGGCTTGATGTTGGGGTCGATGTTTAGGCGATGTTCAATGATATCTCTGCTGACTCCTCTAGATCTTTTGCTGACCATGCGAAGACATCTTGGTTGCTTCTTAAGAAACTTATGAGTTGTTCTTCTTCTTCTTTTGTTAAATTGGCACCAATGATGACTTTCTTTGTTTGTTATCATTGGATCTAACAAAACTTCCTTGGTTTTCGTTTTGTGGCATGTCTTCGCTTTTGTTTTGTAACTTCGCATTTTCTGTGTCATTCTCCTCTTCGATCCCTTCGATGGCCAAAATATTTCTTTTGAGCCGGAGTTGAATCTTTCTCAATGTTTCTTGCTTCTGTTTTGATTTCCATGAATTCATATTGGTCCATTGATTACTGGAATTTTCATGCATAAGTAGGAGTAGTTGATCACCGCCAAGATGTTCAAACTCCCTCTTCCGAAGATTGCATTATACTGGCTGTGCATTTCGACGACATCGAATGCCACTTGTTCTGTTCTTGCATTATTTTGTGTCTTGAATGATACTGGCAGCACGATTCTTCCAATTGAGTTTATTCTTTTGCCACCGAAGCCGACTAGTGGATATTCTCGCTCTTCCCAAGTTTTGTCTTTTGATTCCCATTGCATCTAATGTTGATGCGAAGAGTATATCAGCGGAGCTTCCCCCATCTACCAGGATTTTTGTGACATCCCACCCATCAATGTTTGCCTCTATGACCATAGCATCCATGTGTGGATAATCTTTAAGCTTCATGTCTTGTTCTATAAAGATGATTGGTTGGTGTGACCATCTTGTCTTTTTGTATGGTCCTTCCATTGTTATTGCATTGACCCTTCGGAAGTAATTCCTTCTGTCGTTATTTGTTGCATGTTCTATGCTGTTACCTCCGCAGATTGTCATTATTCTGCCCCTACTTGCAGTTGACACCGCTGGTGAGGCATTATTTTGAATGTTTGGCGAGTTGTTTGCCACTGAAGCTTCGGGTTGAAAATTTTGTGTCTGTGTCCATTATGGCGGAGCTATTGCTAGTGGTTGGCAATTGTATATCGGAGGTGGTCCCGGTAGCACTTGCTGATTGTGACTTGGATCAAAGTATGCTTGGTTGTGCGAAGTGCTAGCTTGGGACAGGAAGTTTATTGATCTTTGGTTTTCCATTGATTTGCCTTCTTGTTGTAGTTGCTCTATGCTTTTCTTCACCATTGGGCACATTTTTTATGTGTGTCCAGCCCCTTTGCCATGTATGATGCAATACATTTCTTCAGGTTTCAACACTCTTCTTTCTCCAAATCTTTGATTGAAGCCCCCTCTTTGGTTATTGTTAAAGTTTCTGTTAATGTACTGACTTCGCTGATTGTTTTGTGCTTGACTGTTGTCTTCGTTTTGCTCGTTGTTAATTTGGTTCACACGAAGTGGTAGCTGATGTTGGTGGTAATATGGTCTTCGCTCAGAGTTGTACTGCCTAAACTGATTGTTTGTCCTTGCTTGATTTCTTTTGCGTATTTTCTTCTTCAATCTTTTCCCTGTAATCATCGTCTGATCTTGCATACTTTTGGATTTCTTCGTATAATTGGGCAACAGTTGTTGGTCTTTCTCTTTTGAGATGCGAAGACAGTTGGCCAACTCTTAGGCCTCTTATTGCAGCGATGATGACGACTTCGTTGGAGACTTCAGGAATTTGGGTCTTCATTTGAATGAATCTTTGTAATATTGGATTATTGGCTCTTTTGGGTATTGCTTGATATCGAATAGGTCATCGCTTGTTAAACCCCGTGTGCTGGAATCCTTGGAAGTCGACTAGCAAAGTTGTTACGAAGTTGTTCCCAACTTTTTTGAGATCTTGGCTTGAGTGAAGCATACCATTTTTGAGCTGGTCCCTTCATTGCCATTATAAGTGCTTTTGCTAGTGTTCTATCGTCTCCCCTCCTGATTCAACAACTGCCTCAAAACTCATCAAGAATTGTCTTGGATCTGCTAAACCTTCGTAACTTGGTATAATGTTGAACTTGAAGCCTTTTGGCCATTTTGCTTGCTTGCGTGTCTACCGATAATGGGGATTCCGGATCAATCATGACTATTGCTTTTTCATTGTTTTGGTCCATCTTGGCTTCGCCGCTTATGATGACTTCGCGGTCTTGTTTGTTGAGTTCTTCGCTTAATCTTTTTAGCTCGCTTCGGGTTTCTTCAATTCTTTGCTTGAGAGTTTTTTCTCTTGTTCGGCTTTGCAAGCCTCGAGTTCTTTCTGTTTTTTATAAGCTCTTCCTCTAGTTCTTGAAGTTTTCTTGTTTCTTCAGCTCTTATCTTCGCTTGGAATGGCTTCCTTGGAAGTGGTGTCTCCGCTTGTCCTTGGTGCTTCATTTTCTCGTTGTCGTTGCTTTCTTCGCCAGGAGTTGCCGACTTGTTCTTGGGCGGCCCGCCCATGATTTTTGATGGTCGTGGGATAGATCGTTGCTCACACAAACGGTGGGCGCCAAGATGTTGGGTGAATGCTCAACACAACATATTATTGATGAAGATATGGTTTACAAAGTGGCCATTCAACATGGCGACAAAAGGGGTCAGGGGTATTTATAGGCCCCCCTGGCTTCGTAATGGTACAAGAATGTTAAGATCTCTAAAGTAAGTTTCTACGAGGCAATTATCCTAGCGAAGATGTTCTTCTTGTCTTCGCGATGTCTTCTTTCGTGATCTCTTCCCTAGTCACATTCTTTTATTCTTCCGGAGATGAGATGTAACTTCGCAGCGAAGTCGATGTGACCGTCTTCGCTTGGTTTATTTGGACTTGATCTTCTTGTTTTCATCCTCATTGTCTGATCGCGAAGCCAACTCTTCGCGAAGTCATCTTCGGTTTTCCAATTCTGTTCTCCTTTTGTTCATAGTTTGCACACCCTGAAAATATCAAAGTCTGGGGCGAAAGTTTAAAATCAGAAATCGGTTAGAACCCAACAATTACCTACCATATCCACTATATTCTTTCCACCATACACATACACCACTTGATCAGTGTGACTCGTGACTTTGGATCCATTGCTTGAATTTACAATATATGGTTAGTAAGTAGATTTAGTTTTCTCCCACCTAGAGCTCCAGATATTAGCCTTAGATATAGGGTGAGAGAGAAGAAGGCATAATATCCTACTGCCTTATTCCAAAAATACCACATACTATGAGAGAAAGGCAACACAACATTATTGCCTAAGTGAGGATCCACAAATACCACAAATAAGAGACTTGAGAGGGTCATACAAAAGGAACTTTGAGTTTTATTTTGAAAATTTGCAAAAACTCTAGAATGAAGGTTGAACAAAGAGTTTGAGACATGATGCTTCACTTGATTGTTCTATCTTTCAATTGCACAAGATCCTAAGAAAAAGCTATAAGCTCCATGGTTAAAGGTAATACGGGTAAGTTGAAAGTTGAAAAGGTTTTTTTTCTAACATAGAGGAGAAATTTTGTTTGAAAGCATGTGTACATTTGAGGCATGAAAGCGTTGTAGCAACTCCTGATCTATTGCTAAGTTTGGCTTTGCTAGCGACTAGCAAAGGGTAAGCTTGGGGGAACCTGTTGACACCTGTTATAGCATAATATTACTAGTCAACTAAACATGGATAAGGGCTTAAAATGAATATCAACACAGATTAGGGCTCTAACTAACATAATTCCATGAGCTTTGGTGATTTATATCTTTTCAGGGACTTAACAGATAAATGTAGAGAAGAATGGAGAAAGTTCTGGAATATACATCCCATACGATGACAAGACTTGACCGTGAAGTAACACAACCCAAAAAGTGGACTAAAACATTCTAGAAGGTACCAGAGGACACCAGAAGAAACGGGATGCTGAGGTGGCATGCCACCCTGGCGGCCGCCAGTGCCAACAAGGCCGGCCACCAGGCTGGGGCCACATGTCAGCCTCAACTTTGTATGTCGGTTTACCACCGACCTTGAGGTTGTATCTACACCGTTATTGAAGGTCGGTTTGATCCAATGGTCATCGTTCATCGCTAAGGCCTATATAAGAAGACCCCCTGACCCCAGGGCTGAACCCTAATTCATTCTATCTCATTCTATTCGTTATCTCTCAGTTGTAGAGGTGTCCCAATGTAAGGATAACCTCTCTCTGGGATTAGTGAATTAGAAGTAGATTATCTATGTAATTAGAAGTAGATTAGACATGTAATTAGAACTAGATTAGATCTAACTTAGATCTAATCAAGAGTAAAGGAGAGTGGATCTATGCTCCTATTCTGGAGATGTCTTCGGAGTATGGTATGTCTTTGTATCTTCTCTACAAGACTTATGATTCATATATTTATCTTCTCTATTCACTTCCATGCCTTTGATATATGGTTCAGTATAGTTATGCTATTGCATGGGATCTCCGCTCGTATTGAGGACTCTAGTTATTCGCGGTAGCTAGAGTAGTAATTGATAGTGTAGACTTGGTGTCTAGGCTATAGGTTACATGAGGTTGCGCCCAAACCTACGGATAGTTGTGGTAGCCCCAGGGGTGACAGCCCTGTCAGGCCTTTTGTAGTCCACCACTTATGGGTTGGTGTGTCATAGAGCTTTAGGCAGCCTTCTCCCAACTACCTTCTTCCCAGTCTTTCTCGAGAGTTGGAAAGGAACTGTTGCTCCAAACTGCATTAGTATAATTGCTATCATAGAACCTAAGTAATAGAGAATTACCCAGGAACCTTGATCTCTCCCATTGACCTCTTGATTAGTTTAGTTATTCTCTAATATTTTAGATAGGATATTATTTTATGCATTGACATTTACTTATCCTTTATTAATAACCTCCTCACTTTAGTCTAGTGGTTTGCTAAGTTAGTAGGTGCATGATTGTGACTTATTAGAATTCTTTAGCCAAAGCTTCCCTGTGGAAACGATACTCCAGAATACTCATCCTAGAGAAAAGCTACAATGGTAGGTGTTACATGCTTGCGTAATCCTTCATATTCTTTTAGCACTTAACAAATGCCAACAGTCGGTTTGGTGCATTCATGGTGTAAATTATCACTTAGCCCCCTCCTCTCATCCTATAAGTAGGTGGCCTCTCTCCCTCTCACAAGACACACCAATTCCATACACAACACAAAGGAGAGCCACAATGTAATAGAGAGGAGTTCTTGTTCTTCATCCTCCTATTAGTTCTAATGGAGAGTGAGAGAGGGAAAGCTAGAGGGATACTTTGCTCCTTCTACTCGGAGTTGTCGGAGTGCCCTCGGTGGTCCGCGGTTCCTAGGAGGTCGAGTGCTTTGTACTTGTCGGCACCCGCCACGCTTAGGCCTCTACAACTTCCTTACACTTTGGTAAGAAAGTTCGTGTTCATCTTTCGGCTTATTGTTCTTCAAGTATATTATCTTAAGTTGTTATAATCTTGAGGGATCAGTAGATTGTCTCGTAAGAGCGTTAGTTCTTGGTGAGGGAACTCTTTGACCAGGGAACCTTGATCGACATCAAGAGTCAGTGACCAATAGTGCAAACGTGGTGTTTGGACAAGCGTTCACCTACCTTTTTGCGGGCACCCCACGTCGTGAGGGTAGGCGGCAGGGGTTGTGACAGCCTTTGTTCGTCCCTTGTAATCCCTCCCTGTTCGGTGACGTAGAGCTAATTGCCGGATTGTGCCCGGTTTGGGCGAGGGCCGTGCACAAGTAAGGAGATAACAGCCCTAGAAATCCCCTCGTCAAAACCTAAGCCCATAAAGATACCTCACTACCCATAGTTATCCTTAGGGCGGCTGCATTTCAGAGATTAGTGCGCAAACGCGTTCCCGTGGAAAATACGACACCTGAATACTTCCGGTGAAAGCTACAACGGCGATTACGTGCGCTTGCGGATTTATCCGCATATCGTTAAAGAACGTCAACAAGCTTTCTGGCGCTGTTGCCGGGGAATGGTTGTCGTAATTCTCTCTGAGCCTAGAGCACCCTTGTGTTGTATCCAAAAAGATTTTATAAAGAGTTTTTTATTTTTCTGCTTCAAAAGGGGGAATTCACAGGGGCCAATTTCTTTTTCAAAATCAAAATTTTCATTCGGCCATGAACTCCACCCTATTTTAAAAAAAGACTTTGGTTCGGTCACACTCCTTCTTTGGTGACTATTTTGAAAACCTGTGCAACCACCTACGAGATTTCGAGGAGTTATGTGCATGCCTAAGCATTCCTGGTATGACACAAGAAATTCGCATGTGGAATTTGTTCCGCTCTCCCTCTTAGGGAAAGCAAAACAATAGTACACTATTGTCGTAGGAAGTTTGAATGGGGACTGAGAAGAACTCAAGGACAATTTTTGTCTAGCATTCTTCCCCATCAATGCTTACCAAGGACAATCCTCAATTTCAAATAGGATGAGAAGGAGTCCACAGGTGCAGCCTAGGCTAGGTTTATAATGTTTATACATGTTGGCCTAAACTTGTCATTACCCGATAGTGTGCTTTTGCATATCTTTTGTTCGGGTCTTAACATGGACACTGCCCTATGCCTTGACATGACCGTTTGGAGGGTCGTTTGCACACAAACCTACAACAGAACATACGAAAATTCTTGAACACATCCTAGAGAAGCTTGCTTCTCCCATTGTAGAACCTATTCTACTCCACATTAAGGGCATGTCAAGCGTTGAGGAGCCCTCATCAGTCGAGCCATTCCCCGTAGCGTCATTGGAACCGACTGTTGAGCCCTCTCCCGAACCACGAACACCGAAGGAAGGAATGTTTTGTCCTTCGGAGTTCGCGATTGAATTCAAGGATGATGGCGAGAACCTCATAAACCGAGGTGCGCTTTAGACTTTCATACCTACCCCATCCTCGATTTCAATCCTCTCATAGGCTACCCTCTTGAAAAAAAAACTTTTTCATGAAAAACCTATAGAGGGGAGCCGTGATGAGAAGTTGGGAAAGATTGCTTCCGCCTCTCACACCTAGACATCCCAAAGGCAAAGCATCTTCCCAACCAAAACCCGTTCGAGGAGGTGAAGTTTATAACTCTATTCGCTTCACCCAAGTTTGTTTCCACATCTTAGTGAAACGAAACAACCGGTCGCCCTCACACGAACACAAGTCATGTCCCTCTGGCCAACAAAACGTTATTCTCGACAATAGTCAAGATTCAATGTTCATCCTTCATGTCACATCTTTTGAGGATAAAACCTCATGTGCCATGGACATGCACGAAGAGACAACTCTTTAGACCAAGCAAAAATATGTTGTTGAGCATAACAAGTTGTCAATTGAGACTTCCTACATGCTCTCCTTTGGGTCTTCTTGAGTTTGTCTTGCTTCTAGCCGAGTGCTTCCACGAAGATTACAACCCTCTCTTGGTTCTCTTTGTAAAACCTTTTAAGAGAATGGTTGCAAGTCTCGTAGTAGCATGATGACGCTTAACCTTGTAGCTTGAGCGTAATGCTAATTTCTTAGTGGTGAAACTGGGAACTTCACCACCATCAGCTGCAAGATGTTTTCCCACGGTCAAGCTTATGACCATAACTCATGAACTAGCCGGGAGATACCCCTGACTATCAAAAAAATATGAATCTCTTCTTATTGTCATAAAAAGAAAAAATAGATAAAAACCCTCTCATTAAAAAATATATAAATATCTTATCTCTCTTTTTCAAAAGAATAAATAAATAAATTTTATCTCTTTTTCAAAGAAAAAAAAAAGCAAGAATAATTATTGTTTTATCTCTCTTATTATTTCCTCGTAAAAAAAAGTTTTCCCTTCTTTTATTTTCATAACAATAATAATAATAATCTCTCTTTCTCTTATTAATAAAAAGCAAGAACATGTTATCAAGTTAGTATGCACCTTCGGGTATTCTTGTCACTAACCATTTCGTGTGGAGATCGATTAAGAAGAACAAAGAGGCATGCGATGCTCGAGAACATGGGGGCCACAAAAAACTATGATGCCCATGGGTGATGGAAGATGCTCAAGAGGAGACCCAGACCTGCACACTTGACTTTTATACAAAAGTCTAAGTGTGGGGAAGATGGTGACAATCTCAAGTTCCATCCACCAAGGGGTCATACAAAAAAAAAAAAATTGAGGGTGAATAAAGAGGCGATGTCACCCCAAAATTTTTGCTAATAAAGTCAAGAGAAAAGAGTTTAAAAAAAGGAGGAGAAAAAAAGAGAGAAAAAAGAACTAAAAAAAGAAAGATAGAAAGGGAAAAGAAAATAAAAATGTGTTGTCGCAATAAGAGAGAGAGAGAGAAAAAATGTTATAAAAAGAGAGAGATAAAAAAAAAGAGAGAGAGAGGTAAATACAAAAAAAAAAGAGGGAGAGAGATAAAAAGGGAGAGAAAAATATATATATATATAAGAATGTTGTCGAAAATAAAAAAATATATATTGAATAGAAAAATAATAAGAGAGAGAGAGGAGTAGGTTGGCCCCGCATGGTCAAGATAAACATCGATGTGTTGCCCGACTCCACCCTTCATTGCTTCAACAAGCAAGATGGGCTCGCCTCTCATCCTTTGTCGCTATCATCAAGACCCATGGCGTGTACACACAAAGTTGTGTGTGCATGGCCTAGCCTTGAGAAGCACCTGAACAAAAGCCATCATGCAAACCGCGACATCAACTTTGACGCTTTATCCATAAATGTTGTCGGTATTAATACACTCGGGTATGCAAAGGTAAGTTCACCACCCCTTCACTCATTTTTTGTCTCCATGAAAATAAAACTTTATGCTTCCCATGACATGACATATGCTTTGAGTTTGGGTGTACCTACATGGATCCATACATCCATAGATCTTTTTAAATTAAAAAGCGTGGTGCTTAGGTTAAAAATGATCTCCATTAATCAAAACTTTGACATGGTGTCAAAGCTAGGTTAATGAACTTAGAGCTCTATTGTCATGATCGTTGGAAGTATCTTATGCCGAGATGAATCAAGGCTATGTTTTTCAATGCTTCTTTATTTTAGCCTTGCACGAGTGATGCTAAGGTGAACGAAAATATATATATATATATAAACAAACAAATAAAATAAATAATAATAATAATAATAATAATAATAATAATAATAAAGGCTCCAGGGTATTCTTGCCGATAGAGCCATGTGTTTGTTGTTGTTTTGTTTTCTTTGTTTAAAATAAAATAGGTACAAGAATAAGTGTGTGGGAGATCTCTTAAGCATACAAGCACACCCATCCGAGATCTCCCCAACACAAATGCACGAACACAAGAGCAATTCACGATGGAGAAGGACGAAATGAACGACTACCATTAACACCTTCCTCTTCAAACGGTGGTTTGTGCAACTCCCTCTCTCACATCCTCCAAAAGTTTAGAAGTTTAAAATTGAACAAATCAAAAGGACAAAACTTCTTGAAAAAGCTCCATCTCCATTCTATCCTTTGATAAAATGTGCATACTCTTTATTCATCGCTAATATTCCTATAGCTTGTGAACCACTTATCATAGGGACCCCATGTTATCTAAGTAATTGAAACATGTGATATAGCTGGATGATATGAACCTTGCTCTTTATATGAACTTGGTATTTGTTTTCAAAAAATCAAAATTCAATTAGCATGCTCCTCAATGATGTGCATTTCCCACCGAGCCATATGACATGATGATGATCATTCATGAAAAAAAAATATATAAACAATAGTCATATGCTACTTGTTTTCATGGTGAGCCTATGTCAAATTGTTTGTGACCTATGTTGAGATTCTTTTCATATGCCCAAGATCAAGATTCACGTACACCCACAAATAAAATGCTGACTCTTACACTCGAGAGTTGCGAACAACATGCACCCTTCCATCCACCAAAAAATAAACTCCATTCATTTGTATCATGACCTCTCACCAAAATCCTAGTTACCAAAGGAGAAGTATGGGCTATGTTTGAAAGAAAATATGGACATGTGTCCTCCAAAAAAGAAAAAAAAGAGATGAGGAAGTCAAGACTCCCCAAAAAAAAAAGAAAAAAAAAAAAAGAATAAGGTAGCCCATACCTCCTTCAAATAAATTCCCCAAAAGAGAGAGTCATCATACCTGGGTAAAAAAAAAATGTTCCACACACTTTGCACATCTTGATCTAGGCCTATGACTAGTCTTTCCATGTGGTCCTAATTTTGACTAAGGCAACATGACATGATACAAGTATGCCATTCTTTTTACTTACCCAAATCCCCACAAAAAGCCTTATATAGTTGGTAGGGAAAAAGAAAGGCAAATCTAAGCCTTTGGTGAGGAACAAATTAACCACATACAAATTGAGTGAACTGAGTGAATCATTTGAGGAGCAAGGCTATATTTATATTTTCAAAATCAAATGAAAACCCAAGTTCCTACACTTATTTGAAGCAAGGGGATTTGATTCTATGTTGTTCCATAATTAAATTACCCAAGATTAAACGTGGTAGACACATCAAAAGATTCACAAGTGCAGGTGAAGCTTGGAATAACTTGTATGTAGGTTACATATCAACGAGATGACCCATCTTAGTCCTAGCCTTTACTCAAGGACGAGCAAAAGACTAAGTGTGGGGAGTTTGTTGACGGTCGTTAACTACATATTTTATACTGTCAACATTAATATAAAACCACCAAAACACAATATTAATAGGGCTTTGAGCTAACCATTTCCACAAGTTTTGGTACTTCACTTGTTTTGCATGACAATGTTGGAAACATATACATTTTGGGCCAAAAGCAAAGGAAAACATATAAAGAATAACAAGGCAATAAATGGACATAAGCAAAGCAAGGAGAAGAGAGGAGAAATGCCCATAAACATGAATATCAACATCTATACATAAGCCCAAGAAGTGGAAACCCAAATCCAACATGAAATGATATTGGGCCACATGACCTAGGTTTAGTATTTTGGGCATAACATCTTCATAGGAACTCCATTTTTCGGTGCACCACCCGCCAAAACGGAGACTAACGACAAAACGGACGCCAACATAAAATTTCAGCCCAAACAGCCCAGAACAAGGTGCGCCCGCACCTTGGGGGTGCGCCACACCCATATTGTGTCGGTTCGGGCCCAACCTTCTCCTGGCGGTGCAATCAATGCAAAAGAATAGGCGGTGCGGTATTGGTTGCCACGTTCACTGAACCTGGACGACAGGAGGAGGTCGGTTTGGTGCATTCATGGTGTAAATTATCACTTAGCCCCCTCGTCTCATCCTATAAGTAGGTGGCCTCTCTCCCTCTCACAAGACACACCAATTCCATACACAACACAAAGGAGAGCCACAATGTAATAGAGAGGAGTTATTGTTCTTCATCCTCCTCTTAGTTCTAATGGAGAGTGAGAGAGGGAAAGCTAGAAGGATACTTTGCTCCTTCTACTCGGAGTTGTCGGAGTGCCCTCGGTGGTCCTTGGTTCCTAAGAGGTCGGAGTCTTGCCGGACTTGTCGGCACCCGCCACGCTTTAGGTTCTCTACAACTTCCTTACACTTTGGTAAGAAAGTTCGTGTTCATCTTTCGGCTTATTGTTCTTCAAGTATATTATCTTAAGTTGTTATAATCTTGCGGGATCGGTAGATTGTCTCGTAAGAGCGTTAGTTCTTGGTGAAGGAACTCTTTGACTAGGAACCTTGATCGACATCAAGAGCTATGACCAACAGTGCAAACATGGTGTTTGGACTAGCGTTCAGCTACCTTTTGCGAAGCACCCCACGGTCGTGAGGGTAGGCGGCAGGGTCGTGACAGCCTTGTCCGTCCCTTATAATCCCTCCCTGTTCAGGTGTGATATAGAGCTAATTGTCAGACTCTGCCCGGTTTGGGCGAGGGCCGGTGCCCGAAGTAAGGAGATAACAGCCCTAGAAATCCCTGCCTGAAAACCTAAGCCCATAAAGATACCTCACTACCCATAGTTATCCTTAGGGCGGCTCCGTTCAACATGCATGCGCCGCCCCCTCCCTCTCCAGCTAAGCACTTTCCAGGCCTCGCACCTCGTCTGCATAAGTTGTCCTTCCTGACATACGATGGCAAGGAAGATCCCCTACCATGGCTGAACCGCTACGAGCAATTCTTAAGGGGACAAGGCACTACTACTGAAATGATTTTCCGTGGCGGTTTTTCGTTTTATTTTCCGTGGCGAGCATTAAAACCGCCATACGAAGGGTCTGTTAATCTCGCCCGCGACGGAAAATCGATTAACCATGACGGTTATTTAACAAAAACGCCACGCTTAATAAATAATAAAAACAATAATAAAAAGAAAATCCGGTTTGAAACCCTAACGGGCCCAAATGCGGACCGCCGGGCCCAGATCTGGACCGTCGGGCCCGATTCGAGCCCGTTAGGGTTTCGAGTCTCGCCACCGCCGGCCAGCTCGCCGCCGCCAGCATGCCAATGCGCCCGCCGCCGGCATGCCAATGCGCCCCGCCGGCTAGCATGCCAATGCCGCCGGCGATCGGCCACCACGCGATGAATCCAGCCACCGGCGGCGATTCCGAGCTCGAGGAAACGGATCCGTGCTTGAGGCGCCGGGACCATGCTCGACACCGCCCGCCGCCCGTAGATGGGGGGACGCCAAAGCGTGGTCGGGGGCGCCGGATCCACGCTTGGGCCGCCGGATCCGCTCTCGGGGGCGCCCGGATCCGTGCTCGACACCGCCGCCGCCGCCGTAGATGGGGACGCCAAAGCCATGGTCGAGGGGGCCGGATCTGCGCCGGGGGCGCCGGATCTGTTCTTGGGGAGCGTCGCCGTCCTTGGGGACCGCCGCCGCCATAGCCCCGGATGCCACGCCGCTCTGCTCCGCCGCCCGCTCAAGGTTGAGGGAGCCCACGCCGCCGAGGTGGAGGGAGCGCCACCGCGCCCGCCGCTTTCGGGGAGGAGGCGGGAGGGAGGCCCGCCGGCTCGGGGGAGGAGAGGGGAGGGGCGAGTGCTCGGGGGAGTGGGGGAGGAGAGGAGAGGAGCGCCGTGCGTCGGGCTGAAAGAGAGAGAGAGAGAGAGAGAGAGTAACACCCGGTTTTAAGGTCAAAACCAAGTATACACCATATGTGAGCCCCGGAAGTCAAATCTCACATATAGCTACAAATGAATGGTAGTATCAATTCACAATGCTTAAAATATAACGAACATAACATAAAAGACATAACCTCAGCTAGCAGACAACGGAAAGACACTCTGATCTTCTGGTGTAGACTCCACAGGGAACGACTGACTGGTTGATCACAAGCCTAAACTTCACCTGAGGTGTGGGGAATAGCAAGAGTGAGTTCATGTCGAACTCCGCAAATATAACATGGGGTTCATGAGGCTCAAAAGGCTGACACCGGCTTACTTGATTCCAATCAGCAACACACAATCATCCGAGCATTCATACATGAGGCAAACAAGAGCATTATAAGATAACAGTACACCAACCATTAGAAAACAGTTTGAAAAGCAGACAACCTGATGAGGATGAGCAGCAGGGTATAGGGATCGATCGATGAACAGTTAGCTTGCTTGGTATAGACACCCACCGAATCAAGCCAAGGCAAGATAGGAAGACTAGCTTGTACGGGATGCCAATTATGGCAACTGAGTGGCAAGACAAGCTAGGGCTTGATGGCGGCGGACGGCAACACGACTTGCCTGCAAAGTTCGGCAGCTAAGAAAGGAACAGAGAGCCAAATGAAACAAGGAAACGCTTTCAAAGCTTTATCACCGTACCTTGACGTGAAGACCGCGGCACAAGATACTTGGCAGCAGCGACAACAGACGTCGTGCACGTCGATGGCAACAGGCTGATCTTGGCACGATCGTGATGGTTTGGATCGTGCATGCGGCCGCTAAAACAAGAAGAGGCGGCGGATAGACAAATTCAGTGGCAGCAAGAGTTGCGGTGCTGCTATTGCTCAAAGCCAAAAGCTGCGAATCAAGATGAGAACGTACGGAGGGTTGCAGACATCGGCTTATATAGCCCTGAGGACAGCATCAAGGATGGAAAACACGAGTTCGATCTCCGATGAACACGGAAAGCAGCACACCATTATAGAATGTGTTCATCGGGAAGAGAAAAGGAAATAAGAAGGAGCTGACGTGCGGCCAAAACAGGAAGACAACAATGCTGCTGTGATGTTGTTCGAGCTGGGCTGGACCAGAGCAATTGCAGCCCAAAATAAAGAAAATGTCGAGCAGCCTAAAGAAAAAGAAATGGCACACGTTCAGGTTGGGCTGAACGAAGAAAAGAGTAAAGAAAAGAAATAGTTTTTCCTCTTTATTTCAAACTCCTTTTTAAATGGTTTTCAAATCAATTTGAATTCTTTTGCAAATTTGATCAAATCCAAGCAATACAAAAATAACAGCGCAGCAGCATGAGTGCACAAACGTGTATCTAGCCTTATGATGGATTTTAATTTTCTTAAAAATTATTATTCCTAAATTCAATGCTTCACATAAAATGCATAAACAAAATCAAATTTCCTATTTTAAAAATCATGCAAAATTTCGGGTGTTACAATTCTACCCCTTAAAGAAAATCTCGGCCCCGAGATTTGGAAGTTGGTGATCAAGAGATGGATATACTCCGTCTTCGAAGTCTTGGTCGCTACTTGAGTAATTCCATTTTCTCGGTAATGACATGCCGCCTTGCTTTTCTTATCATGGTAACCTTACTCCAAGAGGCTTGCTAAACTCATTCCAAATAGGTAGTTCAATAATTCTCAGTGACTTCATCCAACTCCTAGTGACTTCCAACTGTTATTCCTCTTGTTTCCTTTTTAGTAACCTCAAATGATTTGTTGTAGCGGGGTGCTAGCTTACTCTTCCCACCAACATTCTTCATGCTTCTCATAATGACCACCTTCAGATCAATATCTTTTCCACAACGAGCACAAACTGCAATGCTATAAATCTCAACATGTCCTGTTATGTGACTTTCGAATCCATACTAGCTATATCCAATCTCCTACTACCTATATTCACCTCTAGTTCCTATCATCTGGTGGTCCACAATAGTGTCATCAACAAGGATAGATGTTCATAAATAGGGGTAATTCAAGAGACAAACCCACCAATTAAAGATAAGCTCATAACTTAAAGATAGATTGAGACAAACACATACGTGTGATTATAGCACTACCCCCCTTAAGAAGAGATCGACTAAGGTAGACAAGGGAGTAGTTTTCATAACATTTAAACACCTTAACCATCATATAGACCTTCCAATTGACCATCATGACTCTATCGATCCAAAGTAGGTTCTACCAACATCCTCCAAATATTTATAAGGTACTCTAACTTGAACACAATTCCCTAGTCCTTGTTGTTAATTCCATTTAATCCTTGTGATTCCTCTTACTACAAAGTTAACTCATTAATTGCCAACTTTATAGAACTAATGACATTACTCAAGTTCCACTCATAGCCTGATCTTAGTGTCATCCAAATTCATATAACATTAATTGCTCTAGCCTTGAATCTAAACTTTTAACCTATGGTGTCGTCCGAATCTTCTTAGATTAACTCTTCTTTGCTAAGGACATCGGCAACGACTTCTGCAACTCTAGATGGTAGCACCTTTTCTAAGTCATCACTCTTGATTAGCCCAATCAAATTACAACATGCAACTCAAGACCAACTTAGTAGTACTAAGTTCTTACAATCCACGTAGACGTCACTCTTATAAACCGTGTAACTAGCGCACTGGTGACCAATAGAATAGTACCTCCAAACCCATATGCTTCACAAATCGACTTGTCATCCAACCACACTTAATATCTTCTCTTGTGGTAACATCCTGAGAGACTTGGACAAACCTAGCTATTCATCAATAAACAGAAGGTACTCAGAGCCAACCTTACATCCTTGGGTGAATTCCACATTACTAACTTTATGGAGCTCTTTTCCACCACTAGAGATAACATAATTCCAAGTAGTGAGACTCCTTCACCCAAGTGATAGCGTAAATCATATATATACATAGATTAGTTCCTTCCAACAATGATATCTCAAACTCAAAACTTCACGAAGATGTCCTTAAGATTCTTATGTTCCAACTAGGTATCATCCTTTTGTCCGAGAAATAACTATCTCCATGCTCCACAATGGCTAAGCTCACATCATGTGTCGAGTAGTCCAACTCTCGCTTCCTTAGTTGTCTTGATGCATAATCTTCTACTCCTGCTACCTAGATAACTTCCATGATCTTTCCAAAATCATGTTAACTCTAGTGTCCAATATTTTTAGTGCCTCCAAAACACACCCAACAGAATCACATTATTCCCAAGAAACACTCTTAGTCTGCTTGGATGGCTTCTACTCAACATGTCGCTCTTGTGTTCTCCATGCAAATCTACCATGAGAGATATCTGAACTACAAGAGCTTTCTCCAAACAAAACTCACTCACCAGGTTTCAATAAGTACAACCTAATGCATCATAGAACTTAGAACTGATCAAAAGAAGTCCAACGTCATGATCCTATGTCTTCAATGCTAACTTGAATTGATAGCTGATCTCCAAAGTATTGTGATAACCCAAAGAAAACACACAATCATGACAAGCCCACAAGATCCTTGTAGGTGATCCAACAACCATCAATCTTGAGTAATATACGTGCACTTTGGATAATGACGTCCTAACCATAAGATAATGCCTCTGGTGAAGAACTATAATGTATGAAGTCTTCATCATGCAACTTCTTTAATATGGCTACCCCCTTAAGAAAGGATTAACCAGGCGACCAGAAAGGGGTAGATTAAACATTCTCCTCAGTGAGTCATCCATTTTAATAACCTTCGACATCTAAGGAAAATTCACAAAGATATGCAAGCGCAAAGTAATTCTACAATTCCTCGCGAGCAGAAAAACTTCAGTCCAGTAAAATATCAATAACTCGAGTTCTGTTAATCCAATCGGGTCGTACTTTTTATACCATTGGAAAGCTTATCAAATTATCTACAACGCTCATATAGTACACTTTTCAGATTCAGAAGTTAAGTTGGTTGAAAATAGTTCACAACCGAAACTGTAATGAATTCCAGGCAGCACTGAAACTTCAAATTGTCATAAGTAGAACTCACAACTCAAAGTAGATATAAAGATGAATCTTGTGACATTGGAAAACTAAAGAAGTCTAGTTGTTCTCAGAAAAAAATCATTCATATTGCACGAGCAGATTTTGAGATAAAACCAAAACATCACCAGTTGCTCCAGATTTTAGACAGCACGGTTGTATCATCTTGTGATTTTCATATCTCTAAAACCATAATAGATATGAAGGTGATTCTTCCACTCAAGGAAAGATATGGAATTGTACTATTGTCCAGAATTATTCCATGATTTTTATCATTCAAAGGTAGAGATATAAGCCAAAGAAGTCAGATTGCTCGAAAAAGACCGAAAGAAGGAAACAAGAGAAAACCAAAACCCGACTATTTATTTCATTCGTCCCTTACACCTTAAGCCTATGAACTAAATGAAATTGTGGACAAACCAACAAGATCATTGCACTCAATACAAAGATCCAAATCAAACATATGCATAATGACAAACCAACTTAACAATAAATGCTCATACTTCAAACATAAGCTTAAACTAGCGATACTATCGTTCTCTTCATATTAAGGGCAAAGGATCCTAAAGCTCTTCTTCAGATGACATAAGAAAGTCGTAAGATAAGACTCTAAAAAGCATATCAAGGCAAGGAGTGAAGATGGGAACAAAAGACTTTTCCTTTTACAAGCATCAAGGACGAGACGAATATGTCAAGGTAGGAATATAACAGAGAAGAAAATATCAAGGTTTATGGAACAAGGGTGTTGAGGAAATTTTCAAAACCTTAAGACGACCATATTCTATCAGGGCTTATGCGTCCCTACATCGGCAAGACGGAGCTGATACCACTTTTGTAACACCCGATTTTAAGGTTAAAACCAAGTATACACCATATGTGAGCCCTGGAAGTCAAATCTCACATATAGCTACAAATTAATGGTAGTATCAATTCACAATGCTTAAAATATAAATCGAACATAACATAAAAGACATAACCTCAGCTAGCAGACAGCGGAAAGACACTCTGATCTTCTAGTGTAGACTCCACAGGGAACGACCGACCGGTTGATCACAAGCCTAAACTTCACCTGAGGTGTGGGGGAATAGCAAGAGTGGGTTCATGTCGAACTCCGCAAATATAACATGGGGTTCATGAGGCTCAAAAGGCTGACACTGGCTTACTGCATTTCGCTTTTAGTTGGTCATAATTTTAAGCATTAGCATCAATAATTCCCAACAACCAATAATCATATGAATAAACAAGACTGAATAATAAATGAATCATAAAATGTCATGAACAATGATCATCTATTTTGTGAGTGTCTCCAAGGCCGTTCATAACCGCGAACACGGCTGATATATCAGTTTTTAACTCGCTGTGAGGTGTACACTTTCACTATGGGTCATGATTTTCCAATGCACGGGTTAGCTAGACCCAAAACACCGAGAACCATATAAAGCCTTTCGAAGGTTCACCTAAAAATATTAGTGGCCAACGAGCGATACAACCCCGTTTCTCCGATTCCGCAAACCACCACCAAAGATAGATAAGGTCCTTTGACCGACTAAAGCCGAGCCACGTAGCCCCCCATAGCTGTACGGTAAATCCCGGATGATCAGTTACAAAATAAGTCCTTACGGAGAACTAAGAGCATAAAAATAAACACAAGCTCTTTTCGCCCTATGTACCATGTTATCAACAAATACTCATATCATGATTTAATCCATAAAGCAATAATAATAAATGGTGTTGTTAAGCGCTAGCAAAATACTACCCAATGCAAGACCCATAGGTATCAAGGAACAAGTATTCAAGGGCTAAGAAAATCCTTAACGTCAATCAAGGAGGACACATGCATCATGATTTATTGATTAAAGTGAATAGGACGACAAGGATGAACCCATGCTATACTTGCCTCAAATAGATATCCTTCTTCAGGTCCAATTCTTTAATAGAACTCCTTGATCATCAACTCTTCTAGATCGCCAACATAACGCTCATCGTCTACTTGATTCCAATCAGCAACACACAATCATCCGAGCATTCATACACGAGGCAAACAAGAGCATTATAAGATAACAGTACACCAACCATTAGAAAACAGTTTGAAAAGCTTGCAACCTGATGAGGATGAGCAGCAGGGTATAGGGATCGATCGATGAACAGTTAGCTTGCTTGGTATAGACACCCACCGAATCAAGCCAAGGCAAGATAGGAAGACTAGCTTGTACGGGATGCCAATTATGGCAACTGAGTGGCAAGACAAGCTGGGGGCTTGATGGCGGCGGACGGCAACACGACTTGCCTGCAAAGTTCGGCAGCTAAGAAAGGAACAGAGAGCCAAATGAAACAAGGAAACGCTTTCAAAGCTTTATCACCGTACCTTGACGTGAAGACCGCGGCACAAGATACTTGGCAGCAGCGACAACAGACGTCGTGCACGTCGATGGCAACAGGCTGATCTTGGCACGATCGTGATGGTTTGGATCGTGCATGCGGCCGCTAAAACAAGAAGAGGCGGCGGATAGACAAATTCAGTGGCAGCAAGAGTTGCGGTGCTGCTATTGCTCAAAGCCAAAAAGCTGCGAGTCAAGATGAGAACGTACGGAGGGTTGCAGACATCGGCTTATATAGCCCTGAGGACAGCATCAAGGATGGAAAACACGAGTTCGATGTCCGATGAACACGGAAAGCAGCACACCATTTTTTAGAATGTGTTCATCGGGAAGAGAAAAGGAAATAAGAAGGAGCTGACGTGCGGCCAAAACAGGAAGACAACAATGCTGCTGTGATGTTGTTCGAGCTGGGCTGGACCAGAGCAATTGCAGCCCAAAATAAAGAAAATGTCGAGCAGCCTAAAGAAAAAAGAAATGGCACACGTTCAGGTTGGGCTGAACGAAGAAAAGAGTAAAGAAAAGAAATAGTTTTTCCTCTTTATTTCAAACTCCTTTTTAAATGGTTTTCAAATCAATTTGAATTCTTTTGCAAATTTGATCAAATCCAAGCAATACAAAAATAACAACGCAGCAGCATGAGTGCACAAACATGTATCTAGCCTTATGATGGATTTTAATTTTCTTAAAAATTATTATTCCTAAATTCAATGCTTCACATAAAATGCATAAACAAAATCAAATTTCCTATTTTAAAAATCATGCAAAATTTCGGTGTTACAATTCTACCCCTTAAAGAAAAAATCTCGTCCCGAGATTTGGAAGTTGGTGATCAAGAGATGGATATACTCCGTCTTCGAGTCTTGGTCGCTACTTGAGTAATTCCATTTTCTCGGTAATGACATGCCGCCTTGCTTTTCTTATCATGGTAACCTTACTCCAAGAGACTAGGTAGTTCAATAATTCTCGGTGACTTCATCCAACTCCTAGTGACTTCCAACTGTTGGAGTAAGGTTACCGGCACTTCCGCGACGGATCACCCTCGATGTCACCATGGGAACCGCCGCACCAACCTGGACGGTGGATGGCCTCCTTCTCTTTGACGGCCTCTTCTACCTCCCAGCTTCCTCACCGCTACTACCGGACCTGCTGGAGGCTCTGCTTCAAGGAGGGGTTCGCAAGACCGAACTTCATCGCCCGGGCGCCTACACGACACCACCGACTCGGCCAGCGCCAACCGCCATCCTGTTGGGGCGGCATCTCGCCACGGCGCCACCACGTCGGCCTAGCTCGAGTTGTCTTCCTCGAGGGTACAGACCGACTCTTCCTTACCATTGACAATGTCCACATTAGCTATGATGCGGAGCGGGGAACACATCAGCTCTCCCCGTCCATGTTCGGCGTCGGTTCCTTCATGTACGGCGATCTTGCTGGATCTGGCCGCAACACCCCCTGCGTCGCGACATCACTATTTGGTGCCTCCTGCCCCTCTTAGTCACTCCTCCGCCAAACGGCGCTTCTTGTTCCTGGAGATCCCGCCTCGCGACATGGTGCATCACACCTTGAGGCGGGAGTTCCGCGGGAGCTCTTAATGGAGGCTCGTCGACGTACAGCGGCGTCACATCCGGGGCACGCCGTCCAGCAGTACATCTACCATGGCTACATCGGCAACCTCCACTATCTCTTGGAATTCGCACCATTGCGAACCCGAAGAACATGATCCTCGGGAACCCCGGGAAGTTGATTCTCCAGGTTGAGTTCATCATGCTAGGTGCTCTGAGATCTTTCCCCGGGTGTGACTGAATGGACATTCATCCAGCGCGAGGACGTGCCGGTCGGAGAAGGGGGGAGATGTCATATGCCGGGAAATAGGGCCCAAGATGACAGACCTCAGGCCCGAGGGGGACGGGCACCCCGCCACTAGGGCTGGCACGCGCCGCCGCCTCCTCCACCTCCCTTCCACGGATTCTTTGGAAATTAATTAGGAATAAAGAAAGAGTTTGCTTAGGATTATCCTAGGACTTTTTTGGTGTGCAAGAGGATATTCCATCTATAAGGAAGACCCTTATTAGAAAAATAAATAAGATTGCTTGTAAAAAGGTTTTTCTATCATATAAGGAAACATTTTAAAGAGATTGCTAGGTTTACTGTGTCCCACTAGCCGGGCTATAAAAGTTGTCTGTAATCTTTCAGATTAGCAAGCAATAAAGAAAATCTATTCCCTTCTCTCCCTGCCCCCCACACGCGCGCCCCCCCCCCCCGCCGCGACCACCACCCCCTGCGGGGACTTGTCCGCCACGTGTCACCCTGGGATTAATCCGGTTGACAGTATCATGAGTTCTGGAATACCGTCGGGAAGAGTCTGGTTAATTAATTTCCCTATGGAATTGTTATCACACGGATACTAATTGTCATGGGTTTCATGTAATTTCTTCGTCAACCAATCATCAAGGATTTTCTTTTTTTTTGGTTTACACAAATCTCTTTACTGCTGAATCATTTATTTATTCCCACAATGATAAGTAGCAGTACAACACAAAACAGAGTACGTAGCATAATTGATCATTTATTTGTTTGGCTGCCCATTGAATGTTCACTTGAGCGCAGCTACTTCAGCAAATGTGGCCGTTGCCGAGGGTCACGGCTGGCACTAGGCAAAGGATTGAATATTTATCGAGTGCTAGATATCGGGTACTCGGCAAAGCGTGCCGTCACCGTTTGGGCACTTAGTAGCATCGGCCCGGTGCAGCTTGCATGCCAAGCGTTTTGGGTGGAAGGGGGGAGACTCGTTGGGCCCACTGCTTAGCGTCATCAGCCCTAACCATTAGAGCATCTCTAACAATGCTTTCTAAAACACACCTCCTACTTTTTCTTTTAGGTAGCTGCCAATAACTTTCACACTACCCAAATTTCTCCTCCCACTTTCACTTCATTAATTTTCTTGACTCAGTCTTACGATAGAGGTCCTGTCGTTAAGGGCGTCCATAATGGTAACAGCTAGTGCTAGCTATGTAGTCTGCTGACGTGGAGGTAAGAGATAATAACAAAGACTATTTCATATTATTAGACACACATGTTCCTGAGCTACGTGAAATGGTCTACTCCCTCTGTCCCTTTTTAGATGTCACTATGGGGTGCGTGCGGTCAATTTTTCTCAACTCGACTAGGTTTGTAGAAAATACGTGAAACATTTATATCTTCAAATAAATTTATTAAAAAACTAGACTTAAAGATCTTTCCGATGATACTAATTACTTAGCATAGGTATTTATATATTTTAGTATATAATTGCCGGCAGTTTGAAAACGTTGACTTCTCGGGAAGCGAAATGACATCTATTTAGGAACGGAGGGAGTAGTTATTTTATGCGTGTAGCTAGTGACTATTCTTTCTCCTATTTTATTCCCATGTGATATCTAGCTAGCCAAATAGCTAACCATTGTGGACGCCTTAAGAGTAGTTCTAACCCAGAGAGTCGATTGGTTTCTTTGGCCATTAACTGGGGTCTCAACCAAAAACATGATCATGCATTGGAATTGAGAATGAAAATGTTTCTTATATAGGATAGTTCCAATGCTACAAACCATCGGTACTTTCCATGTCTATTGTTTATGTTCACACTACATATAGAAACATGATCTTACACTGAAAAGCTTGTACTATGTAAATATTCCTCCACCACAAAAGCATGCAAGATTTCTGCGAGTCAAACTTACTTAACATTGACCTAGTTTATAGTGAATAATATTAATATTCATGTTGTAACTAGGTTTAATATGAAAGTATACTTTTTATAATTAATAATATAGAAAGAAACTAATATTGTATCATAAATGTTAGTAACTTTGTCAATATAATTTCAGTTCAACTGCAAATTGCCTGCTGCTCAAGAAGCGAGCATTGCAATCATTTATGGACCGAGGGACCTATGAAAACTCTTGCATCCCTTTATGGATAGAGGGAGCACTACTGAGAGACTATGCATTAAGGTCATTCTCGAGTCAGGGGCACCGGAATGGTAATAACTAATACTAGCTACATACTCAGTTGATGTGAATGTGATACACAATAAAAAGACTATTTCACACTACGGAACCCACATGCTCTTCACATGTTCTTGGGGTACATGAAATAGATCAGCTATTTGCTCGTCACTATTGACTACACTCTCTCCTATATTTTGCTTATCACGTCACATCTACCTAACGAAATAGCTAGCCATTACGCGGATGCCCTTTCATCTCAACAAAGCATGCTTTGGACGCCCGCAATGTTTGAAAATGTAGCTAGCAAATATACTATTTTATTCCACGTAGCCCGAAATATACTAGACTCACACGGACTGCCAGAATTTTTCAGACACGATAGGCTCTCTCACAGCTGATATGTTTTCTCTTTTTATATTATTTTTCACCTCCAAGTGGCTAGCGACATCACAACTGCCGTTGTGGACGACCTTATAGCTGCAACCACTGTCTGGCGTTTATTATTGACCTCATCTTGACTTGCAAAGATCAGTACCGTCTCACTTTAAAACATGCAACCAAAGAGTTTTAAAATATGGATGTCACATGCATGGCTGATTAAATTTCTTCCAAAAATAATTTTGCCACTTTCGAATGCAGGACTGGTACATTTATTGCACTTGGTCAATGTGCCAATTTCGTTGTCAAGCATGATTTGTCCATATGACGTGTGCAAAAAGAAATTCAAAAGTCCTCTTGCGTGAACAATGAAACCGGCCGGTGTTAGGCGCCAGTAGCAGTTGAACGGTTAACTTAATTGCCGTACATTAATAAATGTTTGTCCATTGTCCTACTTCCCATACAAACAAGAGGATAGCTACTCTCTGTCTCTTTGTATGGCGTCGCATAGCTATGCATTCACTTTAATTCTTCACTAAAAAACTTCTCTGTAATGCGTTCAATAACATATGGTTGTGCCGTGTCTGACCATCCTTGCAAAGTTAATGAAGATGCTGTAGGTGCGCAGCTGCTCTTTTGTCGCCTTATTTGTCCTCGGATAGCGATGCATTCACTTTAATTGTTAGACTGTCTCCAACGGAGAAGGCAAAACACAAAATCCATCGTTCACAGTGTATTTGCATTCCCGGAACACGCTCCAACGGAGGATGTAAACGTAACATGCATTTTGCGTGCGAGGCCGGCGGCGATGCAAATAAGCGTCTCCTCTCTCCTCGATTGCAAATTCACTGTGTCCGCTGCCTCCGCCTGGATGCGCTCGATCGAGTCCCGCGCCGCCCGATGCGCTCCAGCAGCGGGGCTCACTCCTCCGCGTCCCCTGAGCGGGGCCGAGATGGCCGCGAGCAGCACGCCGCGCTGATGAGCTTGCGGTTGAGGAAATTCAGCGTCGTCCGCCTCGGCTCCGCCGCTGCCCTCTCACTCGCATTGGTTACCTCCGTGGCGCCAGCGGATGACGATGCTGAGCCGCCGGCGACATCCGGTTCGTCGGCGCTAGGGCCCCTTGCTGCAGCAGCAGCGCGCCAGCCTGCCGCAGGCCCTCTTCCGTCCAATCCGCCAAGACCCGCAGGTGCGCCATACCCGTCGTCTAAGCCCAGAGCCGCCTCCGCTGCAAGCAGCCCCCCTCGCGCGGCCTGCCAGAATCCCGAGCTCCCGCTGCTCTGCATCGAGAGGTTGAAGAAGAAGGGCAGAAAAACAATTTTATTTCTCTCTCAGGGTTCATGGTGCAAAAGCACATGAGAGACACTTTTCTTAAATATGTGTTTAGCTGATTTCTAAAAAGGTCAGGGGTCTCAATGCAAAGTTCTTCGTTCAAGGTAATTTTGGGTCTGCATTCTGTTGTTGGAGAAGAGAATTTTTTTTTTGGTCTGTGATTTGTTACTGTAGGTTACGTAAACTGGCAAATGAGTCTCCATTTTATGCCACCATTGTTGGAGATAGCCTTAATGACTCAAAGGACTAAGACTCAATCCGTGCTCAAAGGCTGTGCACATTTAATTTACTATCTGTTCCTATATTATTGACATTACTTATAAATAAACGTGGTATTCCCCAAATTTGGGACAAGCGGGAAAAGGCCATCAATTCGGGCGGCGGTGGATCGAAGAGGCAGAGGGTGGATGGGCTGGAAGGCCGGTACCAGCCGATGGGCTCAGATGCTATCATGGCGGACCGCATCTCGTCGCTCCCTAAAGAGCTACGGCTGCACATCCTCACGGACCTCGCCCTCAAGGATGCCATCCGCACGAGGGCGCTCGCGCTGGGTGGCGGGACCTGTGGAAGTGCCAGTGGGTGCACCGCGCCTCTCTCAAGGTGGACCTCCCTCCATCAAGATCTTATGAGGGAGCTGGGCGCCCTATCGTGCGAGCCGCGCCAGCGCCGCCACCTCGAGCACTTCTCCCTTATCGCCGACTTCTATAAATTCAAGTCTTTGAAGCTCTGATGTTTGCTCGATTACACCGCGAGTGCGGTGTCAAGGACCTCCACATGAAGACCGCCGCAGACAATCCTAAGTTCCACCTGCCTATGTCGAGCTTAGGGTTTATGGTTTTGCTCCGCTACATCAGCATCTCCAGCATGAATTGCAATGGCGCTCGTCCATTCCACGCTCTTGAGGTCATCCATCTCACATTTGTCTCCTTTTAGAGCGCGGCTTTCTTGTAGATCACTACTACAGATTCGATTTTCCGTGACAGACTTTTTTTTTCGATTTTCCGTGGCGGACTTGAAAACCGCCACGAAAAGGAAGGTCACGGAAAATAGTATGATTTTGCGTGGTGGTTTTTGGAGAGGAAGAAGCCCGCCACCATTAATGAATAAAAAAATAAAAAAAAAAAAATCAAACCCCTACCCTAATGGGCCCGGATCCGGGCCCATTAGGGAATTAGGTCTTTCCGCCGCCGCGACGCGCTCGTCCGGGATCCTCACGCGCCGCCGGGATCCGCACGCCGCGCCGCCGGATCCGCCCCATGCTCCATGCACCGCCGCGGTCTCCGCCTCGATCCGCCGGGATCCGCCTCGATCTGCCGCCGCCGCCCCGATGTCTGCCGGAGAGGATGCATCCATGCGCCGCGCCTCCGCCACATGCGCCCGCCGCTGGGATCCGGCCGCCCCCGACAGCGCCTGACTCGCCACCGCTCGAGGACGGGGAGAGAGACGGACGCGCTGGACCACCGCCGCCGCTGGGGCGGGCGCCTTGGTCGGGGCGTAGGCCGCGGCGAGAGAGAGAAGTGAGGGAGAGACGGGAGGAGGGAGCCGCTCGAGGGCGAGGGAGAGAGAAGTGAGGTCCGGAAACCTAAGTCCTCTCTCTTCCTGTATTTATACGAGCCCGACTTTCTGGGCTTTTGGGCCGAGTGTTTGGGCCACATTAACCGTGGCGGGCTTTTTAATAAAACCGCCACGGTTAATCGATTAACGTGGCGGTTATTATGTCCGCCACGCAAAATAGAAAAATGCCCGCCGCGGTTAATCATGCTATTAACCGTGGCGGTTTTTTAAATGCCCACCACGGAAAATGAAATCCGAACACCACGCAAAATCAATTCTGTAGTAGTGGATGATAGCGCAGTACCCCAGCCTCCGTACTCTTGATCTGTGTTGTTGTAGCTGTAACGGTTGGGAGTCCGTCTTGCTGCCGCTGAACCTGAGGAATCTTACCATTGCAGACTGTGATAGCATCACCACTCTGAACTTTGTGCGCGTGTCTGCCCTGGGCTCCTTCCACTACATGGGTCGCTTCTCCAACTTGCCCTTACCTATCTCAAGTGCAGAATGGATGGACAACCCCAATGCATATTACTGATCTGCAAATGTAATCACGCTGAATTGAAAAACTTAATAAGTGTTCTAAAAACTTGGAGACACTCTCTATCATCTTTGAAGGTAACAAGAAATTCTAAGATGTTACTTACTTTTCTTAATATTTTAGAAGAATTCAGAGACCTAAGTCTAGTGGAGTGGAACTTTAGAAGAATTCTTCGAGATAATCTGATTTCTTCTTAGGCAACAAAAGGCCTACTGAAAAAAAAGAGAGGTAACATTAAATGGGTAAAACTTGGAGATTTTCCATGCTCAAGAAACCATTAAGTACATGAGGAATTTTGTTGCTCAGTTGCAGAAAGGTGATGGTGTGATCATTTTTTATCATATTGGGGAAGCAAATTTAATTTTGGAATGTTTTATAGGGAGGTTAGGGGTCAGATCTTTCAGTTTAGTTAATTCCAACTTGACTTATTTGCTTAATGTTCACAACTTAGACTCTCTGATCACACCTTTCTCAAATGAGGAGATTGATTTGGTTGTCAAAGATCTGCCTAGAGATAAAGCACCTGGACAAGATGATTTTAACACTGACTTCATTAACAATTACTGGAATATAATTAAAGATGATTTCTATATATTGTGTTACTCTTTCTCCAATAAAAATCTTTGCCTTCAAGGTATAAATGGCTCTCATCCCAAAGAAAGATGGTGCTCAAAATGTTTCAGGCCTATCTCTCTACTTAATTCCTCTGTGGCCAATAGCTAGATTGCAAAAAAAGCTCTTCCAAGTTTGCTACATAAGAACCAGTATGGCTTCATTCAAAATAGAACTATTCAAGATTGTGTTGCTTGGGATTTGGAATATCTCCACATGTGTCATCAGTCAAAAAAAGGAGATAATTATTTTGAAACTTGATTTTGAAAAGGCCTTTGACAAGGTTGAACATGAATATATGATTAAAATCAGGGAGCATAAGGGGTTACTTAAAAATGGATTCTTTTGGATGACAACAATGTTTAACTCAGGCACTTCTACTGTTTTGTTAAATGGGGTGCCAGGAAAGGTGTTTCATTGCAAGAGGGGTGTTAGACAAGGTGATCCCATATCCCCTCTCCTTCTTGTCTTGGCTGTAGATTTTCTTCAAACAATTCTTAATAATGCCCAGAACAATGGGCATCTGCATTTACCTATTCAGCTTACATGTGATTTAGAGTTTCGTATATTAAGATATGCTGATGATACTCTTATTTTTATGAATGGTGATCTTCATCAGTTGAATCATTTAAAAAGTATCCTCCTAGATTATGCTGACTCCTCTGGGCTGAAAGTGAACTATGGTAAGTCTATGATAGTTCCTACAAACATTTCTGAAGAGAGACCTGATATCTTTGCCTTCCTCCTTTGGGTGTGCTAAAGGTTCACTACCATTTACTTACATAAGCCTTCCACTATCCTCCAAGCCTAATGTAGTTGTTTTTTGGCCAATTGTGTCAAGGTGTGAAAAGGGATTGGTTGGTTTTGCCTCGTTCTTAAATGAAGCTCATAGATTACAGCTTACAAAAGCAGTCGTAACAGCTCTACCTAGTTTTGGAATGACAAGCTTTATGTTACCAAAACAGTGATTAAACAAATAGATAAATATAGGAAGCATTGCTTGTGGTGTGGGTCGGATCTTCAGAGCAAAGAAACCCTCTAAAACTACTTGGCCTCTAGTATGCCTGCCCAAATTGGAAGGAGAGGTCTCGGTGTTCTTGACATCACAACTAAAAATGAAAGTTTATTGATGAAGCATCTCTACGAATTTTATAATAAGGCAAATATCCCGTGGGTTCATTTAATTTGAGAGAAATACTACCCAAGAGGTCAGCTACCTTCTCTCAAGGTACCTAGAAGAGGTTTATTTTGGTGGCGAGATATCGTTAAGCTTATATCTAAATTCAAAAGTCTAGCCTTGACTACTGCTCAAGAGGGGTCAAGTTGCTTTCTATGGCATGTTTGTTGCAACCCTATTGCTTTAAATTAAGGATAGTCATCGTCATCTTTTCTCATACCCCAAAAATGCGTTTGTTAAGATGTCTGTGGCTCTCTCAACAACCCCCTTTGCATGATTTATTTCTACCTTTGTCAGTGGAAGCCTTCTCTGAATTCAATAATTTCTCAGTCTTAATTCAAGATTTTTAAGTTCAGAATTCTTCAGACATCTAGAGATATAGTTGGGTTCCTTCTTTCTCCTCCAGTAAAGTCTATGCAGTGGTCAAAGGTCATTAACAAATATTCCCAACTTTTGGCTGGTTATAGAAATGGGCTTGTCAAAATAAAAAGGAAGTTTTTTTTTTTTCTAGCTTGTTCTTCAAGATCGTTTCAGTACCAGAGAATTGTTACGACGATGCAACATGCATCTACCAGACTATTCATGTGTCATGTGTCACTTAGGTGTGGATGAGGATCTCTGCCATCTTCTTTTTCACTATCCGTTTGCAATGGCATGTTGGAATATAATCTCGGTTATCATACCTGGTTCTTTTGATGTTGCAGTCATTATTGAAAACATCAAACACATCAACTCTATGTCTTATGCTTTATGGAAATTATTGTTACAATGTGTTGGTCAATTTGGAATGCTTCGAAATGTTGTTATTTTTAGAGGCCAACATCATTCCCTCAGGTGTTGCAGATATATCTTTAACAAGGAATTTGCCCTGGATAGCCACAGGCAAAAGATTATGGCCTCGAGCACCCCGCTCCCTTCTAACGGTACAACCTTCCCAGCCCGTTCACCTGCCGCGTCCCATCAACCACTAGTACCGAAATTGATTTGCGTGACGGGCGGTTTTCCTTAACCGTGGCGGGCAAAGCCGCCCGTCACAAATGAAAGGTCACAGTTAATAACTCCATAACCATGACGGGCACTTGCCCGTCACGCAAAATATAGATGCACCGTGGCGGGCACATTAAAGCGCCCGTCACGGTTAATAATTTCAGAAAAATAAAAAAATGAAAAAAAAGCCTAGATGAGCCCAACGAGCCCATCCACAGGCCCGCCAAGCGCATCTAGGGCTCCAGCGCCGCCGCCGCCGGTTCGAGACGACGCCGCGCCGCCGATGAGACCCCGCGCGCTGCTGGAGGGCCGGATCGACGCGAGCGCGTCGCCGGAGGGCAGGATCGAGGAGCCGCGCCGCTGGAGGGCTGGATCGAGGACGCCGCGCCGCCGGATCGAGGAAGCCGCGCCGGATCGAGGCCGCCGCACCGAATCGAGGCCGCCGCACCGCCGGATCGAGGAAGTCGCGCCGGATCGAGGACGCCGCACCGAATCGAGGCCGCCGCACCGCCGGATCGAGGAAGCCGCGCCGGATCGAGGACGTCGCACCGGATCGAGGGAGCCACGCCGCCGCCGCAACGGATCGAGGACGCCGCACTGCCAGACCGCCGGATCGAGGACGCCGCGCCGCCAGACCGCCGGATCGAGGACGCCGCGCCAGACCGCCGGATCGAGGACGCCGCGCCGCCGGCAGCAGCAGCTGCAGCGAGTTGACCGGCCCGCCGCCAGCAGCTGCAGCCATGGACGGGAAGGTGAACTGGTGCATGAGCGCCAGCCTGAGCCCGGCCACGCCGCCGGAGGAAGAGGGAGAGCGTCCCTTGCCGCCGGTGAGGGAGAGGAGGGAGGTGGTGGGTAAATCGAGTGGAGAGTGGGGGAAGAGGAGGCGCTCGGGAGAGACTGATGAGTGGGGGGAAGAGGAGGCGCTCAGGGTGTGTCTGATGAGTGCCCCAAACCCTAAGTCCGGCAATATATATGCGAAGATGAAATCGGGCCTAATGGGCCTCGTCATGTTGCGTAGCGGGCCTTTTAAGATGACCGCCACGGGAAAGATTTTTCACGTGGCGGGCACCTTTGAACACGCCCGCCACAAAAAGATTTTATTTTTTTATTTTGGCGTGGCGTGCGTGTTAAGGTGCCCGCCACGCAAAAAAATCTTTCCCGGACGGCAAAAAACGCCCGCCACGTAAAAAATGCTTTGGGCGTGGCGGGGTATTTTCCGTGGCGGGCAAAAAAAGTGCCCGCCACGGAAAAGATTTTGCAAGTGCTCGCAAAATCATTTTTCGTTACTAGTGAACAGGCGGCGTGGGCGCCGTCGACCCTTGCCGGGAGGCCCGGGAACCATAGCGACCGCCTATAAGAACCCCGGGTCGAGCCCTCGCCCTCACCAACTCCCTCCACCCAGCCGCCGCGCACTCCCCCCCCCTCCCCCCTTCGCATCACATGGTACCGGCGGCTAAGCCGACACCGCAACCACGGATTTGGGCGAAGCTCGCCCTCGGCGAGCCATGCAGCGGGGTCGCATCGTCAAGCAACGGCGGGGCGCGCGACTCCACGGCCCCACCACGGGCGAAACGGCGACCAACCCGGGGTCGCTCGGCGACAAAGCCGCACCGCTGCGTCGTGAAGCCGCGGCGTCGCCCCACGGGCAGCGGGCGTCGCAGCCTCAAGCCCGGTAAGCCACCCCTGACCCAAAGATCTCACCTTTCGTTTGCACGGTGTGACCATCCTGGACCTCCGCCTTGCAGCGGGAGGCGCCACCTCGTGCGTGAGCAAGCGCGTCCACGTCCGCGACGGCAACACATCGCGTTGCCGCAGGGCACACGACGACAACCTCCCGGCTCAACCACGACACCCGCCAAGCCGCCGGTGATTACGCGAGCCACAGTCCATCCGTTTTCCCTTTGTCCCCGATTCCCATCGGTCTCTTACTCAGCCAGCCCTGGAACTGTTGCCGCCGTTTTCTTCGCTAGATCGGCGGCGACGAAACGCACCGCAGCAGACCAAGCCGGATGTCTGCGCGTTGGCGTTCAGGAGATTGAGATCGCCATCAACCGACGAGGAGACGCGAACACCCCCGAACCGCGACCCGCACCGACGATCCTAACGACGTCCGCAACCTCGGTAAACGCCCAACCTTTACGTGTGCTTCGCCCATGTCCATGTCTGACCGTAGAGCTCCGGTAGCGCTGGGTGCCAAGCCGGTTCTATACTTCTAACAAATGCATCCAAATCCAACGAACCGGCTCCTATATATACATCGTGGGCTTGACTCGATTTAGCTTTGCTCCTTTGCTTCGAACCCTTCCGTTCTCGTCTTTCTTCTTTGTTGGTGCTCCGTCATTGAGTTCGTCACATGTGGGGGGCGCTCCGTTCTTGCTCGGATGGGGAGTGGTAGGCCCCGAACCGGTAGGGGCGGGGCTATAGATGTCCGGTGGCCGAGGTCATGTCGGCCCTGGCCCGAGGCCCGAGCCGGCCCGGTGGCAGTGTATCCGTGCCGGGCGGCCGAAATCGGCCGTGCGGGGGCCGCCACCCCAGCCTGCGATAGGGCATAGGCACGGCATGATCAAAAGGCCGGCACGGAGCACGGCCCGGCGGCTGGCCCGCTAAGTCTTTGGGAATCCGGCGGCCGCTAAGTCTTGAACTCTAGGCGGCCTCTCCCGTGCCCAAAGTTGGACCATGCAAATTCCCTTTCCACTCCCTATCTCTTCCCCAAATTCTCGTTCCCCTCCCTTGACTCCACGCAACTCTTCTCCACGCGCGCCGGCGCAACTATCCTCCTCCTCTACGCTGCCGGCACTGCAACTCTTCTCCCTCAGCTGCCACACGTAGCCCTTGACTCCTCCACGCTGCCAGCACCCGCTGGCCCCCTCCACGCCTCCTTCCCCATCTCTTCGTCCTCGATGCGCGGGCGCAAAGCTAAATGACCGAGGTGCGCCACCGCGAGGACTCGTCGTTTTCAAGCTTCCCGGGCGCCGCCCCCACCTTAGCGTGCGATGGCGGTGGCGCTTCCCGATGAAGATGACGGGCGTCACGGCGGCACGACATGACCAAATGGCCCACCGTGCCCCTAGGCGGATGCCGAACCACGAGCACGATGGCGGCGCGGCGGGGGGCACGGCACGATTGCCATCTATAGGCATGGCCACGCCGCTGTTGGACCAGGATGAGAGGATGTTGCGACCACCGCAGCCCTGATCCGCTAAAAGAGTCACTAGAGAGCGCGCCAGGAAATCCTCGCCAACCGGGGACAACAACCATTGTCCCCCCCTACCCACGCGCAATCACGGCCCACCATGTCGGCCAGCAAATGCCCACGAGGGAGCGCGTTTCACGGAGTGATGCTTTATACGTTCGGTAGGTTTACTTTCTTTTTATTTTTTCTATTTCTATTTCTTTTCATGTTCTTAGAGCATCTCCAACAGTGTTGCATATGGGTTTGGCATTTGCATTTTTTGCCAAATCTCTAGAAAAAAGTGTTCCAACAGTTTTGCAAACTCCTTTGGCAAATTAGTGAGTTTGGCATTTGTTGCCTCCCCCGGCGCATATTTGTGCGCCGCGGCTTTTGCAAACGCGCGAGCCGGGCCGAGGTAGTTTCCTCCCGCGCCCGATAATTCCTTCCCGCGCCTCTTTCTTTTTCCTTCGTCACGCGCCGCCACAAGTGCGGTCGAGAAGACCGTCGCCTCCCTCGCGAAGACCGGGCGCCTCCAGCGCTAGGGTTGCAAGGTCCGCGGCGGGTTTCATCGGGACCGACATATATACTTCCCTTCCTCTTCCTTGTTCTCCATCTTCTTCAAAGTCGGGGTTTCTCCATCTTCTTCAAAGTCGGCAATCCCTCCATCGATATGCCCTAGCCGTTTGATCTCCATGGCAGTTTGTAGGGTTCGGTAGATTTTTGTCCATGGTGGGTCAGTAGTGTTTTGGTAGAGGGCGATCCTTGATGACGGTTCGAGACTAATACATGGCCGGCTGATTAATTGGGTGCATCGACATGACGTATGAGTGGTACAGGGGCGATGGTGAGGTAGGGTATGGCGACTGGGAAATGAGATGGCGTCTTTGGGAATTATGAAACAGATCCTTGATGCCGACCGGGAGTACTAGATCACTACTACAGATTGATTTTGCGGGGTGTTTGGTTTTATTTTCCGTGGCGGGCATTTGAATAACCGTCACGGAAAATAAGTGGCTTTAACAACCCCTCGGCCGGGGAAAAACCGCCACGGTTAATTGATTAACCGTGTCGGTTTTTGTAATTTGCCCGCCCACGAAAAATTAGGCCCAAAGCGAGCCCAATAACAGCCCACTACCATCCCTAAGTATATATAACAGGACTTATTCACTCCCTCACCTACCCTCTCTCTCTCCCTCATTCTCGGCCGACTCTCCCTCTCCCTCCCGACGCCTCCTACTTCTCCCTCTCCCTCCCGGAGCAAACCACCGGCGACTCTCCCTCCCTAGCTCCCGTCGGCCGTTCCTCTTCCTCATCTCCTCCGGCGCTCTCCCTCTCCGGCGCAGGATGGAGGACCGGTGGCGCTTCGCCTTCGTCGCGATCCGGCCCTCGTGCGGATCTCGGAGGCTCGGTGGCGCCCCGGCGTGTCGGGATCTCGGAGGCGACCCGGAGCGGATCCGCGCGGCCGGGTCCCTTCTCCCCGGATCGACGCCTCACCCGGCGGCGGCCCTCCCCGGCGCTTCGTCGAGGCTGCGCTCCCCCGATGTCGTCTCGGCGGCCCTTCCCCGAGCTCGAGACACGGCGGCGGCGCTCGTCGAGGCGGCACGGCGGCGCTCCCTTCCCCAACCTCGCGGATCTGCGGCCCGCGGTGGCGAATCCGCGGCCGTGGTGGCGGATCGGGCGGGTGGCGTCGTCGGCGGCGGTGGATGGGCTCACTACGGGCCCCTGGATGGGCTTCGGCAGGCTCGAGGCTTTTTATTATTTTTTTTATTAACGGTGGCGGGCAAAAAAAAACGCCACCGAAAATCATCTATTTTCTACGTGACCCTATGATGGTGGCGGACACGAAAAACCGCCACCAAAAATAAAATTTGCCCGTCACCGGTTCGATTATGTAGTAGTGGATGGCGGCGGGGGAGGAGATGGATACCTTGGGGGCGCCGTTGATGGCCGGTTCAGGGGAGGAGATCGCCGGGGAAGTCCGGTGCGCCGTGGTGGCGGCTTTGTTCGCCTCGCGCGATCGTGGCCAACGACCTCTCCTCCTTGGCCCCACTTTTCCAATTTGCCAAAGCCCAAATAGCAAAACTATTGGAGGGAGACTATTTTTAGATTTATCATTTGCATTCGATATTTGGCAAATAGGGAAAATGGCAAACCATTTTTGCAAAATTTGTTGGAGATGCTCTATTATTGTTCTCTCTCTCTTATATTTATCTTTTTATTTTATTTTTTATATTTTATTATATTCTATTATTCTTCTTACCTTTTATTCTTTTTATTTTTTTCTTATATTTATTCTTTCCTTAATTTTTTTGTTTTAGTGGTCTTTTATTATTTTTTGTTAATTTATTTTATATTTTCGTTTTTTTCTTTTTGTCTACTTATAATTTTATGTTTCTTGTTCTAATAGCCACACATGATGTTCCGTAAGGTGTAATCTCGATGTTCGTGTAGTGTTAACATGATGTTCTACAATATTTTTCTTTGTTGTTCGTGTAGTGTTAAAGTGATGTTCGTGTAGTATACGTATGATGTTCTATGCTATTATATGCAATGTTAGTGTAGCGATAGTGCGATGTTCGACGATTATCTAAATGTTTGTTAAATAGTTATAAAAATATATATTAATGTGGGATCTTGTTCAAGAGTTTATTGCAAGGAATAATATAGTGCTAATGTCAGTAATTTCATTTGTTAGTGCATGTTTGCTGCCTGTTCTAATGTTTGGTCTAGTAACACAATTGAATTGCGCCGAATTTGGTGAGGAGAAACAGGGTGGCAGGATCTATGGAAGTGGGTCGTCGGATTGTAGCACTATGTCGAAGAAAAGTTCTCGGCAGGTCCTCCGAGGGCATCCCACGAAGGTAGATCGATTCGGCTAGTTGCGCAAGACCGGTATCTAGATGGTAATTCGGAGATGCAAGACACCAAATGTATCCGGTTTAGGTCGCCGATTGTGACGTAATACCCTATGTCCTCGCGCTCGCTTTCTTGGATGGTGAATAATGTGTCGCTTCGAGGGAGGTGCCCACCCGCCTTATATACACTAGGTAGGGTTATAGATAGAAACTACGAGGTTGGTTAGGATGCGATCCTATTTACATGTTTTTTGGGATTGGAGTCTATCCTATCATATCAACATCTTCAGATATCCTCCCGATATCATGCGGGACATGGGCTCGGTTCCTTGGCCCACACTCCGGGTCGTGGGCCAAGCTTGCGGTGGTCATGGCCCGTGGTACGATCCGTGGGTATCCCTAGGGGAATTCCCCTCTCCCCACACACTACTACTCACTAGGGCCGAGCCACCGCTCGCGTGCCTCTTGGGCCACCGACATGGGCCGAGCCACCGCCACCGAAGTCGGACCATTTGGAGATCCCGCCACACGGGGGAGCTGAAGGAGACGAGGTCGAGGCGCGAGATCCAACGCATGGGATGCACTACTACATAAAATCTTTATATGACACTTAGCTTTTATTAATCGCTAAGGTTTTTAAAATACCACCACGCTTAATGGAGGCTAGAAAAGTCAGCGTGCATGGCAAAAAAAACTGCTACAGATTAATCGATTAACCATGGTAGGTTTTCTCAAAAAACACCACGGTTACTTGCCATTTACCGTGGCGCTTATATTTTAAAAAAAAAAAAAAAACCCACGGTTAATGGTGGCCAAGGCCCGCTACCAATAAAAAGCCCAAACCAGCCCAATAACCATCGTTAGGACTTAGGTTTTCCTCTCTCTCACTTCTCTCCCTCACCCCGACTTATCTCCTCCCCATCGCCCTAATGTGCTCATCATGTGGCACTCCTTCTTCCTCCCTTCATGTTGGCACACCTTTTTCCTCCCTTCATCTACGTCGGTATTCCTTTTTCCTCCCTTCCCCTATTATTGTTGTCTCCCTTCTCCCGGGCGCAGCCGGCGATGACGTCGGTGGCCCAAGAGCCTCCTCTATGGAAGATCCACGCGAGCCGTGGTGGCGGCTCGGCATGGCGGCCGTGGCTCCGTGGCGGATCCACGGCGGATCTAAGATGTTGGCGGTGTGGTGGCCTCCCTCCGTGGCGGATCCACACGAAAAAAGGCGGTGGCGGCTGCGGCGTGGCGACCACGGCTCCGGCGGCGAATCCATAACGCGGGACTACGACAACAGTGGCGCGGCGGCCTCCTCCATTGCAGATCAATGCGAGGCAGGCGGTGCTCCGGCGTTGCTGTAGAAGTCAGTGGCCATGGTACATTCCACGCGGAGGCGTCGAGGGGCACGTCACTGCAATGGATTCCATCGAAAGGGGTGCAACACGGACCTCATCTCCCTACTCCCTATCCCTAATTAGCGAGACCGGAGGGGCACAAACCTTTATTCGCGCCCTCTTGGCTCGGACTTCGGCCGGGCGGTGCTTTGCTGCTCACCGTGATTTCCTCAAGCATTCGGAGTCGGGCGACCAACATGCCATCTCCGTGGAATGTTTCTGGACATGACCGTGAGCACGGGCTGCTTCACCGTCTTTGCTGTTGTACATATGCCATATGCTCGTCAACTTGTTGTGTGTTTGTCATACTGTTGTATGCCATAGCCCCGTGCTCGTCCAGGATGTTGTATGCTTTCTCACCTTGTTGCTGTATGTGGTGCTCACCCAGGATGCCCACCACTTGTTTGATGAAACCTAGACACATTGAGAAGAGTGACTCTATCAAAACAAAGAAGACAACCAACACACACATCGAGGCTAGCCAAGCTACGAATACGAACAACAAAACAACCATGAGCTAGTCCGATAGGGGCATGCTAACACTACCATGGCTAGGAACCTAGCCATGCTACATGTTGGCCGGGAAACCAAACACACTAGTAATGAACAACGAAGGCTAGTATGCAACAGTTAAGCTCATCTAGGCGTGAAATAGAAAAGGATAAATATGGTATGTGTTGACGCAAAAAGTGGTCACGCCAACACACTTGGCAGGCTAGAAGAATTGAGCCTAAACGAACTGGACGTGCTAGTCAATTTGACCTGTAATTGACAAGGAAAAGAGAGCTTATCAAGAACTACAATCGAACATGCCGGGTGTTGCGAGCAGCTTCAAAAAGGTGACTTAGAGAGTCAAAATCATGTGTTTACTATAAAAACTCATGAAACCGGCTAAATCTACACAGATATATAAGCGCAAGCATCAAAAATAGCCTATTCGTATGAGATTTGAGACAAAACGTAAAAACGTATGAGTGTTAACGGGTCCTTTCGCTACAACCGATCAAGGGTGTCTATTTAATCAGCTATCACAGCTTATCATTATATTGAAAGCAAGATCATTCCATAATATGAACATATATGAGGAATATTCGAACAATCTCGCTCTAACTTAAAAGATGGAATGCATACACGTGTTGTTTGTTGCCTAGACATTGGGAATTCGCGAGTCTAATCCAACCGACTGCCGAACGCCTGACATTCTTAGACCCTTGATGCTTCCAAGCCAGACAGATCCACATGCATGCAATAAATGTTAAAGCAAAACCATGTCGGCTAAAATAGCCGAATCGGGGTCCATGAAGTGTGAACAAATGCATCTAAACATGACTAAACCTTATACATAAATGATTTTCCGTGGCGGACTTTTTTGATTTTCCGTGGGCGACATTAAAACCGCCACGCAGCCTAGGGTCACGGTTAATCGAACGATTAACCATGGCGGCAAATGTCCGCCACGCCAAAATCGATTAACCGTGGCGGACTTTAACAATGCCTACCACGGAAAATGGAGATTAACCGGCGGTCTTCTTACAATGCCCGCCATGGTAAATAAAATAAAAAAATAATAAAAAGAAAAATCAATTGAAACCATAACGGCCCCGGCGCCCGGTCCGAGCCGCCGGGCCCGTTAGGGTTTTCGCCGCCGCCGTGAACTCCCACGCCGAGGAGGAGCGCCGATCCACCTGGCTGCATCGCGCCAGCGGGAGGGCGACCGCCGGAGGGTGGCCGGGCGCCCCGAGGACGACCGCCGCCCGGTCGGCCGACGCGCCGCCCGCAGCACGCCACGCAGCCGCCCGCCATCGGCCGGCCGCCGCCGCCACCACGCCGCTCGCTGCCGCTTCCACGCCTTGCGCCGCCGCCGCCGCCCGCCGCTACGCGGATGCGCGCTCAGGCCGCCGCTCGCGCTGGCCGCTGCCGGGCCTCTGCCGATCCGCCGCGCGTCGCCGCTTGCCGCCGCGCCGCCACTTGCCGACCAGCGCCGCCCCGCGCCGAGGTCGTGCGCCGCCCGGCCGCCGAGATCCGCCGCCCAGCGCCGCTGGGGACCGTCTTGCCGCCGGCGCCAGAGATTCTAGGTCCGCCGCGCCCCATGGGGAATGGGAGAGGGGCGGCGTCGGGAAGGAGCGAGAGATAGGGAGGGGCGGCGGCGGGAGGAGGTGGGGGAATGGGAGGTGTCGGGCTCGGGAGGAAGTGTTGGGCACGGTGGCTGAACGAGAGAGAGGGGAAGTGAGAGAGAAAGTTAGGGTTAGGTTGTGGGAGTGAGTGTCTCTTTTTATACGGTTAAGGTGGTAGTGGGCTCGTTTGGGCCATGATTAATCATGGCGGTTTTTATAAAAAAAAACTGCCCGGGTTAATCGATTAACCGTGGCAGACTTTTAACAATGCCCGCCACGGTTAATAGGGATTAACTGTGGCGGTTATTTTTACAATGTCCGCCCGCGGTTAATCGATTAACCGTGGTGGTTTTTCCCCTGGCCGGGGGGCTGCCAGGCCACCTATTTTCCGTGGCGGTTTTTGAAATGCCCGCCACGGAAAATGATTTCTAAACACCATGCAAGTTCAATTCTGTAGTAGTGTTACATGGCTAAACAAACCGGGTAATCCGGCGGTTATCTATTAATCGTCCAACCGTAATCATATCTAGATGTGTTCGAACCCACAACATGTAACGATCTAGATTGATAGACTTCGACCAATAAGCACATGAAACGACCATCAATGGTAAAAGTAAGCGAAACAGGGCATAAAGACGATCATAATTAATATAAATCTAAGTCCAAAGCTCTTATCTAGTCGGGCAAAAGGTGTGTTCATATGAAAATATAAACAAATCTGAGCATGAACGTCATGGGTAACTCAATGAATCTACTAAACTAAGCCATATCTAATAGAGCCGATAACTCAATGCTAAGGCGTCATGACCGATAATTCGAGGACATCAACCTTAACAAAACTGCGTAAGAACTTCGCCGACTAAGTAAGATATAATGAAGGTTGTTAAAAATTACGAGCGTCGCGGAGTGGATCACGAGAAGTCGTAGAAGAACTTCGGCGACTCAAGTAAAGGACTCGATAGGTGGCGAAGCTGGTTTTTTTTTTTGTATTGATTGATGTCCATTACAATGGTCGGGGCTTACATATTTGTATCCCAAGGCTTTGCACGAGTCCATTTAGAATACGACTCTAAATTATACGAAAAACAAACCCTAATTTGAAGATAACTTGGCCTCCACACTTTCCCTTCTCGTTGGAGTCCGCATTGTCATATTCCCCTAGGTCGATGTGGTTAGATATTAACATAATATTCATGCTTCACAATCATACCAAGCTCCTTTTAGCCGATTCTGCTCCTCCTTGGGTTTAGTGGTTTTGGATGACGTCATTTAGTCGATGATTCCTCCTTTCTCAAACAAACACGGTCTATTCGAACCGTCAACCTTGTTCACCACGATTTCGCACCAAGTCTAAAATTTTGTGTCAACGGTATGTAATTTTCATAGAAACTAATAAATCAATCTGCTGCAAATTTTTTTGCAACCACGCCATAGGCGCGTTTTTCATAGGAAATAGTTTCGCACAAACTCGAGCATGGTAACAAAGGGTTACCTTGCCGAGCACCCATGCACACCAACAACTGCTCTCTAATGGTCTACATGGTTAAAAATTTTGCTCCCAACAAATGACAAGGACACCGGCTAAAGCAAAGTAAGCAAAGTCGCAAGGTGCTTGTAGCCTTGCTTTTTTTACGGCCATTCACCCATATTTCATTAAGAGGAAAAGTCACAAACACATACAAAGGCACGAGTGCACCGTCGAAAGCGGGCATCGCAACCAGACCAAGCACACAACCTATCTCTTTGGATACAAAGTAAACGATTACATGTTAGTCAAATTTTGTGACAACAGATGAAAGGTGACAATAAGGTCGCTAGGCGTCTCCGACGGGCTAGACAGCCCGCCGCTTCCTACCTCTAGACTAGTAAGCCCTCATTGCTTCCCTAGTGTCTTCCGAAGGGCAAGAGCAAACGTTGTGCGAACTCCTCAAAGGACGCTTCATCCGGGTGCCGAGTTTCCACTTGGATGCCGATCTTCTTCATCAATACCTTTCGCCTTTGTGCCTCGGGCCTTGCCTCACTATGTTTTCTCTTGGAAGCAACGCGTGCGTCTGCGCCTCGGGATGTGCTCCTCGTCGGTCATCTCCCTAAACGGCCGGCGAGGCCATGTTTGCCGCAGCTTGGGCGTCGAGAGCGGCCGGTCCAAAGGCTTCAAGAAGATTGCCATGAAATCCGCCACCGATTGGGGCACATCCACCGCGGTGACATCGGCCTCATCACCCCCACCGACACGGCCACATCCACAGAGCTCGGTTGCTCGATGCGTGGCGGTGACGAGGGGTCTGCCAACACTGCCGGGACCGCCAAAGAGGAAGGCGGGGGCACTATTGACGTTTCTTAGCGCAATCATTAGAATCAGGTTTAGAACCCAACCCTGATGACTACACTAGGAGACGAGCCGCCGATATCACTAAGTGGAACCACCGTGTCGGTGATAACGCACTTTCAATCAACGGTGATAGATCTTGCCATAGTTGATATTTCATCCGCAAAGCGCCGCGGATCTATCATTGTAGCATTTCACCCAAAAGTATTCGTGGTATCGTTATTTATATTTTCCCAAAGGAAGGCATGTTGTATAAGAAGTAGCATGGCATCTGGATGATGAAATGTGTGCACGCAAAGACCAACTCGTTCATAACAGGGGTAAGCAATACGGTTTATAGATAGTGTGACACACACATTGGAATCCACCGGGTAAAGGATAAAGAAAATAGATAAAGAATAAATAAATGTCCTATGAAGTAATCTAATGTATTCTAGTCATGGTCTTACAATGAATAGTTAGGATCATATGCTAACACGATATGAGCATGGTTATGTCTAGGATAACAGGAGACTTCCGGTACCATCCAGCCAATGGAAAGCATTTACGAACTCCTACATCACATGCGAACGTGGAGGGATTACAAGGGACGGATAAGGGCTATCACAACCCCCCCGCCTACCCTCACGACCGTGGCATGCTCTCATATTCGAAGGTGTCGTAATACCCGGGCACCATGCCCGCGTGCGAGCACTACTCTTGTCCCCTAGGATCCCCACCCTACGGATGGACGGACTAAGACAAGAGCAAACCCGAAAGAACGACGAACCGTTATCCCATCTATAATCATGTTATGCATACGATGATCGATGAAGAACAAATTTGAACACGTTAAGATTATGATATACAAACTATATGCTAGTTCATATACCAACACTAGAACATGAACAAGACTATACTCTAATTCATAAGTTAGACCATGATCATAGAAATAGAACTTGCACAATGGAGAAAGATCCATGGAAGATATATATTACCAAAGCTCACTTTGCTCCAAGATTACAAGTCCTCCTCTTGTAGCTCTTCTACTCCAATTCTAGCCAAGTAAGAAGAAGAAGAAGAAGATGGTGGTGGAGAGTGAGGTAGAAAGTGTGAGTGTGCTAGTGTGGTGACTCCAAGTGTAGTGTGTGGAATGAGGGAGAGGGAGGAGGTATTTATACACAAGAGAGAGGTGACTAAATGACCCTAATACCCCTAAACCGACCTCCTGACACGTCCAAGTACAGAGAACCTGCCATCAACCACCGAACCGCCTGATTCTACAATTAATGTACCGCCTCGAAAGCGGGGCGGGCTCGAACCGCCCCAGAGGGTGCCGCCCGCACCTTGGGGTGCGCCCCGTACCCCCCAGGGCTCGGCCCGTCCGAGCCTCGGCGTGCTGTCTTGGATGGGCTTGAAAAGTTGTAATGTGGGCTTGGCCTGGTCCGGTTGTGTTGCTTTGGTCCATTTCCACCTTGGGCTTGTTATCTTCAGGAATGCGCTTTCTAGGATGGCGTACTTTGGACGTATTTCCACCTGTATTTATTATAAGTACAACAAAATATATTTCGAACACTAGAAGTGGAAATATGTTAGTAATAAATGTATATGAGTATAAAAAGGTATAGTTTTATTCCCTTTATGGTAGTAAGTTGACGGGAAAAATATGTCGTTAGTGACCGTCAACACGCACGACAAGGAAGGCTGCGAGCTCATCGAGCACCGGGTCCGCTCTAACAGGGGAGGGCACCGCAGCATCGCCCAACATCAGCGTGAGCGGGGGAGGCCACACAAAGCTACCTGCCGAGGCCCATTCCAGCACATCCCTAGACGAAGGAGCAAGCTTCGGCGTAGGCTCCTCCCGCGGTGGTGGTGGCGGGTGACACGGAAGGGACCGCTCGGGCCGTGATGGTGGTGACCGACCGCGTTGTCGATGATGATCGGCCGCGCGAGCCAGCTGTCTGTCCCGACACCGTGGCCATTGAACTAGGCTAACGAGAGGCCTAGGAGATGCCACCCCGGCTAGAACGGCGAGCACAACTCGTAGTCCGCGAAGCCGAGTGGCGGCACATGGCCCTGGTACCGGCACCTTTAGTGGGCAGCGACGCGCCCGATGCCCTTGCGACAACAGCAGTAGCATCGCGACGGGGAGGTGCAGAGCATGGATGTGGTTGACGGAGAGGCAATCAAGCAACGCCCCACAAGCGCTAGCGGGACGGCCCGAGGGCGTGCGGGCGACGGCCTAATGCCTGCGGCTGCCGCTAAGGGAGCACCTCCTGCCAGCCGTGAAGGTCAGGGGGGAGGCGCTACGGTGGGGCCTAGGCGCAGGTGGACGGGGACGCGCCCAGCCGTTGTGCATCCGCCGCGCCGCCGCGGGCCAAGGCGCCGGTGGATAGGGACGCGGTTTACTAGGGGCCCGAGGGCAGCCACGATCGCCGGCTGGTCATCCCGTTCGCTAGTCTGCGGCGGCGAGGCCGGGGCTGTATGACAACCACGGCGCGACCGCGGAGGCTCGCCGGAGGTTGTCTTCTTGCCACTACAATGTGGCCGTCTCACGGTTCTTCTTCTTGGCGGGCCATTGCTGCACCCTCGCTGCTCCGTGCTCGGTGGGTGAGGCGGGGACAACGACCGCCCCGGCCCAGGATCGCCATTGCCTAAACCGGAAGCCACACCTCGATTGGCCTCGGCAGTCCGGCCACCGGCCTTGGGCAGTCCTCCCTCGAGGAGCGCCTAGCGGCGGCGACACCCATCCCGAGCACGAAGACGGCGGGTTGGGGGAAGCAGTGGTCCAAATGGAGGAGGAACAGAGCCCCCGTGGCCATCCGGTGATGGAGGATGTAGAAGCTAGCAATGGGGGTAGTTCCACCGTATGTGCCTGTCCGCCGAGGCTGGTCCCTTGTTCCCCCCCTCCTCCGTCGGCGGGGATCAAGGGGGAGCGTTGAGTCAATCTGCTTGTAGCCCGCCGAGCACTAGGCCTCACCCTCTGTTGGATTACGGTAACCACCGAGAGTCACCGTTGTTGAAACTCCATCAAAAGTCCTTGCATTTCTTTCTTTCCAAAACATCCACCCCACGAGGAAAAACAAGTCGAATCCCCATCCGAGCCGCTTAGGCAAGAGCTTCACGACTGAGCCACCAATGCATTGGAGGCTCTTCGGCAACCATGATCAAATCCTCGAGGTGCAATTTCACAAGATCTAGCGGTGCCAAACTTCCCGCCTATAGACACAACCCAATAGGATGTGATCCATAGTCTCCGACAACGATTACACATGATGCACTCCGGTGTTGCCTTTAGTACCATGCCTAAAACATTGCTCTGTTGTCCAAGAACGTCCATGCAAGATGAGCCAGAAGAAGAAGCCAACCCTCGGAGGGGCGGCTATCTTCCAAATTTCTTTGGCACCCATCTTGATCGACGAGCCTAGGAACATAGCGCCATACGCAGGGGCCGCTGAATACGCCTGATCCTTAGTTAATTTCCATGCGGCCACCTATCTGTCCAGAACAGGTAGAACAACGCCAAAACAGGCTGCTCCTCGGTGGTCGGCCAGATGCCTTCACGCTGATCCTTGCAAACCCACTTGACACTGTCATACCCGTTTTGAAGGAACAAAAATGAATATAGAATACATATGTGCTCTGAGATCAATCTCACATATGCATGACAAATTACTGGAGTACCATATCCGAGACTTTATTACATAGCGTATAAAATCCATTACATAAATAAAACCAAACACCTAGCAAAGCGGAAGACTGATAAATAGCACTCCAATGCTGCTCCAACTCCACAGGGATAGCCAACTAGTTGACAACAAGCCTAATAGTACTCATCACGGTATCCATCATGATAGTCATCACACCAACCTTGATCTGTTTAATGTAACATAGCAAGGGTGAGTCCATGTCGAACTCCGCAAACATAGCCAGGGTTTAATGAGGCTCAAGAGGCTGACACTATTTTAACTGCTGTTGCTTTTAGTGTAAATCAATTTTTAAGCTTACGCATCAAGGAAACCCACTATCCCATATTAAAAGGATAATTAACCATATGCTTCTATTCATTGATGTCTCCAAGGCCGTTCATGACCGTGAACACGGCCGATATATCGCTTTATTTAACTCTGCTTGAGAGGTGTACACTTTCACTACGAGTTATAATTTTCAAAAAGAGTAGGTTCATGACTCCCTAAACAAATGAAAATCATATAAAGCCTTATCTAAATATGCATAGCGATAGGGCTACGACCCACCTCTTCCATTCTGGTAACCACAAACACAGATAGACAAGGTCCTTTGACCGACTAGAGCCAGAGCCACGTAGCCCCCATAATTGTCTTTATATATCCCGGATGATCACGAATGAATAAGTCCTTATGGAGAGCTAAGAGCACCATAAATAAAACAAAAGCGCTTTCACACTATAGCAACAATATTAACATCTCCATATTTCATGATTTAATCCACAAAGCAAAAATAATAAAGGTCTTGTTGAGCGCTAGCATATTACTACCCAATGCATATCCCATAGGTATCAAAGAACAAGTATTTAAAAACTAGAAAAAAATCCTTAAGGGCAATCAAGGAGGACTCATGCATTCATGAATTGTTGATTAAAGTAAATAGGTCAGCAAGGATGATCCCAAGCTATACTTGCCTTGATTAAAGTCTTGAGGAGGTTGCTGGTCTTCCTCAAAGTAGTGCTCCTGATCGTCCCTAGAACTGCTCACCGTCTACTCAATCGACCAGGCAGCAACACACACTCGAGCGTACAATCAATCACAAGGCAAACATAGACATAATGAGTGAATACATTGAATAGTACACCAAACAGTAGAAAACAGTTTGAAAAGTACATAAAACTATTCTACTCGTCGCTACGATCACATCGATATAAAGATGACAGAAATCGGAGCTAAATCGGCGTAGATATGAATTTTACAAGTTTATTAAAATAACTAACTAAATTCAAATTGAAATTTAAAAGTTTGAAACCTGACCAACAGTGATACTAACATGTAGATTACAAAATTATGAATCTAACGAAAGTTGAACGGTTCAAATCGGATTTAAAACGAGAAAGCGGAAATTGACACTGATGCTTTGGAAATACGCTTTCCCGAAGGCACAACACACTGGCGGAAACACGCCAGGGACCCGGTTAGAATTAATCGCAGACAACAGGGTCTAATCTATAATTTAACCGGCTGAAGAGGTATCGGTGGATTTCGGCCGCTAGATTTAAATTGGACGCTCGGTATTAGATGTTGGGGCCACACGGCGGCGCTAATCGCCGGAAACAGCAGAGACGACGGCGCCATGGCCGAGTCAGCGGAAGCTTCGCCGGCAAACTTGCAACCGGGCGCTACGATGCACCAAACTCGACGAGGTTTGACTCAAACGAAAGAGGAGCTCGAGACGAACTCACCTAGCCTGGATTCGAGGGGGCGGTTTGGACCGAGGTCGGCCTTACGGCTGCCGACGGCGGACGGCGGCGAGCTGTTCAAACACTCGATGCGGGTTAGGCCAAATTGATTAGACTGGACGGCTTCAGAGCATGCACGAGATCAAGATGAAGCTCTAGGGCTTACTTACGGTGAAGTAGACGCGTCGGCGAGGGAGAATCAAGCTCGGCGGCGGAAATTGGCGGCGGTTGCTCGAGATTAGATGGGGAACGGACGCAGGCTGCTGCTTAGGCTCGTATAGGGCTCGGTTCGAGGGGAAATCGGGAAAGGATGCCCCCGAGCACGTGGATTTTAGCGTGCGGTGCACGTCGGCGGTGTCCGACTCGTGTACGTGTAGCAGTACTGCTGTTTCCCAGCGAATTGGGCCGGCCCAAGACTCTAGGCCAAGCGTGGGCTCGGGCCAGAAAAGAGAAAGGAAGAGGCCGACTGGTCTGCTGGGCTGAAATGGCAGGAAAGGAGGAGAAAATAAATAGAATGGCTTTTCTTTTATTTCAAACTCAAATTCAAATAGAATTTCACAAGGGATTTGAAAATTTTTCTAAACTCAAACAAATCCAATCACCACAAAAATAATATGCAGTGGCATGAATGCATCAAACATGTCTCTAGCCTTATAGTTGCTTTTAATTTCATCAAATTATTTATTTACCTAAATTCCATGCATCACATAAAATTGAAAATTTAAATCAAATTTCCTATTTTAAAATGATGCAAAAATTTCGGGTGTTACAGCCAGATGCCTTCGCGCTGATTCTTGCAAACCCACCTGACATGAAGTGCTATCCCAAAACGGCGGAGGTCACATATGCCCAGCCCCCTAGTTCCATGGGTCTGCAGCGGGTTTCCCAAGCCTCCTTGCAACGCGACCACCACCGACTTTGTTCCTACCCTTATGAATGCTCGTCGCAGCTTGTCTATGGCACCTATCGCCCATGGCGAGAGACAGAGGGCAATGGACATATGAATCTGTCATGAGCGAGGCGGGCCGGCCCGGGGACGGGTTAATGGGCCCCCTAACGCGACGGCCGCCCGGCCCGGGGGAGGGGGCCGGGGCGCGTGCAAGGGAGGGCGGCGCCCTTGCCGCCGCCGCCTTCCCTCTCCCGTATGAGTCCGAGTTTGCTTCATCTTCAAGTTAGGATTATCTTAGGAATTTTTGGTGTGCAAGGGGATATCTCATCTATAAGGGAGACCCTTATTAGGAAATAAATAAATAGGATATGCATGTAAAAGGTATTACGATTGTATAAGGAAACCTTATAGAGATTGCTTAGATTACAAGTCCCACTAGCCCGCTATATAAGCAAGAGACATGTAATCTCTAGGGGATAAGCAAGCAATAAAAATATATCTATCGCCTTCAGCTCTTGGCCTCCATCGCCGCCGCCTCCTGCCGCCCATGTGCCCCGCGCCGCCCCCGCCGCCGCCGCCCCGCCGCCCGCCCTCCCCCTCCTCCCAACAGCTCCTCCTCTCCATCTAGTCGCTCGTCTTTGCGGCTTGTCGCCGCCGGCGAAGATGCAGCCCCCCTACCATGTCGGGAGCTCCAATGGTTGACGAACACGTGTCAATTCCAGCCCAATCTAGCGAATCGATAGCTGGGATCCGGAGACCGGGGCGATTCCCACCATCCATGGCTTCCGAGATGAGGGAGTTCACCGCAGCGAAGAAGCTCCTCGGCGACAAGCTGCGTCAAGATCAGCCGCCGCTTCGGCGACATGGAGACGCGTCTACGTCGCATGGAGTACGTCCGTATCACCTCCAGGACTACACCGAGCACGGCGACCATGCTAGGAGGGCAGCCCGGCGGGCCGTTGCCGCCCCGGGCACAGGCCGGCCCCAGGCGCAGCCCCGGCCGCCCCCCCCCGCCACGGCCCCGCCGATGGCTCGACCCTGCCATCCTCCAGTGGAGGAAGATGATGGCGTTCTCGGTGACGCACCGGCCGTCATCGATGTCATCCTCGACGACACCGTAGCGCCGGCTGCCCTCTCCTCTCCACCGACACCTACAACCTCGCGGGACTCCCCGGCGAGACGCGGCGTCACCCGCGGCGCCCCCGCTTTACCCTGCGCCACCAGCGGCGTTCACGACCAGCGCCACCCGCGGCCTTCGGGCCTGTAGTGCCACACCGCGGCATCACACCCCCCTCACTCGTCACACGTCTGCAAGTCTAGGAGTGCGGCGGCACCGGCGACCCGACCTCTGGATTCACAAGCCGGAGCTCTGTTCCAGCTCAACTTGGACATCGACCCGGACTACTATGTGAGTTACTGCTGCCTTCCACCTCATTGGTTCTCGCTGTAGTCTAGTTCATGGACTTGTCCAAGAAGAAGTCCCCGATTGAGTGGGACGAGTTCACCGCGCCGCCTACGCCACCACTTCGGATCCCGGCCTACCTTGACACTACGGGGCGTGCGCGCCGCCTTCCCAGGAGGCAAGCTAGGCGACTACATCGACGCCTTGAAGTCTATGCACAACGCATGGATTTTGAGGGTCGGTGCCACCGTGTCGGCCTCTCTTCGCCGGAGGCCTGCGGACACGCTCGACGGCGCCGAAAGTGGTTCGAGCCCCGCTCGATGGAGGAGGCCATCGACCTTGCCCGCCGCTAACGACGATGACGAGCCGGACGGACGCCGAAAGCGAGGGCGCCGACACCGTGCCGGACAAAGACGGCCACCACGCCGACCCGGCGACATCGACGACGACATCGTGGCTGCCCTGGCCGACCGCGATGCCGAGCCAGCAGCGCCTAGTCAGGCGCGATGGATGACATCGACGGGCTGACATCGAACGACATGAACGGTGAGCTGCACTTGGCCACGACGACCAACAAGGAGCTCGGGATCATCTCCAACGCCATCGAGCTGTGAGCTACAGCGCCCGAGTGGAGTCTCCACTATGGCATTATGAGGTACTTCCACCGCTACTACATCCCCGCCGCCGAGCTTCTCCGGGATTTCTGGCGAGGGAGAACGTCCGCTACACGGCGTAGCGATGGGCTTCCACCTCCCCAACCACCCTCGGGAGGATCGGCGTTCCCGGCAAGCGTCCTCCTACTACGGCCGACCCACGGCGTCGAGGTCGTGGGCGCCCACCGTCATCCTCTTCGACAACAACGGCGGCGTCTTCTTCCGCATCAACAACGTCACGGTTGGCGCACCGTGAACACGGGGAGATGTAGCTGGGGCGCTAGTCCACACGCCCAACAATCTCCTCTCTACGGCTGCCTCCTCGACTTCACCACGTCGCCTCCTACGTCGCTTTGACATGTCTGTCTGCAGCAGCTCCATGCGAAGGTGACGATCCGGCGACTTACACTCCTCCTCCGACCCGCCCGATGATCGGTACGTCGGGCACCCTCAGCGCCTCCGTCATGCGCCGTGCATGGGAGGCGTCCCTTCGTCACAGCCCCCCGAGCTTCAAGTTTAGCATCTGCCGGCGACCTCCACCTCGACTTCTCCTTCGCCCGACATGGGCGCCGATGCGCAGCGGCGACAACGACAAGTGTGGCCCTCTTGTCTTCTACTTCCGGGCTAGGAGTGGTGACTTCCCGAATCAGCGTGCCCTTCGCCACCACGATGGGTTAGGCGGCATGTGGACGCGCCGCCTCGTCGAACGGTGGGAAAATGTCATGATCCGAATTGGGCCAGCCGGGGACGGGTTAATTGGGCCTAACGCGGCGGCCGCCCGCCCGAGGGGGCCAGGGGTGCGCTGCGGCGCAAGGGGGCCGGCGCCCTTGCCGCCGCCGCCTTCCCTCTCGTCACGAGTCCGAGTTTGCTTCATCTTCAAGTTAGGATTATCTTAGGAATTTTTGGTGTGCAAGGGGATATCTCATCTATAAGGGAAACCCTTATTAGGAAAAAAAATAAATAGGATATGCTTGTAAAAGGTATTCGATCGTATAAGGAAACCTTATAGAGATTGCTTAGATTAAAAGTCCCACTAGCCGGGCTATATAAGCAAGAGACATGTAATCTCTAGGGGATAAGCAAGCAATAAAAATATATCTATCGCCTTCAGCTTTTTGGCCTCCACCGCCGCCTCCTCGACCTCCGTGCCAGCGCCCCCGCCCGCCCGCCCCCGCCCCCGCCGCCCCCCCCTCCCCCAACGGCTCCTTCTCTCCATCTAGTTGCTCGTGTGCCGCCGCTCGTCGCCGCCCGGCGAAAGCTGCAGCCCCCTACGCCATTTCAGGAGCGGTTGCTCTTCAGATCTCTTGAGTTTGAACACGGACAGCAGGAACCCCAAATAGCGACATGGGAATGCCCCGATCTCACAAGCTAGCACCTCGGCAGTGAGCTCCAAGTCTTGCGTAGTGCAACAAAGCGGCAAGGCTAAGCTTTTCTGCTGCAATTATGAAACCTAATTTTTTGTATTCTTTTTGTTATGCAGAGCAATGTCTAGAAATGGTTCGAGAAATTGTCCATTCCTATAAAGATTTGTGATTGTCCTTTGCTTGCAGTTCTAAGTGTCTTTCAAACGAAATACTAATTAATAATCTGATTCTATGGCTAAATTCAATTTCTACTCGAATCTAGTTCAGCACATCCAAATGTTGTGGTATTCGGTTTTTGACTGGCTGGTTACTGAAAAAGTGAAAATATTATGTTGTTAGAAAGTACAGTGCGTACTATAAACTTCTAGGCAAACTTCTTTCCAATTGGGAAATAAAACCATAAACACATATTACATTAAAATAAACCATACACACATAGATGAAAAGTATACTAGAATGGAAATTTGTATTACCAGTAAAGTGCGATCATATAAACTTGCTTCTAGAAAAGTACAATGGGATTGTGGTTCAATTGGCGTCCTTGCTAACAACAAGTCTTCTTTGTTTGAAGGTGTATTACGGCCAAATGGGGATTATGCATCAGCATTTGGGAAATGCATTGCAAACAAGTATCTTGCAGCAACACATGAATCTTTGGAAGAGCCCTAGGGGTACAGTACTCCGTGATCGAGGTATTGGCCATCATGGCCATTGTCTTTGCTTTTTCATCATTGCCTTTGGATCTTGCCGGCGTTGGTCCGACCGCTGGATCATCCAAAAGGGATTCTTGATTGCAAATGCTTTATCTCTATCCCTTGGGAGTTACAGCATTGGTCTGATGCAATCTTCACCAGTAAAGAGCAAGATGTACCCCGTATGGGCTGTGTCCTTACTCACCCTGTTCGGCTGTGTTGACTCAGCCGCCGTCTTCAACGGCATAGACTACAAGAGCCCGCTCTCCAAGATGATATTTCAGCTTTGCCTCTACTTTGGATATGTCGTCCTATTGAGTATATCAACAATATCTACTGACGTTGGTAACCTAGCCATCAGTGTGCTGTCTTCCATCACTTTCATCAAGGGCTTTCATAGATCACTATCCCTTGTGATGCCGAAAAGAATGCGAGACTTGTTAAATCAACAGCTACTGCAAGGACAAGATGGGCTCGAAAAGTTTGTGATAGCAGATCCAGATTTCTCTGATCACAAGGACTCTATAGTTGATTTCCCAACTGATACAATTGAGGATAGGTTCAATGACGATGGAAAGACGGGGATTAAAGTAGATGGCGGGGAGGTGATTACAATGGATGATATAATAAGTCTGGAAAAGGATGATCTGCCATCCTTTCGTGACGAGTGTTTTGCCTTCTCTTTATCTCATATGTTGCAACGGAATTTCCTTGGGTTGAGCCACAAAGACAATGATTTGATAGTATACGAATCCTATACTGAGAAGAGGAAACACTACGAATGGACATTGAAGGTGGTTGAGGTTGAGTTGGCTTTTCTCTATGAGACATTTTTCACTAGCAACTCATTTCTTCACTACTATGAAGCAAAAACTTATTGTTTGTGGGCATTTGCTTCATTCATTGGGATATGTTTTGTTGGGACAGTGGTTGTCATTCCTGGAACATTAACGAGACACCAAACTACTTCTGGTCCTGGAACTGACACCATCATTGTGGACACTACTACAGCAGATCTTATTGTCACCCTTATCATATTGGTGTCCCTTGCTTTGCTCCAGTTGGTGCAGTTGATCCGATGCTGGATGTCAAATTGGGCTAGAGTTGCCTTTACTTGTGAGCGTGTTAGGTACTGGAGGAATAAGATGCGAAAACAAGTTGAAGATGAAGAAGCAGGAAGGCCCTCCCCAAACATTGCCCAGGAGCCCACCACTGCCAGTAACCAGAAGAAGGGAATTAGCCGTCAAATAATTTGGTTGTGGTGGATGAGATTGAAAGTGTTTATAATTAGCAGGACTAACTGGCTTGACAAGTACCTCTGGCAGAATAAGCTCTGTCAGTATTCATTAGTTGTAGCCCAAGAGAGCTGCTGGAGACAGTGTGGGTTATTTAGTAACATCGTAAGATTCATGGGTGCCCATCTTCAGCCGAAATGTTCCGGCTTGGTTAGAATGCTCGGAGTGCGGTACATTGGAGAGGTGCTTTGGGACTTGTGGGGCAGCGATAGCAACAAAGGATCTGCCATTAGGTTGGAGGACAATGTGAAGGCATCCATTACTGATTTTCTTGATGATATCGTGGGTGTGCCCGTGAGCTGTGCAACAATAAACGAGTGTTGGACTTCCGTCCTCTTTGAAAATGGACTAGAGTTAGAATCACTTCCCTATATCGTGGATTCGGATTTTGGCTACTATGGTTTCATGGAACGTGTTACGAAGTGGCACATTGCGACATGCTACTGCGAACTAAGAGAACAGAAGCAGGAAGAGCACACAGTCTGCAACAGGAGAAAGGGAGAACGAGAGAAGAATCGACTCGTGGCCAATGCTCTGTCCAATTATGTCGTCTACTTGATGGGCTCAGCGCCAGAGTTACTCCCAGGGCGGACCAAGGACGCAAAGTACTGGTACAACGCTACGGCGTCGGGTGCAAGGAAAGTTCTGCAAGGGGCCAAGGATATGCTGGAGCAGATGCAAAAGGGGCCACAACATCCTCACGACGAGAATGGTACAGGCACAGAGGTCTTTTGGGAAGGTGTGGCTCTGGGGAAGTCACTCCTTGATAACCCTCGTTGCTCTGATCCATGGAAGGTGCTGGCGCTTTTGTGGGTTCAGACGTTGGTCTACACTGCGCCGTATGGCGAGGTGGAGGCGCACAAGCAGCACCTCGCGAAGGGTGGCGAGTTCATCACCCATATATGGGCCTTGTTGTACCACTCCGGCATCTTTGAGTGGAACCAACCTGAAAAAGAATGGGTCCGAGGACGAGAATGGCAATGGCAGACTCCTCATGTATGGACGACAAACCAACACGAGAAGAGTTTCGAGGACAAAGGACAGATCAGTGAGAAGGAAGAAGATGAAACAGAGTACGGAGGGCAAACCAAGAAGGAAGAAAGGAGTTCAGAGGACAAATCAAAGAGGAGGATAATTCATGTTAAGAGGAAACCCCGTCCCCCTCCTCAATCCTAGTTGCATTTGCACACTCTGTGCATACGGTTTTCTACTTCTGCTCCTTTTGTTTTCTTCACTCCTAGAATAAAATCAGGAGAGCTCCAAAGTTCAGACCGTGTCTGCAATGTAATAATGCCACTTGTGTATGTTGTTTGACGAGTTCATCAAAACTTCAGTACTCTTGCTGGTTTGATAGGCAATGCCATTATGTAACTCTGTTTGTTAAATTGGACATGTGACTGTTACTGTTTCTTGTTTCTTTATAACAGATTATGGAACTGGGGTTCTTCTTTTACCAGGGCTCCTTACGGTACAGTTTGGTTGATTATATTGCACTCTACACTATAGATTTCCAACGGGCGTGCCGCGCGGCCCGGTACTGCCTCGCGTGCGTGCGTGTCAGCCGCGTGCGTGCCGCTAAGGCACGCCGTGCCACGCGGGCCGGGCCGCACCGGCTCCGTGGTCGACCTCGAGCCCAGGGACCGTCCCACGGGCCAAATCGTGCCTACCGTACCGTGCCGCCCACGGGCGATTTTTAAAAAACACTCAAACAAGATCATTTTTTTATACAGATTTCAGTATATTTGTACAATATTATATCAAATATATGTATAATATTATACCAAGTATGAAAATATCGGGACTAATATACCAAATATGTACAATATTATCACTAGTATATTTGCCACTAGGCCTCCCCTTTCTTAACGCGTGCGGGCCATGCCGTGCCCGTGCTTGAGGGTCGGCCCAAGCCCATACTGCTGCCCCATGCCGTGCCGTGCTGGGCCCGTCGACCACCGGGCCGTGCGTGCTCGGGCTGGGCCAAAACAACGTGCCTAGTGCCGGGTCCGTCGGGCGCGGGCCGCATGGAAATCTATACTCTACACTCTGCAGTTGTTACATTCTAGTTAATCTGCACGTATGTTATCTCCCTGCATGAAGCCCGGCGCTTGTTTAATCTGCTTGAGTTCCATGATGACTTTTGTTATAACCTTTTCCTTTCATTATCTAAAAAAAATGTCATTTTCCTTTGCGAACCCCGGCCCTTGTTGACTCTTCCTATTTTCTCTGAGTTCGGTTTCTGTGACTATTACGCCTTAATATCACCGAACTGGGCTTTTAGCTCCAGTTTTACAAAGTAAATGCCTATGTGACACCCGGTTTTAAGGACAAAACCAAGTATACACCATATGTGAGCCCTGGAAGTCAAATCTCACATATAGCTACAAATAAAAGGGTAGTATCAATTCACAATGCTTAAAAATATAACATACACAATATCAAACAATATAACCTCAGCTAGCAGAACGCGGAAAACACTTCGATCTTCTGGGTAGACTCCACAGGGACCGACCGACTGGTTGATCACAAGCCTAAACATCTCCTGAGGTGGGGTGAAATAGCAAGAGTGAGTCCATGTCAAACTCAACAAGCATAGCTGGGTATTTACATACCTTTAAACCATGATCATCTTAACATAAGTAATGTAAAGCATAAAATGATAAACATGAATGATAATAAACACAAGTCATTATCCTTAATGCTATGGTTCCAGGGCCGCCCGTGACCTTGGGCAAGGCTAGTATACCAGTTTTTCAAACTCTGCTTGCAGAGGTGTACACTTTCACTATGAGTCGCGATTCCCGAATACATGGGGTTTATAAGGTCCATGCACTAGCAACCACTAAGAAGCCCCCTAAAGGTTCGTCTAACAAGTTGGGACAGCTAAGTCGCCGGACATAGAACCCCCTTCCAATATGGCACATTACCGCAGCCTATACACATATCTTCGGGATAGAGAGCATCCTATACCCAATTCGGCAATTCCTCCAAGTTGCTAAAAAATGATCTCTAGAGAACTAATGTCGAGCCATGTAACCCCCATAGCTGTCTTGTAATACCCGGATTCGCTAAAAGCGCATAAATCCCCATGTTACTAACAAGCATATTTTGTTTATGACATAAACATTCATTAAGTTATATGATCATGTTTAAATACGATAAGTAATTCCCAAGCTATACTTGCCTCTTAAATTTGCTCCAACTTTCCGATACTTTGCTCCCGGGCATCATCTTCTGATCTTCAACACTCACAAGCGGTCCTCGTTCTACTGCGTAGCAAGCACCACACATACAAACAAGCAAATAGAATATACTAAGAACAATACACCAATCATAGTGAAAGCTAAAGGAAAACTCGTTGCTACGGACAAGAGAACACAAGAAACGCCGATAACGTAGCTAGATCAGAGAAGCTATCAATTAAACAAGATTTCCTTTAATAAAATAATATATTAGAATTAATCTTGAACTTCAAAAGTTGGAAACATGATTAAAGATGAACATTTGAGAACACCTAGCAGGATTTAAGATATGATGGAAATAAGATAACGGCAATGATGAGCATATACAACTAGGCCTGAGCAGCTCCATGATGTATATGAAAGATAAAATTTATTGGTTGAGGAATAAATAGAGAATGATGATTTATCATGCATGAATGACCACTCATGACATCAACATAGTATTTGATCAATAAAATAATGGGACAAGGGACTAATCTGAACCACAGATTGAAGCTAGATGGCTCATGATGATGGACGTGTATGGGTGTATTCCCATTGTATTAAGGATTTATTTTTCTAAAGAAAAACGGCAAGAAAAACAAATGATGTGTGCATGATGTGGTGATGGCATCATCAAACTAACAATCGGACTAGCAAGCAAGGCACGATGCATATGATGAATTGATATAAGTAGATAACTTGCCATGATCTCGAAGAGATGGAATATATAGTTTGGAATATGAATGGTTAACTGTGAAGATGAGGCATGCTGTAGACGTATGTCACACATGCAAAAGCAGCATGCAGCAGCGGTAGTCAATGGTATTGTGTTATCAATTAACGGAGAAAATAGGAAACATGCAGATGCTCACCAACGATCGACTGCGAACGGATACGGTTGCGTGCAGCTTGTCGGCAACTCTAGGGACCAGAAGAGAAGGAGGCGAACTTGGCAACCTGCAGAGATCAGTGGCAGATGTCGAACTTCAGAGAAACAACAAGTCGACGAGCCCCTGCGGACGAGGGAGACGTGTACGTACGTGACGGCAACGGAGCACACAGAGACAACACGACGTACATAGGGCACAGTGGCGAAGTCGAACAATGGCGGCTAGGGCACAATGGCTGCAGCTTGGCATGGCGGATGGAGATGAACTGCAAATGGCGACAGAATAAGATGAACAAATCTAACCAAAAAGGATAGCACCGATGAATTCAAGAAGCCAAGGCGGAGGCTCACCGCGAGGACGAGGCAACAAACGTCGTGCACACCGGCAGCGAACGGAAACAACGCCGGAGCGACGGAGAAACATACAGCACGTAGAGATCGGCGCGGCAGCTTCAGCGAGCGGGCTCGACTCCTCGGCAAGATTCAATTGGACAGCAACTCAAGCTAGGGCTTAGATGGTGGCGTGTAGATGGAAGAACAGGGCGCATAGGAGGTTCTCGGATACTTATAGGGCTGCTCAGCTATGCCCTACGCAGAGAAATCCCGAAACACCCCGGGATCGGGCAACGCGATTTTGGTGCCGGCCGAGTCCAGCTCGTGCACGATGGAGGAGAATAGCGGTGAAAGCCGGAGTGGGGCCAGGCTGTCAGCTAGAGAGGCCGTAGAAGAGAGCAGCTGCGCTCTGCGGCTCGGAGAATTGGACCGAGACAAGAGGGCCCAAGAGAAGAACGAACTGGCCTACGAGGAGTGCTGTATACTACGTAAAGGAAGTAAACAGCCAATCAGGCCAAAGCAAAATAGCTCAAATACAATATATTTATATTTAGAGCAAAAGAGAGATCTTGGGAAACAATGAGAGAGTTAAGTTCGAAACCAAACAATTGATTCCAGAAGACGATATAAAGGTAGGCCTTGAGTGGAATTAGAATAGGATTAGATTTTATCATTATTCTCGAATTAAGTAATTTCAGGATTAAGATAATTAATTCTATAAAAGTCTAGAATTAATATTTAAACCCTAAAAAGATACCTAATGGCTCTGAAAACTTAGGAAAATTCCCAGAGACACTTTGAATCATGATGAAGCCAAATAAAGTATTTGGACCTCATGAAAAGATATTTGAGATGATCTAGAAAAAGAAAAGGCTCACAGGAAAGCGAGAAATAGCTCCAGAAAAGCCAGAAAAATTCCCGAAAAGGTTTGAGTGACGGATTGATGTTACTCGATCATATAAAAGTGATTTGAAGTTGAGTCTATGGGTTTCGAGAAACTTATAATGAAAGATTAAACAAAAAAAGCTCAAAAATATGAATTTAGTGTTTTCTATTCACAACCCAAAATTCAAAAATTCGGGGTGACACAGCCTATGTTTAGGGCCATATTAGGATTTGAGGTTCATGGCTCCAGTTTTACAAATTATAATTGGCTCTGATCTTTGTATTTTCAAGGCTCTTCTGATCCCTCTCATTTACACATGGGCCCCACTTCGCATGCTCTGTGTTATGAAGTGGAACATGAAACTTGCTACTATGGACTGGCAGAGCAGGAGCAGGAGAAGCAGGATGCCTTGTGCAGGGAAACTGATGCAGCAGTAGGAGGAAGAGAAGGACAGTGAACGGTCGCCTGGTGGCCATTGTGCTTTTCCACCTCGACGTTAAAAAGTGGGAACCTTCACGGCATGGATGAGGACAAACTCGCAGAGGAAAGAGAACCGAATGATTTCGGATGACTCTTCTGGTGATAATTCTTCTAGTGGCCGGCAGTCTTCACGGCATCAAGGAGTGGCAACCTGCAGAGACGGGAGGGGAGAAGAGAATTCGGATGGCTCTGGCGATGACATTTCAAGTGGCAACCTTGATGGCATCAAAATGTGCCAACCTGCAGAGGCGGAGGGAAGACAAGTCAGATGACTCTGTAGATGAATTTTCAAGTGGCAAACTTCACGGAATGAAAATGGCAAACACACTTTAAATTGGATATGTTACGGAAAGAAAAACTCGATAGAGCGTCATATGTCTTTTTCCTTTTTGTTTCACAATCACAACTTGATATATGTCGTCACATTTATTTGTTTCGCTCTTTTCTTTTCACATCCACGTGTCCAAACATATCATCTTTTTTTTTTTTTTTTTAAAGAGGGAATCGTAATAAAGGACGTCCCTGCAGTTTTCATCTATCGATTCCGCTTTCACCAGCACATTACGTCCTTTTACCGTCGTCTCCCTCTATGTTTTCTCATAGACAAAAATAAATAATCTGATGTTATGACTCGTTTATACTTTGATAATGAGAGGATGTAACTTTCGATGACCAAGGTCAAGGTTCACAAACATATTCAGGCACTATTTGGTTTCTTAGATTCAGTTTCACGAACAGTTTTACCGTAGCTACTTTAATGAACTATTTGGCAACATAGCTCCTTGAGGTGACAAAAAAGATGAAGACCTAATGTCATCTTTCTTTTTCCCTCCCTTCAATTCGTTCTGTATTCGCTCGCCTCGACCACTACCAATCTGCACAAGTGCTCGGATGACCATGGCCCTAGCTCGAAGCCATCGACCTGCTCCTACCATCGTGACCCTATGCCATGACACCCTAGCAGGCATGGCCCGGTAGCCGAGCCATGAGATAGTGCTCGCCCCAAAGCCTGACGTTAAAGGTCCCGCGAACATGCTATAGCATTCGCGCCCCCATGACGATCGAGCTCCTGTGATGGCAGCCATACCCCGATGTCTGCACCCATACCCTTGACATCGACACCCCTACCACGGCCCGATGTACAGTTGCACACATGTTGTGACCACCCTCTTCACGATTGCCAGGTGAATATCCGCCATCCACACAATGTTGGGTGCAGAGTTGTTATTTCAGCTTCATACCACTTTATTCTGGCGCGGGACTAGTTTTCTAAAAGATTCATCTACAAGCTGTTTGCAAAAACCAATGTTTGGCAAAAACAATCTTCATAGTTGTGCCAAGCAGACTTTTAAAAATGTATGCCCTCTAGCCACTCACGGGCATATTTGCTAGTATATAGTAACGTGTTAAACTAATAACGAGCTAGCGTTAGTTGGTTTCTGGTACGATATGGACTTAGTGGTCGATCGGCTTGTTTGCTGGGTTTCCTTGTTTTTGTGTGTCGGGTTCGAGTCCGGGTCCGATCGAGACTCCAAGCCGATATAGACGATGATTTACATTGTAGTAGGTAAACAACAAACGTACATAAAGAAGCGACACAACAACACCCTGCCAAAGGTGTGATGTCGACGAATCATGTTTCGGTACCCATCGCCGTCGGCTCCTACGACCTTGGCTCGCCGCAGCCAGCGGCAGGACCGAGCCATGCTCGATTCCAACTCCGACCACGATCTGTTGGATATGCTCTCGGCTAATCCTGAGATAGTGACGAATTAATTAGTAATTAAGATAATTACAAGATTAATTAATTGTTAAGTAACTGGTCCACCTGCCATATCTATCCAACAGATAAGTCTTGCCACACGATCGGCGGCAACCTTAAGATAATCACTAGGGTTCGGCCCCCCGGCCCACAGCGCACTATATAATTGGAGACGCCCCTCGGGGCTCCTATCATCCATTTTCTTCTCCACGTGAGAAACACCAAACCGATCCCCTGAGGCACTGGAGAGTTTGAGAAGGTTGTTACCCACGTGCAGGTAATCCTTGGCGTCAAGAAGGTCGCTTCCCACTTCGGCAACTGACTTTCTTCACCAACATCAACATCCCAGCGACATAAATGGCATCTACAGACTCTGAGATCACATTCCGCATTAAGATGAGTCAAGTGACCATGTTTGGGATAAGATAAGATCAAGTTAGTTTAAGTTTTATTTCAACGTGATCACCCGGCGCAGGAGCCAGAGTTCGTGAAGCACGCCGTGGGCGACCGCCCGGCAGCGCTCCGGCCGCTGTTCGATCATCTCCCGATCGTGCAGCAGCAGCGCCCCATCCCATGGCCAACTGGGAGCGCGAGGCGGCGGCCAGGACCGGCGCCTTCAGTACTACATGCTGCCCCCCAGGTAACGTAATACTGTGTATGTCGTTTCGGTTAATTAATCTACCTATATCTTATCAATTAGTATCATACATGAAAAATGTCCTTTTATTCGCTTCTCGTGGTTTTTTATATTTTTCTTCTTTTTGCTCTTGAGACATTGAGTGCCATCGAGCTCTATCTCTTTCTCTCTTGAGTTAAACATTTTTCATCATGCATTGTTACATCCATATAATATTGATTTATAACATAAACAATACATTGAATTGAATATAGTATAACTGGCTGTGTACTTTGGTTACCTCCATTAGTATGTTAGTCTTGTCACCCAATGGGGTAGGAGAGGCACTACTATTTTCATTGAATCACTTGTCTAATATGGTAACCTTTAGTTGAGGAATATGAATTGACTTCATATATTTATAAATAGCAATGTCTAACTCAAGTTCCAAACCCATGATCCACACGCACAACAAACCATGCTCCGGAGTGGCACCTCGCATCTGCACGCACCAGTCCACCCCTTTCCAACAGAATTAATATAGTACACATAAAAGAAAGAATGAAAAGAATAGTAACACATGACGACGTAACATGATATGATTCTGTAAAACTGATCCAAGAGTTGAACTATATAAGGACCTTAGCCTATGGCTTGCCCTTTCTTCCACGGAGGATTACAAAACTGAATATTTAACTTGACTCACGATGGCACGGCAAAGCTGCCCGTGGCCAGCTTCATGGACGCCTTGGCCTTGTTGACAATGTAGCCGGCGAAGGCGCACTTGGTGGTACACATCTTGTCATTGGCGGCGCAGTGCTGGCTGCAAGCCTTGAATGTGTTGGCGGAGGTGTCTTCACCCACCGCGGCGGGGCTTGGCACTGCCGCCGGCGGCATGGCATCCTGGAGCACTCTGGTCGCAGCAGCATACAAGCCGCAGGCCTCGGCGCAGCTGCCACCACATGCCTTGGTTTTGCCTTGGCCAGCCCTCGCGGCGCACTTGCGGTTGCAGGCCTCGCTGCAGGTCTCAAAAGGCTTGGAGTCATCCTTACCTGGGGCACGCGGGTTCGCCGGACCAGCGAGGCCGCTCGCCGCCATGCCCTTGCCGAGGGCGGCGAGGGCCGGGCCGAAGGGGCGGAAGGAGTCTGTGCACCTGTCCTTGCAGTTGCTGGCGGCCTCGGGGACGGTGCACCATAGGTAGCACTCATTCGAGCACATCTGTATCTCCTGCACGGCTATTGAGGCCGTCTCCGGGTCTCGGTCTAGGGCGGCGCGATCTACAACGCCGGTGTTGAAGATGGAGACGGAATTGCACCGCCGGTCGCAGAAGGGATCCTCGCTTTTAGGCAGGACGGCGCACATGTCGTGGCACTTTTTCGCGCACGAGGCAGCGACCTCAATGACTTGATGAGCGTCGGTCCTGCTCACCGCCGGCGGAACCAGCAATGCGGTGACCACCACAAGCGAGACAATTGTGGATCCACACAACCTCCTTCTCGGGCTGCTCGACATCATCTTGATTTCTGATGCTGGATGCTGGATCCTTTTTGTTTTTGCTGTATTTGTTACACACACACACACACACACACACACACACACATATATATATATATATATATATATATATAATAGACGTACGGATACGTGTGAGGCTACGAGAGTTTTGCGCTTCATTGCCGACACTTTACTTAGTAATTATAGTATATATATACATATGCTTCATCGTCCCGCGAGGCTCTCTACTGTTTTTGGTAAAATAGTTAATTATAGCTTGTTTGTTCTTTTAAAACATGCTTAATTTAGCCAGGAGTGCATGCAGGCACATTTTCAGGTAACCCAGTGTCGTTGCCAAGCCCCTTTTTCAACATTTCTTCTTGTGGGCTTTCTAGAGTCGTTGTACTAAGTTGTGTTTTAGGCACCGGACAAACCACCATGTTCTTAATTTGTTTTGTTTTTCAAACAAAATCTGTAGCAACTCTCTTGACGTTCCTTGACACGCAAAAAAAAAAAAGAAAAATTTTTTCTACACCCTAGGATTAGTTACTCCCATGTGTATATCTCACGATTTATGGTATATATGACTGAACGAAGTGCATGTGGATAAAGTATATGATCATACTAGACCATCTATGGTGGTGTATATGTTAAGTATGCATTCATACGTTGAGTATATGCATATACTTTTTTATATATATAGCAGTAGTAGCATTTTATGTAATATATTAAAAAATATGGGTTTCTTCAAAATTTTTTTTAGTAGTAAGATCTAGAGTATCTTAATATGAGTATCTAAACATACCCAAACCGACAAACAATTATGAACACATACATGATGTGGTTTTTTGAATATCGAAGTAACTACTCCCGGGAGTGTAGAAAGTGCACCAAATATATATCTATATATACACTACTCCTCTGTTCCAAATTATAAGACGTTTTGGCTTTTTAGATACATTTGTTTTGCTCGGCACCTAGTTATACACTATGTCTAGATACATAGCAAAAGAAACGTATCTATGAAAGCAAAAAACGTCTTATAATTTGGAATGGAGGTAATGCACACTAGTAGAGAACAAACCTCTATGCTTGGACACCTTTTCGTGGTTACTCCCGGCAATTTTTAGCGCCCGGAGTAAAGGGACCTTTAGTCTCGGTGGTGGCTCCAGCCGGGACCAAAGGTCCTTGCCCAACGGCACCAGCGCCTCGCACAACATTTACTTACGGGTGGAGACACCAAATGAGAATAAAGGTCTGAGATTTACTCCCGGTTGGAGGCTTGAACCAACCTTTACTCCCGGATGGAAATTGAAACCGGGAGTAAAGGTCATATTTTCTCCCGAGCCCGAGCTAACAATTCTTTTTTAGTCGCATGGTGATTTTTTTTTTTTGACGTTACGCTGGTCGTAGTCACTAATACGAAATTGTCCATTACTTGCCGGCTCCAACCCCCTTCGGTGCGAAAACTGAACCGCGTAACCATAGCGGTAGTGATATGGGGTTTGAAACACTACCGGGTCAAAACACCGGCGGTGATGCGAGGAGAGACTGCGGTTTGATATCGAACCAACAACGCCTTTGTCACCGAACACTTGTCGGGTGTTCCACGACCCGCCCGGCATTTTTGATCCAAGCAATGCGGGTTCGGAAGTCAGCCGGCGAGTTGATATTGGGAGCACTTTGTCGGGCTTTAACAAACCGACGAATCGTGGAGATAACACTATCGGGTTAGACCGAGCCGGCGGTGTATCGAAGAGCTAACAATGGCGGCTTACTTTGAACCCGTCGATGAACTTGACGTGAACACCGTCGGCTGATCTCAACCCGGCAAATAAGTTATTAGAGTGTAGACTATCGGTTGGTTAATGCAGCCGACAATGATGATGTTTCTGTTGTCTATGACGGTTAGTAATTCAAATCGATAGTGTTTGGTGTAGTTACACTACCGGTTTGTATATCATTCACTATCGGGCCCATGCCACCCGGCGTTTTTGTTTAAAATTTGTATAATTTATGAATTTTTTTCCTGAAAATCAGCTATTTTTAAACCCATAAAAGCATCATAGATACATTACATGGTTCAAAGGTTATATACAACTAACTCCACCTAATGTTCTACGAAAATTGAGCCTAGGACATCAACTTCCAAATAAGGAAAACAATGACAATAGCCATGACGAAAATCAAAACATCTTTCATAGGCCAAGTCGCAATTCTCCTAATCTTCAAATCTATGGAGAGAGGCTTCTCATCGATCTCGTGGCTGGTTGATAGTGAAAGTTTTCACCATAGTAGGCCCCGAAAGCTTCAGCTTCAGTCTTGTATTTTTGTAACAATTACGGGGGGTAGCCGAGACTTGAGCAGAGCAATCTTCCCGGGTTCGATAGATCCACGGCACTTGACCAACTTGCACTACATACCACGCCATGGTTTGCCTATACATGCAGCCAAAATAGGATGTTAATGCTATGTCATTCGAAATGTTGTACAGCAAGATTTTGAACACCACGAAACTCATGAATTTCAACATCTATCTCATTTCAATAACAATTCCATGTCTTCAATCATTCTTTGTAAATGACCATAATGTTTAAATCTAATTTGTTCACCATAGACCAATTAAAATACTTTTGGCACTATATTAGGATCCTGAACTGTTTGAAAGCAAAATCTAAATACAAAAAGGAAATAGCGGGTTGGATTTATCAACACGGGCATTTCAACGAACAACTCAAAGGCGTGGACCGACGCACTCACCGAGCTTTCGTGCGGTCCGCGTTCTGTCTTGTCTCGGTGGTGCGAGACGCGGGCGTCGTAGAAGGAAGCGAGAGGGCGCGGGCGGGGCGTTCTTCCGGCGAATCGAGCTCGAGGTCGCGGCGGTGCGGTGTCGGGCGTGACGGGGGGCGGCGGGGAGGCTGCTGGGACGGCGATGCGGTGTAGCAGCGGTCCCCCGTCAATGTGGACAAAGAAGAAGCGGGCGAGGCGAGGCGAGAACAACGGCGAATTAGATCTCATTCTCATAGGCAAAATCTCGAGGAACTAAATGGCTAATTAGTTCTCACCGTGGAAGGGAGTAGGGCGCCCGGCGGGCGTTGGGGATGTCGGAGAAGAAGAGAATGGAGGGGGCCCGTGGGGCGACGGACGACTACGGCGTGTGTGGGGTGGTGCTCCGTCGGCGGCGCTGGTGGGGAAACGATTGGGGCGCGGGGTTGAAATGTCCTTGGAAAATTTCAGCTCGCCGTGCCGGCTATTATATATCGTCGAGGCTGGAACGAATGGCGCGGGGATCAAATGACTCATGAAATTTTCACCTCGCGCGCCCATTTCTATAGTTAATCACTGTCGGTTTAACAGTAGCCCGGCAGTGTTAATAAATTATAGGTTCACTGCCGGGTATAAACGTCGGCTGACCCGACAGTGATCAGACACTGTTGGCACCTGCCACACGGTACCAAAGCTCATGGTGATAAGATCACACTGTTGCCACCTACCACTGCTCACGGTGATAAGATCACACTATTGCCACCTACCACCGCTCATTCCCACCTACCACCGCCTATAAAAACAGCCCCATGCAGAAAGAGCCATGTATGGCGAACCGTGCGCCGGCTGACCTCTTCTGTTATTTGTCAATTCTCCTATCCACATATATGGCCTCTATTTGGGAGAAATCCCTCCACATAAACATTTGATCATGGGTAGACCGTGTATACAACAGGTACTAGAAGGGTGTTTTTGAAGATTAAGCTACAACGTTGCTTACAAAAGCTGGGTGTGATGCTCGTGCAACGCCATTGTTGCATGGACTGCTGGGAAGACGGAAGCGAGGAGCAAAGTAGAATGCATTCTTGTGCCGTCGCCGGGAGATGAGAGCCCCGTCTCTGTCGGGGCCTTTGCCGACACGGAGAGAGACATTGGTTCTTCACGAGGGTCCCATCCGCCCTAGTTAGATCAATAAGCATAACGTGTAGCATTGTAACCACCTCGGGCATAGGTGCTAGAAGGGTGTTTTTGAGGTGTTATTTCTTAATGTGTTTGTACACTTTGATTATTGTACCATGTCAATTGTAATCTTAGGTCTTTCTGATCCATATTTTTATTATTAGATCTTTCTGATCCATATTTTTATTATTAGATTTTCCTACATGATAAACGCGATAGAAGGAGGTTAATTAAAGCTTGAAAACTTATAAATTTTGCACCAACCTACACAATGAATTGCCTCCTAGGACACATGAGACCATGTGGGAAATTTTGGCACCACTCTGGCTCTGTTAGTGGGTAACCCCAGTTCAACCTGTAATTACTCGGGGTCGTCGCGTAGAATTTTAATTTAATTGAAAAAAATACCAAACCTTGTCCGAAAAATCTCAAACATCGTGCTTCCTTCACACGTGGCATGTGCACGTCTAAGAAAAAGTTTGAGGCCGAGACCACACCGGAACGAAGATGACCCAGCATATCTTATGGATGTAGTTGTCAGTCATGCTTCCGATGAAAGGGGTCATGTACCTTTGCGAAGCATGTCTACTCCCACAATGTAGAAATGCCTTGAATTTTTTTACTACCTCTTGTATACCCAAATTATGCCCCACACAAGATCTTAGGTCTTTTCTCGATCCATGTTTTTATTATTAGATTTTTCTATGTGATAAACGCGATAGAAGGAGGTTAATTAAAGCTTGAAAACTTATGAATTTTGCATCAACCTACACACTTTGAATTGCCTCCTAGGACACATGAGACCATGTGGGAAATTTTGGCACCATTACGGCTCATGTTAGTGGGTAACCCTAGTTCAACTTTGTAATTACTCGGGGTCGATCGCGTAGAAATTCAATTTAATTAAAAAAAATACCAAACCTTGTCCGAAAAATCTCAAACATCGTGCTTCCTTCACACGTGGCATATGCACGTCTAAGAAAAAGTTTGAGCCAAGACTACACCGAAACGAAGATGACCCAACATATCTTATGGATGTAGTTGTCGGTCATGCTTCCGATGAAAGGGGTCATGTACCTTTGTGAAGCATGTCTACTCCCACGATGTAGAAATGCCTTGAATTTTTTTTTACTACCTTGTACACCCAAATTATGCCCCCACACAAGATCTTAGGTCTTTCGACCTTGAGACTGCTCAATCTTGATAAGACTCTTGTAGCACCTCTTGTGTGTGAACCATTTTGGTGGCCTAAGATGCATAAGAACGATATCTATACGTGGAGGGCTTTCTCCCATAGAGAGGCCATAGATATGTATGTGGAGAGTAGCAAAGAAGATCGAGGAAGAAGAACAGGCAACTGAATCAAGAGTATCAAGAAAGAGGACGAAGAGAACTAAATTGCAAACCTAAAGGCCGCACTAGCCGTTTTTATAGGCCAGATGCCGTGGTACGGACTGATCACAGCCGGTTTCAACCCTAAACCCCGGCAGTGATATGGGAGTTCACTGCCGGACAATTGGCACCGGCATAAACCAAGCACCGTGGGCGTGGTACGGAGAACGAGGCAACAGTGCTCCTTCATGCAATGGTGCAGCGTCAGGCCGTCAGGGCGTACTGTTCGACCGCTGACAATGCAAAATACTGTCGGTTCTTAATTTTAACCCGGCAGTGATACTCCATAACACTGCCGCGTAGTGGTACACCGGCAATGATATGTGTGATCACTGCCGGTGCTAAAAGTGCACCCGGCAGTGTTATTACTGACATTGATATAACCCGTCGGCCTTGCGGCCGGGGTGCTCGGCCTTTTCTCCTAGGGAAGCGAGACATTGTCGGTTTAATTAAGCGGAACCGGTGGTGAAGACTAGAGCAACACGATTCTCAAGGCTGCAACCGTGACGTATCACGCCATGACCTACTTGGCAACCTATATACGTACTATTAAAATGAAAATTTATAATACGGAGTGTACGTTTCGGGGCGACGGGGTTGGTTGAAATCTCAATGCATTAACGCTGAGATAAAATTAATGATTTCAATAAATCGATTTTTTGAGATATAACTATTTGTTTCCCGATTGTTAATCACTTGCCGGTTCGTGTGTGGGCCCGATAGTGATCAATGAAGGTGGAGACTGTTGTCGTCCGCGCGCCATTGGAAACGCAGCCCAGGAATTCGAAGCGCAACACCGTACGGCGCGGGAAACGCTCAGCCAGTAGAGAGATCGTGCGAATTCCAACCGGCGATCGTGTGAATTCCATGCGCCCTTTGGCGCGCGTTGATCGTGGGGGAAGTGGAGCAGCTGCGACTCACTCTTTAAGCACATCCTCGATCATGGAAATCATCGATCCATTCCGGTTCATCCCTGCCACATTCTCTTTGCATTCTTCAGCGCCACGGCTGCCTCAGGCTCAAGATCCAACAAGCGCACCAGGGAGGAGATGGAGGCGGAGGACAAGGGCAAGGAACTGATGGTGGAGGCGCCGGTGGCCGACCCCTACTCCGACTCCGACTCCGACTCCGACTCCAACAACGTCCCGCCCTCTCCCTAAAGCGGGACCGCCGCATGGACCTTCTAGCCACCCGGCTAGGGCGGCGGCCGATGACCTTGCTGCTCGGAGCCGCGTTCGGGAGGTGATCGAGAGGGATTTCACACTTTCGATCGTCTCCGGCCTGCCTGCCTTCGGGATCTTTGAAGGAGGCGAGGCGGGCGACCATCGTCTTCTTCCAAGGGTAGAACCACCCCGGAAGAAAAGATGAACCACTACGCCCCTAAGGTGGAGCGGTGGCCGGTATCGTCCTCAAGGCCTTGGCCAAGAAGGATGACGACGACCGCCCGGCAGCGGAGGAGGAGGGGCGAGGACTAGGCCGGCGGCCTTCCTTTTTTTTTGTTTTTTTATCATTTTTATTATATGTTACTTTTTTTTTTTGTTTTATATATTAATAAATAAAAATTATATATATTATTCTTGTGTGTTTGCTCCCTCGTCCCCTGAATCTGTTTTAGTTTGCGGTTCAAAGAGCGATTAAAATTAAAATTTGATTTGAATCTTAACTTGTTCTTTGGAAATATAATTAACCTTGTCGGTTGTGCTTTGGAAAACACGGTCGGCGTTGAGTGCCGAGGAGGCGGCCATTGGGCGCAGCGATCGCCGATTATGTTTTCCGAGGCCGTGTTTTGGAAACGCCACATTTATACCCCATCCCGGCGCCCCCTCCCATTATCCAACACTAACTTCTCTTTCGTGCCCCTCAAGCGGGAAAGCCGGACTCGCCGCCGCCCACGATCGTCGACATGGCCGCCACCGGGAGGAGATGAAGTTATTTGTGGGCGCCTCCCGCGCCGCCCTTACCAAGCTGAGCGGCCTGGCCGATGACGTTGGCTTTGCCAAAGGTGAACCTGCCCCTCGAGGAGAGGGCCAGCTTCCTCGCCCTCGGATCGACTCTGGGCGATACCCTCGCCGGGGATCCGGCAAAAGCGGAGGAGGCGGCCGGGGGCGACCACGCGCAAGGCCAGGAAGGCAGCCAACCGCGTGTGCCAAGCGGCCAAGAAGGCCAAGAAGGCGGCCTAGGTTCTCTTCTTTTATTTGTTTATGTTAATTTTTGTTGTCCGCAGTGCGTGTGGATGTGTAAGATACAATGATCTCGTGTGGTTAATTTGCTATGGTTCGGTTGTTGGTTAATCATTTGCATGGCAATCTCTTTATCTTTCGTTAATTTGGGTACTACTTGTTTCCTTGAATCGGTTTATTATTTATTGTGATGCGTGTCAATGTTAATTTTCTATCATTTGTGTTCAACTGTTCCCTCGTGAAACCGTGGCTGAGTCCTATTTATACGTACATAACCCCCTGTCTCCGGTCCGCTCTCAAACACTCCGCTCTCCAAACACACTCCCCCTCTCTACCCCGTTTGCCTGATAAGCCCGGCGGGTCGGTGGCGCCGCCCGACGACCGACATGGATTCCGCCCGGGCGGAGAAGTTCATCTGCATCGCCTCGGCGCCGCCCGCAACAAGCTCAACGGCCCGGGCCGACCAAGTTGGCACGCCAGCGGTGAATCACCGCTTGGAGGAGAAGTCCATCGACAAAGGCTGCCGGCGGGGCGGAGAAGATCATCTGCATCGCCTCGGCGCCGCCGCAACAAGCTCAACAGCCTGGCCGACCAAGTTGGCCTGCCAATGGTGAGTCAACACTTGGAGGAGAAGTCCATCATCACCCTCCCGGATCGAGTACTTGGCCGATAACCTCGGCGGGGATACCGGGAGGCCAAAGCGGAGGAGATGGCGGCCAAGAAGGCTAGGAGGAAGGCGGGGCGGGCGGCCAAGAAGGCCAAGAAGAAGGCCAAGAAGGCGGCTTAATTAGGCCAGCCGCTTTCTTTTTATGTTAATTTATTGTATCGATTGTTTATATGACGGTTTAATTTGCTTTGTGTCGTTTGTTAATCGATGCGTGTTAATCTTCGATTTCTGATTTTTGTTTTGCTGTTCCTTTGCTTCCCCTCCCAAATCGCTATCGGTTCCAATCAACCCGGTTGTGTCAATCGTCGAATCGCTATCGGTTCTAATTCAAACCCGCCCGATGATCGTTGTCCATCAAGACCCTTTGCCGGGGAATGATTCAAACCGGTAGAGATATAAATCTTCACTGCCGGTATTGGTCGAGTCCGTGGAGATTACGGTTTGTCCAGCGCTGGGCGGTTCATCAACTGCGGGGCGCGGTTCATCGCTGCCGGTGGACTAAATTTCGGTAGTGATAGCGGCAGATAGTGATGGCGAATCTGTAGTAGTGAGTGTACGTTTCGGGTATGGTTTGGTGTATTTGAAGCGGCATCCAACCAAAGCGTACCCGAGTTACCCATGTGCTAGGGCGAGCCATAGCCTCGGTGGTAAGACCTCCACTTGTGGAGCCATAGCGCTAGATGACGAGGCCTGTGACATGAGCCATGATTCAAAAATGGGATTGATTAAGAATCTTGTTATGGCAATCGAAAGGGGAATGGGGAGGGGGGTGAGGGAGCCACTACTGAACAAAACGAGGGGATGGGGAGGGGGATGAGAGCGCCACTGGTCACCATGAGCACCTTGGGAGTGTGAGGATGCGGACATGGAGTCACGGCGTTGACCGTAGATCCAACTCCGCCAGCAGGCTTTGCAGCGGATCCTGCGCTGCCTCCGCCCAGATTGTCGCACCGTTAGTTGGGGAGAGAGAGAGCTGGCTCCGCCCAGGGCCTGCCTGACGCCCACCGTGCTTCGCCCAGAGCCCGCCTAACGCCCACCGTGCTCCGCCTAGACAACGCCACACGCCCACGGCTCGCCGGCAAAAAAAATTAGGTGGGGGAGATGAGGAATATCGAGTGAGTCAATAGAAAGCGGTAGAGTCCACCTGTTGGGGGCATATTAATGTTGGGGCCAGTTTTTTTAAAATAGAAAGCGGCAGGGTCCACCTGTCGGGGGGGGCAAATTAACGTTGGGGCCAATTTTTTTTTAAAATCACGCTGGAGTTATCGTATTTGTAAATTCTATACTCATCTTCTAACGAACTCAAAACATTGGCTACTGTGGTTAAGACACATGACCGTTGAGCTGCTGGTCCAGCGTTCGAGCCCCCAGCGGGGCATATTTTGCCACTTATTTTCTGTGTTCACGTCACACAAAACATCCTTTTGTCGTCATAAGTAGCCCGCATCACCTGGCTGCCCTGGGAATCATGTTTTTGCGACGCAACTTTGTGACACGGAAAACCTCAGCGTCGTATATAGGGCACTTTTATGTGACGCTACTCATTTAGTCATCATAAAATGTTATGGCGCTTGTAGTTTTGCGACAATACTCGATATTTCCTCATATTTTGGTACATTATATGACATATTTTGGCCCGTCATATAGAATTTTGTAATAGAATCCTAGAATTCTTGTAGTGAATTCTAATGACCTCTGCTTTCAAGAGATGATTGAGAAAGATTTCACCCTCGATAGTCTCAAGCCTGCCAACAGGCAGCTCAAGGAGCTTGCGGGCGACCATGATCTTCTTCGAAGGTGCAGCCACCTATAGACGAACAGACCAATCACTACGCGCCGAAAGTGGCGTGGTTGGCGGGTATCGTCCTCAAGGCCTTGGCCAAGAAGGGCGATGCCAGCGAGGAGGAGGAGGAGGATAACGAGGGCTACGCCGGCCACCGCCTTCCTCTCTCTTTTTTTATCAATTTTAATATATTCTGTATATATTATATATATATATATATATATATATATATATATATATATATATATATATATTAATGTTGTGTATTGCTTCCTCTGTCCCAGAATCTGTTTCATCTCCTGTTCAAAAAGCGATTAAAATTAAATACGTGCAAAACAGTTGAGTGTCGTTCTCATCAGATTGACGTTTAAATTTGATTCGAATCTAAACTTGAGCACCATTCAATGTAAAATTTGTCAGAAATGAACCATTAACTGCCGGTTGTGCCATGGGAAACGCAGTCGCTGTTGAGTGCTGAGGAGACCGCCATTAACGTTTTTTCGAGGAACCGTCTTTTGGGAAACTCTACTATTTATACTCCGCCACCCTCCCTTCCGTTGTCCAACACTAACGTCTTTTGGGAAATATTTCTATTAATATGTTTTTCTTCATGCTGAACGGGCCAAAAGAAGGCTAATTACACCATGAAAACACAATAATTTTACATGGACCACCACAATGATTTCACTCCTAGGGCACATGAGACCCTATGGAAAAGTTAGGCAGCATTCCGACTCTTTTCATGAGTACGCTCACTTCAACCTATAATTACACGGTGGCGTTGCATAGAAATTCAATTAAACTAGGAAAAGTACCAAACCAACTGCGAAAAATCTCAAACTTCTTGGTTGCTTCACCCTTTGTATGTGACAGACTAAGAAAAAGTTTGAGACCACTACGATAGCGGAATACATATGAACCTATATGAAGCCCAAGAACTATAGTGTATAGTCATGGATCGATGGAAGAGATCATGTAACTCTGTGAAGGATGTGCAATCCTCCTAGTTTGAAATGTCTTTTTTTTTTTACATGTACACCCGAGATATGACCCCACCACCTAACACCTCTGCTTCCTCTCGCAAATGAGCATGCATGCCGTAGTGCTAGTGGTCCAGAAAACACAACCAACGTTGCTCGATGGAGCCCACGTGCATGCTTGGAGAGACTGAAGCACCGGTGCCACTGTTGTACTATGTGTGTTTGAATCGCTCAAACCACCATACAGACGCAAAGGAAGCTGACAAGTAATAGTGTACGTGTCTGGACTTTGGAATGCGGATTGAATTTCCGTACAGTACTCCCCATGTTCGACAAGGGGCGCACAACAACCATAATTGGAGCGCATTTGCAAACGAGCAATTTGATGGGTCGAAAACCTTGTTTTGACTGGTCGGGTGAGCTCGTCACTGGTTGGAAGCGTGTTTGTAGTGGTCGGACACCTTGGAAACAGCGGCCGCTGCATGCCACCATAACCGTGCTCGCCGAGTCGCCAGGGAAAGTAGATGTTGTGCTTGCATCGTAGGCCGGGGACGAGCATGCCCGTGCCATTGTACTCGGCCCACTCGGCGTAACCTCCCGGTCGCAGACGGGCACTCCACCGTACGCTCAGGCTTCTGCCACGCTCGCCGTCGCGTCTGGGCTGCTGCCACGGAACGCACCTCCATCACGGGCTGCATTGCTGCTCAACATGCGAATAGAAGGAGGAGAGAAGAGGCAAGAATGGAAGAGAGAAGGGGCAGCCCAACGCTCGTCTATTTTGAGTCACGGGAAGAGCTGGGATCGATGGATAAGGACAGAGGACGAGGACAGAAGCAGCAGCCCACCGCTCGGTTCAGAGTTAAAGCTTTTTTGATCAACAAAAGCTTTAAATAATTTTTGGAGAGTAGTTCCTCTAAGCACCGTAACAAATTAAGGTCATATATATGTAAGCTTGTATGTGTTAGTTAATTAGATTGTCTAAAGGGTGATGAACAAGTACGAAGCATGAATAATGTAGATGTCCATATAACTCATGTGGTGATACAGTTCAACAGCGTGGAAACATTATTCATGGCGCGCATCAACGTAACTATGTATCATATGTGTGTGGCGCGTGTAGGTGGACGTATAATGAGCAGTACGTTATGATGGTGTGTGTCTATATATATATATATATATATATTATATATATATATTTTATATATATATATATGTGTGTGGCCACGGTGATAGATGCATGTGAGTTCACCGTCGCCTTGCCAGAGCCCTAGCCCTGCTGCTGCTGGTTGTGGTTCGCCGGGGAGCGGCGACGCTGACCGCAGCTGAGGCGGGGCTGCCGACCATAGGCACGGCCAGCACCGCAGTCGCCGCCGGGGTGCACCAGGGCAACCACCACCAGCATGGAGGTGATGGAAACGCCCAGCCAACAACTGCCGCTGCGGGGCCGGCGTGCTTGTGGTGGCCTCCTTTCTTCTTGGCTTCGACCGCCAGCGGCAGCGCGGCCACAGCAGCAACAATGCAGAGGACCAGCAGCATTTTGGCAAGGCGAGCCATTGTAGCTAGCTAGTGTAGGTAGTTCGCTTGTAAGCACTTGTTATTGCCTCTCACAGTGTACGCAACTATGCGAATACAAGACTATTTATAAGTTACAAGACGCTTGCAGCCACCATGTTCAGCCCGCTCTTGCATGCATGTGCCAATCATAAACCCCATTAATTAATGCGTAGTTATTAATCTTGATTTTGATTCTCCCTGTCTACATGTATGTGCCTGCCTACGTGTGTAGCAGAGATGACGTATGGGACAAAATTCATATCAAAATTATATATAGAGCTCGGCGAGATCTAAAACCTTTTGTACATGAGATTTTTATAGAGCTCAAAATTAAGTTCCCTGATCTAGAGATAAGTATTAAGTTCCTAGATCTCAAATTTTACATTTTTGAATTTTGTAAATGTCACAACCCGTTTTTCCGGTCAACGAGATGGGGAAGACGGAAGGCGTGACGTGGCGTAAATCGATGATGATGCGGCGTACCGCGGTAGCGTCGGCGGCGCGGCGACGGCGGCGCGGCAGCGGCGGCAATTGAGAGGTAGATAGGTAGGGTTAAACCCTAAATTTTTGTTGATTGCTTGTCTCACGATAGTTTCCCCATAATTATATGAGGGGTTTATAATTGCTAACGGGCCAAGCCCATTAATCTTTTCTAGCTTACTTTAGTTTAGCTAAATAAATTTACTAATAAAGGCTATATAATAATTAATTATTCAGCCACACCGCTAATCCCGGCGACTTCGGCCGACTGATTGTGACATCTCTCCCCCCCTTTGGGATGAAGCCTAGGAAAACGACGGCGGAACTCTAGAGGCATTTTGTTAAAAAATAAGAAAAACATATTAGCTAACTATAGTCAACGAATCATGATCTCAGAACTATACTACTCGAAACATAATTACGAAGTTACTATTTTACCCTTAATTAAAAAAAAACTACAAGAATGACATTCCTGTCCAGTCTTAATCCCGCATTTGTGGAGGAAATCGGAGGAAATTTTTTCCCCATGGCCCACCGAACCATAGACACATCATTTTCCTCCCGTTTCCTCCACCTCATTTCCTCCCTTTCCTCATGTCTTCGTTGTCATCGGACCGATCGCTCTCGGTCGAAGTGAGCCATCGAATTTTTCCCCAATCATTGTAAAAAAATCTTTTCAAAAATACGGAAACCAGGTTGAGAATTTGTGTCATCTTCAAGGAGATATATGCACAAATTAAATGTATTCGGAAATAGGTGAGTGCTCAAAAGATGTTTAGGGGACTAAACGTGCAACATAAAAGTACTAGGGCCGAGCTAGATGAGAACTCAAGTCCCAAAAGTATCGGACCGCCGTTGAAATATAGGATTCCCTCCGTCCAAAAAAATACATGATATCATTGTTGACTTAAACAATCAAATAATACACAAGCGAAAATAAAGACGATTATGTTAGTTTAGGTATTTATTACATGTGTTTTGCACACACACAAGTAGCCAGCCGCACTGGTTAACTCCATATGCACAGCATATATTCTATACAGTTACAAATATTTCTTAGTATTATTTCACTATATATATTGTGAGCATTAGCCCTACAGAATAGTATTCTGATTACATAATTTCTTGGATTCAACAACTAATTTATTTTACGATTCGACTTAATTAAATTAAATTCCAATTACTATGGTAGGTAGGTCAGGTTCAGGTCAGATCGTGCAGGTCCATCCTCCTATCCTTAAATTTCATTTGCCACTGACCGCAGGCCCATCCTCAAATCACCATATAAATAGGGAGCATATATAAAATTGAGTGCCCTCATCCTCTACCTCTCGCTTCTCCATCTCACCACTGACCACTTATGATGTGATGACACAAGGTACACAGTAGTAGTGCGTCTGCCATGATCAGCATATGGGTGCCTAGCTCATGTGAATGGGCGGCATCAAGGAATGAAAGCTCTAGCATTGTATCCGTGTTCGCTTACTAAATACATCTGTGTCCAACGACGGCGACAACCCTGACCCCTGATCTCTGAGTGTGTCAGCTTCCTTCGAGAGCTTTGGCGACTCAGGGTCTCTCGTGCTTTGGGGACACAATGAAACAATGAGAAGTAAAATAGCATGATGGCACAGGAACGGCCAAGGCTTGACAAATAAACCCTCCTTCTCTGCCTGCACTTATATTATCCAGTGTACTGGTTTTTCCTAGTTTCTTTATACCAGAGTCCGGAGTTGTATATAAGGTGATACTAGGACCAAGGTTTGCTTTGCGTAGCAGCTGGCGTCTCTAAGCTGGCGACGGTTTGCTCTGTTTCGTTTGGTCGCAAAACTCGTTTGGCGTAATAACTTAGTGCCTCCTCTGCTTTTTTTTTTTTCTTTTCGATTATTCATTCTGTGCTGTAAGATGTAGCTTGCGCTGTGTTCCCTGATTAGCTACCCACTTAATGTAAAAACATGCTCGTTTGAGTGCGGTCACGAAAAAAGCTTGTGTCATGTCAGTTACATGTTGTTTTTCATCCTGTCGAACCCAACATACTGGTCGGCATTTATTTGAAGATATTTTAAACTAGATTTTATCAAATGCATCTGTTTGTTTATTGTTGACATTTCTTAGCGCAATCAAAGGAAACAGGTATAAAACTCATCCCCAATAAAAGCGCCAGAAATGTGCCGCTGACATTCCCAAGTAAACCACCATGTCGGTGATCCGAAATGGGATTGTCAACGGGATAGATCTTGCCATCTTAGATATTTCATCCGCAAGCGCACGGATCTATCATTGTAGCATTTCACCCGAAGTATTCAGGGGTATCGTTATTTATATTTTCCCAAAGGAAGGCATGTGATTAATAAACTAGCATGGCATCTGAATAGAGGAACATGTGTTTGCCTAGACCAAATTGTTCATAACAGGGGTAAGCAATAATGGTTCATAGATAGTGTGACACACACTTAAGAATCCACCAGCAAAAGGATAAAGAAAAATAGGTAAAGAATAAATGAATAACCTAATGGAGTAATTCTAATGTATCTAGTCATGGCCATACAAATGAATAGTTAGGATCATATGCAAACTGATTTAATCATGGTTAGGTCTAGGATAACGGGAGACTCCCGGATACCATACGGCCCGATAGGAAGCATTTACTAACTCCTACAAAGATACACACGAACGTGGGGGGGGATTTCAAAGGACGGTCAAGGCTTGTCACGATCAAGCCGCCTACCCCCTCAACCGTGGCGTGCACTCATATCCGTAGGTGTCGTAATACCCGGGCACCATGCCCGTATATTAGAGCACTACTCTTGTCCCCCCAGGATCCCCACTCGTCGAATGGACGGACTAGAACAAGAGCAAACCCGAAGGAACAACGAACCGATATCCCACCTCTAATCAAGTTAGGCATATGATGATCGATGATGAACTGAGATGAACATGTCAAGATTATGATATGTAAACTATATGCTAGTTCATATACCAACACAAGAACATGAACAAGACTATACTCTAGTTCATAAGTTAGGCCAAGAACATAGATGTAAGACTTGCAAATAGAAGAATGCTCCATAGAGAAGATGTATTACCAAAGCACTTTCTTCTAGGAGACAAGCCCTCCTTGTAGCTCTTCTACTCCAAGTGCTAACCAAGAACTAAGAAGAAGAAGAAAGTAGAAGAAGAGAGAAGAAGTAGAAGAAGAGAGAGAGATTGCTGGTTTGCTGGACTCCAAGTGGTGTGTGTTGAGAGAGGGAGAGAGGGGGCCTACTTATACACTTGGAGGAGGGGCCTAAGTGCTAATTTACACCAAAACCGACCTGGTAAACCTTCCTAATCTGAGCAAACCGACCATCCCACGGCGGAAAACCCCGTTTGGAAGGTGCACGAACCGCCCCCCCGGGTTGGGCGAAAACCGCCTCGGGAGGGTGCGGCCGTACCGGTGGTGCGCGCCACCCCCCCCCCCGGCTCGGCTTGGCCCGGGCCTCGGTGGGGTGTGTTCCCTCGTTTTGAAAAGTTGTGGGCGGGCTTTGCTCGGCCCAATTTTTGATGTTTTGGGTCGATTTGCTCCTGGGCTTGTGTTTTGCAATAATGCGCTTCCCCTGGATGGCGTACTTTGGTCGATTTTTCCACTTGCTTTTATTATAAATCTGTAAAATAAAATACAAGACACTACAAGTGGAATTTTATTAGTGGTAAATGTATATGAGTATAAAAAGGTATAGTTTCACTCCCTTTATGGTAGTAAGTTGACGGGGAAAAATATGTCGTTGGTTACCGTCAACAAACTCCCCAAAGCTTACCCTTTGCGCGTCCTCGAGCAAAAGAGATAAGTACTTGGTTGTTGATCGAGTTGCTACTAAGCCGATTATGTTTTACAAGTGCCGGGGTTATAATAAGATTTTCTACTAGAGTTTGAATAAAATGGCACATCTTTTTTCCACCCTTTGTTACCTTTAATCGTAGCGGGGCTTTCTAGCTTTTCTCAAAGCCTTGGGCGGTTGCGGATAGAACGGTTATAACAGAGGTGCTTATCATTCATCCTTTTGATCAACTTTTTATCCGGGATTTTATTTAGATAATATTTATTTTTCGAGAAAGCATGGGTTTTATTGCTATAATTTTTTTTTTTTTTTGGAGAGGTGGGCTCTACTCGCCCTAGACTTTTGTCTTTTATTTCCTCTCTTTTCTTTCTTTTCTTTTTTTTTTTTTTAGAGATGTGGGCTCTACTGCCCTCGGACACTTGTCCATTTTCATCTCAATTTTTTTTTTTAGCATAGCCCAAAACATTTCTCTTTTCAAAGTATAGATTCCTGGATGTCAAGTTTCTCTTTTTGGACGAAGTCATAGCAAATCCATTTGTACCATATCGTACTTGGCAACAACTTAGACTAGATAGAGCCTATGCAACCCACATGAATCGGGTTTTTCAGGATGAGTTTTTAGAATTAGCCACTAAATCCAAACTTTAGAGAAATTCAAATTATAAACTAGGCACAAGAAAAGCATAAAGACAGAGCAACTATTCATCATTTCAACAAGGGACTAAGACTAAACATTTTTATAGCTCACATATATAAGCATTAAGGCACAAAGAAGAGCTACTTATTCTATTTTTGGTTTTTTTTTTTAGTTTTAGTTTTTTTAGAATGCAAGGTTGCTGAAATGTGAACATGCTAAAACAAAATAAAATTTGATGGAATTAAATATGCAATGCAATGATACCTGTGGGGGTCCTCCCCAAGCTATCTGGAGGCCTACTTGATCGGGATCGAAGCCTTGGTACCTCCAGAATGCTTCCTCGCGTGCGTTGAAGTGTTGACACCTATTATAGCATAATATTACTAGTCAACTAAACATGGAAAAGGGCATAATTTGAATATCAAACATAAGTCTAGGGGTTTAACTAACATAATTCTACAAGTTTTGGTGATTTATATAATTTCAGGACTTAACAGGATAAATGCAGAGAATAATGGAGAAAGTTCCTAATATACAAGGTATATGAAGACCAGATTTGTCCGTGAAGCAACTCAACCCGAAAAAGTGAACTAAAACATTCTAGAAGATACCGTGAGGACACGAGAAAAGACGGAAGACAAGGTGGCATGCCCGACTGGCGCCATGCCATCCCCCCCGGCGGCCGCCAAAGCTACAAAGATGGCCAATCAGGTCCATCTTCGTAGGTCGGTTTGTAACTGACTTTGAGGTTGTATCTACACCATTGCCAAGGTTGGTTTGATCCAAGGGCTATCGTTCATCGCCAAGGCCTATATAAGAAGACCCCCTGACCCCAGGGCAAAACCCTAATTCATTCTATTCATTAACTCTCAGTTGTAGAGGTGTCCTAATGTAAGGATAAACCTCTCTTTGGGATTAGTGAATTAGATGTAGATTAGAAGAAGATTAGTAATGTAATTAGAAGTAGATTAGCCATGTACTTAGAATTAGATTAGATCTAACTTAGATCTAATCAAGACTAAAGGAGAGTTGACTATACTTTGGTTCTGGAGATGTCTACAGAGTTTGGTATGTTTCATATCTTATCTTTGGTAGACTTATGCTTTAATATATTTATCTTCTCTATTTACATTCATGATCTTCATATATTGTTAAGCATAGTTGTTATATTATTGCATGGGATCTCCGCTCGTATTGAGGGCTCTAGTTATGCTAGGTAGCTAGAGTTGTAATTGATAGTGTAGACATGGTGTCTAGGCTATAGGTTACCCGAGGTTGCGCCCAATCCTACGGATAGTTGTGGTAGCCCTAGGGGTGACAGCCTGTCGGGCACTGTGTAGTCCACCACGTGCGGGTTGGTGTTTTTCGTAGAGCTTTTGGCAGCCTTCCCCGGTTACTTCTTCCCAGTCTATTCGAGAACCGAAAAGGCACTGCTTTGCTCCAAAGTGCAATAGTGTAATTGCTATCATAGAACTTTAGTAATAGAGAAGTGTATAGGAACTTTGATCTCTTTTGACCTCTTGATTAGATTAGATATGTTATTATTTTATGTTTTATCATTTAATTATCCTTTAACATTTACCCCCCTCGGTTTAGTCAAGTGGTTTGCTAAGTTAGTGGATACATGATTGTGACTTATTAGAATTCTCTAGCCAAAGCTTCCCTGTGGATACGATACTCTAGAATACTCATCCTACGGAAAAGCTACAATGGTAGGTGTTACAGGCGCTGCGTAATCCTTCATATTCTTTTAGCACTTAACAAATGCCAACAAGCTTTTTGGCGTTGCGGGGAAGCAATTGGCCTAAAGATTCTAATGATGATCATGATGTCCGCTAATTTAGTGTATCACTAGCTTTAGTAGGATTACCCTTGTTACGTTGAGTTGTGGAATAGACAGACAAAAGATGTCGTTATGACCTTCCGACAAGATTCCACAAGATAAGGAAAGAAGAAAGATTGAAGAACCCAGGATGCCTGATCATTCAAGATTCATCACACATTGGAACCCTGCTATCTCAAAGGTATGTATAAATATTATTCTAACCATATGTAGATTAAAGAAGAAGTCGCCGTCACAAGAATTCGATTCACATATCTCAAGTGACGTACATAGAAGCTGCACATCACGGTAAGTATGATCAATAAAGGTGAGAAAGTCTTGCTCATGGACTATAATTTAATTGAGTAGTTATCATTTAGTTTATTGCATTGCATTTGCATGTTTACTTAATCAACTCATGCATTCACTCCCTTAGTTTATGTTTTCTCATAGTAGATCCACTTTGCATGTTTATTTCCTTGCATACATGTCGTTTGCACCTAAAAAAAAAAGAAAAAATCCTCACCATGATCATGCTCTTTCATCTTTATTTGGATAAATCTATATAGTGCTTTCATGCTACCTTTATCTTCTATAGTATGCTTTAGTTTGGGAGTATTCTATTGACGAATAGGGTATTTTCCAAAGGCTTTTTAAATTATGCGTGGTGCTTAGGTTAAGTAGCCTTCCTTAATTGAATTAGACATGGAGTCTAGTTTGGATATTGAACTAAGAATTGCTTGCGTGTAGACATTGGTTATTGTGTTGGACTAACCCCTACTGCAGAAAAACTCTCAAATCTAATTCGGGTAAGTCAAGAGATGAATTCCAATCGAGAGATAAAGCAAGGCATATGATGAACTCTAACCTTGTGCAAAAGACACGGTTCATTCATCATTAATAAGAACTGTAAGTATGAAATATCATTCACTCTATCTTTTGCTACAAGTTACCTTTGCCTTGATCCACATGCTAGAGTGCAGCTGCAAATAAAATGAGTTATGAGACATGAAAAAAATAAAGTCCGTGCTAAGTATAATCAAAGAACTACCTTTCCTTTAGCATAGATGAGATCTTATGAATTTTGGACAATAACCCCTGCTTCAACCATATGTTGTATATTCCCTCGGGTATGTGTCCACTAATATTTTGCAGGAAAGAAGTTGTGCTATGTCTATTTAATAAAGAAGAGTGTCATACAACATGATCTGAAAAGCTATCACTTTCGAAAGAAGTGGATAGACAAAAGCAACAGACCAAAAGAACATTAAAGACAGGTAAGTGAATATAACTCACATATTTATACAACTTTTGTCTATTGTTCTAAAAATAAAAATAATATATATCCGAGCACATAAAAAGCTCATGGTAAAAAGTAGCATGTTCCTAGGACAAGTTTCCTTCGGGTATTCTTTGTCACTAACCTTGTAGAAACAAAGGATGAACAAAGTCTAAGGACATGGTGATTGCAACACATGATTAGGGATGGTTCAGCATTCACACTTAAAGTATCAAGTGATTGGAAGGCTCGAGCATGGGGAGGAAGGTCAATTCCTCTAAAGATCATCTGTCATACTCCTCCTCTACTCAAGCTCCCATCACTCGACATGCTGGTTTGCAATCCCTCTACTCACAATTACTTTGTCTCTCTAAGTTTGAATAGTTAACAAATATCATTCATCAAAATCAAACTTAAGATGTCATAAAATTTCCAACTAGAGAGAAAGTAATGGTGAGCATATAAAATATCCAATTAAAACTTCTTCTGGCATAAAAGCAACCTTAAGCTCCATGACAATTCTACCCTTGTTTACTATTACTTGTATATTCCTTCGGGTATCTGTTGTCAACTAATATTACAAGAATAAAACCATGAAAGGAGCAAAAAGGTCTTAGCATAATTTAAAGAACAAGAAAGAAAGGACGATACAATAAAGGAGACAAGTGAGGAACAAGATACATAAGAGGCCAAATAAGGAAAGCTTCAAGATGGAAAGGTCCACCACGAGGTGTTACACAGTATCGGCATGCTTCAACAATTAAGGTAACATCTTGAGGTAAGTTGTCAATAAATAAGCTTTCCTTTAACTATGGCATAAACAAAGAGTCAAACATGTTAGAGAAACACCTTTGCTTGATCCATCTTCTTTAGCTCAACATGTTTCGTTAAGTTGTTCTTACCACCACTCTCTTGATCTCTTAGTCCTCATCCGGTAAAACCAGAATTTTGCTTACCTTGCTTTGGAAGAATTCATAATCATGCTTTTGATGTTTAGATAAGAAAACCCTTCCAAGAGTCAACGAGCTTGATTTGATCTCGTCGAATGTTTTAATCACGAATAATCATGCTCAATCTTACGATCTTGTCACCCAAGTTAAGTTTAAGAAAAGCATATAAGAAATCAATTCTATCTTGTTTGTTGTGCCTATGGTTAGAGAAGAATGAATGAAGTTTTTGGTTCTGTTGGTGTTTTCCCACCAACAGAGCCCATGCACTTGATCTCTACCTTGACTTTGCAAGCGAGGACACACTTTGAGCAAAAAGGTGGAGAAGCTTATCAGTCTATCAAAAATTCAACAAGTGAATGTCTTACAAGCATGCACATTAAACAAGACGTTGCCTATATTTCATTCCAACTCATAAGGCAAAGAACATGGGTGACGATGTCCTTCACCATCTCAAGGAGCACAACCATCAAGATCGGGTAATACGCTCAAGGATATAACAAGGTAAGAAGTCTCGTTTAGAGGACTTAAAATACTGAACCCTCGCCAAAAAGGTAAGATCGGTAGTTATCCATATTTATCTTCTTGCATTGCATAATTGTTTTCCTTTAGCATATTTACATTTTAGCACTAGCTTTGCTTTAGAAAATAAAATAAATATTTGTTTGTTGCATATACATTGAAAAACTCTAAGCCCCATATGAGTAATTTTGTGGTGTGTAACAACTCACAAGGATATTTACCGTGGTGGCATAAAAATAAAATAAATATGCATGCATCATCATTCCCTATTTGCATAGAAAACCCTAAAAATATTTATTGTTCTTTGAAAGATTTCGGATAGACAAAAAGTAATGTGGCTAACCCCTAACGCTTAATCAATTTCCACTAGTTTTGTTGTCTATTTGAGTTCAGCAGGATCCCAAGGAAGAGAGACATGACACACATGGTGTTCAGCGTTAAAGAAGATCAATCACCACCATCACTATCTACCTCTACTTCCAACCATAAAGAACATTGAAGACTATGTCAACATCCAAATTTGGGGAGTGCAACCCCCATGTATCCGAATAAGTATCTTTCTATCTTATTTAATTTTAGCTAGATTTGTTTGTTTTATTAGAAAGATTTTTAAAAAATGCATAATTAAGGAAACCAAATAAATAGAGTCTATATAGTCTTTATTATAGAGTCTTAATTAGAGTGTGAGAATAAAATAAACTCAAGATAATCTCTAGCCTTGGAGATGATCAATAGTTGCTCCGTCGTAATTCCTTTCAAGTACCTACCTTTCAAGCTTAATTTCTCTCGAGCTCCATTTGCAAAATTAATTTTTACTCTGAAACCTGAAACATATGGGTTGCAAATGCTTGCTCTAAAGTCTAGGTAATTGACGGATATGATATCCGATAGTCCGAGCTGCTATTTGATCTTACTCCTAGTGACACTAGATTTACGGAGATTTATATTTCGAAAATTGAAAATGCACATGATAATTTCCCTGTGACAAGAGTATGAACTTCCTACCACAGCCATATATACATGCTAATTAGATTAGGAAAACCTTTTTGAAAAATATATATATATATATATATATATATATATATATATATATATATATATATATATATATATATATATATATATATATATAGGCTGCTTGCTTTGCATTGAGTTTGTTCAATCTTTGTCGACCCTTAGAAGCTTGTCATGCTGATCATGTACACTCCACTCATTCCACTCACTTCATTTCACTATCATCCACTCACTCTAGCCGCAAAAAATGTTCTACTCCTATCTCGGGAGAGCAACCAAAAATATTTATATATATACCCATCCACCCATTCATTGCTAGCCAATATCTTACAAAAGCTCCATCATTTATACCTCTCAAAAAAGTTATTGCAAAAAAAAAAAAAAGAGATCTGGGTTGTGTATCTTTAAAAAGAGAAAGGAAGATGAAAAATGGACAAAAGTCCTACGGGCGAGTAGAGCCTACCTCCCTAAATAAAAGAGATGAAAAATGAACAAGTATTCGAGAGTGAGTAGAGCCCACATCTCTAAAAATAAAGATGAAAAATGGACAAGTGTCCGAGGGTGAGTAGAACCCACATCTTTATAAGAGAGGAAATAATGGACACAAGTCCGAGGGCCGCAGAGAGCCCACCTCTCTTGAAAAAAAAAAAAAAAAGAAAAAGAGAGATGCAACCCAGGTTCTCTATAAAAATAAAAAGAGAGAAGATTTCTAAAAGGAGCAAAAAGTAAGATTTCCTATCATCTATTCTATTCACTTCATACTTTACTACATACCATATATATACTTTAACCACCATACACATGCACCACTTGATCAATCAGGACTTGTATCTTTGGATCCATTGCTTGAATTTACAATATATGCTTTGTAAGAAAATAAATTATTTTCTCTTACCTATGAGCTCCGGATATATAAGCCTTAGATATTAGGTAAGAGAGAAGAAGGCATAGTATGATATTGCCTTAGCTAAAAATGTTACATATTATGAGAGTAAGGCAAACACTATCTTATTGCCTTAGAGAGGATCCATGAATACTACAAATGAGAGATTAGAGAGAGTCATACATCGAGGAACTTTGAGTTTTATTTGAAAATCGGCAAAAACTCGGAAGGACAGTTGATCAAAAGAGTTTGAGATATAGTGTTTGACTTGATTGTTCTATCTTTCAATTACCCAAGATTGTAGAAAAAGATATAAAGCCCCAAAAGGTAAGAGGTAATTGAATAATTAAAGTTTAAAAAAAGTTTATCTTTATCCGAGAGAAATTTTGTTTGAAAGCATGTGTATTTTAAAAAGTGTGATAGCGTTGTAGCAACTCCCGATCCATTGCTAAGTTTGGCTTTGCTAGGGACTAGCAAAGGGTAAGCTTGGGGAACTTGTTGACACTGTTATAGCATAATATTACTAGTCAACTAAACATGGAAAAGGGCACAATTTGAATATCAAACATAAGTCTAGGGTTTAACTAACATAATTCCACAGGTTTTGGTGATTTATATAATTTCGGGGACTTAACGGATAAATGCGTAGAATAATGGAGAAAGTTCCGAATATACAAGGTATATGAAGACCAGATTTGTCCGTGAAGCAACTCAACCCGAAAAGTGAACTAAAACATTCTAGAAGATACCAGAGGACACGAGAAAAGACGGGAAGCCAAGGTGGCATGCCAGCCTGGCGCCCGCCCGGCTCCCACCCCGGGCGTCCGCCAAAGCTACAAAGGGCTGTCGAGGTCCATCTTCGTAGGTCGGTTTGTAACCGACTTTGAGGTTGTATCTACACCGTTGCCAAGGTCGGTTTGATCCAAGGGCTATCGTTCATCGCCAAGGCCTATATAAGAAGACCCCCTGACCCCAGGGCAAAACCCTAATTCATTCTATTCTCATTCTATTCATTAACTCTCAGTTGTAGAGGTGTCCCAATGTAAGGATAACCTCTCTCTGGGATTAGTGAATTAGATGTAGATTAGAAGAAGATTAGTAATGTAATTAGAAGTAGATTAGCCATGTACTTAGAATTAGATTAGATCTAACTTAGATCTAATCAAGACTAAAGGAGAGTTGACTATACTTTGGTTACGGAGATGTCTCTGAGTTTGATAGGTTTCATATCTTATCTTTTTGGTAGACTTATGCTTTAATATATTTATCTTCTCTATTTACATTCATGATCTTCATATATTGTTAAGCATAGTTGTTATATTATTGCATGGGATCTCCGCTCGTATTGAGGGCTCTAGTTATGCTAGGTAGCTAGAGTTGTAATCGATAGTGTAGACATGGTGTCTAGGCTATAGGTTACCTGAGGTTGCGCCCAATCCTACGGATAGTTGTGGTAGCCCCAGGGGTGACAGCCCTGTCAGGTCTGTGTAGTCCACCACGTACGGGTTGGTGTTTTCGTAGAGCTTTTGGCAGCCTTCCCCCGATTACTTCTTCCCAGTCTATTCGAGAACCGAAAAGGCACTGCTGCTCCAAAGTGCAATAGTGTAATTGCTATCATAGAACTTTAGTAATAGAGAAGTGTATAGGAACTTTGATCTCTTTTTGACCTCTTGATTAGTTTAGATATGTTATTATTTTATGTTTTATCATTTAATTATCCTTTAACATTTACCCCCTCACTTTAGTCAAGTGGTTTGCTAAGTTAGTGGATACATGATTGTGACTTATTAGAATTCTCTAGCCAAAGCTTCCCTATGGTTACAATACTCTAGAATACTCATCCTAGGGAAAAGCTACAATGGTAGGTGTTACGGCGCTTGCGTAATCCTTCATATTCTTTTAGCACTTAACAAATGCCAACAAATGAGCACCATGTTGGACTCCAATTGGGTCCATCTCTGTGACTCTGCCGCTCCCGATTCTTTGCCATCGCCTCGGTGTTTTGCACATGGGAATTGAGCGTGTGCTCAATGTTCCTAGTGCGACGCCGAGGTGCCGCAGTGGATCCCGATAGCCTCCACCCCTTGTGGTGGATGCCCATCTTTGGACTGGTGGGGGCATATCATCGAGTCGTCCAAAGTCAAATCCGGTGGCCCTCCATGCTTCGTATCTCCTTCCGGCCACTCCGGATGGTGCCGTTATGCGGGCGCGGCTCCTAGCTAGGATCATACCCGGGTATTACCCTTGGGGTCCGCATAGGATGAGGCCATGCTGCACGGAACACGGTGTAGGCCGTGGCGTAGGCGAGCGTGAAGTAGGGGCCATGGGAGGAGGATCCGGATCGGGTCTCCCCAACTTTGCGTGAAGAGCTGATGGGGGTATCTTTCTGCGCAAGCTATCAGCCAGCCTCGAGCTCAAATGTTAGTACACGGCTTTTTATACAACCTGTAAGTCCGGGTTAGGTAACCGAACTATAGTTGCATAGCCGTGGAAAAAAGATGACCAAGCTCGCCCGGATGGTAAAATCTTAACTAAGTGCCCCTACACAAGGCTGCGCAACAGTCCAAAATTCCCACAGGTGTGGAGATGTACTCTATTTGCGATTTTCTAAAGCTCCAATCGCGAAGCGGGCGTGTGATAAGAGACGTGCGGTGGCCAATACGGCAACTTTTGTGATAATATGTAAAAAGGTTCCTGCACATCTCTACCCTTTGGAGCTACCTTCTCCTTGTGGACAATAGCATAGAGTAATTTCAATTCAACCTCATTCACCCATCTAACCCCGTGCCTAGGAAACAAAGTCATCGAGATCCAGCGATGGATAAATCTAAGTGATGGGTGCTGGATCTATGAGTGGCGAGGTTTGAAAGTACCGGTCTCATGAGCACCGGATATCTCCTCCCAAAAGTGGTTTCTGACAAAGCCGGGAGGCGGCATCTAAGTTCATTGCACATCTATAACTAAAACCCCAATGACGAGCTAGGTCCACCCACATAACATGATAAAGTGTACCAAAGAGGCGGAAAGAAATTCCTAGCTGGTCCTCTACTAGTGTGCATAAAAAGCAATTGTCGGGAGCGAGAACGTTCCTCCTCGAGAGGTGGAATATCCTGCCACCCGGATTGCTCTCCAAAGGATAGGAAATTCATTGTCCATACCGCTTTGTTCGAGGAGCTCGGGGGTCGATTCGGCGTGTGTTGGAACACACGGTCCTTGAGTAGGAGATATGCTTGCATCTCCCGATCTCCACGGATGTCGAATGCGGTCGTCGGCCGTCGATTGTCGGGGAGCTTGAGCTTCTTCCTCCCCGGCGGTGCGGCGTCTTCGTGCATGGGGGAACCTTCAAGGTCGTCGAAGTCGAGGGCGGTGCTTGTGCTTGTGCGCCGCGAGCGTCTTGATGACCTCCTCAACCCCGGCGAAGATCTTCCCAGCTTTCTTCATGGCTACCGCTAAAACGATTGGCGAGACCTCGGGTGTGCAAAGGTTAAATGAAAGTATAAACTTTCACACCCGTGATCTAGCTCGGCACAATATTTTTGGTGGAGAAAATGGAGTGTAGAACAAGTGGGAGAGTGTGAGAGTGAGAGAGAGTGAAAATGAGGGGTGGGAGCTCTCACACCGGTGCTCGGGCTATTTATAGCCGAGCCAATCCCGAGGGTCGCTCCACACAACGGCTAGGGAGCCGTTGGCGGCGGGCCCGAACGGCGCCCGGACAGTGCGGGCGCACCTTGGGAAAGCGCTACAAGACCTCGCGGCGGCGGCTGGCTGCGCTTTTGGCGTGGCGTGCATATAAATCCACGAAAAGTTCGTGGGTCGATTGTTTGCTTTGCTTACCAGGTTCGACCGTTTTTCCCCTTTTTAAATTTCTCCAAAATTTTTCAAATATAAATTTATTTTTGAATAGAAAAATTATTTTAAAAATATTTTTGTTTATACTTTTATGTAGAAAACATTTTTCTTTATGAAAGAATTTATTTTATTTATGAAAACTTTTATTTTAGTTTTTGAAAAATATTTTCTTATGTAGTAGATATTTTTGATAATAAAATATTTTATAAAACACACATTTTTTTAAATATACCCCATTTTTTTTTTTTTTGGTATATACCCCATTTTTTTTTTAGGGTCGGGGTTATTTATAGTCGGCTGTCGACTCTCTCCCTTTTAGCGGCGGAGAGTACCTCACGCTTCCCGGTTTTTAGTCGATCCTCCAACACTCCACACCGGTTTTGATGATGATGATTGCCGGGTGTGTTGTTGCTTGTACCCAATGAATGGGCACTTTACCGCCTTGTCTCTGATATGGAAGACGATGAAGCCCTTCCCCGGACTAATGTCAACTTTAGCCGTAGAGAAATGGTCTCCCGGGAGGAGAGACACATCCTCTTTTGGGCCCATGTCTTGGACCACAAAGTCTGCGGGATGATGTACTCATCTTGGATTTTAATCAACATATCTTGAGTATTCCCTCCGGCCGCCTTGTTGATTGATCCGCCATTTGGAGGATGAAGTTGGCGAGGGAGTAAGTGTTCCTCCATGGATTTTTTGTTGAAGGTGGCCTTGGACATCACATTGATACTTTGCCCCCGAGTCACAAAATGCATTAGCGAAGATATGGGGGCCAATGACATAGTTGATGAGTGGGCGTCGAGGGTCACCCTCCTTGGCAATGAATGGCGAGCTCCGCGAGGGACCTTCTTTAGCTCATTGGGTTAACCGAAGCTTCGAGAGATATCACGTTAAGCGACTCATGCGGGACCTCGGGTTACCCCAGGATCCTTCCCCGAAGTCGATTAGCGGCACTTGGGCAACAATCACGGGCCAAGCGTGTTTCTATCATTTTATTGAAGCTCGGTGATTCTTCACGGCCGGATGCCAACCCTTCGAGCTTATTATTCACACCTTCAAGGATTTTGTCTTGATGGCTCATCTTTTTGGTGAGGTTTTTAGTTAATTTTGGCCCGACCGGCCCGAGTCCTTCCAAGTGATGGTGACGGGGTTATAGTTGGAGTTGTACCCACGGTTGCCTTGGAGCGGTGGCCTGGGATCGGTTGTTCGGAAGGTTGGCGATACCCGTTCTTTGTTATTGATGAATGCAGCTTCCTCCTGCGGGTCTCGCAGCGTTATCCTCGAGTGGTCAGTTGACACCCGTTATAGCATAATATTACTAGTCAACTAAACATGGAAAAAAGGGCATATTTTGAATTTCAACATAGACTAGGGGTTTAACGATATAATTCCACAAACTTTGGTGATTTATATATTTTTTGGGGACTTAAACAGATAAATGCGAGGAGAAGAATAGAAAGTTCCGAATATACATCTCATACAATGATAAGCCTTGACCGTGAAGTAACTCAACCCGAAAAAGTGGACTAAAACATTCTAGAAGACACCGAAGACACCGGGAAGGACCCGGCGGCTGGGCCCACCATGGCTTTGGCGGCCGCCCGGTGAAACGATAGGCCGACCGCCAGGTTGGTCCCACCTATCGGTCTCATCTTCCTAGGTCGGTTTCAAACCGACTTTGAGGTTGTATCTACACCGTTGCCAAGGTCGGTTTGATCCAAGGGTTCACGCTCATCGCCAAGGCCTATATAAGAAGACCCCCTGGCCCCAGGGCTACACCCTAATTAATTCTATCTCATTATTCATTATTTCTCAGTTGTAGAGGTGTCCCAATGTAAGGATAACCTCTCTCTGGGATTAGTGAATTAGAGGTAGATTAGAAGTAGATTAGATATGTAATTAGAGATAGATTAGACATGTAATTAGAACTAGATTAGATCTAACTTAGATCTAATCAAGAATAAAGGAGAGAGGAGCTATGCTCTTGTTACGGAGATGTCTTGAGTATGGTATGTCTTTGTATCTTCTCTACAAGACTTATGATTCATATATTTATCTTCTCTATTTACTTCCATTACTTTCATATATTTGGTTAAGTATAGTTGTTATATTATTGCATGGGATCTCCGCTCGTATTGAGTGCTCTAGTTATTCATGGTAGCTAGAGTAGTAATCTATAGTATAGATATGGTGTCTAGGCTATAGGTTACCCGAGGTTGCGCCAATCCACCGGATAGTTGTGGTAGCCCCGAGGGGGTGATTGACTCTGTAAGGCCTTTGTAGTCCACCACGTTCGGATTGGTGTTTTCAGAGCTTTTTGGCGGCCTTCTCCCAACTACCTTCTTCCAGTCTTCTTCGAGTTGGGGACGGATCTGTTGCTCCAAAGTGCGATAGTGTAATTGCTATCATAGAACCTAAGTAATAGAGATTACCCAGAACCTTGATCTCTCCCTTTGACCTCTTGATTAGTTTAGTTTTCTTTGACATCTTAGTTAGCTTATTATTTTATGCTTTGATATTTACTTTTCCCTTTAACAATTATCCCTCACTATAGTCTAGTGGTTTACTTAGTTAGTAGATACATGATTGTGACTTATTAGAATTCTTTAACCAAAGCTTCCTCAGGATGCGATACTCTAGAATACTCATCCTAGGGAAAAAAGCTACAATGGTAGGTGTTACGTGCGCTTGCGGAATCCTTCATATTCTTTTAGCACTTAACAAATGCCAACGGTGGCCAACTTCAC